>CM024562.1:30359222-31559222 GCA_014182515.1 Eucalyptus microcorys | reverse complement strand
TCAGATAGACACTAACCACCATCGTCCCAAAGAGAAGGCCAAGGATTGGGAGGTCAATCGCAGCGTAAGCTTGCTCTGGGGTTATGACCCGGAAAATGACCATAAGCGTCGCTCCAACGAGCGAACCTGCTGTTCTTCCTACAGGTAGGAACGGCACAAATTCGAAAACGGCCAATACCCAGAATATCGCAAAGGCAATAGACCCGAGAATCACTTTTTCGGTAGAAGCAAGTGCCATGTTTGGAAGATTTACAAGTTTCCCGAAATCGAAACTTCAATTGGTGAGGATATTAATTACTATAACTTCACCAGAGACATCCTGACGGGATACCAGCAGAAGAGTCCATTACATAGAAAGCTAGTCAACTTTCGCAGAGTCAAGAATGGTGGCTAAAGAAGAAATCCTAGAACAAGATAGCGAAGTCTACATGCATGAAAGTCTAAAAACCTGTGCCGCACGGCAAGTGTACGTGTGAAGGAAGAAAAGCCAGCTGGAAGTTGGCTGAATTAAGTTAATAAGAGTGGCTACTTGTAAAATGTCATAGTCGGTTGAAGCTTCGGGGGTGAAGATTCAAGCAAAAGTGTCCAAGTTGAAGAATTGTTTGTGATCTGCATGAAGTCAGCAACAAGAAATTGTCTAGATTCTGAGTTGTTAAAGTCCAGCTATCGTTTGAGTCGGTTGTCAGCCTAATAAAGGAGCACGTGCTCCATGTTTCCCATGTGAGGTAAACCCTCTACCGTGAGAGGTCTTAGACCTCCACCGTGACTCGTGTGGGGAGTAAAAACGCACAAAAACCCACAAAAAAAAAAAGTGACAATTGGAATCGAACGGGAACTCGATTAAGTTTCAAATAGGAATAAAGAAATACTAGAAACGATTGTTTTTTTTCGTCTCCTCTTGTTTGTTGGGGATGGTGGAGTTTTTATTTGGGGGAGAGAGGAAGGTGTTTGCACAGCTTCAACTGCGGGAGAAGAGAGGAGAGAAAGTGACCGTGCTAAGGAGGGAAGAGAGAGAGAGAGAGAGAGAGAGCGTGCAGCGAGAAGAGAGAGGGGAGGGAAGAGTTTTCAAAAGGGGTCCCACACGCGACACGCTCTCAAGGGCCTTCTTATTTGCCATGCTAGGTGCTAGCAGATCGGCCGATGTCTTTAAGGCACATACGAGGAGCATGCGCAAGAGCTTTGATGAGGCGGCGGTGTCGGGTGTTGTTGGTTGGCTTCGTGGATGATCTCACGAATTATGGAGAAAAACGGGGCATTGCTGCTTCTCCGCTCACCATCACCAGCGTTTCGTGCCTGCATAAGTTCGTTTGGAGATGCGTGGTATGTTTATGAACCTAATGCTCGTCGAGTTGTATTTTACCTCCGCAATTAATTGAGGAAAGTGTTATTCCATGTAAAGGATCATGCAAAAGATGACATATAACCCAAAGTTATGGGGAAAATTGCATGTGGCTTGGTTTGCCCAATGCATTGTAGCTAGAGCAAACTATGACTTACCTCTTTCTGAAGAAGCTAATTCAGTGACCCAAAAACATAAATGCAGTATGCCATGGGTAAACTCATCTTTTTCTTATTAGTAACATGAATGTGAAAAAATGAGAGTGAGAAGTTCTGTATGTATTATCAATATATATATTGGGCCCTATTAGTCCAACAAAAAATTATTTAATAGATTCATTTAGATTTTTTTATGAATGACGTGATGGACAGAACCAATCGCAATTTAAAAAGCAGACACTAAGTGGAAACTGCTATTTTCAAGTGGGACCGAGCATGTGTTCCACTATTTATTGATATGTAAATGACATAATCAAATAGAAGAAGCTGATATGATAACTTTTGTAGCTCAACAGTTCCTAAAGAGTCGAAGGTAAGGTAGAGATACTTGTGGGCTTTTGCCTAATAGTGATTTGTATTCTTTTAACAAAAAAAAAGTCTCTTCATCATGTACCTCATATAAATTTAAACTAACTGGAGGCTAAGGTATATATAAGCTTGCTCCATCAAGTCATTTCGATTGCGACACATACCTGGACTTTTGGCAAAGTTCAGCCGATCATGCTGGAGGGCAAGGAGGGGTGCAGCGAGTAATCTAACGTGTGGCCTTAACTGAAGGAACCTCAAGTGTCGATCGATGACAGAGACAAATCTTCGGGACAATCATGCAGAAATAGGCTGCACCGACGGGCAAGATATAGTAGATGATGTAGAGTGCGTAGAGCTGGTGGGTGTAGAAGAAAGCTTCGAACATTTTCTCACGAATAGGGCGAAAGCTCGTTATCCATATGCCCCCTGCCAGAACCATGGCGATCTCTCCGGCGACGTTCGATATCCATGTGCTGCTCCATTCTAGCATCTGCAACGACCGCCCCGTGATTACATGCAAACCGCGGGCAGGATAGCTTATAGAAAATCTACTCCTTGTGCACTAGAGATAATCATCTGAATTTTGCCCCTTTTTATGTTAAGCAGATTTTTTTTTTTATAAATTTTATTTTATTACAACAGCCCTGTTTATGTATGTAATCTTTGTTATCTATCCATGAAGCTGCTTGATTGGTTTCGTAGTTTCTTTTTGCATAGTAAACTCTGTACGAGCTACTAATCCGGATTAGATCAAATGGTGAGATGCTATGTACGATTTTTGGACTATTTTGACCAAGTCAAAAAAAGAAGAAGAAGAGAATAACGTAGAAAAGTCAAAGGAAGAGAAAAGTGTAGGTTCAGCTCAAATATAAAGGGAAATGTTGGGATATAATACGCGAAAACGACAGTATCTTACAATTTACGTCGAAGCGAAATTACCAGAGAAATAAACGAGAAATAATAAGAACGCTAGAAATTTACGTGGTTCGGTTTAAGTATCGGTATCTACGTTTACGGAGAGAGTCAGCAGTAAATAATCCACTATAATCGGATAATCAGAATTTACAATCACTCACACGGTCAAGTGTTTCCCATATCTAGATTTAACCAAAAACTCAAAGTGTTTATAAATAAATAACTCACTTGGATATAAACTCACGGCACAAAATTAACGCATGTTCAAGTCATACACCAAAAAGAAAAGATCTTCAACTTCCTTTTCTTTCTTTCGTGCAGCTCCTCTTCGACATGGACATGCGACGTGGATGTGTGGCTTCTTTTCTACGTAGGGCTTCGGTGGCTTCTTTCGGAAGGAAAAGAAGACCCGCAAATATTTCCTTTTTATACGTGCGCCCAGGTCAAAGTTTGACCTGGGCCCACCTCTTTCTCTTTCACGTGCAGAGGCTTCTTTCCTCTTTTCTACGCCGAATCGTCAGTGCTTACGTTACTCCTTGCGCCAAACCGTCATTTCGCAACTTTTTCTGTTACTCCTTAGAGAATAAGGCGGACTTTACCTCTTCCGAGGTAATTGTAGTACGCCCCTATAACAGTGAATTAGTAAAGTGCTCCCATGACTTTGGTAAAGAGGCTAACAACATCATACCCTATTCTTCATCATCAAGTATCTTACCGACGTTCTTAAGATCCATCATAAGTTTATTAAATTCATCTAGGTGGGTTCCAATAGACGTACCTTCAGTTTATCTAAATTGAAACATCTTCTTTAACATGTACAAGCGATCGTTCAAACCTTTCTTCACATAGAGTGCTTGAAGTTTTGCCCATAATGCTGTGCCATCCTTTTCTCAGCAACCTCTATTAAGACCTCATTTGACAAATTGCACAGAATTGTGCTCTTTGCTTCTTTCATTAGCTCTACCCTCTCTGTGGCTTTTACTATAATAGACAACTCATCTTCACTATCCAATATCTTGGCCAAACCTTGGGTTGTCAATAAACTCTGCATCTTGATGCTCCATAATACAAAGTTGTTGCTTCTATTAAACTTCTCAATTTTAGATTTCCTCTCAAACATAATTGCAATAACAAAATTTCCAAATAATAATCAGACAAGCAAAAGCTCCAAATCATAATTAAGAAATTTGATCCCAAGCTCTGATACCAATTGTTGGGATATAATAAACGGAAACGACAGGATTTTGCAATTTGCATCAACGCGAAATTACCAGAGAAATAAATGAGAAATAATAAAGATACCAGAAATTTACGTGATTTGGTTCGAGTATTGGTACCTACGTCCACGAGGAGAGCTAGTAATAAATAATCTATTATAATCGGAGAATCAGAGTTTATAATTACTCACACGCTCAACTGTTTCCCACGCCTAGATTTAACCTACAACCTAAAGTGTTTATAAATAAATAACTCACTTGGATATAAACTCACGGCACAAAATTATTGCGCGTTCAAGTAGTACGCCAAAAAGAAAAGATCTCCAGATTCCTTTTCTTTCTTTCATGCAGCTCCTCTTTGGCGTGGACATGCGGCGTGGACGTGCAGCTTCTTTTTTTCTTATGCGTGTGCCCACTGAGCCCCACGACGATAGCCCATTTATTTATTTATTATTTTCATGAAGTTCGACGAACTTCCTCATTCAAGCAAATCGCGTTTTGCAAACACTCAAACTCGAGACATAATTTAACAGGAAAGGAGAGCGCACACAAAGGGCAGCGGGAGAGAAAAATAAAAGAAAAGAAAAGAAAGAAAGGAGAAGAGAAAAGGGAAAGTAAAAGAGTTGTGCGCCATAGAGGTTTTGTCGAGTCGGATATGTATAGCAACGGCTAGTAAGTGCTCATGCCCTCCGATGATCTAATTGGAAAAGTTTTCAAAAGTATGGCTTAAATTTGAAGTTTTGTGAAATTTGAGCCGCAAAGTTTTGATTTTTCAGTTGTTGAACTATGAGATTTAATGGAAATGGGGTATTATGGTATTGTAGAGATGTGAAGTCTGATGAGAGTCAATTTAGAGTAATATTTAGTTGGTGTGAAATTTTAGGGTCTTGCGTATGAGTTCTATGTTGCAAATAGCTTAATAATCATTTTGGATGAGTGATTTATTGATGTCTATGAATCATTTTATTAGCTTTAGTTTAGCCGATTCGTAGTTAAGATAATGCTTCATGTGATTTTGATTATATATATTGCTTCTTTGATAAGATTCCATGTTCGTTGCTTTGAGTAACATTGGTAAGTTGGTTCATAACTTTTGCAAGTGATGGTGTTATTTCTTAGTTTGTAAATCATATTTTGAAAGTAATATTGATTGTATAGTATGAGTTATGGAATAGTATGGTTGTTGCATAAAACGTTGGATTGAACATTTATTACTTTTTGGTATTTTGTATAGTTTGAGAAATGTTTTATGAAATGCATTTCAAAATGGTATGAGAAATGCGTTATATATATGTATGTATGTATGTATTCTGTTTGATAAATGGAATTAACAAAGATTATATATTTTGAGTTTGTGAAATCTTTTTGTGGAAGAATTTCAGAAAGTTTTTGATTTTGAGTATGTTTATGAAAGGTCATAAGTATTGAATTATGAAATGCTTGACGAAATACTTTTTGTTTTATAAAGAAGGTTGTGAAAAGTGATGTGATTCAGTTTGTGAAAATGGTTTATGAGATGAACTATGGTTTTGATTGTGAGATTATTAGAGAATAAGGTTTATACTCAATATTGCTGTGAAACATTAAGAGATTTTTAGGTTTATATACTGGTTTTAAAATATTACTCTAGGTTGAGACATTGGTTGACAATTGATGGAGAGCTAGCTACGAAAATCTTGGTGATTTTGTCATGAAGCGTTATGCATGATCATAATTAGATATTTAAGCACGAGCTTGGTCAATGGAATTAACCATTGACATGTGGTTTGAGATTAGTCGATGGAATGGATTATTGGCATATGATATGATGAGATTGATCAATGGATGGACTATTGATATATAATTCGATGTTGTTGATTTAGACGAAGATTCCTAATATGTATAAAGTTTTGTGGAAAGATATAAATCCCTTTTGGTATTGTACGTATACAAACTGCGATATTAGAAAGTAATGAATATTTAATTATTTTACTATTCACATGACAACATATTTTATTGTATATTTTGACCTTATACGCATGAATTTTTGCTGAAAGGAAATAATGCCAAAAGAACCATCCAAGTGCCAAAAGTTAGGAAAGTGACATTTAAATACCATTTTTTTTTAAAAATGAGACGCTTGAGTGCAAGGTTCAGCAAACTCTGTTAAAAATCTTACGTGGTAATTTTTTTATTAATATTGCTCGCATATGTGGCTTGCTGGAGAGCTGACTCAGCAAAGAAACACAAAAATGACATTGTTTTGGTATGGATTTGAATTTTAATATAAAAATTAATTAAATTAAATGTAAAACTAAAATTTAATATTAAAAAAAAAAAAAAAAAAAGAGAAGAAGAAGAAGAAGAAGAAGAGGAAGATGGAGATTGCAGGAGGCGAGGGCTCAATTGTCGGGAAGGGCCGGCGACGGTGGGGGAAGGTCAACTAGGGTTGTTGGGCCTTGGCTAGGAGCCAGCGACCTTGATTGATTGGTGACCAAGGCCTGCGAGCCCTCGTCGCCGGTCGACCGAGGTTGCTTGGCCTTGGTGCGGTGGCCCTTGGCTTGACTAAGCGAGGGTCGACAACCCTTGTTGGATTTGGAGGAGGGTTGTGACCCTCACCCTAAATCTAGGCAAGGGCTCATAAGCCCTTGCCGCCGGTTGACTAGGGTTGTTGACGCTTGGCTAGGGCTTGGCGACCTAAGCTGACCCTTTCCTATGAGTCGCTGACGAGGGCTCAACCCTCGCCACCTACAATCTCCATCTTCCTCTTCCTTCTCCTCCTCCTCCTCCCTTTTATATATATAAAATTAAATAATTTACTTTTAAATTTAATTTAATTAATATTTATATTAATTATCTACCTACGTCAATAGTAAAATGATATTGTTTTTACACTTGTCTAACTATGTCAATGTGCAAAATGACGTTGTTTTGCACTTGCTTTACTGGAAAATCTCTACGTCAGCATTTTGATAAGATTTTCTTGCCTTTGGCACTTAACCGATTCATTTTGCTCTGATTTTGACACTTAAGTATCACTTTCCTAACTTTTGGCACTTAAGTATCGTCCCATACTAAGTTTTGACACTTTAAGTGTCTAGAACTTGGAAATAACTTATATTTGAAATTGTATGTATATTATCAACCGAACTTGAGATTATTGAGTTTCATTATGGTTTTGTAAATATGTATAGTGGGTATGCGATTTGCTTAAAAGAGGCATTCATTAGTCATTGAGTTATGGTTGTTCACCCTTTTTATCTTAATCTTTTTCAAGTTTTTTAGTTAGTAGCTAGTAGGACGAGAGCGCTAGTAATGGGAACTTTGTTAGTTAAAATTTGATTATGAGTTGAGATAGTCTAATATATGTTTGAAATGGTATCTGTTGAGGTTTAGTTTCTTAGTTGGGAAAATATATATTATTAATGGATTTTAGAACTATGATCCTATAACTAGTTTTCTATCCTATCAGATATTTGAATGGAGTTATATTTAGGGCAATAGGTTAATGCTGATAATGTTTGAAGCCGTGCCTTTTCTGGTGGAAGGATGGTCGTGTCATTGTCGTTATACTTTTATAGTTGGAGGTTTGACGGTATGTGATCATACACACCCATTGGTATTTCACTTTGTTCTTTTGCCATTTCAATTTCTTTGTAATGGAAAGGAAATATTGTTTGTACTCTGCCTGTACTATGGATAATTTGGTGAACCTCTATAATTTAATATTTGGTCATAGTAGTTCTAACTTCCAATTTGATGACATTATTCCATGCTTTGATTTGTCAAGACATACCTCTAATCAACCCCATGACACTGTCATTTGGGACATTTCAGGGAGATTCATTGATAATTGTTTGAAGGATGTACTGAGAAGTTGATAGAAGTGTATGGGCCAATGTGACCATATACAAAGTGAAGACGATTTTCTCATTTGCAAATACCCGCTATGAGCACTTTCTCATTGCATGCTTTTGCTTTATGTTTATGAACTTTCGCTTAATAGTTTTCCCCCTTGATAATGCTGAGAGAATGGTGTGGAAATATATGCATTTTAAAGACACTAATTTTCTGTTAGATGGGTTTACTCCTATGTGGAGAAAGCCCAATGAGTTGTAATTCCAAAAAGGGCTTGAGCCTATATGCTAAGTCATATGGAGAAATAAGATTTCTTACTATCTTTAAAATGGTAGCTACAAAAAGACGTAGTAATAAGAAAAAAAGAGAAAGTAGAAAATCTGGGGTTGAGACAAAGTCTGATTTACATCAAGCTGGCATCGGAGGTCGATTCGTGGTCCAATTGAGTTGAAATTTAGTTAGCATGTTCATGGTGCAATCTTCTCGAATCTAAACGGTTTGATCTTCGTTTGAAGCTCCTTACATTAGGTTTTTTGTTGATTGATTCAAAACCTGCGTTTTTGGTCAAATTTATCCTTGATCTCTTATGAAATTCATGTGTATTACCAAGAATTATGTTCTTGAGATCTTTGCTGCTATGTACCTCTAGTATTTGCTAGAGAAAAACATTGTTCACCCAATTTTGTTGATAGTGAAGATTTTAGGGTGGATTCCGGTCCTGTGGTTTTTGATTTTCTCATATCGAGAAGGTTTTCTATGTAAAAAAATCGTCTTGTGTTTGCGTGCTTGGTATTTATTTTACTCTACTATATCGATTCCTATTAGGTTTACACAAGATGAGAGATTATTTTATTCCGCTGCGTTAATTCGATATTGTTCGAATTGTTATTACTCTCCCATCAGAGTGGTATTAAAGCTTCTAGTTATTGCTTGATTTTTCTGCCTTGTGTTAAACAATGAAAATGAATATGAGTAGAATGGTTACATTGAATGGTTCGAATTATCATATTTGGAAAGGGAAGATGAAAGACTTTTTATATGTGAAAGATTTTTATTTACCCGTATTTGCTGAGGAGAAATCAGAGAATAAAACTTATGCTAAATGTTCTATATTTCATCGTCAAGTGTGTGGTTATATTAGGCAGTGGGTGGATGATAATGTTTTGAAACATATTATTGAGGAAACACATGCACGCAGTTTATGAGATAAGTTCGAACAGTTATATGCTCGAAAGATTGGGAATAATAAGTTATTTTTGATAAAAAAGATGATGGCTCTAAGAAATCAAGATGGTATTCGTTTGACTGATCATTTAAATTCTTTTCAAGGAATTATAAATTAGTTGGCTGCGAGAGAAATCAAGTTTGATAATGAGATATAAGCATTATGGTTACTTGGTACTTTGCCAGACTCATGGAGACGTTTCGAATATCTTTGTCTAATTTTGCCCCGGATGATACGATTACCATGGATTTGGTCAAGAGTAGTATTTTGAATGAAGAGATGAGAAGGAAGACATAAGGATCATCCTCTTCACATTCTGATGCCTTGGTTGTTGAGAAAAGGGGAAGAAGTGAGTCTCAATATCTGAGAAATATAGATAAAAGTCGAGATAAAAGCAGATGTAAGTATAATAAATTTGTTAATGTTGAGTACCATTATTGTCATCGGAAGGGACATATTCAGAGGTTTTTTCGCTAGTTAAAAAGGGAGAAACAAAAGGAGAAAGGTAAAGAAAAGAAAATTGATAATGACAGTGATGATAATCGTATTGCTGCACTTAAATAAGACTTTCTCATAATTTTTTATGGTGATGTGGTGAATTTTGTATCTCATGAGATCAGTTGGGTAATTGATAGTGGTGCATTTATTCATGCTACGTCTCGTAGGGATTTCTTTACATCATACAGGTCAGGTGACTTCGGATATGTGAAGATGTGAAATAATGGGCTAGCTCAAGCTGTAGGCATCGATGATGTGTGCCTAGAAACCAGCAATGGCATAAGGTTAGTATTGAATAATATTAAACATATACCTAATATCCACTTGAATTTGATTTCTACAGGCAAGTTGGATGATGAGGGGTATTGCAGCACCTTCAGTAATGGTCAATGGAAGCTCACCAAGGCTTCTCTTGTTGTGGCTGGAGGTGAAAAATATTCTTCGTTGTACATTATGCAAACAAAGTTGTCCACAGACAAAATTAATGCAGTAAACAGCGAAGATGCAGCTGAGTTATGGCATAAGAGGCTCAGTCACATCAGTGAGAAGGGTTTGTCAATATTGGCCAAGAATAAACTCCTTTTAGGATTGAAAAGTTCGGCACTAAAGAAGTGTGATCACTATTTAGCAGGAAAATAGAACATAGTTGCATTTAAAAGCTCACCTCCTTCAAGAATGTTAGGTATACTGGATTTAGTGTATTATGATATTTGCAGTCCTATGAAAATAAAATCACTTGGTGGCTCTCTTTATTTTATTACCTTCATAGATGATTTTTCAAGGAAAATTTGGATTCATACCTTGAAAACTAAAGATCAAGTATTAGATGCTTTTAAGCAATTTCAGGCTTCAGTTGAGAGACAGACTGGAAAGAAATTGAAATGCATCAGAATTGATAACGGGAGAGAGTATATTGGACCTTTTGATGAATATTGCAGACAACAAGGTATTCAACATCAAAAGACACCTCCCAAGATGCCTCAGTTAAATGGCTTAGCTGAAAGAATGAATAGAACACTGGTTGAAAGGGTAATATGCTTACTTTCACAGTCAAAACTACTTGGATTCTTTTAGCGTGAGGCTTTAAGTACAATTATGCATGTATTAAATCTTACTTGATGCGTTCCTTTAGAGTTTGATGTTCCTAATAGAGTTTGGACATGCAAAGATGTTTCTTATGATTATTTGCGTATTTTTGGATGCAAATCATTTGTGCATATTCCCAAAGATGAGAGGACTAAACTTGATGTGAAAACATGACATGCATATTTATTAGTTATGGACACGATATGTTTGGCTATAAATTTTATGATCCAGTTGAAAAGAAAATTGTAAGAAGCAGAGATGTTGTATTTATGGAAGATCAAACAATAGAGGGTATTGAGAAAGTAGAGATGATTTCAGCACTACAGGTTAGTGATAATTTGGTTGATTTGGATTCAATTCCTCTTACTAATATTCCTACACAGGTTGATGAAGAGCAGCAGGAAGTCAATGTTCCAAATAATGCGCATGTTCTTGAACATGTTGAAACAGATAATACTATTCATGAACTAGAGGCTCAATTAGATGTCCACTAGATGTTCTAGTCCAGAGATCCGTTAGAGATCAACGACTTTCCACTAGGTATTCTGAAGATGAGTATGTATTATTGACTGATGTAGGTGAACCAGAGTGCTATGCAAAAGTAATAGAAGATAAGTACACAAGCAATTGATTTGATGCTATGCGAGATGAGATGTGGTCACTTTATGATAATCATACTTTTGAGTTGGTAAAGTTACCTAAAGGTAAAAGAACTTTGAAGAACAAATGGGTATATAGGTTGAAGCAAGATGAACATACTTCACAACTACGGTACAAAGCTAGATTGGTTGTTAAGGGATTCGGTCAGAGAAGGGGTATTGATTTTGATAATATATTTTCTCCGGTAGTGAAAACGTCTTCTATCCGTGTGATACTAGGCCTAGCAGTTACCCTAGATTTGGAAATTAAGCAAATGGATGTCAAAACAGTTTTTCTACATGGTGACTTAGAGAAAGAGATATACATGGAACAACCTGAGGGTTTTAAAGTGAAAAGGAAAGAGAATTATGTGTGCAAATTGAAGAAAAGTCTCTATGGCCTAAAACAAGCACCGAGGTAGTGGTACAAAAAGTTTGCGTCAGTCATAACAGAACATGGCTATAAGAAGACTTCCTTGGATACCTGTGTATTTGTCCAAAATTTTTCTAATGATGACTTTATTATTCTTTTACTTTATGTTGATGATATGTTGATTGTTGGCAGGAATACTTTAAGAATTGAGTTATTGAAAAAACAATTGAGCAAGTTTTTTGCCATGAAAGACTTGGGTTCGACGAAACAGATTCTTGGCATTAGAATTACCCGAGACAAAGATGCTAATAAATTGTTTTTGTCGCAAGAAAAATATATCGAGAAGATCCTTCAGAAATTTTACATGGACAAAAATTAAAGTGGTTAGTACTCCTCTTACTGCTCACTTTAAGTTAAATATGAAGCAAAATCTTATGACTGATAAAGAGAAGAAAGATATGGAAAATGTTCCATATGCTTTAGCTGTAGGAAGCTTAATGTATGCGATGGTATGTACATGCCCAAACTTGGCGCATGCAGTTGGCGTTGTTAGTCACTATTTGTCAAATCTAGGTAGAGAGCATGGGAATGCAGTAAAGTGAATTATGAGATATCTTTGGGGAACTTCAAATTTGAAACTTAGTTTCGGGACCAGAAAACTTAAGTTAGTTGGATACACGGATTCCGACTTGACAAGAGATATTGATATCGTAAATCTATTTCTGGTTATTTGATTTCTTTTACGGGTGAAGCTGTGTCATGGAAGTCAAGATTGCAGAAATGTGTTGTACTTTCTACAATCAAAGCTGAATTTATTGCGGCGACTGAAGCTAGTAAAGAGATGTTATGGATGAAGAAGTTCTTAGAAGAACTTGGGTTTAAGTAAAAGAGGTATGTGCTATTTCGTGATAATCAAAGCACAATTCATTTTGGTAAGAATTCATCTTTTCATTCTAGATTGCAACATACTGATGTTAGATATCATTGGATAAGGGATGTTCTAGATGAAAAGTTGTTGGAACTTGAAAAAATTCATATGGATTATAATGGCTCTGATATAATGACAAAGACTCTACCAAGAGAGAAGCTTGAACATTGCCAATTGATAGTAGGGATGGTGAATCCCTCCACATTGCCGTGAGGGGGAGATTTGTTAGTTGGGTTTACTCCTATGTAGAGGAAGCTCAATGAGTTGCAAGCCTAAAAAGGGCTTGAGCCCATATGATAAGTCATATGGAGAAATATGGTTTCTCACTATCTTTAAAGTGGTGGCCACAAAAAGACATAGTGACAAGAGAAAAAGAGAAAGTAGAAAATCTGGGGTTGGGGCAGAGTCTGATTTACATCAAGCTGACATCGGAAGTCAATTCGTGGTTCGATTAAGCTGAAATTTTTTTAGCATGTTCGTGGCATAATTTTCTCAAATCTGAATGATTTGATTTTCGTTTGAAACTCCCTACATCAGGTTTTTTTATGGATTGATCAAAACCTGCGTTTTTAGTTAGATTTATCTTGATCTCTTGTGAAATTCATATGTATTACCAAGAATTATATTCTTGAGGTCTTTACTGCTATGTACCTCTAGTATTTGCTAGAGAAGAACATTGTTCACCCAATTTTGTTGATAGTGAAGATTTTTAGGGGGACTCCGGTCCCTTGGTTTTTTTATCTTCTCACATCGAGGAAGTTTTCCACGTAAAAAAATTGTCTTGTGTTCGCGTGCTTGGTATTTATTTCACTATATTATATCGATTCTTATTAGGTTTACACAACATGAGAGATTATTTTATTCCGCTGCATTAATTCGATATTATTCGAATTGTTATTGTTCTCCCATCATTTTCACCTGGCTAAAATACATAAAGCAAAAGAAAAGAAACAAAGATGCTTAATTTCATCTTGCTCACTCTGTCTATTAAAACTGAAGATTGAACTTATTTTCACCATGAATCTCTCTATGTTTGCGTAGAAAGACAATGATCACATCTAGATTCTTGATGTCACCAGATGATCACATATAGTTCCTTGAAGTCACCAGCTAAAACTAATGGACTGGAAGTGTAGGTTGGATATCAACCCAGATGAACATACATCAGCTACATCTTGTCTCATCTTCTGCGGACCACTAACAAGCACTCCGATGCTCGACCCTTCAATGCCCAGCAAAATCTCTGCAACCAAAGTTAGTTTAACCTCTGTGAGTTGATGTTTCACTGATCTTTCCAATTAGAAGCATATCCATTTAATCACGTGCTGGTTTTTTAAACTGATGTCTTTCTTCCCAAGTTCGAGTATTCAATGACCAAAAACAATTCAGAGGAAATACTCACTCTTTAGGTTGGGCCTTTCGCCATAGTGCACATTGGTTGTTTGAATGAGAGTTTGGCGAGGGAGGCTTTCCAACTCCCAGTCACCGTCGTCGACTCTGGCAACTGGTGATGCTGTTGGTGGGGTTTTCATGTCTTGTATCTGCACCGCTTCTCTCAAACTCTGTTTCTTGTTCCAAAGAAAAGCACCGGTGGCACTTGCAGCTATGCAGACGCAAGCAAACACCATGTACAGAGCAGCTCTGGAAGCATCCGAGTAAATTCCGTTCGAGTCACGTTCAGTCGGGTATATGTAATATCGTGTTATAATTCCAACAAGTACTAGGAATATAGCAAAGGATGATGAAATTATTAATCCTAGCCACAGCCAGCTTCTGCTACCTAGCACTGCAGAAACTGGTACATCATTTGTGTTAGGCTTGAGCCACACGGTTCAGATGAGCTCCTGATCATCTTTTACAGTCTCTTTCTCTCGTCACATAGGCTTCAATTTGAAGGTGAAGGCAGGATATGTCGAGATTCGTGCCTGAAACAGGGAGGAGTTCCAGCATGGCCAGATCAAGTTCTTTCTTGAAAGCACTAATGAGAAGAATTCGTGGAGCCTTATGACTTGCCGTGTTAGCTGTGAAGAGGAGCTCCCGGATGATGGAAATGAAAGGCGTGATGCCACTCCCTCCACTAATCATCACCAGCATGTCGTGCCTGTAGAATGTTTCGGCCATCTTGATCAAGCTAAACTTATAAGGCATCTAAGCTGAAATGATAGGGAATGATATTCAATGAACAAATACTAGCGAAACGATCACTGGCACTTTTCCTATGTCCGAAAGTGAATTCAGTCTCGATATCTAACAAGTCTAGTTATGGTGTTTTGCAGCATTTCCTTGTAATGTCAACACATTAATATCTTTTTCCCCCAAATAACTGCTACCAAAGGACTCACCTCAGCAAATCGGTCGAAGGAGGTCCATATGGCCCTTCAAGCGAAATCTTAAGCCTCTCTACAGGTGAGGAAGAGGATACGGTCTCATACAACATCTTAGTCCATCTTCCTTCGCTTTTTACCACTATGCTTAGCTTGTCGCAATCCAAATTACTACTTGATGTAATAGTGAAAGGATGCCATTGCAGCTTCGATATGCTAGGGATGTTGAGAAACACTGTGCTAGTTGGAGAATAGCTCAATCCTTAAACCAGACAAAGGAGGAATTATTATGGCAAAAATAAAAGCTAGTGGAGGCAAAAAGATTTGCAGATCAAATTGGTATTCAACTCTACCTGGACTCTTCGAAAAGTTCAATTCAACTGCTTGACAGGGTAGCACCCGAGCGCAAACAAGCTGAATCTTCTGTTGGGATTGCAAGAATCGCAGGCATCGATCGATTAAGAAGAGATAGAGACCAGGAAGCATGACGCAGGCAGTGGAAAACCCAACATGAAGTACGAAAGACAGGACGAAAATAATGTACAGGTAGTGAGTGTAGAAGAAGAGTTCGAATATCTTTCTCCTAATTCGCTGAAACGCAGTCGCCCACATTACCACTCCGGCCAGTAACGAGATTTCCCCGGCCACGTTGGAAACTCCAACCTTGTCCCATTTTATCATCTGCAACCATGATCAAGATGATTCAAGCTTTATCAAATTTGTGTAAAGCTGTGTTAGAAGTCACTACAAAACTTGTAGTTCAATATTGCAAATTACCTCTTAAGATTTGTTGAGTATTGGCCCAGAAAATGACATAGCACAAGCCATGCGCGGTGAAGAGAGTCATGGTAACGTGGCCAAGCCAGATGTGGTACTTGACACTCGCCTCAGAGGTCACACCAATGAACTGCAAAACTGAGGATCCTCTCGTGACTGGGAAGAACAAGAAGGCTAAGCAGATGTTCCCAACCAGGCCAAGCAACAGAGCTGCACTATCTAGCTTTACTTCCCACCTGCCAAAGGAAAATTCCGTTCAATCCCTGCGCAGCATTTAAGTGCTCTTTAACGTGCAAAATTTTGAAGATAATCGGTACTCACACTCGCTCCCTTCCTTGGATTGCCTCTTGCGCGACATTTGCAAACATAGCATGCAAGTAAGAGGAGAAAGACCATACTAATAGAGCTGAGAACATGGCCAAGAAGGCGAGCTCTATCCAAGAAATGATTCCTAGAGGGCCTTTGACCAACGCGGGCATCTTCCATGAGTCGTACCGGCAGCTCCTTCCCTGCACTCTGTCAACAGGGAAAAGATATAACACGTCATCGGCGTTCGCTTGAATCATAGAGAGAACAATTTCTGGCAGGGATATTTCCAAGGGAATAGAGTCGGTCACCTTGAGTCGCTGCGATCTATGCCCCTCTTCCTTAGATGCGAATAGAAAGCACCCAATGTGGCAATGAATAGAATGGGGAAGGCATATATCAGAAGACTCGCTCCTGAAGGAAAAACCATAAAGGATTGGGTGAAGTTCAGCTAGTCCTTGTGTTTATCTGTTTTCTTTCATTACTAATATTATCTCTATCTCTCTCTCTCTGAAACAATGAAATTGAACAAGCAATGGAAACGGCAAGAAGCTCATGTCATAGAAAGGGAAAAATGAGCTAGAGTTGGCAACTGCAAGACAAATGAAGCACGAGCAAAAGTACCTTGTTGTCCGAAGTACGTGGACTGGGTTTTGCTGCGAATGTTTGGCATCCAGCGCAAGTAGAAAGTGTTGGTGGGCATCATTATCAGTATCGAAATGTACGCAAGAAAGACGACCATGATTAGGACTTTCATGGCTAATCTCATCACCACCATCTTCATGCCTTCGCAACAAGCGTCTTCCATCTCTGTTTCTCTCTGTTTCTGTCTCTGTCTCTGTCTATCTCTCTCAATTCACCATTAATATTCCCTCCGCGAACATGGTTATATAGCAAAGTTCGTCGGGAACTGATGACGGATTACCTCAAGCAAAGGCGACAGGTGAATTACCGTATCAGGAGTCAATTTGAGCGAGCACTTTTGGGAGGAGATATTTGACTCCTACGGGAGACAGAGAGGCCAGCATATCATCTTGGAGGCCCAGTGCATGGCTTTATCGTTCCTTCCAACGCAATATTCATTAATAGCGAACACCTTTTTCGCTACGAATGTAATAATCTATCAAATATACTCCACACAACATCGCCTTCCTTGTGAATACTCCTTTACTAAAATGACAATCTCTGGCAGCAGGATTCTTACAAGATACGCAATCACTGAAGGTATTATCGATACCATAGGATCAACCTAACGGTATTTGACAACAGCTTTTGGTTAAGACTCTTGTATTTACAGGAGGCTCCTGTAGACATAAGAAATGCTGCTGCTGTTGTTATTATTATTACAATCTTTATGATTATGGATGTTGTCATCATTGCTGGATGGAAGAACCCGGGCCAGCCGACACTCTCGTCATTTGCGATGAGGTGCATTCACGACGTCCCCCCTTCCTCTAGACTTTCCCTCCATTGATTACTCCTATGCACGCTTTTGTTCCGCCCGAGCTGTTCTCCCCACGGCAAAAAGGGGCCATTTTCGATGTCCAGCATCGGATCTCTTAAGCTCTCGAGATGTGACCCGTTAAGTTGCGCGTTTCGTTAATGAAAATTGTAGATTTACTGTCTCCCGCCGTCGAAAGCTGCCTTGGATTTAAGCTTGTTGTCCAATTCTAGATTTGTCAAACGGGTAGGTTGAGTTATAAATGGTCCGATTCATATTGACATATTTAACATTTTTATGACCTATTTATTGTAATACAAAATTTTCGATCTCTACTCGATCCGACCTATACCCAATTCATACCCGACCCGATCTATTTAACCAAATCTAGGAAACCTTGTTTCTTATGATTTATTTATTTATAAAAATGGTATTGCTAAAACATTTTTGTGCAATACAAATTTAATGAACAATTTTTATAATTTCTTAAAAAAATTGAGGCTTCGAACAATTTTATAATTTCTTAAAAAAATTGAGGCTCCGTTTTTTTAAATATGTTTTTCAGAAAATAAATTTCTAATATTTACTTGAAATATGAAAATGAATTAGAAAATATTTTCCGCTATTTTGTATGGAAAATTTGTTTAGCTTTTCCTCTATGCACTCGTTTTAATAATTTTTAAATTTTTTAAAAAATTAATATTTTAGTTTTTTTTAGTTTTTCTTTTTTCCTTCTTCTTCGACTAGTCGTCGGCCACGACGACGGTCATAGGTGAGCTTGAGCCTTGCCATAGGTCGATGAGGCTCGAGCTCACCCAATTTCGACTAGTTGAGCCTCACCCTAGGCTAGTGAGCTTGAGCCTTGCCAGAGCCAGGTCGGCGAGCTCGAGCTTCACCAACCTCTAGTAAGCTTGTCTCTCGCTTGGCTAGTTGTTGTCCACCGGCAGATAAAGATGGAAGAAGGGAGAAGAAAGAAAAAAAAAGAAAAAGAAAAAATAATTATAATATAAATTTTTTTGAAATATTTTTATGAGGTTGAAGAGGGAGAGTGTATATGAACCTAGTGGATTAGAAATGGGTTCTAAACTCAACTCATTTATCTTAGCCTTTATATTTAAAATTTACTTAAAATAGACTCTTCAAAATTGAAATGATTTGTATATGACCGATTTATTTTTTAAATAGGTTATATATGAATTTAAGATTCATTTCGATAGGTTTATCCAATTCATATCTTTTCGTCCCACAACCGTGTCGATTAATTGTGGAATCGAAAGAGGGCGAGATGCATGGATTTTCAAGGCTAAATCAGATGATCATTCACGATGTGCAATTTCCAAATCACGGGCATTTATCACACAAATCAGCTGATGCCCACGCTCTCTCACACCCCAAGATACAGAGAAATGCAAATGCGATGACTTACACGAAAACACAACCCAGTTGTGCTTGACATACACGTTGTTCCTGTGCATAATTAAAGTTATTCAATCCATCATGTCACCAGTTGAAGCTGATGGACTCGAAATGCAGGTTCTCTCCCAAACCGGATGCACATATCTTGGCAACCTCGTGCCTCATTTCTGTAGGCCCGCATACGAGAACTCCCGTGTCCGGCCCTTTGCACTCCGACAGTGACTCTACAAAGGCAAAATTTCAAAAGGGCAACAAGGAAAACAAGAAAAGAATCATTTCCTTGACATGTAAATCTAATCACGGCCCAGGAATTTGACACATTTTGGGTCTTCTGGGCTGATATCGGACTTGATTATGACCCCATTTCGACCTTTTAGGCTCCATCGTTATGCCGGTTCAGGCCTGATATCGGGCTTCCAGGGCATGTTTTTTACTTGTCATCATTTTCACCCATATATCGTGGTTGAATAAGAAAATTTATAAGCTGAGCGAAAACTTTTCTTGCGTGTCTAAGTTTATGCTGTCAAGAAGGATCACGTACTAAGAAGCTTACTTTTTAGGTCAGGCCTTCCCCCGTAATGCACATTCGTGGCTTCAACCAGCGACTGATGCGGAACACTCTCCACCCCTCTCTCCTCCACATTGCTGAACCACGACCCGGGTGATGCTGTCGGCGTCGGGATCTCCATGCTCTTCACTTGCCTCCCTCCGGCGGCGGCCCCTTTCTTGCGCCACAAGAAAACGCCGCTTGAGGCCAAGAACACGCAAGCGCACATCAAGAACATCTCCCAAAGCGTCCAATACGAGAAATGGTAATTCCCGTCATCGCCGTGCTCAATCGGGTAGATGTAGTAGCGGGTCACGATCCCCAACAAGAGCAGGAACATGGCGAACGAGGAGGCTATGATGGCACCCAGCCAGAGCCAGGAGTTGGAGCCGAGGGCGGGGGTGATGGGGGAGTCGAGAGGGTCGGGCTTGAACCAGGTGGTTTGGATGAGCTTCTGGGCGGGGTCGAGCTGCTGGTGGTGGTCTCGGGTGACGTAGGCCTCGATCCGGAGGTGGAGTTGAGGAGAGAAGCGGGAGGAGGGATCGAGAGAGAGGGGAAGCAAGAGGTCAAGGATGGCAAGGTCGGCCGATGTCTTGAAGGCGCATATGAGGAGCACGTTCGGGAGCTTTGATGAGGCAGCGATGTCAGTTTGTTGTTGGTTGGTTTGGTGGATGATCTCACGGATTATGGAAATGAATGGAGTGATGCCGCTTCCTCCGCTCACCATCACCAGCGTTTCGTGCCTGCATAAGTTCACCGAGTTAGTACTCGAGATGAGCTTTGTGTTCAATCGAAAGAACATTCTCTAGAACGAAACGGCTGATTGAAGCCGCATATCCGTTTAAGCTCTTGACGCACGGCCTACCTGGTTATCATATAAATGTCTGATTTTGGGGCGATAAATGCAGTTTACATGGTCGATAACAGATGCAATTGCAAGGCATTGTATATAAAATAGGATTATATCTAAGAGATGTTGAGAAATTAGAGGAAGCATTGACCTAAGGAACTGAGAAGAACTCGGTCCGTAGGGTCCTTCCACAGAGACTTGAAGATGGTCCAGAGAAGAAGAAGAAGAGGAGGAGGAAAGAGATTCGAAGAGGCGGCGAGACCAGCTTCCTTGACATTTGATGGCCACGCTGAGGCGGTCGGGCTCCATGTTGCTGCTGGATGTGACCGTGAAGGGGTGCCATTGCAGCTTGGAGATGCTTGGGATGTTTACGAACATGATGCTCGTCGGGTGGTATTTCACTTCTGCAATTCATTGAGGGAAAGTGGTTTTGCATGTAAATGATCAAGCAAAAGATCAAGCAAAAGATGACATATAACGCAAAACTCTTAAGGAAATTGCACGTGGCCTGTTTTATTCAAAGAATTGTAGCTAGTGCTAAACATAACTTAACTGTCTCTGAAGAAGCTAATTCCAAACAAAAAATGCGTCCGTAATGGGTAAACTCATTTTCTTTTCAGTAACAGATTTGCTACATAATTAGAATGAGAAGTTCCATATGTATTTATCAATTTATGTATCCAGCCCTACTAGTTCGATAAATACTATATGATAAATTTATCATATGAATGACGTAATAGACAGAATCAATCACAATTTAAAAATTTGAATATTATATGAAAATTTTTATTTTCGAGTGGGACCTAGCGCGTGCTTCACTGTTTCTTGATATGTAATCCGCACGGTCATTAGAACAAGCCGATATAATAACTTTTGTAGCTCAACAATTATAAAGGCTCGAAGGTAGAGATACTTGCAGGTTTTCGCCTAATAGTCATTTGTATTCTTTTAGCAAGAAACGTCTCTTGATCATACGCCTCGTATGATTTTA
The DNA here is from genome assembly GCA_014182515.1 of Eucalyptus microcorys. NCBI lineage: Eukaryota > Viridiplantae > Streptophyta > Magnoliopsida > Myrtales > Myrtaceae > Eucalyptus > Eucalyptus microcorys. The sequence goes on along the minus strand of CM024562.1, from coordinate 31,537,987 downwards.
AACTAACTGGAGGCTAACGTATATGTAAGCTCGCTCTATCAAATTATTTCAATCCCGACACACACCTGGACTCTTGGCAAAGTTCAGCTCGACCATGCTGGAGGGCAAGAGGCGCGCGGCGAGTAATCTAACTCGTTGCCGTGACTGTAGGAACCTCAAGTGTCGATCAATGACAAAGAGAAAAATCCCCGGGATAATCATGCAGAAGTAGGCTGCGCCGACGTGCAAGACGTAGAAGATGATGTAGAGTGCGTAGAGCTGGTGGGTGTAGAAGAAAACTTCGAACATTTTCCTGCGAATGGGGCGGAAGCTAGTGATCCACATGGCCGCCGCGAAAACCATGGCGATCTCTCCCGCCACGTTCGATACCCATGTGCTGCTCCATTCTAGCATCTGCAACGACAATCCGGCCCCATCATTATATGCAACTTGCGCATAAATTAAGATTCTCAGTATCGACTATGTGCATGGAATAAAAAAGACTCGCATTTTGCGAACACCTTCTTCCGGGAAAAAAAGAAAAAGGATACCACTTCCTATCCAGATTATTGGATTTATGATGATATTATACTACTATTACTTATCTGAACAACACCAAAATATTCAAATTGCGCAGAAAAATTAAAGAACAGTCGAACAAGCAGATTATTTTTATTAGTTTTGGGTTTAGTTCCACTAATTTATCCTGATAATCTCTCTCTAACTTTATCTCCTATCATTTCTGTAGGTGACACAGCAACCACAGAATGTCATCCCACTCGCTATCAACGTTGCCAAAGGGTGTAACCATCAGAAAGAAAAGTTTCCCACCAAATAGAATGGCCATCGCAATTGACAATTGATGCGGAAATGGCCATCACCATTGACAATCCATGCGGAACTATGTGAGTTTCAATAGCTTTTGTATACATGTGGTCTTATGTCCTCTAAAAAGTAGTTTAATCTTTGAAACCGAATTTTCTAACATTTAATTTCTTGATACCCTTATCAATGTCTCACTTATCTCGTATACATAATATATCTAAGTTAGATGACAAGCTGACATATTTTAGTCCATGTGCCTAATTATCTGATCGTTCTTTTTTCATTTTCTATTTTTCGCTTAAAATAGTGGATTTTTCAATGTTGATGCAACAAAAGAAACAGTGATTCAAAGATCATCTAACTTCTTGACTTCTTGACTATAAAATGACAGCAATGCTTCATTGAGGAAATTTCCTACAGAAGACGGGTCAATGAAGGATATCCCATATTTTCTCTTGGAGACAAAAAAGGACCAGAAGCAAGGAAGCACGTCTGCTCGACCTTAAAAAGAAGAAAAGGACGAAGAATAAAGTGGCACTGCACTACCTTTATGTCATGATCAGAGGACATAAAGACTATCTTTTTTGTATGGATGGAACTTGTCGAGGCCAACAATTCTCTCAGTTCTGTGGTAACCGAAACGAAAAAGAAGAAAGAAAGAAGGAACGAAAGATATTGAAGTAGAACTGATATTTGGAAACAGAAAACGACAAAGCAAATAAAAGAAAGGTGGGGTTGCCTGAAAATGTATACCAGAGACATTTGATGGGTGATGCCCCAGTAAATGATGAAGCCAATGGTGTGGAGGAGGAAGAGGAGGTTGGAGAGATGGCCCAACCAGATGTGATACTTGATGCTTGACTCTGATGTGAGTCCAACTAATGGCAAAATCGATGACCCTCTTGTCACTGGGAAGAACAAAAATGCCCAGCAGATGTTCCCAACATACCCGAGCCTCAGCGACACGCTCCTGAACTTGGCCTGCCACCTGCACAGACGCCGAGAGAGCGATCAAGAAAAGCTAAATGACGAGTTCTTATCAGCATTTGCTTTTAAACTTCGACAAAACACGAACACAATGTGTGCTTTTGGTGTATGTTAGGATTAGCGAAAACAAAGCCGGATAACTTGTGCTCAGTTGCTTACACTTCCACCCCCTTATCCATATGAAGGTGGCCACTATAACTGACATATATGTAATTGGCAAGAGACCAAATCAAGAGAGCGGTGAACATGGCTACAAAAGCGAGCTCTGTCAGCGTGACAATCCCCAGAGTAGGCATGACCAGAACTGGTCGTCGCAAGAAGGCCAAACGTCCAGTTTTGCTGGCACTGCAAAACCATATCGAGGCAACTTTGTCATACAGCCAATGTTTTTAAACTCCAACGTATGTGAATAATGATATAAGATGGCGCGTGAATATAATAGAAATTGCTGTAACCTTTTAGTGTAAAGTTTCTCGGATTTCCTCTGTAAATGGAGGTAGACACAGCCAAAAGCAGCAATGAACATTACTGGGAACGTTAGAAGCAGAAGATTTATGCCTGAACAGAAGTTGCAATGCAGTGAAATGAGAAAAAGAGACAGAATATCAGGAAAAACCAAACTATGGAGTGCACAAAAAAGTTAGTTATCCAAATAGTAAGTTCAAGAAAATCTCGTCATGTTTCATAAGTATATGTTGATATAGATGTATATAATTGTCGTGCCATAAGCATGGGCGGGTGAATTGGAAGCAGAAAACATGAGCAGAAAGAAAAGCCAGAGACCGTACCCTGTCCTTCAAAGTAAGTAGGATCGAGCTTCATCTGAAGATTGGGAGTCCATTTGTCTTTGTAAGTTTTTGTTGGCAGCATTATCCAAATCATGAGCCACCCAAGAAAGACCACAAAAAACACCATCTTTAGGACTTTCTGGATAATCATTTTGCTATCCTCTAATCACCGAGAGATGAAGCAGAAGGAATGGACAATGGCAGCAATCTAGCACAGAGAGTGAGAATCTGAGTTCAGCTATTCGTGCTCTTTTTAAAACCTAATGAGGGTGCTCCTATATATAGAGTTTCCTTTGAACATCAACATCAAACGTACTGAGTCACAAAAAAGGTTGCAGCATGATTCATGCAGTTCTTTTCCCAGACTTAATCGTGATCTTTATACTTCCTTCCAACTTGCCTCTCTTGGATGTCGTCTGTCGTCATGACGGAATAACCCTAAAATAAAGAATTGAACTTTCCTTATTGATTTCTTTAGATAACAAAGGAGCGATGTGAAGGTGATGTCCACTTGACTAGATCTGATGGAAGCATTTATCAGTTGATTAGGATGTTAGTTAAAACGTTAAACTCCTCTCAACTTGATAATAGCAACGGGATATGGTGCTTTATCTCACTATCCAAATCAGAGTTTAAACGGATCGATATGAAGAGCACTATATTTATACAATGAAAATATATTTATGAAAATATTACAAAAATATTGAGAAATTTTGGATATGTCGAGCTATTTTTTGGCTTAAGACTATCCGATTGTTGACCTTTCATTTCTTCTCTTGGTTGTGCTTAGAATATCTAAACAATGATGCACAGTACATATTTGATTCATTGAAAGTACAGTTGACTTTTTTTGAGGCCCTTCAAGTACAAGTTGACTTTGCATTTTGAACTGGTACCATAAACTCTAAATAGCAACTTGGAAGCGAATTTAGGAATAGGAAAAATTCTAAATAAGGGTCTAAAGTTGGACGTCACTTATGAGATGAGATCAAAAAAGTCAATTTACATTCCCTGCGAATGTTTCTTCTGAGTTGTGAATTATTGCAGCCATTGTGTATATGATGCTGATTTTGACACTTCAATATCCCACATTTATGTGCTGCCACAACACATCCACGCGCATGCAAGCGCAGTTCTTCTACATGTATCTTAGAACAGTCAATCCAAAAGCTATGCCCAGAAAAGTAGCTATTGAGACTCCAAAAATGCCAGCAAGAACTCCGGGAACGACCAAAGAATCCCATCCTTTGGCAGTGGCCATCCCACAGGCTGTCGTTGGGCCTCCAATATTGGCATTGGATGCCAAAGTTAAAAGCTTCAGATCAAAGCGAAACAGCTTTCCAAATCCGATGATCAAAGCTAGATGGATGCTCACTTGAACTAGAGCAAACATGAAGATGCTAGGAGCTGTGTTGATGACATTTAAGATGCTACCACTAGCTCCCACCACAGCAAAAAAAACCTGCAGAAAGAATTATCCAATTCCATTTAAAGTTACATCCAACACTGAAGCTTAAGATCAAAGAAAGTTTCGCAAAGCTATCCAGGGGAAGTGATGATAAATGAGAGTACCCAAGCCAGATACTGCATCTTAGGATGTGAAATCCTTTAAGTCACACAAAGCTTAGATGTTTTGATTCAAAAGCTTATGCTGGGGGAACTTCTGCCCATTCAAAAGAATTCCTGGGCCATTAGTTTATATTCTCAAGAATATAGACCTGACAAAAACCTGGGTTCGAAACTGGTTTTAAATAGGGCCGACTAGATTGTTTCATCAAAAAATAGGGTAGATGCTGTCACATTAAACCTTGCAGGTTGTCCAGTGCTTACGATGGACTTTAGGATGCAGAGCACCAACAACTCTATGATTGCACTAAAATGATGCCTAGTACTAGTTTTGCTACAGGGCAGAAAAGATGTGAGATGGTCGACTGCAAGAAAGGAAGAATCAAATCTTGCCTAGCGGCGACATTAATGATAACCCTGTTTAGTCTGTTACCTGCATCAGAACCAGCGAAATAGCATCACCGGAATGTGCAAGGGAACCAAACTGTGCAGGAAAAATAGTTGCTAAAATAACAACTAGAGCTGTTATAATTGGCAGACCTCCTCCTTGAATTCCGCTTAGCTTTGTTATATAAGTTCCAATTTTACAAATGGCAAATGCTGTAGCCACGGCTGTAGCAGTTTGTAGAAGAGGGATCTTGCCTCCAGAATCCAACTCCAGAGATACTGAAACATCTGCAAAAGGAATTTCCAGAAATTGAAGATCAATCAGCTTGTGCTCCAATGTGATACTCATGAACAGTATTGTCTGACATGTATATGATTCAAGGAGTTATATGCATCAAAAAAGAGGATACTGAATACAGATATGTTACTGCCCATAATTTCTAAGAGATAATGAAGACCAGACAGTAGAGAAGGCTACATAATGCATTACCACTGGGTGACTTTGAAGTCTCAGGAGGTACTTTGGAGGCCAAGGCAAACAATATCATGAAGTATACAGCACATATGACATTGTCTGCAGCCACCCCAGCAGCCACTACTGATGGAGAAATTGAAAGAGCCTTGGAGATTGCGACATAATTAACAGCTACAGGAGTCATCAAGGGCCCAATATAAGGGAAGAGAAAATATCGGTCAGTCATGACATCAACTTCGTTAAAGAAATGGACATGTTTGATTAAATTATCAAGAAGTGAACGTAATTTTCGGATACAAAACCACACAATAGCTCAGGCATGTCTTAGCCCTTGAAAGGGGAACTCATATACACAAAAGCATACACATAAAAGTTGATAATCAAACTGGATATATATTGTTTGTAAAGAAAGACAACACGATATAACTAGAAAATCTAAAATAACAGGAGACTCGACTATGGAAACAATCAAGCGAATCATTATGCAATTTCTCTTCAATGTTGAGTAGGGTTGAGTAGGGACGTACACTTTCAATTGAGAGTGAGATAACAAGAAGACAGAAATTTTTTATCCACTTTTTTAAGGTCATGAACCATAAATGCGACAAGACTAGAAAATGAACAAAGAATCACACAGATGGGATCGATCCAATATATAAGATAATACCGTCAAAAGCTGCAAACTGAATGTATAGTAAAGAGAGAGATCTGTTCTTTGGAGAGTTCAGTTATATATAAAGATCTGCAACAACATTTGCTTAGGACTCACATCCACCAATATAACTTCCCATAAGAGCAGCAGCAATCTTCCAACTATCCTGACCAAGCGATCTCATTGGCACTAGCAGAAATGCCACGACAGTACCGACTACAGTGGCAACTGCGATAATTGGAAAAAAGAAAGTATTACTCCAACGTAGTCCAAGCAAAAAGATCATTTTATAATATTGCAAAGAGTAATGCAGAGTCACATGAGAGAGAGTACAACATGATTACTAAAATCTACAGTGGATAATTGAGAAAGAGATGGCTACAGTCAGCTAATGTAATTCTGGGACAATAAAATTGCTTTATTATATTAACTTGCGGAAGAAAGAGCTCCAACAAACTGTTGGATGGTATCGAGTGCTGAATATATGTCATTGCAGGGTAAGACATGAGCAACATCCTCGAGAACATAGAAAAAAAGGAGGTCATTGGAAAAATCGATTGCAAGGATTTCTTATTCTATCCATGATGTGGCAATCAATCTTTGAGCGAGTTTCACCATACGCCCTCCTTAAAGCTACTGCAATTACCTGAGCCGAGCAAGAAAGCCAAGAGCAACTTCCCGGTGGATCGAAACACATGGCGCAAGTCTGCTCGGAACAATAACAACGGAATGGTCAATGGCAGCAGGAATTCCAGCACCGTCGAGTAAGCAGGCGCTTCGCAAGGAATGATCCCGACATTGCTTGCCGCAAGCCCAATCAAAGTGCTGACCAATGCAGCACTCACCATGCTCCCAATCCTGGTCTTCTCAGACCTTGCATCAAGTTAACGAACTAAATCACTCTCTCTCTCTCTCTTGCATTGCCAAAAACTAGCACAAACTATCAAAATCGCTAGCTCCTCCTGTCCTATTTTTTTCTTTGAAGTAGCTAAAATCAGACTGCGAACAGTGCGATCGATGAAAGAGCAAGGAGAGATGCCACTACCAGAGACCAAAAGCGCCGGTCGCGAAGAGAGCGGTCCACATGCCCCACTGATCATCGGCGGAGATAAGAGGCTGCTGAGGCTTGATCAGCGACCTCACCTTCCACGTCCGGTTCAAGCTCCGGAACGATGTGTGCGGCGTTGTCGGAGGCGAAACGACGGAGCTAAATGGGGGCGCGCGCGCCTCGCCGCCGGGAGCGACGAAGGAGGTGGAGCGAGCGTCGGCGGGCGATATGGCCACCGGGCGGCGAGGGAACCGTCGTGGCGGCGGCGGAGACCGAGAGAGAGGCGCCGCGAGCGCCACCGCCGCGGCGGAAGACGCCATCGATGGTGGATGAGGCGCGACGTTCGACTGCCTCGGAGGAGCTCATCAACGGACTGGAGATTCTTTATCAAAATCCGTTGGCCTGCAGTGGCATTGTTCGTAATATTATGTCCCCGGCTTTGTTTCTGATGTTTTGTCGTGATACGTGATGCCATTTAGCCAGACAAGTCGGACACTATTAGCCATATTGAGGTATCTTCTTTTATTAATACTCTATGGGTGGAATCCAATCATGTGCAATTTTTTTTTTCTACTTTGATTTATCTGTAAATTAATGTCCTTTAAATTCAAGCCGTGTCAATATAATTTTACTTTTCGTGTCTGATTTATTTATTATTGGACCATTTTATCTATCCACATATCGTATCTAAGATTGAATTTTGAGTGACAATTAGGTAAAAACTAATACTTTGAATTTAAAACAACGTAGACAGTTGCGCCGGCTCTTCACTTACCTCTTAATGTACTAACAACATATTATATAATTTTTCTCTGCAATAAAACTTGATTGGGGACTCTTTTTTTTGGTAAAGATTGATTGGGGACTCTTTCATCCTCGCAAATTTGAAAAAAAACCTTTTTTGGTGATGCGTGTGAACTTTTGCATATGAGAGAAGGAGAGAATTTAACTTACATGATTCGTGGGCTGGGAAACAATAAAAAGGAATTTTTAATCTGATATTTAATTGTGGAGTGATTAGAGAACACTCAATTTTTTATTTTTGTCGAAAAACTAGGGAACACTTGGTAGACATTAATATAAAGAAACTTTCTCATCTTCAAAACAGTCTTTCTCGTATTATACACGATCAATTCATTATAAATGCAAATATGATATGAATAACCGGAAACCGAGAACCTCTTTAAAAAAGAACCCTTTTTTTAATGGTCCATTGAGCAGAGACAGACGGTCACCCTATTACACTCGAGAAAGGGTGGTACCAGAAGCTCGCAAAGCACATCAAGTTATCTCGTCCCAAAAAAAAAAGCACATCAAGTTACAGAAAATCATACATTCCGAAACCAGGATGAGCAGCTGATAATTTTCTCCATAGAAGAAATTACAACAAGGGAGTTTACATGTGTCTGATTGTCAAACATCATAATTCCAGTAAAGGCTTAAAAATAGCTCAAGAACCCCCGCAATACTCTACTTTAATGAGTTCCATATCTGATAGGTAGTAAATGCAGCAACTTTGACAGATATATACACAAGGATGCCATCATGAAAAACCATAGTTAAAGCACCCCTATCAGACTGCAATGATATCTCGGACAATGGCCTACCCTCTGAGCATCCCATTCAGAAGAATGGTGTTCACATCCCCATCTTCTCTTATCCGCAGAGACGAAACAGCTTGTGCTGCAATTAGGCCAGGCGAGAGATCTGCAGATGTCCAACCTCCATTCTTGATGAATTGATCACGTAGATCACATCCATGGGTTCCACCGGAACATCCCCAATCACCACCCCACTCAACTCTAGAATCTTGAGAATGTGAGATCCACCCAACTGGGTCAAGCGCGTAGTTCAGGGTATGGCGATAAGGCACTTCAGCGCTCCTTCCACCCATAAAGAAGTTAAAATGGCCATTAGGTCCCAAGGATTAAAACCCTCATTGTCTTCATTTAGGACGATCTTACATGCATCATCCGAGTCTTCACCAAGTAGAACTTGCAAGGCAACAGCCTCGGCAATCGCAGCACCCTCTTCATCAAGCTTTTGCTGTTCCTCTTGTTTCTTCAGTTTCTTCTTCTCTAGCTCAGCACGGATAGCTGCAGATGTAGCGAGGGCTTTCTCCAGGCGTCTCTTCTTCTTCTCAGCCTGTTTGAGTCGATCCAGCTCATCCTTCCCCTGCTTCTTTTTTACTTTCCTCACAACAGGTTGCCCTTTGTTTTGTGCCAAGTTATCCATGATAACTACCAGACTCTAGTAAGTTTAGTGTTTATAGCTGCTATTCAAATGGAGATTCCTCTAAAACATATCCAATTAAGTGTTATTCTTTGAAACAAGTCTTCCTTTTGCTGAAGTATGTAAACCTAAATTACTGTTTAGTAACCTAATGTAACGCTCAAATGTACAGAAACTAAACTACACCCACTCAGGTCTGTAGGAATACCTCATCTTACGGATGACACATTCCCAAACGGAAAGAACGGGAGAGAGCATAAGAGCAAAAAGGTAAGCACTCGAGTCCGCATCCCTTGGCATCATTCTTCCTATTTTTCCACAGCCCTTGCATTTGCCCATTGTCCACAATAGGTAAAGACCAATGAACTGAACAGATGAGGAGACTCTTATTGTCCAGATTTTTAAAGCTCACATTGGCCTGCATAAGGCCACGAGGGAAAGAAACAGGGTCAGCCAACCATCAAAAGAATATGGCTCAGCACACATGAAGGAAGCGCATTATGGTAATGAAGCACAGTGCGGTAATGAGCCTGCCTTAATGGCAACTTCCAAAACAGATTTTCAGCTATGTCTAGACCCAACAAGAGAAAGTATGAAACAACAATTTCAAACTGTTTGATCCTATAAAAGAAGCATGTGTGAGGAACACAAGCACAATAACGACTGTAGATTTACTGGAATGCCTCTGATAAGCTTGATACGTCTCTATCTGCCAATAAATACAAGGTGACACTTAGATGAGAGGATGAAGGGGGACAAAACAATTATTATTATTATTTTTTTTTTTTTTGGGGGGTGGGGTTCTAGTCTACAACACTAAAAGCAGTATCCTGCCATGTAAGATCCTCAGGAGACGGATCCTTCACAGCCATAAACTTTATGTATGTTTTCATGTCTCAATTGATATCTTGATACTTTAAAAAGCAGCTAATGGTTTCAACACACAATTTCAATTAGCGTACAGCCAGGCTTGAGAGGAGTGCAACTTGCACGCGGAATTAATTTAAGAATACAACCAAAAATGGCACCTTTTCATCAGTAGAATCTTGAATTGAGATTGTCGTCCTCATGAAATCTCGGTACATCAACATATCCAGATCGAGGATCAATTAATCGATTCCCAATTATCCAACCCCAATCCTGCGCTAAATTCTACCGGAAGCTATCACTCACACTAGGAATCCGAACGCTAAATTACAGATCTAACTCAGACGATGCATCAGAACCCTAAATCGAACTCCATTTCCGAGCAAGGCGCATTCACCTACTGAAGCCCAGCTCTACTGGACTCGAAACACGAGCAATAAAGGCAACAATTCCGAAGCGAAATCAACGCCAGATCCGAAATTCCCCCCGACCACGAGACGCGAGACGCGAACAGACAGGGCGAACCGACCCCGGAAATCCGAGAATCGCGACCGCCGGCGGCAAAAAGGAACAACAGTTCCGGAAATCCGAGCAGGGGAAGAAGAAGAGACCGCACCTGACTTTGTGGTGGGAAGCGAGAGGCGATTCTCCGGCGATCTCCGTGGACGGAAAAGCAGCGAAGCGGAGCGGAGCGGAGCGGAGCGGAGAGGGAGCGAATCGGGGCTTCGGTCGAGTGGAGTTCAGATCGAGAGAGAGAGAGAGAGAGAAGGAAGGGTGTGGAAAAAGAAAAGAAATATATGAAGGAGGAAGGAGGAGGAAGCGAAAGCGATAAAGTAACTTATCACATGAGAGAGAGCGGTGACGGAGAAAGGGAGAAGCGGAGTCGTGTCAACCACGAATGCCGACGGGACACGTGTCCCCCGGGGAGGGGCGTGATCTGATCGTGATGGGGCGGAGGGGAAGGGTAAAGTCAGTCCGGAATCCGGATGGTCTGACTTTTCCTCCTCGAGGGGCGGCCGCGCTTTCGTGGACTCGGTACACGTGAGCCCAGTATGTCTCGCCCGTTGATCACGTGGGCCCAGAGAGGACTCCTGAGATTCAACGGGTGAGATTCGCTGAGCCCATGGATACCCGGAGTTACCAAAGATTCTCCCTTGGAGACAGGGTTAATGGTGGGTCAGCCTTGTACTGTGACACGTGGCAGATCGTGGGGTTTGAAGCTTCGCGAAGTTCCTTCCTCCTACTTCCCCATCCTATCAAGATAAGAGAACACGCATATGTGGGCCACCACCATCTTTTACCAAAAAATCTCAAATAACATTTTTTCTTTAAAACTCCTTGTTTTCGCGAGTAGATGGTCGAAATCTTTTTGCTTTTGGATACCAAATCTTTTTCTCGATAAGAATAAATGATACAAATTCAATATATAATATAATTTTTTAAGTTTTAGATTTGTCCGATATGATTATTAAAATTTAACTCAATATGCATAATGCCATACTTAAATTTTAAATTTTTTCAATATGATTCATAAACTTTTCATACATATTCAATTCAATCATTAGATTGTATAAAAATGTTCAATGTCCTCATTAAATTTAAATTAATAAAAAGATAATATCGAACATTTTCATTCATTTCAAAGACTAAATTGCACATATACCAAAAATTCAGTTATTATATTGATTAGTGACCACTGTGTCACCATTCTATATGATGTGTGTGAGCTTAGTCAACTCCATCTAAACGGTGACACTTGTCTTTTGATATAGATTGGATAAAAATAAAAAATTAAAACTGTAGAATTTCGTTTATCTAATTGACAGACTGTGGTGATAATGAAAAAGGACTAAGCACAAACGACAATAAGGGCGCATTTGGTAACGATTCTGTTCTTGGGAATAGATTCTGATTAGAAATGATTCTTTTTTATTCTGCTATCGAGAACAACTTCTAAGTATTTTAAGTCATTTGGTAACTGTCCAAAATTTATGATTCTGGAATAGAATTGCATTTAGTACCGTGCTCATTGATTATATTCCAAATCAATTTCTTTTAATTTTTAAATGTTTTTTTTTTTACTTTTTTACTTTTTTTTTTTTTTTTTTCCTATTATTCTTCTTCTTCTTCTTCAAGTGGCCGGTTGCCGGACTAGCAACCGACTAGACGAGGGCCAGCGACCTCACCGGAGTGTCACTGGCCCTCGGCGAGGCTGGCGCTCATCGGCCGAGCCTCACCGGCGGCCCGGGGAGGCTTGCCTAGCCCCATCGAGGCTTGGCCTCGCCTGGGCTGGGTGAGGCCTACCTAGCCACCACGGGGCTAGGCGAGTCCCACCTGGTCACCGACAAGGCTCGCCTAGCCCTGTCGAGGTTGGGCTTGCCTTCGGCAAACTCGCCGGACCAGTTGCCGGTGACTAGCGAACGACGGCAGTAGACGGCAACCGCGGGATGGCAGTAGATGAAGAAAAAGAAGATAAATATGGTTTGATTCTTGGATTTGTTCTCGGAACAAGAATTAATTTTTTTTTTATTCTTGATTCGTTCCAAATCGCTTCCGAAAACAAAAAAATAGAAATTTGTTCTCGAGAACAAAAATTTTACCAAACACAATTTTATTCTAAAACTACTCCCGGAAACAAAAAATCAGAATCTGACACTATTTTGATGGTTACCAAACAAACCTAAATACTCACATTTAGTACTTGCTCTCTTTCCTCTTTTATATTTCTACTTTATCACAAAACTCATTTTATTCGGAAAATGAGGTCCCCTTACTTTCATGTTTTGGTGCTCCTTTAACGACTCACATTTTAAATTAGAGTTAATATCCACCCCAAATTGGTATATCTGTGACAAATTTACTCTGATTGACTATAAAAATCATAAATTAGTACATTTATGACAAATTTACCCCAAACTAATTTATTCGACCACAAAAAACCAAAAACTGGTAAATTTGAGACAAATATACCATTCACTAAATTAGATTAATACCATAAAAAAATCACAAAAATTGTAAATTGTGACAAACTGAGTGTAAAATCTCAAATTGGTATTGTCATGTGTCATTTAACTTAATAAATTGACAGTAAAATTTAACGAAAATTAACAGAGGGAAAATTTGTTACAAGTGTACCGGTTTGGGGCAAATTTGTCAAAAGTATATCAGTTTGAGGTTTTTGGTGGTCAAAAAAATAATTTGGGGTAAATTTGTCACAGGTGTATTAGTTTTGGGTTTTTCAGATATTAACTCTTTAAATTAAAACCTCATAGTCGACAGGCTGTGGTGATAATGAAAAAGGACCTAGCACGAACGACAATAAATAATGACATTAATTACCTGCTCTCTTTCCTCTTTTATGTTGCTACTCCATCACAAAACTTATTTCGTTCGAAAGATGAGGTCCCCTTCCTTTCACGTTTCGGTGCTCCTTCAACGAGTCACATTTCTCGTTTATAACAAAGCTCAAAACTCGGTTCTTAGCCGTAGGTGCTCTCACATGGCTTTCCAAGAAGGCGCGACTTCGTTTGGAAGATGAAAAGGTCCTCTTTGACGTTTCTTAGCTCCTTCAACAAAGCTTGTTTCTCTGTTTCGACAAAACCCATTTGTCAGTTGCAGGTGCTCTCACATAGCTTTCCAACGAGGTGCGATTCTCGAGCTGATAACAAGAGAACAGCAAATTTGAGATTTCAAAGTTTTCAATCTTCTATGATGGTTTTTATTTCCTCTCCTCAAAATCTTCGTTTGGCGTAGAGGCTGTGAATGCTGAGAGAGAGATTGTGATTTTGAAGTTTAATTGTCATGAGTGCAAGATAATTGTGAGTGAATGAAGTGCAGTTCATCTCCTAGTCTTATGCTGATAAAATTCAGTGAAGGAGGGTTCTAGTAGGATGTGGTTTGAAAATAATAATTGGAAGCTATGATATGATTTGTTAGCTTCCTATGGTTCTACTAAAAATGAATCTCGTGCTCGAGTCGTGATTGTTATGGGTTTCACATTATATTTGCAGCAGTTGTTCAGCTAAAAGCACTAACAATTATTTTTCCTCTTTCGTCTTTTCAACTTTCACTAATTTGTCTCCTTTTATTGACATCAACGTTCATTCCCTTCATTCACATTTATCTTGAAATTGGCTTCAAGCAGATAAGGTAGTTTCTAGAAAAACCAAGAGTGAGAACAAAACTAAGAGTGGCTAGCAAATAAGTCGGTATGGCATTTTCTATTGTGATTGAAATATGCACACACGTGATCTTTCAAAGTCACCGATTTACATTTATACAAATTTTTGACAGATTATTTCTAGTACTTCGCTGCTAGCTTGATTTATTTTTGGGATATATGAGTATGACTCATCTTTTTAAAATTGAAAATTGTTTTCACTTTATCTGCCTTCTTTATAGAATTAGATTTTCTTTCTTTAAAAAAATAATGGAGGCTGCAAAGGATAATATCATCTTGCATAACATTCATAATGAATTTGAATTTAAAATTGACATGATGTTTACTAACAAGGACAAAACCCATAAACATATAGTGCATATACAATTTGTAAGGGATTTGGAGTGAGAAGATGGCAAAAGGCTAATAATAGTAAAAGAATATTGCAAACATGCATTTCTTTGTAATTGTGAATGACAATCTCCATCAATCTCACCTCATGAATAAGAGGATGTTTATAGGACAATAAAAAGAATTAGATGTCAAGCTTGCATAAAATTTAAAATCGAAGATAGGAGTTTGGGTAGTTGACAAGTTTAAGGAAGTACGTAATCATCCTTTTATTGATGATATATAGAAATATTTGATACGATCATACCAACACATAACAGATACTAATAAAAGTATTTTGACTTTTTATAGCCAGTGAAGGTTTACGAAAGCATATTCCTATCTTAGTGATGAAGTGGGAGGAGAGGAGAATGTTGGCTCTACTTTACGTAATTGTCAAAATTTCTTACAATCGAAGAGAATGGACTTGATTAGTGCATATGATTGTCAAAGTCTCATTATAACCCTTTTAATTACTTAGAATTGCGGGGAAGCAATTTTTCTTACATATTTCAATTGGATAAGGGACAAAGATTGACCAACTTTTTTTTTTTTTGATGATATATCTAAACTAGACTATGAAATTTTTGGATATATGGTGGTATTGATATAACTTACCGTGCAAATAAAAACAATATGATATGTGCATCTTTTGTTGGCTTGAGCATCATTGGAATAATGTTCACTATGATTGTGCATTTCCATTGAATGAAGCTATTGCTTTTTTTTTTTTTTTTTGCTCGAACATTTCAATTACCTTCAGAATCATTAGGTAATAAAGCACCAAGACTATTTGCCACGACAAATGCCATTAATATTGTTCTTATGAATATTAATAATCATTTATGTGTATGAAACATTAGAAAAAATGCTACACATCATATCGGGCATCTTGTTGGGAAATCGGGCTTTTGTGATAAATATAAGTTTTTATATCATTGTGGATCTGAATTTGAAATGAAGTGTTTGGAAAGTTATATGTCAATAATGGAGCTTAGAGGACAACAAGCGATTCAAATAACATGTATCGGTTGCGTCATAAATGATGTCTTGCATTTGACTATGATATTTTTTTTCTATAGGAATTAGATCCATACAAAGAAGTGAGAGCACAAATAATTAGGGGTGAGCATTGGTCTAAGGTGAACCCCGAACTGGATCGGCCCAACCTTGCCGGTCTTGGTTTGGTTCCTAGGGAGATTGGGTCGGTCATTGGTCCTAGAATTCCTGAACCAGCACTATGCGGGTTGGTCATCGGTTCTGAGAGTTCATGGTCCAATTCGGACCAACCCTGACTATATATATATATGTTATATCCAATATATTATTTATAATTTTTTTATATAGAGAAAACCTTAAAATAAACGGTATCAATAATATTAAATAATAGTGAGGAATTCAAGTAATTTTATATTATTATTTAATAACTTAGATTTTTAATGTCTTTTATGGCGTCAATAGTCATAATTTACAAATGAGGAAAATGTTTTTGTGAGGAGTCCTCACAGTTTTCAAAATGGCATAAACAACTCCTTACGGCATCTTCCTTTGGCACTCATTCTTTTCTATCTTATTTGTCCTCTTAATCTTCAATTTGCCAAAATAAAAATAAAAACAACTTCTCCACTTACCACTCGACACTCATCTCGCTCGTTTTGGGTTACTCATGCCACTCGCTGCTCAATACTCGCTTGGCTTGTTACTCCCCGCTCAACACTCAATGTTCACTCTGTTTGACGCTCACTCCACTTGATCCTCATCGCTTGCCTTTCTTAGCTGACCTCGCTCATTATCGAACCCATTGGGTCGGTTTAGTTCTTGATTGCCCTTTCAAGGAATACAAAAAGTAAAATAAAAAATTATTGGTTGGTCCTGGATTGACCTTGGAACCGGACTGAACCCATTGGATCAGTTCGATTCTCAATCGCTTTTTTAAGGAGTACAAAAAATGAAATAAAAAATTATCAGTTGATTCCGAGTTGACCCTGAAACCGAATCGAATCCACTGGGTCGGTCCAGTCCTCAGTCCTAAGCTCAATAGGGTTGGTCATCGATCTCAAAAATTAAGGACCAGTACTATGCGGATTGGTCATAGGATTAGGGGGTGGATCGGCCCTACCCGGACCATGCTCACCCCTACAAATAATATCTTTCAAGATATGGCATGTGAGATTGTGACTTTGTTTGAATTTGTCAATTATTATAAGAGGCAATTTGAAAAAATGCACAATTTTAAAGTTGTTGTTGATTTTGAGTGTACTTAAAAAAACCCATAAATTATGATTGAAAATAGTGAAATTTTGAAACATGCTGCAAATATGTACACTCATGTCATTTGTAGGGATTTTCCAAGCTAAGTTCTTGCATGCTTTGTCTGTATATGTTCTTAAATCGGAAACTGATGGGCTATTGCACACTTATATTATGGCAACCGAAAGTAGTGAAAAGAAGTATGTTATTCATTTTAGTTCAAGTGATTTAACAATCACACACGGTTGTAAGTTATTTGAAATGTGAGGATGGTTGTAGGCATACTTTATGCATCTTGACACATGTTGGTAATATTACAAGCATTCATTCACAATACATTACGAAGAGGTGGACAAAAGTTACAAAACAATGGACTTATTATGATGTTGGACAAAGCTCTTATGCTGCAATACAGTCAAAAATATTATGCTTGAAGAAATTGGTAATAATGCACAAAGCCAATGCTCACTAACAAAGACTTGGCAAATTGGCAAGTTTGGATTCTTATTTAAGATTAACTTAATCATTGAACGCATTTATTTGAGACAATGACTACTCCAACCTTCTTTTGAAAAAACTGACTCTTCATATATTTTTTTTGTTTCACCAGAAAAATATTTATTTATTTAAAAAATTTCCCTTTTATTTTCATGTTATTGTTTTTCGGTTAAAAAAAAATGAAAATTACAAATTGTTCCTTCGAGAGAGAGAGAGAGAAAAATATCGCTGCCCGCTGAACATTCACTCTTCTCCGTCCGCACTCGCTGGCTCGCTCGCTACCTGCTCGGCTCTGCTCCTCCTTCAATCTCTCTCTCTCTCTCTCTCTCTCACTACAAAGCAATGCTTTCTCTGCAACCCTCCTCCGCCGCCGCGCCGCCCAATCTCTCCTCCACCTCAAAGCTCTCGTCTTTCTTCAATCCCGTCAAAACCCTTAAACCCCTCCGTCCCAATCACCCCCGCCGATCCAGTCCGTCCTCCAGTGGAACCGGAAGCCCCAGCTGGCCGGCGAGACCCCCCGCGTCGTCGTCATCACCTCCGGCAAGGGCGGCGTCGGCAAGACCACCACCACCGCCAACGTCGGCCTCTCCCTCGCCCGCCTCGGCTTCTCCGTCGTCGCCATCGACGCCGACGTCGGCCTCCGCAACCTCGACCTCCTCCTCGGCCTCGAGAACCGCGTCAACTACACCGTGGTCGAGGTACTTAACGGGGACTGTAGGCTCGATCAGGCTCTGGTTAGGGATAAGCGCTGGTCCAATTTCGAGTTGCTGTGTATTTCGAAGCCGAGGTCGAAGCTGCCGATTGGGTTCGGTGGGAAGGCATTGGTCTGGCTTGTCGATGCGTTGAAATCTAGGCAAGAAGGGTCTCCTGATTTTATAATCATTGATTGTCCTGCCGGCATTGATGCCGGGTTCATCACCGCGATAACCCCGGCCAATGAGGCCGTGTTGGTGACGACTCCCGACATAACGAGCTTGAGAGATGCGGATAGGGTCACCGGGTTGTTGGAGTGCGACGGGATCAGGGATATAAAGATGATTGTGAACAGGGTCAGGACTGACATGATAAGGGGGGAGGATATGATGTCGGTTCTCGATGTTCAGGAGATGCTGGGTTTGGCTTTGTTGGGGGTGATACCGGAGGATTCTGAAGTGCTTAGGAGTACGAATCGAGGGTATCCTCTTGTTTTGAACAAGCCGCCAACATTGGCAGGTTTGGCTTTCGAGCAGGCTGCTTGGAGACTTGTTGAGCAGGATAGTATGAAGGCTGTGATGATGGAGGAGGAGCCGAAGAAGCGGGGGTTTTTCTCCCTCTTTGGAGGCTGAAGTTAAGGTGTTGATAGAGTTGATGATGTTTTAGATTCATGTTGAATGAATTCTGGTGGGCTCAGAGTTGCAACGTTTTGAAGTACAAGTATCTGCTTGTGGATTGAAGGCTACCAGTTACTCGTCCAAGAGTAGAAAAAATTGTCAAGCTGTGTATAATTTGGGTCAGTGTGTCTATCCCTTCTGAGTTAATGATTTCTGAGTTGGGATCTGAGGTGATGATTTTTGTGTTGGGAGATCCTTTCTTTTCACTTGTTAGCTAGATGACTAGGGCCTGTTCTTTTATTGGTGTTCACAAATGGCTTTTCTTCTTTAGCCCTGCTGCTTCGGTAGGTACACTTTGCTGTGACTTAATTAGGAGTTGCTTGGATAATCGCATACTTGTGGATCAAGTTGAATTTGTTGCATTCACTTGAGGTACTTTCTTGTGTATGCTAGATTGATCATCCAAGGTATGCTTCAGTTTAGCCTTCCCCTGCCTTCGAAACCTGCACAAACTCACACAAATGCACAAAAGAAACTCGTATAGGTGAAATATTCATTTCTTGTCAGCAAAACATTTCATCTTCTCATGCTATAATTGATCAACTTGCTTCCAATGAGCAAGTAGGTGACGTGAAAGGTCATTTGTGGACCTGAAACTGGCTATCATCCACAAAGAATGGGTGGTTCCTCCATTAGGACCGGCAAGCTACTGTGATATTTCATATCTTGGAGTCGGTGGAGTTGGAGGCAACATTTGTTTTTATTTTTAGGTTGGTGTTCGTGAATGTGCTTATCTTAAGGCAGATTTGTATGTGCTCATCATATCTCTCACTTAGTGATATAGATGTTTTTCATGGTTTAACAGTTCCCTTGTCTGTCTTCGTGACACTCGCAAATTATACCCAGACTGAACTGCATGACCACTGGAGCATCATTATCTTTTTCACCTGAGTCGTTTGTGCCTTTTCTGCTTGCTTGTAAACCTATCAAACGAGTGAATCGGGTTCGATCGAAAATGATCTGATCTAGATTGATCAATTTAATCCGTTTTGACCCGTTTTCATAAAATACAAATCTAGTGACTCATACTCGACTCAATTCATACTTGATCCAACCCACATTGTTAAAATGCTCATGTATTTAACCAATTCTAAACCCAAACTAAGGTGAGAGCTTGGAGTGGGGGAGTGTGAGATTGAAGGCGACAAAGTAAAAAGAGAGTCATGGAGATGTATTGAGTTTTGGGTCTACGGAAGTTGCAAACCCATTAATACTCATATTGTTTTGAGCCTTACCATTCTAAATCTTTTGTGACTCATTTATTGAATATGACTAATCTATTTATTAATCCAAACCATCAAATATGGATTAAGAAATATGTTTATGACCAATTTTGACAAATGTAAACATAAGTTAGATATGGTAAATGTGTGTGTAGTGCCACATCATGGTCGAATGAGGATCGATCGGTTAGACAATGCCAAAGCAACATCAAGGTCTATGTAATATGTAATTATGCCCAAAAGATTGATCGATGGTTCAAGATACGCGAAGGCATGTTATCAATGGATGGAACTAGTCTTGGATTGATTATCTCGATAGATTGTCGGAACTAAGAGGTATGATGGTGGTCGTCTCTTCAATTCCGATCGCTAAAGAGAAAATTAAGAATAACTTTCGCTGTCTCCTTGACCTGCCTCGACCTCCTCAAACTAAATCTTTGCCTCTATAGTTGGTGTCGACGCTATTTATATCTTATGATGAATAATGAGCTCAAAGATGAGATAACTCGATGACATTTCTCTCGCTTTTTTTTTTTTTGTAAAAAATTTAGTAGACTTCATAACATGCTCAGTTGTGTTTATTTTACTAAAAATTTCATGATAAAAGAAAATATTCATCATGGAAAGCACTTTTTAGCAAAACAATTCTTTTTCATTTGCTTTGTGGTTAAGGGCGAGTGTTTTCCTCCTTACTTGAAGAAGTTATTTTCCCAATCTAAACTTCTTGTTTTTGATTGAAGGAAGATAATCTTATATAAATCGATCAGTTTTGTACCGTTTTTTTTTTGGTAAAGGATCAGTTTTGTACCAAAAAGTCAGAAAATTTTTTCCTGAAATAGTTTTCCTTTGAGCAAATTCCCACGTGCGAATAGGTGCAATAGAAGATAGTGCTTGGATAAAATGGGGGAAAAGTATCAAAAAAGTCCTAAATCTTTTGTATTTGTGCCAATTTAGTCATAAACCTTTTTTTTGTGCCAATTTAGTCATAAACATTTTTACTTAGTGCCAATTCAGTCATTTTAGGTCAATTTTGACCGCATTTTGCTGACTGAATGCCAGTTGACTAACGTGACCCGATCGATGTTAACGTGGACAACTTTTAATAATATTTTAATATTTTTGAATTTTTTATTTTTCTTTTTATTTTCTTTTTTCCTTCCCTATCTCCAGCAGGTGACCGGCCAGAGGCGACGGTCGGCAAGATCGACCTCGCCGGCCACCTCGCTAGTGGCCACGAGGGCGGCTCACACTGGGCGACGAGGGCGAGCCTTGCAAGCGCCGCTAGGCCGCGAGGGCGACCTAGCGTCGAGCTGGCGAGGCTCACCCTCGCCGAATTATGGCTTGGGTGGCGCCGGCAAGGTGGCCGAAGAGGGCGAGCCTCGCCGCCTAGTGCGAGGCCAGCGAGGCTCACCCTCTTCGGCCACTAGCGAGGTGGTCGGTGAGGTCCGGTGAGGTCGACCTCGCCAGCCGTCACCTTTGGCTAGTCGCTGAGGTTCGGCGACCGGCTGGAGGTGGGGAAGGAAAAAAGAAAAAAGAAAAGAAAAGGAAAAAATTCAAAAATATTAAAATATTATTAAAAGTTGTCCACATCAGCACCGATCAGGCTACGTTAACCGGCCGGCTTCCAGTCAGCAAAATCCAGCCAAAATTGACTGGAAAGGACTAAATCGGCACTAAGTAAAAATTTTTAGGACTAAATTGGCACAAAAAAATGTTTAGGACTAAATTGGCACAAATACAAAAGGTTTAGGACTTTTTTAATACTTTTCCCGATAAAACGGTGTCACCTTCCTATTTTAGGGGGGAAAAAAAAGGTAAGTTATAAAGCAATTGATCTAACTCCTAGAAATACTTCGACAGGAAAATCCGAGGTTTCCATATTCTCTTCTTGGTATATACGGGGCTGGATACCTACCATAAAGTGTTGCTGCATCTCTGCAAGTGCAATCCCTCGTGCAAGAGGTCGATCTTTACTTCCATGTACAGACACGTTTAGACCGTTACATTTGATTGCTGACCAAAAGAACAAATTAAGAGAATCTGAACATATCCGATTTGATGATCCTGGAGAGAAGATGCAAAGCCAGGTTTGATTCCATAACAGTAACCAAGAACTTAAATGCATGCATATCCATCTATAACTTCGAAAACCATCTTCATTCCCTCGCATCGTGATGTTGATGATGATGATGCAGCTCTTGATTTCTAAGGTTCATTGCTTCATTCCTTGTCCTCTTCGTCTTCCCGTTGTTTTTCGTTTCAGGCGATAATCTTCTCGATCCTGCTCGTTTGTGTTTCCTTTTATTTTTCGGCATAAACCATCTTCTGCGTTCTTCCTTTTCTTTTTATCTTGTTTCGAAACAGATGATCATGCGGTTGCCGGTTCTCTTGGCGTTGCTGCTCCTCCTCCTTTCATCCCTGCTCTCGGTGAGAGGAGGAGAATCCTACGCGGCCATCAGTTGCCGGAAGCACACCAAATCGCTGGTGGATTTCGGAGGCGTCGGGGATGGGAAGACGTCGAACACGGAGGTGTTCAGGCGGGCGATCGCAAACCTGAGCGGTTACGCCGCAGATGGTGGGGCGCAGCTGGTGGTGCCGGCTGGGAAGTGGTTGACGGGGAGTTTTAATCTCACCAGCCACTTCACGCTCTACCTCGACGGAAACGCCACTATTCTCGCATCCCAGGTACAGGCTCGCGTGGGTGGTAACGCTTTGCAAAGCACAAAAGACAACGTCGTTTGCTTTGCATGGTTTGTCCGTGGAATCACGTCGCCGACCGCAAGGTCTCACGTCCGATTCTTCATGATAAGGTCTGAGGATACACAGAGTCCACAGACTAATTCCATCATATCTTTCCTAAAGCAGAGGATCCAAGCTGGAACATATAGAAAAACATGATTCATTTCACGTTTTTTGAAAAAGTCTATTGTTGGATTGGAACATGATAATCAACCAACAGCCTCTGTTCCATCTGCTTGTGGTGTCTCTTCTCAGATTCAAACAAGAAAAGGGTTTCGTATTCTTAGCTGCTGGTTTTGCTGTTGTTGATTATTAAGCATTTGTACGTAACTCTTCGTCCGTGTCTTGTGTCTGTGCACACAATGTACTTTGAATATCAAATGTGCATATGCGCCGTGGATAAGCATGGGATATATGCATTATATCATCGTGCAGGATGAATCGGAATGGCCGCAAGTGGCTATCTTGCCGTCGTATGGGAGAGGAAGAGACGCTCCTGGCGGACGGTTCAGCAGTCTAATTTTCGGTACAAATCTCACTGACGTAGTGATCACAGGTATACATATTTAGCCAAGATTTGGCTTTTCTCCCCTTCAGCTTGTTACTGTAAATGTGTTCACATGAAGGTAGGTCTAATCAGCTGATTTTGATAGACATTTCTGGTCGAGAACTTTTCTGAATGGTGATTTTGCAGGAAATAACGGTACCATAGACGGACAGGGTGCTTATTGGTGGGACAAGTTCAAGAAAGAAGAACTGAACCTGACTCGACCTTACCTTATCGAATTTTTGTACTCGGATCAGGTCCAGATAGCTTTTATTACTTTAGTTGATTCTCCGTCCTGGTTTGTTCATCCAATTTACAGCAGGTTTGCCCGCTTCTATGTCACACTTGGAACTGTGAAAATTTATCTTAAAATGTGTTTGAATCTTTTGTCAGTTTGAGACTGCTACTGAAAATTAAAGTGATGATTGCAGCAACATTTTCGTTCAAGGGGTAACCATCCTCGCACCAATTGATTCACCGAATACTGATGGAATAGACCCTGGTTAGCCTTCTAGTTTTATTACTCCATAATTAACTGCTATGTTCTTCGTTGCCGCTTACCAAGTGCCAGTTTACAGTAGCTGCTCGTAGACTGAGTACAACTGGGAAATTGTCTAGTTTTCTAATGCAGCTCATAAGTTTCTAGCTTTAGTTTAATTCTTATGGTTGACCCTTCAGTCTCCATAATATGAGCTAATAAATCGCTTGCTAATTCTGATCCTCAGATTCAAGCAGAAATGTCCGAATTGAGGATAGCTACATAGTGTCCGGTGATGACTGCATCGCAATCAAGAGTGGCTGGGACCAGTACGGGATTAAGTTCGGAAAACCGACGGAACACGTGAGCATAAGACGGCTTACTTGCATTTCTCCAGACAGCGCTGCAATAGCTCTGGGCAGCGAGATGTCTGGTGGAATCCAAGACGTTAGAGCCGAGACTATCGTGGCAATCAACACCCAATCAGGTGTCAGAATCAAAACTGCTCCCGGAAGAGGAGGCTATGTCAAGGACATTTTCGTGAAGGGGGTGATCATGAAGACCATGAAGTATGCGTTTTGGATGACTGGTAGCTATAATTCCCACCCCGACACTGGGTACGATCCGAAGGCGCTACCTGTGATTCAAGGAATAAATTACGGAGACATAGTGGCTGAAAATGTGACTTATTCAGCTAGGCTTGATGGAATAAAAGGAGATCCTTTTACTGGGATCTGCATCTCGAATGTCCAGATCGAATTGAGCAAAAACCCGAAAAAACTACAGTGGAACTGCACGGACATAGAGGGAGTAACAAGCAACGTGACTCCTGTGGCTTGTGATCTGTTGCCCGAGAAGGAACCGGCAATAGACTGTCCTTTCCCTACGGATAAGCTGCCAATTGAGGATGTGGAGATGAAGATGTGTCCTGTTCCTTAAAACTATGCTCACTAGTGTTTGTCGAGTTTTAAGAGCGATGCTTCACTAGAAAGCGTGCAATTGTGCAGTATCGTAAATAATATATATCTACAGGAAGATTGTAGCAGGATAATTGTCTCTTCACCTAGTAATCACCAATAAGAAACAGAACAATGTTCTTTTGGGAGGATGGAACAAGAAGTCTTCGTCTTCCGCAATGCTCATTTTCTCATTTCAGGATTGGATGAGAACGAAAAAGGCTATAGAGCAAAGAATTAAGAGATTTCAGGATAAAAAAGTACTGTGGAGATGGAAAACTTTATGTAAGCATAATCATTTAAGACCTGAAATCATGTTCGCTCTATCAATCTCTGCATGATCATCGAGTTAATTTGGTGTTATTTTCAGGTACGTGATGGTGTTTTCCCCTTTTGGAATAAGGCAAAGACTTTGATATGATTCAGCAAAACTCATGATTGTTTTCTGCATAAGTACAAGAAGTCGCCTTTCGCCGATGCCTTGCTTTTAGATCAAACCAAACCAAATGGGGGCTAGATGAATGAAATAACAGAGAATTTGCAAATGCAAAAACATAATGTTTCGTGGTTAATCTGCAAATAATATAACATCTCTGATTAGCAAATCCCTCGTCTCTAGCATTTGAACTACATCCCCATTCTAGGCCTGTGATTTAAATCCAGATCAACGCATATTAGAGCAATCAGAAGAACCCGCTTGAGTTACTTTGAAGAAGGCCTTTTGGGTATTTTAGATTCGACCACATGTACAGTTCTCTGATTTGCAATCATGAACTTCAATGAATCATTCAAATGTGCCTGTCAGCAGATATCAAATTTTAAGTCGATCTATTGTTTGATCTTACCATCTGTCACAGTCGGAGACGTAATTGATTTGCCGTTCCATTGGCCTTACCTGGGGTTCACTTTCATCTACAGGAAGCCTCCCTGTGACTATCGCCATGACAAGTACTCCGAAGCAATAGACATCTTAATCTGGTGCTGCATAACTGAGGACTCAAGGAATTTAATTCACTAGATCAAAAACCCATCCTTGATCAGCAAACTGCTTTACCTCGATTGTTCGCTCGACATGTGACTCTGCTCCAGTTATAGAGCTCGGCCAACTCATTATCAGAGATCCTCGGATTCCACTGATGATCGAGCAGTATGTTGCTAAACTTGATATTGCAATGGACAACCTTCGGTTCAGTGTCGCAAGAACTTGCTCCTCAAGATAGTGATTATCAATGACTTGAAATCTCGTTTAAGTTCAGCAAACACACCCTTTCGCCATTCCTCGGATAATTTTTATCCTTTGACCCCATGTTAGAGGACTGGCCTTTCCACTACAGTCATGACTCCCCTGATGCAGATTGCCATTATCGACATCCTGATGCAGATTGCCATTATCAACATACTCATAGACAAGCAGCCTGGCATAATGATGATTTAACAGAACATTTCAACGTTCTGTCGAAAGCAATAATTGACAAGCGTGTGCCTAGATGTTACCCGTAATCTCCTTCGGCACAGTACCTGAGCAGCTTCACGAGATTCTTGCATCTAACATGCGATAGCACCTCCACTTCTCAGCTTGAATTTCTCTTCTTCCAGACTGAGGAACGACAGAAGCTTTAGTAATAAAAGCCCAGACACCACTTTTTTGCCATTGACCAGCCAAAACGAACTGAGTTTATCCGGACTTAAAATCAGTTCCAGTAGTTACCAACTTATTCATGGTCTTTATAGCATGGCAATGCTCTGCAAGTTTTTAATTTTCGATATCCATTTCCGAGGTCTACCATTAACCACCGCATAGATTCAATTTAACTAATTTCTCAGGAGTTCCTAGATGTATCCAGCTACAAAAGTTGTTTAGTAACATCTGCACAGCAATCTCTTTACTGCCACTCTCACATTATTCAGCAAAACCCCCAGCTAAACAACTGCATAGTCTCTGCATCCTATCACATTTTCGCCAGCGAGTCCCCCTGTTCTCAAAAGTTTTCAATGTCGGCTGGCCATGTCTTCATCGGCTGGCAAGCACGTGTTGGCTTTGGTGGCACCTTGCGCAGCAATAGCACCATGCACCAGGCTATTGCTAGGCATTCAGTATGTGAAAGCAGCGTCTCCATAACTTCTTAACGGTGGAGCCTCTCTCAAAATAGAAGCCTAATATTCTCCGCCACATTATGCAGTCGATATTTATAGATTACACGTAATAATTCAAGTGGGTTTAGATAATTTTTGGGAAGTATTTTGGGAAGTACTAGTCAACACGGTCAAATTGAAAATTGTCGTCGACTTATCCAATTAAAATATAAAAGAAAATTGGCCGGATAGAGTCAATTAGACAAAACATGAAAAGGTTTGAACTCAACTGATGGAACTAAATCGGTGAAAACGCAATATGTTTAGGACACTTTTTTTTTTGGTGATTTTCCCCTCAACCAAGCAGCAAAATCGTATGTCCATATCCAGAGTTTCCAAATTCGCGGATGGAATTTGGAACGCTAATCTAGGAAAATTTATAGGAGCAATACCAGATGGTGCTTGGATGGAAGGGAGTGGCCTTTCCTATTTTAGGGTGAAAAGAAAACGGAAAGTGAGAGAGCAGTCGCTGTAAAATCTAGCAATAACTTGACTGCATAATCTAAGGTTTCCATGTTCTTCGCATATGCGAAGCAAAGCTTGAATACCTACCCACAAATGGTGTTGCATGCGATCCGTCGTGCAAGAGGTTGGTCTTTACTTCCAGTTCCATATCCACCACACGCTCAGAACGTCACGTCTGATTCCTGACCAAAAGACCGACAGAAGAGAACCTGAACTCGAGACCCCAATCAAGAATCCTGGAGAGAAGATGCAGTCCCAGATTTGATTCCATTATGGTAACCAAGAACTTAAATGCATATCCATTTGGAACGTTAAAAAACCATCTTCAATCACTCCCATCATCATCCTCATCCTGACGATGATGATGCAACCCTTGAGTTCTAAGGTTCATTGCTTCGTTCGTTGTACTCCGTCTTCCCGTCTGTTTTTAGTTTCACGCGACAATCTTCTCGATCGCTGCTCATTCGTGATTCTTTTTTTTCTTTTTTTTTCGTTTGGCCTAAACCATCTTCTGCGTTCTTCCTTTTCTTTGTCTATCTCGTTTCGAAACAGTGGACCGTGCGGTTGCCGGGTCCCTCGGCGTTGCTGCTCCTCCTTTTGTCCCTGCTCTCGGCGAGAGGAGGAGAATCCTACCTGGCGATGAGTTGCCGGAAGCACACCGCGTCGCTGGTGGATTTTGGAGGCGTCGGGGACGGGAGGACGTCGAACACGGAGGCGTTCAGGCGGGCAGTCGCGAACCTGAGCGAGTACGCGCTGGACGGCGGGGCGCAGCTAGTGGTGCCAGCGGGGAAGTGGTTGACGGGGAGTTTCAATCTCACCAGCCACTTCACGCTCTACCTCGACCGAAACGCCACTATTCTCGCATCCCAGGTACACGCTCGTGTGGGTGGTAACGCTTTACAAAGCACAAAAGACAACGTCGTTCTCTTTGCGTGGTTTATCCGTGGAATCACTTCGCCGACCGCAAGGTCTCACGTCCGATTCTTCATGAGATGGTCTGAGGATAGATCATTTCTTTCGTAAAGCAGAGCATCCAAGCTGGAACATAAAGAAAAACATGATTCATCTCATATTTTTTGACAAAGTCTACTGTTGGAACATGAAAAGTAACGAAAAGCCTCTGTTCCATCTGCTTGTGATGTCTTCTTAGATTCAAACACGAAAGGAGTTTCCTATTCTTAACAGCTGGTTTTGCTACTGTAAATTTTTAGGCATTTGTACTTAAACTCTTTGCGTTTGTCTGTGTCTGTGCACACAATGTATTTTGAATATTTTAATGTGCGCATGCACCGTGGCGGATAAGTATGGGATATGTGTATTATATTGTCGTACAGGATGAATTGGAATGGCCTCAGGTGGCTATCTTGCCGTCATACGGGGCAGGAAGAAACGCTCTGGGCAGACGGTTCAGCAGTCTAATCTTTGGTATAAATCTCACTGACGTAGTGATCACAGGTATATATATATTTAGCCAAGATTCAGCTTTTCTCCCCTTCAGCTTGTTACTGTAATTGAGTTCACATATAGGTAAGGTCTAATCATCTGATTTTGATACACATTTCTGGTCGAGAACTTTTCTGAATGATGATTTTGCAGGAAACAACGGTACCATTCACGGACAGGGTGCTTACTGGTGGGACAAGTTCAGGAAAGAAGAGCTGAACTGGACTCTACCTTACCTTATCGAAATCATGTACTCGAATTGGGTCCAGATATCTAATCTTACTTTGGTTGATTCTCCGTCGTGGTTCGTTCATCCAATTTACAGCAGGTTTGCCCGCATCTATGTCATGCTTGGAACTGTGAAATTAATTTTTAAAATGTGTTTTAATCTTTTGTTAGTTTGAGACTGCTATTGACTATTATAGTGATGATTGCAGCAATATTTTGGTTCAAAGGCTAACCATTCTCGCACCAGTTGATTCTCCCAGTACTGATGGAGTAGACCCTGGTTAGCCTTCTGGTTTTATTACTCCATAATTAATTGCTATGTTCTTTCTTGATGCTTATCAAGTGCCGGTTTACAGTAGCTGCTCTTAGACGGAGAACAACTTGGAAATTATCTTGTTTCTGAATGCAGCTCATAAGTTCTTAGCTATTAGTTTACTTCTTATCAGTGAACCTTCAGTCTCCTTAATATAAGCTGATTAATCGCGGGTCAATTCCAATTCTCAGATTCATGCACAAACGTCCGGATTGAGGATTGCTATATAGTGTCCGGAGATGACTGCATCGCAATCAAGAGTGGCTGGAACCAGTACGGGATTGCATTTGGAATGCCGACACAACATGTCATTATAAGACGGATTACGTGCACTTCTCCAAATGGTGCCGCAATAGCTCTCGGCAGCCAGATGTCTGGTGGAATCCAGGACATAAGAGCCGAGAATATTGTGCCCATCAACACCCAATCGGGTATCAGAATGAAAACCGCTCCTGGAAGAGGAGGGTATATCAAGGACATTTTCATGAGGTCGATGATCATGAAGACCATGAATTACATGTTTTGGACGAGTGGCGGCTTTAATTCCCACCCCGACCCTGGGTACGATCCCAAGGCGCTACCTGTGATTCAAGGAATAAATTACAGAGACATGGTGGCTGAAAATGTGACTTATTCGGCTAGACTTGAAGGAATAAAAGGAGATCCTTTTACTGGGATCTGCATTTCGAATGTCCATATCGGATCGAGCCCAAAACCAGAAAAAATACAGTGGAACTGCACGGACATAGCAGGAGTTACAAGCAACGTGACTCCTGTGGCTTGTGATCTGTTGCCCGTGAAGGAACCAGCAATAGACTGCCCTTTTCCTAAGGATACGCTGCCAATTGAGGACGTGTTGTTGAAGACGTGTCCAGTTCCTTAAAACTATGTTCACTAGTGTTTGTCGAGTTTTAAGAGCAATGCTTCCAAGAAACTGTGTGCCAATGCGCTGGAATTGCTACAATCTTGAATTTCTGTTTTTTTTTTCCGTCTTCCTTTGATCCGTGCAATTGTGCAGTATCATATATGATATTATCTACCGGAAGATTGTAGCAGGATAATTTGTCTCTTTACCTAGTAATCACCAATAAGAAACAGAACAATGTTCTTTTGGGAGGATGGAACAAGGAGTCTTCGTCTTCCGCAATGCTCATTTTCTCATATAAGATTGGATGAAAATGAAAAAAACTATAGAGCCAAGAACTAAGAGATTTCAGGATGAAAAAGCACCATGGAGATGGAAAATTTATCTAAGCTTAATCATTTAAGACCTGAAATCATGTTCGCTCTATCCATCTCTGCATGATCATCGTGTTGATTTGGTGTCATTTTCTGGTACATGATGGTGTTTTCCCCTTTTGGAATAAGGCGAAGACTTTTATACGATCCAGCAAAACTCTGAATGTTTTCTGCATAAGGACAAGAAATTGCCTTCTGCCGATGCCTTGCTTCTAGATCAAACCGAACCAAATGGGGGCTACATGATTGAATTAACGGATAATTTGCAAACACAGAAACATAATGTTTCACAGTTAATCTGCGAATAATCTAACATCTCCAATTAGCAAATCCCTCGTCTCTAGCATGTGAACTACATCCCCCATTCTAGGCCTGTGATTTAAATCCGGATCGACGCATCTTAGAGCAATCAGAAGAATGCGCTTGAGTTCCTTTGAAGAAGGCCTTTCGGGTATATTAGAATCAACCACTTGTACAGTTCTCTTATTTGCAATCATGAACTTCAACCAATCAATCAAATGTGCCTGTCAGCAGAAACCAAATTTTAAGTCAATGCATCCTTTGATCTTACCATCTGTCACAGTCGGAGACGTAATTGATTTGCAGTTCCGTAGGCCTTACCTGGGGTTGACTTTCATCTACAGGAAGCCTCCCTGTTACTATCTCCATAACGAGTACTCCGAAGCAATAGACATCATAATCTGGTGCTGCATAACTGAGGACCCGAGGAATTTCGGTCAGTCATATGAATAATTGAGTTTCATGAATTCACTAGAATAAAAACTCATCCCTGATCAGTAAACTATTTCACCTCGATTGTTTGCTTGACATGTGACTTGGCTCCGGTTCATAGAGCTCGGCTGACCCTATATCAGAAATTTTTGGATTCCACTGGTGATCAAAAAGTATGTTGCTAGATTTGACATTGCAATGGACAACCTTCGGTTCAGTGTCCTCGTGAATGTAGGCCAATCTGCAAGAACTTGCTCCTCAAGATATCGATTATAAATGACATAAAATCGAGTTTAGGTTCAGCAAACGCACCCTTTCGCTGTTCCTCGGATAATATTTATCCTTTGACCCCATGTTAGAGGACTGCCCTTCCCACTACAGTCATGAAGCCACTGATGCAGATTGCCATTATCAACATACTCATAGACAAGCACCCTGATATAATGATGATTTAACTCAACATTTCAACATTCTATTAAAAGCAATATTTGACGAGCGTGTACCTAGATGTTACCTGTAATCTCCTTCGGCACAGTATCCAAGCAGCTTCACGAGACTCTTGTGTCTAACATGCGATATCACCTCCACTTCTCGCTTGAATTCCTCATCTTCCAGACTGAGGGACCACAGAAGCCTTAGTAACAAAGCCCAGTCTCCACAGAACCAAAATGAACGTGTTCATCCGGACTTTAAATCAGTTCCCGCGGTTACTAACTTAATCACGATCTTTATAGTATGGCAATGCTCTGAAGCTACTAATTTCCGATATCTATTTCCAAGGCCTACCATTGATCGTCGCATAGATTCAATTTAAAGCTAATTTATCAGGAGTGCCTAGATGTATCCAGCTACAAAAGTTGTTTAGTACCTGCTGCACAGCAATCTCTTCACTGCCACTCTTACATTGTTCAGCAAAACCCCCCGGTAAACAACTGCATGGTCTCCGCATCCAATCACATTTTCGCAGGCAAATCCATTCGTCGCAAATTTAATCTCATCGAGCGCTAACCTCGTCCTCCCCACAACTGATTCCGGATCAGCCACAAGGCTCATCCGGAACACCCCGCTCTCACGAGCCGGAACCGCCCTCCACTGATTGAACAGGACGGCTTCCATCTCAACGTCAGAGAGGCGGAACGAAGACAGCAGTCTGTGATCCAACGACGAAGCTCTTGGACCGAAACAACTCTTGGCCGCGGCAGGGTTCGACAGCCGGGAGCGAGGTGCAGACGGCTTTCTGCGGTAGCAGCAAATGAAGAGGATAGGGAGCAGGAACAAAACGACGACGGTGGCCGAGAACGCCAGTATTTGAATCCATAACCGGGGTCCGAAGAGCGGCGAGGCGTGGTTCGAGAACTGATCGGTGGAATGAGACGAGTTTGATGGCATGGCTTGACGGTGGCTTCAAGAGAGAGAGAGAGAGAGAGAGGGAGATGGACAGAGCTTGAAGTTGAAGTGGAGAGATTAGATTGAAGTTCAAACGTTGTTAGTTCGTTAATTTGCTTTTCAGCGGCGCGAGAGTCTGGTACTTAATAAAATCTTCGTTCCCGATCATCTCGGAGAAGACCGGTTCTTTTTCCAACGGCCTCTGAGGTGTCGCTGACCTCGGAGACTGTTGTCGTTCAGTGTTCGGTGGTTCATCATCGTACGGGAACGAATTCATAGGACGGAGCTTATCCGTCCTTTTGACAGGACGCGTTCGGTGAACCGAATTGCAGGAGAATCAACGACGGATATAGTAGCAATCCGGAGCCAACATGAAAATATGATAATAATTCGTAGAAAATTCGCGGCGGTTAAGGAGGGCGAACCATTAAGTTTCATATTCAAATAGGCCTATGAGGGGGGGGGGTGATGTTTCATATTTGAGGGCAATAGCACCATATAACAGATTATTGCTAGGAATTCCGTATGCGAAAACAGGGTCTCCATACCTTTTAAACAGTGAAACTCGCTTGATAAAGATTATTATCACAGAAAACCTCAAATTAGTATATTTGTAATAAATTTATCTCAAATTAATTTTTTTACCACAAAAAATTCCAAACCGACAACCCGTGATAAATTTACCTCAAATTAATTTTTTAACAACAAAAAATCCTAAATTTATATTTTGTTACAAATTTATCATTCTTTAGCTTTCGTTAGATAAGATTAGTACCATCAAAAATCACAAATTAATATACCTATAATAAATGGAAAGTAAAATTCTAAATTAATATACTTGTCAACTACCACGTGTTATCTAACTCAATAATTTAATAGTAAAATTTAACGAAAACTAATGGTAAGTAAATTTATCACAAGTGTACCAATATGAGATTTTTAGTAGTCAAAAAATTAATTTATGATAAATTTGTCAAATGTATCAATTAAGGATTTTTTTCGTAATAATAACCCTAAAAGAAAAAAATAATTATTGTTCAATTTATTTATTATGATTATATAATTTCACAGCTCATAGGAGAAGATAGAAATCCAATCTTCAGTGGGAAATTGGACCGGGTTTATGCAATAGATGAAACAGTCTCGCCAATCTAAACATTTAGAGGGAAAATTATTAAAATCATAAACCTATTGTATTTTTATTAATTTAGTCATAAACTTTTCAATTTTGTCAATTTTGTCAATTCTATCATAAACTTTTTCACTTCTTACCAATTAAATCCATTCGAATAATTTTGGCTGGAAATTACTAACGTGGACGGCCGATAATGACGTGATAATTTTTAATAATATTTTGAATTTTTATGGTTTTTTTCTTCTTTCTTTTTCACTTTTTTTTTGCTTTTTTTTTTTTTTTTTAGCTAGGGCCAACAAGGGTCAACCGGCCAAACTCCAAACCCCCTTCCCAAAAAAAAAAAAAAAAGACAAAGAAAAGTAAAAAAAAAAAACCTTAAAATATCCAAAAAAATAATATATCATTAAAATATTATTAAAAACATGTCTCATCAACACCAGCCATCCACATCAACAAATTCCGGCCAACAATTGGCAAGAAGTGAAATAGTTTAAGACAATTTTCCTGACATTCAGAAGTATATACTCTATAATTGATTTTACCCGGAACGAATAAAGCAATAAAAGCGTAATTTGTCTATATAAATTTTCCACTTGTTACGATTTTCTGAAGGTGGGCTTCCATCCATTCAAATCCATTAAACTCAAAGAAAGATTTGAGCCCATGAATATGTACAGTCCTTTTATGTGAACTCCTGGTGAGCCGCACGAGATGGAATATGGAAGAGACGAGACTCAACAAAACGCATCACAGAGAGAGACAGACAGAGATTAAATTTATCAACGTGGAAAGGTCTTTCATTTTCTTTCAACTTTGTGCCACTTTATTTGTTCCATTCCATGATTGTATGCTTCTCAGCGATGGACACAGTATATCCGAACATCATAATCCCGATCATGCCACCTTGTTTGTAGCACAACTAACCATAACCATGCCGTAAATGACTCCTCCGTCAGACTATGGCTTTCCAAAATTGGAAGGCATCCGCAGACATAGTTGCTCGATGACTCCATCGTCAAACTGCCTTTCTACAGGATGCAACTGGATCTCATACAGGTTTGGCCATAATTTTCCAGTTACTGCACACAAAACATCGACAAATAAATAATGTGGCCTATAAAGAAGCATGACCTCAAGTATGCTCGACACCAGCATTTTGACCACAGCACTTTTGCTACAGAAAATACAGATTAGTGTGTCGCAACACCATAAACCAGGGCAGAAAACTATCACAAAGCCTCATCTCAAAGCATTGCCTGTGAATAAACCATCCACGACAGAAGAGTATCCGACCTTTTCAGTAAATGATCGCCAAATGAGTGGCTCGTAGAAATAAAAAATTGAGGCTATGAAGAATACATGCTGGAAAATGCAGGTCGAAGATGAGAGCTCACCAAATAGGCGCTTCTCTTCGCTATCCCAAGCTATGCCGTTTAATACATCAATTCCCTGGCAGAACACAAAATGCCACATGAATTAGACAAGTTAAATAGACAATAAATTCTCATAAAATAAGAGTACGGACAAAATAATTAATTTTCATACGGCCAAAAACAAGGGTACTTTTAGATGAAATGTTGTGGATAGGCATCCCTTGTCACAAAAAAATGACTTAACCCGTGCAGGTCATGGACCAAATACACTATCAGATTTACAAAAGGTCATCTCATTCAGACACAAGCATTTATGCTTGCCTGGCCAAGCATTATTGGAATTCTCCACATAGAGCGTGTACAGTATCAAAGCTGGCAAAATTCAATAAAATTGGATTCAATTGTTTCATCTCTATAGCTTACTTTATATCCTGCTGTTAACAATCCTTTCCTGCAGAATAGAGACAAATGCAGCAAGTTAATAATGTTATGAGCAAACTCAACTACTTCCAGCTTATGAAAAAGCATCCAAGGCCCATTTACAGGGAAAGAATTGACACCTCAAATGTGGAAGAAGTATCCAGCCAATTACTTTGCCATCTTTATAAGAGATTCTCGCAATGCAGTCACTCTGCACAATACACAAAGGATAATCCAAGAGATATGAGGCCATGGTTTTAAGGACAATCTCTTCATTTGGGCAGAATGATAATAGTAGAATCATCAACTTATGATATTCCAACAATGTAACAGATAGCATTTTGCACCTATATTAGCTTTGTTATGAGTGAAAGATTAACAGTATTCAAACATTTGGAACTCAAACCGTGACTGTTCTTCCCTAGAAATTGGGAGTTGAAGCAGAGAGGAAATTTGTCATGCCAGGTAAGATTGCCATATTCCAATGTCAGGATCTCTCCCCGCCTAAAATACTCCGAGAATTGAATGTTTACCTGCCATATGTTTGCCCAAATTTCCCCATTAATATACTCCAGCTCATTAAGGTTGTGAACTTCATGAGTCCTGTATCTGACAACCTGTTTATCAATGACTGCAACAAAGATTGCCACCTATCAGTATAAAAACCCTCTCTGTTAAAGGAAAAGGTCCCAATGACGGCAGAGGCTGGGTGGAAGAAAGGGCGAGTTAGACCACCTCTGAAATTACGAGGATCAATTTGATACAATGTTGAAGTTCCATCGCTTCCAAACAATATTTTGCCATCAGTTGCTAGTCCCCAACCATCTCGCATCTCATGAGTGAATTCTTCAAACTGCACTGAGCAAAAAATGATGAATGAGTTGGTATCCAGGAAGAACCCCAATCAATAGCTCCAATGGCATACCACGAATAAGCAAGGCAAGATAGAGAGAGATGGCAATGGCAATGACCAGCCACCAAGGCAGTAGGCGAGAGAGGGAGAGAGAGAGCACAATAAAACATCACAAGTTGAAAGCTAACATCACCTAATACAAGAGTCTATGCAACAATAATGATAACCAACTAAAACTAAATCTTCTGGGAAAGTGAATCTGAAAGGGGCGGATGCAATGGGAAAACAAGAGAAGTTATTTTTTCACTGTAACTGCAAAGAGGAAGTATTTTTGCCAAAATTCATTATTTTAAGAGTGTAGACTCTGTTAAGTCAAATGCAACAATCTAGATTCATATTAGCACTATGCCTTATCTTCCATTCAGATGCCATCTTAAATTTCATAATCTTCTCAATAACTGCAGTATCTACATAAAATTCACAATTGCATACAAGCAGCTGCACAAAGGCAGTAGTGGTCATGCAACTTTTGAATGGTTACATGTCTTGATGAGAAACTTTGAGCATATGGCTATCCTTCTATTACAGACCTTGGGTGTACAGAATAGCCTGTAAACAGGAATGAGCTATTTCTTAATTTGAGAAGAACCCAGTTCACAGATTGATATTAATGACAATCAGAAGAACACTAATGCACATGAGCATTTCAGAGAGCTCACTTCTTAAGAGAAAACTTATTTAAATATACCAGCAACAATAAACTTAATCATCGGAACTATGTAAAAGTAAGAGACGAACTTTGCTTAAATTATTTCTGTCATATATGAAACCAGTTTTCTGCAACCAAGTTAGTTGAAACAGCCTACACAAAAGGATGAAAGGTACAAAATTAGCATGCAGAGTAGAATCTTTGAAGTAAGAGCAGTTCAAATAACAAAGAAAAATGGAAACATGAGAAATAGCAACAGCAATTCAGTTAAAAGCAAAGAATGGCTGAATAATGTTGGGAAAAAGCCCACATTCCTGACACAAACAATTTTCTAGTGATTTTCTATTTTTTTTTTAAAAAATTATTTCATTAAACAGGATCCTACTAGACCACTCCGGTAATTTTCCAAGTAGTTCAATGACTAAAAAGGCTAAACATGCACTTATGAGACTAGAAGGGAAGTCTTAAAACTGATCCTCCTCCAGAGAAAGATAAGGGGTTTTGCTCCTCCATTATTAACTATCTAATTCAGTGCAACCAACCAATTTTCTGCTTTCTCAGAATAAGGAAATGTTACGAAGAGTAAATCTCGGTCATACTTTAGGTTCAAATAGTCATATTGTTAAGCTATAAAATTTCATAAGTTTCTACTCCTAACATCCCTCGATTCTATATTGTTAAACTTTCGAATTTCATAATTTGCTACTCCTAAAATCCCTCAATTCTATATCTTATTACTTTGATATATAAATGCTGGTGTTCTCCGTTCAATTGCTTATGATATTTTCTGATGACAAAAATTATTTCTTTGTTTCTGTATGCACAATCCATGCATGTCTTAACCTTTAGCTTTTGTGATATCTAGAGGAAAAAAATTTTGATTAAAAAGAAGATTAAAAATAACCATAGTTGATTTTCATATCCTATTAAAATGTAACTTCCATCTCTATATTCTTTTCAAGAAAAGGTCGAATTCCTGAATTTTATAACTAGAAGACTCTTCAATTGGAAGAGGTGCCATTTTAAATCAATCAACAAGTATACATTCACAGTGGCACTGGCACAATCTTTTAAGCTGCATGTCTTGGAAAGTCCAAATGATTCCCATTGTTTTATAGGACAATGTACATCCCTTTTGGTGATTTGCTCAGCCAAAAAGATACTCATACATAAGTTCGAGTTCCTTCTATAATCGACATAATGCCAATACTCACACACCCACATCAACTTTACCTTGCTGATTTTGCTCATGCATAACACTAATGCTACTGACATTTTGACATACCTTTCATCAAGAAGAGTCAAACCTTCCCCAAAGTAAGACAGATCCATCTTTTGCATTGCCTCAACCTATAAAAATTTGGATAAATGGACCAGTGAAGCCAAATTCAATCTAAGAAGTGCTGAGGAAGGCATAAGAACACCAGTAATTAGCAATCTACTCCATGCGACATACTCATGGAAATTCTGTAATATAACTGAAGAAAGCTTCGACTTTCAACTACCTTGTTCATTTCATTATAATAATCTCCATGAAATTGTCGCCGATATTTCATAGACTCTCGATTGTATCTAACTCAAAGAGCTGCACACTAAAGTAAAATTCAGGCAGTCAAAGAGAAATAGCATGACATACCTTTCCACTTTGGAGAGCTACCTTTCGAACTGATGACTGGAACAAAAGCAAACAGTTGAGAGATGAAACATATGCCAAAACTACAGAGTTGCATAATTTATATGTGATGGAAGAAAGTGAGAACAAAAGTGAAGGGGAACCCCATTGATTCATGTCCTAAGACGGTAGACTTACCTGCCCATTGAGACCAGTCGACTCAAACAAAGTATCATTTCCCGCGTAAAGAAGCCCCTGAAATTCCCAAATCAGAAGCATAATCACAATTTGCAAAAGGAAGCAAATTCATTCAAATTGCAACATTAAATTCGCGTCAGGACTTCTATCCTACCCACTTTCCGCTTTCACGTAAACAAACAGCACGCAATATATTATCGAAAAGGAGGTAGAAACAAAACAACCCCCAAATCCGCAACATGCAACGTAAGAAGATGTGCACAAACTTGTCATCAGTAACAAGGACTTCTTCATTGCGCAAAGAACTAAAATTGCATAACGAAATTAAGCAGTGACCCGCAGTCGTCAACTAAATCGCGATAAAATAAATAAATTGCGGTTTATTTATGTCAAGAAAATCAGAACGACAAGCGAACACTGAAAAATTCACGTAATGAAAAGGCAGCGAATGGAGAATTCGATGACGAAGAAAATGCCGGAAAAGAATCCAGCGAGAAATCAGTATGATCACCTGAGTGAAGGCTTGGGGATCGTGAGGGAACTCGCGCACCACTTCGATCGAGTACACGGCCGGGGACACCTCGTCGACCGCGAAACTTCCCGACCAGTTCCGGTAAACGCTCGCGAAGCCGACGACGAACAAGAGCAGGAACGCCGGGAGCAGGAGGGCGATCCTCCGCCGGTATCCGGAATCGGGGCGCTGCGGATGAGGCATGGGGGAGGAGGCGACGCCGCCGCCGCCGCCGCCGCCGTCGGGCTTGAGCTTGGGTGGTCGTCTGCTGGTGACCCTCTTCTTAGCCGCCATGCGCGGCGGATCTCATCGGGAAACCGGGAGGGAAGGAAGCCGATCGCGAGCTGAGAGGTGGTGGCGCCGCGAGGCTCGTCGGCCGGGGAAGCTTTCGCCGTGATCTAGGGGATGATCGTTTTTTGACTTCTGAACAGGGAGAGGGGGGACAAGGCCGAGGTTGACACCATTTATCTCATAACGGTGCTCGATTACATAGGATCGAATGACCTAATTACTAATAAATCTGTAAATCAATTTTCTCCCTTAAAGTGCTTTTATTTCTCAAAAAATAAAAATATTTCCCAAAGTTTTGCTTTGAATGAAAAACGCATATACACAGTTTGCACGTACCTAGCATGCTAGTTGCCCAATTAATTACAAAGAAGCCCACAGACGGAAGTTAAACCCCGATTGAGCCAATCAAAATGAGAGATGGTCCAGCCCATAAGCTTTATCTCTTTTCTCTTTCTAAGAAGTCAATCCATATTCCGATTCACAAGTATACTGAGATTAGATAAGTCTATCTGAACTCTAAACTAATCTTTTGTTCCTCCAATTCCAAAATGCTGACAAGCCTCACCAAAATCTAGTGACTAGTCAGTTCCTTTTAATAGAGTTGTTGAAGTAAATAGATTTGCCAACAATCACTTGTGCATATCACGAGTGAATGACAAGAAGTGTAAAAGAAATCCGTTATTTTTTATGTTGAAATATATTGTAATTAGTAAACAGGTGCCCATGAAAAGCTAACCACAAAAGGCTTTTGATCTTTGTGACCCATCCCATTTGCATGCTAAACTTCACAATTTATTAGTAGGCAATTTATGTCATGTGAAATTAGTTCATAAGCTCTCTTTAACAATAAAAGAATTGCTAAAAATTTTATCATAAACCAGCAAATGACCCACCACCATAATCTAAAGGTAGAAGCATAGATTGAATCCACATCAAAATCAACTGAGTGCTAGACTTGTCATATTCCATTATATGTTGTAAATAATCAAGAAAAATGCAGTTAAGATCTAGAACCGTAAGAGATGGCAATATTTAATGGATTAAAAAATCGATTTCATCAATCTAGTTGTCAATTCAGAATTTAATTGTTCTCCCATTAGCCACGGTTTCTCACGTACCCTGGAAGAAGTCTTGTTTTACTGACAAGCTGGTAAGATTTAAACCGCGACGATTTGATTTAGATGCAATCATCTTATCGCCCCGTGATTTTTCATTCTCGTTATTCACGTAATTTGTTCATGAACTTCCTGTTGTTGTAGTCTTGGTCTGGAACTCGCATTTTGACCGTGGTCGGGCCGAGCATGCTTAGGCCCAAACTAGAGCGGGCCAATCCGGGCCCAAAAAGGCCTGGTCGGGACTTCGGGCCTGGACCGGGCCTGGACCAGGCCTGTCGAACCGCTCGGCCCCGTGCGGAGTCACGGTCAACGGGCAAAGACCTGACAAGAACATTCGAGACTCGTGATCTTTCTCGTGACGAGACGTGGACGAACATTCTGGATTCCCGCTCCTCCAAACCACGAAAGATGACGGCGACTTCGCATCGGGTTAAGGCATCTCCGTCTTCGTCAACGACGTCGTTGCATGGAACTCTCCAGAACCCACGCGGACCCTCTGCTTCGCGCCAATATATAAAGCTTCGAGTGCTCGTCTGCGAAACAGAGTACTGATCGCTTGCGCTCCATACGATCTTCTGCATTGCTTTCGTCTTCTTTTGCGCTCTCGTTTCGACGATCGCTCGTTCGTGCTTCCTCGCCTAGCGTGTGCGGAGAATGGCGGAGGTGCAGATGGCCGACGCGGAGACCTTCGCGTTCCAGGCGGAGATCAACCAGCTCCTGAGCCTGATCATCAACACCTTCTACAGCAACAAGGAGATCTTCCTCCGTGAGCTCATCAGCAACTCGTCCGACGTACGTCTCTCTCTCTGCTTCCCCCTGTTTGTTTTGCGAGTGTTTGTCCGCGATTGTGTGTGCGCGGCGTGCATCGCGTTGTGCTCGCTTAGGGAACGAGACGCGTGGTATGGAACGAGTTAAAAGGCTGAAAGATGGCGATATGGTTATGCCTAGAATAGACGGCTTGTAGGTCGGTCCATTTCGCTATCGGTTTGATTCACTTGCATTGATGGTGAGAGCCCGTTATATTCAATTATAGACCAAAACACGGTTGTCCCCTGCATCTTCGAGCTGCTGAATCCTCAAAACTGGTACTTGTGTGACAAATGCGGGCTTGGGACAAAATTTTAAGCTTAAGCTATCAGATCCAATTTTTGTAAGTAGTACTAGGTATGGAAATATTTAATTGTGAGGTTTGGAAAAATTCAAACTGAGAATCTTCTGATCTATAGGTATACGAATTCAGAGTTTTCTGCTTTATGCATTGTGAGAAAGTTTAAATCTTTAGATGAAGGCGTTATTTATTAATTTAAATATTTTGGCACAGTGATAGACTAAGACACAGTTGTCCCCTGCATCTTGAGACGTTGAACAAGTCTCCGAGTTGTTATATAGCTAACGGCTAGTAGTTTAAAGGCTGTTCTTATACTAGGCCTTGAATGATCTCTTAATAATGTGTAGTAACAGAAGGTTCAGGGGGTTGATTTGGATGATTTGATATGTCCGTCTGTGGTGGAATATGACCGGTAACTGTCGGAACAGAACTGAAATTGGCTTTGTCGCGAAAATAATGCAGGCTCTGGACAAAATCCGATACGAGAGTCTCACGGACAAGAGCAAACTCGATGGACAGCCTGAGCTTTTCATCAGGCTTGTTCCGGACAAGATTAACAAAACCCTGTCGATCATCGACAGTGGTATCGGCATGACCAAAGCAGGTGAGATTTACTTGCCCGAGGAGCTCCCTCGCGATTCTTTTTTATCAAAATGATTTGCTTCGGACAAAGTGTAATTCCGCCTCTTTGTTTTTGAGCAGATCTTGTGAATAACCTGGGTACCATCGCGAGGTCTGGGACCAAAGAATTCATGGAGGCATTGCAAGCTGGTGCTGATGTTAGCATGATTGGCCAATTCGGTGTTGGGTTTTACTCAGCTTACCTCGTGGCTGAGAAAGTTATTGTGACCACGAAGCACAATGACGATGAGCAATACATCTGGGAATCGCAGGCTGGAGGTTCCTTCACTGTCACAAGGGACGTCAGTGGTGAGCAACTTGGAAGAGGAACCAAAATCACACTGTTCCTCAAGGAGGACCAGGTAGGATACTTCTCGACTTCCAACTGGATCATTCTGCATTTGTGTTCATTTCGGAGAGTCTACTTTATCTGTTGGTAATGGACTGAACTGGTCACTGATTATGGTTGCTGATGTTTGGCTTTCTGTTGACAGTTGGAGTACTTGGAGGAGAGGAGGATCAAGGACCTTGTGAAGAAGCATTCCGAATTCATCAGTTACCCCATCTACCTCTGGACCGAGAAAACAACTGAGAAGGAAATCAGCGATGATGAAGATGAAGATGAAGGCAAGAAGGAAGCGGAGGGAGAAGTTGAGGAGGTTGATGAGGACAAAGAAGATAAGAAAGGGAAGAAGAAAAAGATAAAGGAGGTGTCCCACGAGTGGCAACTCATCAACAAGCAGAAACCCATCTGGCTGCGAAAGCCGGAGGAGATCACCAAGGAGGAGTATGCTTCCTTCTACAAGAGCTTGACCAACGACTGGGAAGAGCACCTTGCAGTCAAGCACTTCTCTGTTGAAGGCCAGCTCGAATTCAAAGCGATACTCTTTGTTCCAAAGAGAGCTCCATTTGATCTCTTCGACACCAGGAAGAAGATGAACAATATCAAACTCTATGTCAGGAGGGTGTTCATCATGGACAACTGCGAGGAACTTATCCCTGAGTACCTTGGCTTTGTGAAGGGAGTTGTGGACTCCGATGACTTGCCACTCAACATTTCCCGTGAGATGCTGCAGCAGAACAAGATTCTGAAGGTTATCAGGAAGAACCTTGTGAAGAAGTGCATCGAGATGTTCAATGAGATTGCAGAGAACAAGGAGGATTACAACAAGTTCTACGAGTCTTTCTCCAAGAACCTGAAGTTGGGTATCCATGAGGACAGCCAGAACAGAGCCAAATTGGCTGACCTGCTCCGCTACCACT
Source organism: Eucalyptus microcorys (assembly GCA_014182515.1). Classification (NCBI taxonomy): domain Eukaryota; kingdom Viridiplantae; phylum Streptophyta; class Magnoliopsida; order Myrtales; family Myrtaceae; genus Eucalyptus; species Eucalyptus microcorys. The sequence continues at coordinate 31,494,423 of CM024562.1, read as the reverse complement.
CAACCAAGAGTGGCGATGAGGTGACCAGCTTTAAGGACTATGTCACCAGAATGAAGGAGGGCCAAAAGGATATTTACTACATTACTGGTGAAAGCAAGAAAGCTGTTGAGAACTCACCGTTCTTGGAGAAACTCAAGAAGAAAGGTTATGAAGTGCTGTTCATGGTTGATGCCATTGATGAGTATGCTGTTGGGCAGTTGAAGGAATATGATGGGAAGAAGCTGGTTTCTGCCACCAAGGAGGGACTAAAACTCGATGAAGAGACCGAAGAGGAGAAGAAAAAGAAAGAAGAGAAAAGAAAGTCCTTCGAGAACCTGTGCAAGACCATCAAGGACATCCTTGGCGACAAGGTGGAGAAGGTTGTTGTGTCTGACAGGATTGTGGACTCGCCTTGCTGCCTGGTGACGGGAGAGTATGGCTGGACGGCAAACATGGAAAGAATCATGAAGGCTCAGGCCCTCAGGGACAACAGCATGGGCTCCTACATGTCTAGCAAGAAGACCATGGAGATTAACCCTGACAATGGAATCATGGAGGAGCTGAGGAAGAGAGCTGAGGCTGACAAGAATGACAAGTCGGTGAAGGATCTTACAATGTTGCTCTTCGAGACTGCACTCTTGACCTCAGGTTTCAGCCTCGACGATCCCAACACTTTTGCAGCCAGGATTCACCGGATGTTGAAATTGGGTCTTAGCATAGGCGAGGATGAAGCGGGAGGCGATGATGCTGACATGCCTCCGTTGGAGGAGGGTGTTGCCGAGGAGAGCAAGATGGAGGAAGTGGACTGAGTTGGCCTTCAAAGTTAAACACAGTTCATGAAAGTTTGGTCTGCACTTTTTGTCGGTTTCCCTCTCGTAATAGTTTAGGTGGCGTCAGCCGATGCTTCATGGTGAGGTATTCCTATAAGTGCGTTCCTTTCGGACGAGTGGTGTAATGCATGATAGAGACCGTCTGTCTGATGTTCTGCCTGTTTTCCACCTTGTGAATTAGTAGTGCATTTGCGACAAAAAAACGTTAAGTGGTATAATAACTAAAGTTCCCTCAAGTTCCCTCCGCTTGTTTGCGTGAGGACGTGACTAATCGTTTGTTATCACGTCAATAGCATCTCCAGCTTAATCTTTTAAGATTCTGGCATAACTTGTCTCAGATACTAAATGAACACATACAATGGGCAAAATAATTATGAACGGTTGATATGTCATCGTTCCATGAAGCTATCTGTTTTCTTCACCTCTTTACTTCACTCGAGCTCTTCAGGATTAATAACTTGGACCAAAGTAAGAATATCGGGACCAGAACGAGCCCGGTTAGGGTATGAGCAGTGGCAATGACAGCGATTGATAACCTTAATGATCAAGGAAGCAAAACTTAAAATACACAGATACCTACAACTGTACAAACTTACGCTTAGCTCCTGTTCAATCAGTAAAACTCGGCCAAGAATTGGGGACTCCTGCACAAAGCACTGCCCATCTGGCGACTATACAACCCCAAGTTATTTCCTTCCGGTAATATATACCCAGCAGACCTTGTATGCAACTATAAATAGACAATGACCGCGACAGGCCACCTTGGGATTAACTTTATCTAGCCCCATGACAAAAGAAAAGACTGCCCCAACAATCTTATAGCCTGAGAATCGACGCTTTTGATTTTGAGGCCATGGGTATCAAGCGACTAGCGATCCACCACTAGCAAGAACTAATTGCTCTCTTTTCACATCTCTCTACCATAATTACATGACATTGTTGGGTCGATCATTACGAGTGTGTGCTCCACCACCAGTTGGCGTATCTATCTCATAAGTTGAAAGCAACTTCCTCTGAAACAATTCAATGAACAGAGGTAAGCCAAAATCTTATGCCAACAGAAGGCATACAGTTCATAAAACTCATCAGTACCATTAACCATCCCAATCCCACCCCCACCCCCCAAGAGGCTTTTTAATAGAAAAAGAGAATTTCACCTCATGAGTTCCAGAAAAATAAAAAATGAAACAAGTACGATCATTCATCAGTAACTACCCCAGGCAAGAGAAAAACAATATAGTCAACTGTCTGTGCCTGTTGTGTGTGCCCTGTGCGCAGGTGGGATAGAAGGAGAGAGAGGTTCTACTCACGTGATCCTCAAAATCTGGGCTTGTCAGATTAATGGATAGATTTCTCATCAACAGAAGCACCTGTAACAAAGTAAGTGACAACATCATAAGTTTGAAAAGCATGGGAGGCATGAGCAGTTTTGGGAAAAGAAATTTCTCCCATGAACTAAAAGAGCAAAAGAATCCTATAGAAACTAAAAATATTGCTATTGTTTTCCATTTGTTTGGGCAAAAAGCAAAACTGCATAAATGATATAGCTATGCATACAGCTGCTCAGTCCAAATGTTTGAAGCCAAAAGACAATATTGAAAGTAATGAGTACTCCAGGATAAGAAGCTCAAAGACAGACCAGTTAGGGTGAGGATCCTGACCATAAACTGATAAACTGTTTCTGTTTTCTCAATTCAAGAACTGCTGATACCAGAAACTAAAATTCCCATACTGATGCCCCCCCATTTTATTCTACAATCCATAAGCCTTGAACTAATCCATTTCACACATTCAAACAAAACACAAAGTCACTCTTTAACCTTGACAGTTTTGCTGTTTCTCACTAAATTTTAGAGATCTTATAGTTCATATGAAACTCAGAAACCATCCAATGAGTAATTATGACACTAATTCTAATACATACAGACATGACATATTACTAACAGAGCTGTAACCCCTGATTGAGGAAGTGACCAAAAAAAGAGTGTCACAAATTTGGAAGAGCAGAAGGGAACATACTGTTTCAACGTCAATAGGATCCATTTTTTTCAGTTTCTGCACATGACCAGAGGTGTTCGGGTCAAAGACACTGCCAATGAAACTGTATACCTGAGCGAAATCAGGTAAAACTGCACCACATACAAAGAAAAATATGTTACTAGTTAGTATAAATGCAGATGAATGAAACTCCCAACAAAAGACGATTCACCTAATCAACTGGGGAAGAATAATTCCATGGTACATGCAACATGATTACGCCAGCACAAGCACCAACTTGCAAAAAGTCAACACCAAACAAGAAGCAAAAATATGCAGAGTCCAGAATGGTGCACCACATCCTCCTTCAAAACTGAATTAACATATGACAGCAATTTGTTACATGACAATCCTATAGCCACTCAGCAGCAGCTTTAAAATTTTAAATTTTAGCACCAACCCTTTGACTTTCTTAATGAAACTAAGTCAATCCAGAACATAAATTTGGTGCAAACATATCTCTTCCAATAGTAACAGAATTGATGTGTATGGAAGAGGAGAATTTGGGGGTAGTTAAAATGACTCTTAGAAAATGAAAAAAAAAAAATAGAACCAAAAGTCGGTAAATGATGATGCAGCCATACAGCTGAATGTCCAAGAAGCTCACACAAATCAGCAATCAACAATCAACAATCAGCAATTGACTAGGCATTTGGCAGGGGCTACTAACTGAGCTAAAAAGAGAAGAGGGACAACTGTTGCAAATCCACATGATATGCACATATACAGCTGATTTAAAAGAAAAAATCGATTTAGTTTCATCTAGAACTTGCATGACGTTAAATTAAGATGACTGTCAACAACCGAGAGCTACATCATACAGATCAACTGAGTTGCCAACTAGTACCTCTACAAGTAAGTTGGAAGTACCTAAAGTATTGAAATTAGCCTGAAGCAATTTTTAGTTGAGAAGGGTCAGAAGGGATGAAGACATGGATTCCATACCTCTCAGTGCAGGAGCATTATGACCTTGGTCAGTTGTTTCACAACTCGGCCGTGTTCTCGGAGTGCTGTCAGTGCTGCTACAGGAGTTATTGATCACATTCGTGCCTGATAACACACATCATTATTGATGGAAATATAATGCAAGAGCTTTTTATATAACACAGAAAGTTGCCAAGGTCACTTCCTTGGACGATGGAGTCTGCTTTGGACAAGCATATTTGATGCACAAACCTTTTGTTGGGCAGGAGAAACTGACAGTCTGCACTGTCTTATTCGTCCAGGAAGACACTGGAGCATTATTAACAGGATTTCTGAGAACTGAAGAGGAATCGGGCCGAAGAACATATCCAGATTCAAGCAGTGCAGGCGAAGCATGAAAAGCCCCCGCAGCTTGTGTCGGAACCAAAGCTGCCATATATGGTTTGTTAGTCATAGCAAAAATAAGTAAAAGCTCTTTCTGCATTCAACTCAGCATCAATCCATTAGTCTAACCATTTTTTGACGCTTTTTGAGGATATGGATGAGCAGCCTTCCTTTTTGGTCGAGGGGGAGGTAGGTGTTCATTTGTGCCACTCTTCTGCACTTTCAGAAAGTACTTCTGAGCATGACTGCGTATCTGCACCCAACATGTAAACATGGATCAGATCAACTTTTAATATTGATATCTTGTAAGTCTTTTCACAACCAAAAGGTCAGCAATCACAAAACCATCACTCTCCATTAGACTCATGAATAGATCCATAGGGGTCGTATCAACAATTAACAGAAGACTGATGACATGCAAGGCTACGATTCAGAATATCATTGTGATAATGTTAGATATGCCACCAAACACCTTACTTCTCTGAAATTAGACCAATAATCTCATGAATATTCTCATACACTGAAGGAGTAAATGCATTGAGCACTACCTGGATGACTGTCTTTGACCCAACAAAGGCTTCAATCTTTTTCCAGTCACGGTCAAAGCTGTAAAAGCATTGAAAGAGAATATGAGTCTTAGCCTATACACCAGGATAATCATAAGAGTAGACGGGTCTTCCAGATAATCAAACGAGTCTCGACCTTAACAAAGCAGTCTCTAAGTAGCATCAACAAGCCGATAAAGCAATGCGTTCTTGAGAAATGCATGTTTAAGTCTTCATAAAAGTATACCTTCACGTACCATAGACAATTGAACATCGTCATCAACCCAGAGATTCATAAAGTAGATCTACAATCATGCACGTAAGATAGCTGATTTTTCAAGCCACTCACAAGTCACATCCCACTTCCTCCACAGCTCTCCATACACATGGATTCATTTTCAATTAATAAGCACACAAAGTTCGTTTTTTAGTCATCCGATATGTAGGCAAATCGGCTCAAAATCCACAAAATAGCAATTTCCATATAAGGTAATCTAATTGCCACGTGCCAGCCACGTTCACACTCTGAGGAAGGGCAGATCTTTCTCCTCTGAACCGGAAACAACAATCGACCCTTGACAATAGACAGAAAATGAAAATTCTCTCCCCACTCGGTTTCCATCTATTCCTGGACAGCAGACAACAGCACATGCGAAAATCAAGCCAGGCACCGCCATTCCTCAAGTCCACATCAACACGACACAACTCTCACAGTCATCACAAGGCATCGCATCGCTCCACAAGTCAATTATCTTACTAATAAGCTCAAATACATTCGACCACACCCGCCAATTAGCATCCACTACAAGAGCACCTCGGAACCAACCCGCGTAATAGCTCAAGCTACCCGCCCCCAAACACCCCCACGCGCTCTCACGCGCCGAAACCCTATCGCCGAGGGGAGGGCGCGCGCGCGCGCGCAATTCGGAAATCGGACTTACAGCTGAAGCGCCTCGAGGAACTTGTCGTGCTCCGGCTCCGTCCAGCTCTCCCGGGACTTGGTGATGGTGTAGGGTTTCCGGACCTTCTTCGCCAGATCCTCCGACGACGCCGAGTTGGCGGACGCCGCCGCCGCAGCCGCCGCCGCATTCGCCGCCGAGAACGGCCCGAAGCCCGGGAGCGCCATTCCGTTCGGATCCAGGTAGAATCCCTCGGCCGGGTTCGGGTTCTTGGACACCATGAGAAACGGAATTTTCAGTGGGGACTTTTTTGAAAGGAGGGAGAAATGGAAATTTTGCGGCTCGTTGCAGAGACGTAACGCGAGGAGCTTATATAGGGACGGCCCGGGCTGGTCTTCGCTGCGGTCCGGCGTTGGGTAGTCCGCCACATGCGGCCCAACCAGAGGTCGCCACGGTTTCTTTGGGGGGTGATCTGAGGCGCGGGAACATAACCGTCCTTTATAAAATCCTCGTACTTCCGTTCCAACTCGTCGCATCTTTTCGAGCGTTTTTGCTCCCCCGTTTCCGATGGGGGCGCAGTGAAAAACGAGGATATTTTTTACGAGGAAAGACCTTTTTTACTCGCTGATATTTTCAGTGAAAATCGGAGTGACCGCGCGAGAAGTACGCAATTTAGGTAATTAGGATATTTGGAGATAAATATCTTAAATTTATTAGTGAAATTGAAGATGCAATATATTTATCACATTTAATCCTATACATTGCTATTACAAAGTTTCATCCAATAATTTTTTTAGAGTTTCGTGTTAATTAACGTGCTTGCTATGAATATCTAAGCGTGAGGATTGCAATCCGTTGACCATCCAATACAGTGAATAGAAGCTATCTAGCTATGGCATTTTAGTCCTTTGTATTGTGGAAAGGCTACTTTCCAATTATACGCAATAAGATATGCATTCTTATTGTGCACAAAATGCATACATAAAGACAAATAAGAAAAAAAAATTACGAGCAAATTCAAGCTCCAAACCTCTTGACAATAAAATGTGGAGTTTTTCACTATGGTTTTTCCTAATATATTAGCTCTAGTATAAGAAAAAAATGCAAAATATCTACGGTCAAAAATGCAAAATATCTACAGTCAAAGTCGTGCAAACTTAGAAATGACTCAAAATATTTGATGTATTTCATGGTTATGAAAGGGAAGTGCTAATATTACGCGATACATACATATAGGAAGCAAGCGAAAAATGGAATCAAAATGAAGAGACTTCTTTCGACATGCAAGAAAGCCATTTAAATTTAATAATTAAATCAATTATCGATATTTGTTTTATAAAAAATGAACGATTTGAAAAATATTTTTCTAAAGATAGTTCTTTGTACTATTTAAAAAAATGAATAAATGGTTCTCAGGGGTATTATGTTGTGTTGATAGATAGAGATATGCAAAATTGAAATTAGACCCTAACGAAAAGGAGCACGAGGGAGTAGTGTGGGTATGGAAGCAGGTGATTGCACCTCCGAAGCAAGGTTGGGTGGGCAACGGAAAAGGGGCTGAAACGGGAGGAGCAGAGTGAAGTGAAGCCCGGCACTCAGGCCCAATCAGAGGCGGATACGTGGCGGACATCCCAACCGTTCGGCCCCGATCGTGTCTCCACGCCCATTTCCGTAGCCAGTAAAGAACCGCCACGGGGTGGCCCCTCCCGTCCCCGAACGCCACAATCTCCTCTTAGATATTTTCCATGGGGCCTACTCCGAGTGTAAAGGGCCAGATATTTTTATTTCCCTCATTTCTCGCTTTATGTATCCCCACGGCACCGGAATGATCGGTCCCCGACCCTTGCTCGATCACGATCAACCGAGCTCGATCTTTTTAAGAATAATATTATAAATGATCAATAAATTCTAACTTAATATATAATTTTTAAATTTTAATTTGTTAAATATAATATTTTTTCAACTTTTTATACATATTTTTATATGAAAATATTCAATATTATTTGAGATTACAATTCAAATATCACATTAAACAAATTAAAGGTTGATAAACTATATAATATATCCTTATGTCATTTTTTCCAAAATTCTTATGCAAAATGTCACAATATTTAAAGGTATAGAATATTTTCAATTAACGAACCAAGATGACTTTAACCAAGATGACTTTTTATTGATTTGATGGTTTTCGTGTCTTCGAAGGTTCATAAAAAACCCCTTTCCTCCCATGGACAAAAAAGTCCACTTTTTGGGATCCTTCCTTCATTCGCCGGGTTAATCATGTTGATGTTTGTGCAAAGGGTAATTTTTAAAATGAGGCTCTTACAACTAGATATCGAAAAATGATGCATGGTACAATCAAGTTAAAACCTGCCCACATCGAAATGAAAGAAAGGTGGAGAGATTGGGTTGAGGCTTAATTGAATTGACTATTCCGATTTTCAAGACATACGATTTAAGCAAATATTTCCTTTTGCCATCCTCTTAGTGCGTTTTCCATCTATTCAAATCAATCACCCATCCCGCGATCATGAGAATCCATTGTATTTTGGGCATGGCAATTGGCTTGGATGGATCGCGGGCAAAGAGGTGCGTGATTCGATAGGCATTCGTTCACGATCAGTAGCCAGAAAAGTGTGGCCAGTGCTGCATTTGGGCCAACTGGGGTGCTCGCGATGGATATTCGAAGAGATCGAGTCAAGATTTTTGGTTCTGATAAAGCAGATTGAGCGGTCTCGTTGCGAATCCAATTTCTTTCAGGCAGAGGCTTTGGAGCTTTCCATTTTCAGGGCAAAAAGTAGAGTCCCGTGCTTCGCACGATGCGTTGCAAAAGTTACGTGGGCTTACACCAACTTCCAGGCCCAACTAGAAGTTAGTTTCCTCACTTGGGGAAGGCCCATTGAAGGTTGGCTAGTTACCCTTTCACTTCGGCAAAGGTCGGGCCTAATGAATTGCGCAACCAGCCCATGACATAAAAATTACAGGAAAATTATCCTAAAAGCCATGAATATATCGCACTTTTATAAATTTAGTCATAAACTTTTTAAAATGCTAATTAAATCTTAAATATTTTCTTGTTTTGCTAATTGAGTCAATCCAACCAATTTTGATTGAAAATTAGTGAAATGAATGTTGACTACCATAACTGATGTTGATGTGGGCATTTTTTTCATTTTTTTATATTATTTTCATTCTCTTTTTTTTTCTTTTTCCCTCTAGTGGTCATGGCCAAGCATCATTGATGGTCTATGACCTCAGGCGAGGGCCATTCTCACTAGCCTCGAGCGAGGGTGGTCTATGCCCTCCCAAGCAAGGGCGACCATCAACTAAGGCTGGCAACCTTCGTTGGCCATTGACAAGCCTCAGTGATGATGGCTAGCGGAGGGAAAAAGGGAAAAGGAAAAAAGAAAAAAAAATGAAGAAGGAAAAGAGAAGATAAAAATAAAGAAAATTCGAAGATATATTTAAATATTATTAAAAATATTCACATTATCATCGTCTTACCATGTAGGACAATCGGCGTCCACCAAAACTAGCAAAATGGATTAAATTGGTAAAATGTAAAAATGTTTATAATTCAATTAGTACAATTAAAAGATTTATGATTAAATTAATCAAAGTCATTTAGGCTGAAGACATTCGGACAATTTTCCTCGAAATTACATATTAACTTCTTGCCTTCTTCGTGTAAGGACGTCATCTGAACCCGCGTTTCGCCTCTCAAGCCTAGATCCATCGATCGCCTCTAGAGACCCGGCAAGTGTCTCGCGTGCCTCGACTTCGCTACAATTGCCTATAGGGGAGTCATACACGGCTCTTTGACGATATGCATCGACTAAAACACATCAAAGATTCTGCTAATCATGACTTAGAAAAAGAGGTTTCTTCATAATCTCCATTCAAATTTCGAATATGGGGCCTCCAAGGGGATCACGTGCTTGAAGAAATTTTCTTCGGTCATCATTGCTCTCTTTCCATCGAGCCCCACCGACCAGATAGAAGTTAGAACCCTTTGGCCTTCTTTAGAAAGTGCTGTAGTGAAATAACCATCCATTTCTATGGAATTCCTATCCGCTCTCATATCCAACGACCCCACAATTTTCACCCTTCGTATTTCGAGGCATGCGGATCAACCTATAATATGAAGCCAAAAGCAGGTTTTCTCTCGCTTTTACCAATTGGTAGCAACCACGCCTTCTAGAAGCAAATCCACCGCCCGTACTACTTCCCTTCCGCGCGACATGCACCGAGTGAGGTCAAGCTCCATACTTACCTTCCACGCACCCAATTTCTTCTTTCATTTGCATTTACCGCTTGACGCGGGTGGACTTAGTTCTCTGTTAAAGGCTTCATCTTCCAACACATTCCCACCAAACTTGGGAATTCACGAGCCCTGTCCGAGCTTACTCGAGCGGGGGAAGAGCCGGCAGAATTCTCTTCTATCTACTTCGAAACTCCGGCAAAAACCATGCAGGTACCCTGTCCTTCTTTGAGAAATAGGAGGGTTGGGTTGAGCCTAATTTATTGTCTGAAATCGTTCTTGACGAAATTCTGTCCGTGTAAAATTACGTGTGGGTGGATGAGAGATGCATCTTGAAATTAGCTGCACAAGATGAGGATGTAAGTTTTGAGACGTGAGGAGGGTGCTTTGATATGAAAAGTAAAGTACGATAATTTTTTATCCAGGATTCGTATAACGTCAACGTGGTTTTGGTTTTGGTGCAGAAAGTCATCATCAAGGTGGATTGGTCCTGCGAGAAGCGCAAGAAGAAAGCCATCAAGATGGTCTCTGAAAATGAAGGTATCGCAACTTGCGACTTGAATATGTCCATTTGGAAAGAAAATAAGTAAACGTTTTGAGTATACTTTATCATGTGCCTGTGTAGACGTACAATCATTTGAAGTGGACGACCAAACAGGCAACTGACCATGTATGGTGACATGGATCCCATACTGCTTGTGAAAGAGATGCGAAAGCAGTTCCCTACAGATATTGTCACCACGAAGCTCGAGACCCCGCCAGCGGTCAACGCCCCACCATTTTTATGGGAGCCGTCGGCACCGCCGCTGTAGAGGGTTACCATGGTTGCTATCGTCCTTAGTAGGAACGTGTTCACGGAGACTTCCCAAGTGCTTTGATTCTACTCTATACAACTTTTCGCCTGTATCGCTCTACCCTACACTTCGTAAGTTCGCATGGATGTTAATGAATTGTTTGGTTTGGTGTGAGCGTCCAGTCTAACAAAGATTATATTAGCTAGCGTCATGGGAAATGTTCCAAGTGCCCGGCATGCATCGTAGGCAACTTCCTCGGAGGTTCATACACAAACTGAGCAGCCGTTTGAGGAATCATTAAGAGCCGCTGCTCATCTGTATTTTAATCCGTTAGCTGATAGATTGCATGCATGATACCCACTTGAATCAATTTCTTATTAACTGAAAAAGGGGCGGACACGTGTGCTGTTGGGGAAAATGGATTCCCAAAATTAACAATCCGACACTCAATCGAACCCTGAAAGCAACGAACACGGAAAGCATGCCCAAAAAACACATGTTACACCGATCATAAGGTACATTACAAAGTCAAACGTACCTTGTATTTTACATATTAAAACACCGATGTCACAGTTCGAAGAGGAATCCTGATATCGTTCTTCCGAGGAGGGTACTATTCTTTATAGGGAGAAACTTTCGAGAGCGTAAAAACTGAGAGAACGTATTTTCTCTCTCTAAAAATGCTACTTTAAAATAATGTAACCGCTTATATATCTTAATCGCTCAGAAATCATAACCTCTTCCATGGGCCCTTAACTTACGGGCCAGGTTTTTGGGCCCAACATGGGCAGATGAGCCTAAGTAGGCCCATCATACATAAAAACCCATCATGTGCAAAATAAACTCAATGAAATTTGGCTCCGATATCATGATTAAATATGCAACAAAGAAACTTAACTTGTCAATATTTGGAGGGCGACCATATGCATATAAAGAGCATATAAACCCCACGGTCAAGCGACATGGGATGATCCATGTATTTTTAAATTGCACGGCAACTTGATCGATAGTTTTGCCTTAAAAATTGGAACGTTGAAATTTGTAGATCAGTATGATCATGATTAGAAATAAATCATATTTTTTAACACATTCTTTTGAATGCATTAATCAACTCGCTTGACTACTATGTGGGTGGACCACTTACGGACACGAATTAGATTGAGGGAATTTGAAAGTCGTGGTATAATTCCTTTAATTAGACTTATATTTTTTGCTTGACTTGGGTCAACTGAGATCCTCTATATCCCCATCACTTTCCCAAGATTCCTAACTATTCTATTCGCACCCCTCTTCCTTTACTTATACTCACTTCATTTGGAGCTATTGAGCAGAAAATTGCATTCTTTTGATGAAACAAAATAAGGCAAAGCCATAATTCTTTGGAAGAAGTAGGGTATCTTAAAAATCAAAAAAGACAATGGCGGACTTGACTTTAGATACCTTATCTCCTTTAACAAGCCATGTTAAGCAAACAAGCTTAGAGACTAGCATAATCTCCGACATCCCTTTGAAGTCAAGTCATGAAAGGCATCTATTTCCCCAAAGGGGATTTCTGGAATGCAGGAAAAGGTTCCTGGCCTTCATAGGGCCGGCAAAGCATATTGATGGGAAGAGACGTGATATATCCAAAAATGGTGTGGTTGGTGGGAAATGGAAAATTGATCAAAGTTCGCAAAGATAAGTGGCTTTCAGCTAGGTTGATTGGCGAACCTATCAACTGAGAAGACTCTAAAACTGTGGCTTAGCTTATTGAATCAGAATCAAACCAATGGAATGAATAGAAATTGAACGAACTCTTTGATTAAGAAATAGCGAAGGAAATACTCACCAACTCAATCAGTTCAACCTCGAGGGATGATAAACTTATTTGGAAGGGTGCTAAAACAAGAGTTTATAATGTGAAAAATGGCTACCACAACATATATACCACAGAATAATAGTATCCCACAAACCAAGCCTCATTATCATTTCAGCCACCAAAATCACTACGGACAGAAATCTAGTTGCTACACTCTCCTCCCCAAATACGAAACTTCATGTGGAGCATATGCCAAAATGCCCTCACTACTTGTGAAAATGTATATAAAAGAAAGAAGCTACTTGCTTCTTTGTGCCCATTTTGCTCTTAAGCCCTAAAGACGACTGAACATATGTTTTTCCTATGTATGTGGACAAACGAAATCTAGGCTGATCAAAGATTGAAAATCAGTATATGTTCGTGAAATATTACTTGAATGGACAAATGGTTGTCAAAATTTTTTGATATGGATAAGACTAAACTTTTTGGGAGCTCATCGTCGGTGTCCCATGGCAGACCTGGAAATCTCGGAATTCCTTTTTCTCCGGATCCCTGCTCGATTGTTGATATCACACTTGCAATTAACACGAATGACCATATGCGGAACCCTAAATCGATGAGGAAAAAACAAAGAAACGAAAACTTACCTCCTCGGCTGACTCGATGGATTCCACCAGCAAGTAAATCCATCAAGCTCAATGTCGACAGCTCTTGGGGAGGAGGAAGTGTTGAAGGATTAGCACATATTTGGTAACCATCTGAAGCTCAGTTCGTTTCACGGAAAATAATTTCCGGAAAAATATTTTCCGGATTTTCCGGCGAAAAATATTTTCCGGATTTTCCGGCGTTCGTTTCACGGAAAATGAATTCCTTGGGGAAAATGTTTTCCATGAAAGGAAAAAAGCCTTCTAAATTAAAGAAAAAATGTTTTCCACTTTTGAAAAGTGAAAAACATTTTCCTCACTTAATCTCTCTTATCTCACACTTCTACAAATCCTCACTTCCTCTTCCCCTTTCTTTTTCTTCTTTTTGTTTTTTGTTCAAATTATTTTTAGGGTCTGTTCGTTTCGCGGAAAATAACTTCCGGGAAAACATTTTCCAGAATTTCCGGTGTTCGGATGGCGAAAAATAGATGGTCAAAGAAAATGGTTTCCAGTCAATGGAAAATCTCTTTGTAAGATTGTGGAAAATGATTCTCTCTTTTGAGAAGAGGAAAACATTTTCCATAACTTCTTCCACCTTGTTTCTTTTCACCAACACATTTATGCTTTCTTTTTTTAAAAATCGAGTTTTTAATTTTTTCCTTTTCTTTTTTTCCATTTCATTTTCTTCCTTGGTGGCCAGTCGCCGGCCATGGCAGCGGCCGATGACCGGCCGCAAGCCAGCTCGAGCCTCACCCTAGGCCGGCGAGGCTCCGCCTAGCCCGATCTAGCGAAGGCGAGCTCGGGCCTCGCCAGATCGAGCGAGGCAGAGCCCCGCCAGCCTGGGGCAGAGCTCATGCCTTGCCAGATCTGACGAGTTGGGCAGGGCTCGAGGAGCCTAAGCTTCGCCGCCAGATCCAGCAACTCGCGGCTCGCCAGAGCCCAGCGAACCTCTGGCGAGCTCAGGTGAGATTGGCCAAGCCTCGAGCTCGTCGAATCTGGCGACCGAGTCTTGGTCAGCCACCAGGCAGTCGGCCATCGTTAGGCATGCGGTGGCGGAGGAAGGAGGAGGAAGAAGGAGGAAGGAAAAGAAAAAGAAAAAGAAAGAAATAATAAAAATTTCGATTTTTTAAAAATACAAATAATTAAAAATTCATTTTTTAAAAAAATATAAAAAAATAAGTGCGCTGTTCATTTCAAGAGAAAGCCAAAGCCCATGGGCCCTGCAAAATGTGATTGAAGATTGCCAGATGTACTTAGCCTAGATGAAAGATGTGTGAGTAAATTATTGTCCACGCGAGGCCAACTAGCTAGTTGATTGGGTTGGTAAAGCCTATTGTGGGAAATCCCTCATTCCTAATTGGTTATGTTATCCCCCTTTGCCTCTCTAGGATATGTTGTGTTCTACGACTCATTTTTTGTGTTTCGATGTTTTGCGATAATGAATGAAATAGTCTTTTCGACAAAAAAAAAGAAAAAAAGAATTACTCGACTTCTCTTCTTGCAAAGAGCAAAAGCACGTTTTGCTTCTTTAACCTACTTCACGAGTCCGGCCAAACGGTGGCGGTCAAGGATCTCTATGTCCATGTCGCCTCTCGAGCTTCAGCCTTCCTTCCTGTGTTCCTTTCGCCATCCCCTCAGTCCGTTTTCCATCTACTCAAATCAATCACCCTTTCGGCGATCATGAGAATCAATTTCGTTTTGGGCATGGCAATTGGCTTGGATGAATGGCGGGCAAAGAAAGTGCGTGTTTCGATAAGCATTCATTCTCAATCCATAGCCAGAAATGCGTTGCCACTGCTCCATTTGGGCCAACCAGGCTGCTCGTGATAGATATTTGAAGAGATCGAGTCGAGATTGCTGGTTCGATAAAGCTGATTGAGCGGTCTCATTGCGAATCCATTTCCTTTCAGGCGGAGGCTTTGGCGCTTTCTATCATCAGGGCAAAAGCAAGTCTCGGGCTTCACACGATGCGTCGCAAAAGTATGTGGCCTTGAATCAACTTCCAGGCACAACTAGAAGTTAGTTTCCTCACCTGGGAAGGTCCATTGAAGGCTGGCGAGTTACCCTTTGATTCGACAAAGCCATGAATCTGTTGCACTGTTATCAATTTTATTTTAAATATTTTTCTAATTTGCCAATTAAGTTTATTAAGTCAATTTTAGATGAAAATCACTTACGTGAACGCTAGTCATTTTACATGGCACGACTGATATTAACATGGATAATTTTTATTTAGCTTTTTAATATTTTTTGAATCTTTTTATTTATTTGTTTCCTTTTCTTTTTTCCCTTTATCAAGCATTGTCGATGGTTGATGACCTCAGGTGAGGGCTGCCCTTGTTAGCCTCAAGCGAGGGTGATGAGGGTGGGCTATGCTTTGCCAAGCGAGAGTGACCCTTGATTGAGATCGATGACCTCTACTGGCCATCGACAAGCCCTGATGATTGTTGGCAAAGGGAAAAATAAAAAATCTAAAAATATATTAAAATATTATTAAAAGTGTTCACGTCAGCGTCAATCGTATCATGTAAAACGACTGATATCCACGTTAATGATTTTAGGTCAAATTTGGCCAGATGGATTTAGCTGGCAAATGTAAGAATATTTATGATCTAATTGACATAATTAATATGTTTAAGAATGAATTGATAAAATTTCAATAGGCGTAAAGATTTTTTAAATGAGCTTCTTGCCCATGACCAAACTTGGGCTGGTCGGGCCCTCCTCCCATAAGGATCTAGTCCAAATCTGCGTCTTGCCTCTTAGGCCTAGACATTAGCCCACCCGTCCATCGATAGCCTCTAAAGACCTGACAGGTGTCTCGCGTCCCTCGACTTTACAAATGCCCATAGGAGAGTCTTTCACGACTCTTTGAGGATATGCATCGATTGGAAAGAGAGTTTGCTTTATCAGCTCCAATCAAAATGTCGAATATGGGGCCTCCAAGGGGAGCACGTGCTTTAAGAAATTTTCTCCGGCCATTAGCGCTCCCTCCAATGGGCCCGACCGACCAAATGGGACCGTTCTTTAGAAAGTGCCGGAGGGAATCTTTGACCGTCTTTGCTTCCTAGTACGAGATAACATTAACAATCTAATATGCCACTGGAAAAAAACATGAATTTTGGTCTTACTTTTCAATATTCTTTTTGGTCTACATAGAAAGGTAAATACACAAAGTTAGATAATCATAATTTAATTTTTCTTTCCTTCTCATTGCTTTATCAAATAATCATCCACTTCTATGGAATTAATATATGCTATCATATTTAATGACCCCACTATTTTTATTGTTCATACTTCAAGACCCGCGAATCAATCTATAATATAAAAGTGGATTTTCTCTTGCTTTTACTGATTTTTTCGAATTTTCCAGTCAAATAGAAGAAAAGTGTGGCGGAGATACTATTAGTATTCCTGATAACTCTCGATTTTCAAACTCTGTGATATTAGGTGCTACTTTCTTTTGTGCAAACATCAGTTGGTAGCAGCCACACCTTCTAGAAGCACATCCATCGTGCATTTATTCCCTTCCACACATAATTTCTAGTAATATATCAGCCCTCCTTGACGTCATGCTGCATACGTAAGACGATCCCCCCACCTTGACGTGGGATCTGAGAGCGAGGCTGAGTGGGGATTTTGGCTTTTTTTTTTGGGCACCCAATTCCTTCATTTCATTAGTATTTTCCCCATGACTCGGGGGGGACTCGGGTCTCTATTAAAGGCCTCATCTTCCAACACATTTCCATCAAACTTGAGAATTCACGCGCTCTGTCCAAACCTACTCGAGCGGGGGAAGAGTCGGCAGAATTCTCTTCTATCTACTTCGAAACTCCGGCAAAAACCATGCAGGTACGGGGCCCTCCTTAGAGAGTCATAGGATGGTCTGGTCGGAGCCTAGTTTGTTGTCCGAGCTCGCTCGTGACGAACTCCATTTGTATAAAATTATGCGTGGGGTGGGAAAGAGATGCATCTTGAAGTTAGTTTTAAATGATGAGGATGATAATTGTAGGTTTTGAAACGTGAGGAAAGTATTTTGATATGAGAAGTTAAGTAGGGTAAATTTTTAACTAGGGTTTTTGATATGTGGATGTGGTTTTGGTTTTGGCACAGACGGTTATTATTAAGGTTGATTGGTCCAGCGAGAAGCACAAGAAGAAGGCCATCGAGATAGTCTCCAAAAATGAAGGTATTGGGACTTGCGACTTTAATATGTCCATTCATAAAGAAAATAATTAAACATCTTGAGTTATATTTTCGTGTGGCTGTGTAGAAGTACAATCATTCAATGTGGACGACGAGAACAAGCAGCTTACAGTGAATGGGGGCATGGATACCGTAGCGCTCATGAAAAGTATGAGAAAGAAATTTCCGGCAGCAGATATTGTCTACATGGAGAGTGAGGCCTCAAGGATGCTTGAGGCCTCACAAAGGGAGCGTAACCCTCGTAACCATAACAATCCTAACAACGGCTACCACCCTGATCCCTATAATAATACTAATCGCGGCTATCACCATGATCCCTATAATAATTTGAACCACGGCTATCACCACGATCCCTATAATAATCTGAACCATGGCTACCATGCCGCTCCCTATAATAATCACAACTATGGTTCCGGCCCTTATCAAGCCTATGGATACCCACATGACCACAATCCTTACAATTGGGGGCCATCCGCACCGCTGTTCCCGGGTTACCATGGTTAATATCCTCCTCAGTGGGAATATGCTCACGGCTATGTGGACTTCACAAGTCCTTGATTCTACTTTGTACAGCTTTTCACCTGTGTCGCTCTGCCCTATCCTTTGTAAGTTTTCATGGATGTTAATGTACCGTTTGGTTTGGTGTGATCTCGGCCTGGCTAGCAAAGGTTACATCATCTGTTGAGTAGCTTCGGTAGATATATTGGAATTTTAAAAGAGCTCCACATGAATTGATATAAACAAGGCGATAGGAAAAAAAAAAACCTAATGAGCGACCTAGCTAGCGTTACGGGAAATGTTCCAAATGCCTGGCATGCATCGGAGGCAGCTTCCTCGGAGGTTCTTACACAAACTGAGCCGCCGCTGTTCGAGGAATTAAGAGCCGCCGCTTGTCTATACCTTAATCCGTTAGCTAATAGATCGCGCACAATACCCAATTGAATTAATTTCTTATTAATTAAAAAAAGGCGTGCATGCATATACAAAATAAAACTCGACGGAATATGGTTCCGATATTATGTTTGAACTTACAATCGAGAAACTTAAATTAAAAAAGTTAACAGATGAAGAGAAATCATATTATATTAAGAGGGCAAATAAACCTCTCGGTCAAGTGACGTGGGATGATTCAACGTATTTTCAAATTGCACGGCAACTTAATCGACAGTCTTATTCTTGAAATTGGAACATGAAAGTCTCTAGACCGGTATAATCATAATTAGAAATAAACAATGTTTTTTTAATGCTCATTTTGTATGCATTAGGTAACTTGCTCGACTCCTATGTGGGCGGACCACTTACGGACGCGAACTAGACTGAGGGAATTTGAAAATCATGGTATAATTCCATTAATTTGACTAATATTTTTTTGCTTGACTCGGGTCAACCTGGGGTCCTTTATAATTGCAAGTTGCGACCCCATTGCTTTCCCAAGATTCTTAGCTATTCTATTCGCACTTCTCTTCTTCTACTCAGCTCACTCTATTTCTCTTCTTGCAAAGAGCAAAAGCACGTTTTGTTTCTTTAACCCACTTCACGAATCCGGCCAAACGGTGCCAGTCAGGAATATTAATAGCCACATCGCCTCTCAGGCTTGAGTCGTACTTTTTCTCCATGGGGTCCGGAACAAATAAACGAGAACATTATTGAGATTCATATGTCGTGGTGATCTTTTGTCTTGGAGCTTCTGAGGCTGGAATGGGGCAACGAAAGGGAAAGGAAGACGGCCATGAAGATTATCAATGCATATGAAGGTACCCCCACAAAATTGTGAAACGATAATATCAAATCTCAAGCTTGTGTGGTTGAAATTAGGGTTGAAGGTTCAATAAGAATGCATGCATAGGACGATAAATATCCTCGTTAATAATTTTCGTCAAAATTAGCTGGATTGACTTAATTGATAAAACGTGAACATATTTACGACTTAATTGGTACAATTAATAGGTTTAAAACTAAATTAACAAAATTTGTATAGGTTTAAGATTTTTTAGATAATTTTTCCAAAAAAATTATAAATGAATTTCTCACCCATGACCAAACTTGGCTGGTCGGGCCCTTCTCCCGTAATGATCCTATTCGAACCCACGTGTTGCCTCTCAAGCCTAGACATTAGCCCACCTGGCAGTCGATCACCTGTAAAGACATAACAAGTGTCTCGCGTCCTCCAACTTTGGTACAATTGCCTATAGGAGAGTCATACACGACTCTTTAAGGTTATGCATCGGCTAAAACGCCCAAAAGGCTACTAACTATCATAACATAGAAAATTAGGTTTCTTGATCATGTCCAATCAAATGTCAAATATGGGGCCTCAATGGGAGCACGTGCTTGGAGAAATTTTCCCCGGTCATCAGTGCGCTCTCCAGTGTGCCCGGCCGACTAAATAGGACCGTTCTTCAGAAAGTGCTGGAGGAGTCTTTGACTATCTTTGCTTCCTTCCTAATACGAGATAACATTAGCAATCTAATATATCACTGGAGAAAAAACATGAATTTCGGTCTCACTTTTCAACATTCTTTTTGGTCTACATAAAAAGATAAATACACAAAGTTGATCATCATAATTTGGTTTTTCTTTTCCTCTTATCACTCTTGCTATCCGCTCTTGTATTTAGTGACCCGTCTATTTTCATCCTTCATACTTCCACGAATCAGTCTATAATACAAAGCCGAAAAGTGGGTTTTCTCTCGCTTTTACTGACTTTCTCGAATTAACCAGTTAAATGTAAGAAAGATGATGAAATTACAATTAGTATTTCCAATATCTCTCTATCTTCAACACTTTTCTTATATAGGTGCTATTTTCTTTTTTGCAAACACCAGTAGGCAGCCACCAACCTTCTAGAAGCACGTCAATCGTGTATTAATACCCTTCCACACAGTTTTTTCTACAAACAATTGAGCCCATGCGACATGCGATGACGTTACCGACTGAGATCACGCTGCATACGTAAGACGATCTACCCTTGACGTGGGACCCGTGAGCGTGGCTGAGTGGATTTTGCTTATTATGGCACCCAATTTCTTTTTTTCATTAGTATTTTCCGATTGACTCGGGGTGGACTTAGGTCTCTATATTAAGGCCTCGTCTTCCAACACATTCCCATCAAACTTGAGAGCGGGGGAAGAGCTGGCAGAATTCTCTTCTATCTACTTCGAAACTCCGGCAAAAACTATGCAGGTACACTTCCCTTCGTTGAGAAATAGGAGGGTCAAGTCGAGCCTAATTTGTTTCTGAACTAATTTGTGATGAAATTCCGTTCGTATAAAATTATGCGTGGATCAGTGAGAGATGCATTTTAAAGTTAGCTGCAAAAGATGAAAATGATAACTGTAGGTTTCGAAATGCGAGGAGGGCAATTTGACGTGGGAAGTGAAGTATGGTAAATTTTCATCTAAGGGTGCGTGTCATGTTGATGTGGTTATGGTTTTGGCACAGAGAGTTATCATCCAGGTGGATTGGGACAGCGAGAAGAGCAAGAAGAAGGCCATCAAGATGGTCTCCAAAAACCAAGGTGCTACGACTTGAATATCGTCCATTTTAAATGAAAATAAGTAAATATTTTGAGTGAGTATATATATAAATATATATTTTTTCATGTGGCTGTGTAGACGTAGAATCATTTTCCGTGAACGACGAGAGGAAGCAGCTAACGCTGGAAGGGGAGATGGATCCCGTACCACTTGTGAAAAAGATGAGAAAGGAATTTCCGACGCAGATTATTGCCATGACCCAGATCTCAGACGAGGCACAACCACAACAGCCTCGTCCATCCCCCGAAACCCCATATGACCCCAATCCTCAGCCGCCTGCGCCACCGTACTGGGGCCATGATGGTTACCAGTATCCTCAGTTTCATCCAACCTATGGACAGCCGCTGTACCCGGGTCTTCCCAATTTGGGGCAGCCGTCCGCGCCGCCGCTGTACGGGGGTCACAATATTCGCTATCCTTTTCAGTAGGAATATGTTCGCGGCTATGTGGACTTCGTCATATGCTCCAGTCCTATTTTGTACGGCATGTCATCTGTATTGCTCTGCCCTGCCCTTTGTAAGTTTGCATGGATGTTAATGTACCGTTCGGTTTGGTGTGATATCGTCCTGGTTAGCAAAGGTCACATCTGAGTCGAGCAGCTTCGGGAGACATATTGGAATTTTAGAAGAGCTGCATGTGAAGTGATATAAACAAGGCGTTAGAAAAAAAAAAAAACCCTAACGAGCGACCTAGCTAGCGTCACGGGAAATGTTCCAAATGCCTGGCATGCATCGGAGGCAGCTTCCTCGAAAGTTCTTACACAAACTGAGCCGCCGTTTGAGGAGTCATTAAGAGCCGCCGCTTGTCTATACTTTAATCCGTTAGCTAATAGATCGTGCACGCACAATACCCACTTGGATTAATTTCTTATTAATTGAAAAAGGATGCGAAACAAACTCGACAAAACTTGATTCGATATCGTATTTAAATGTGTAACTAAGAAACTTTAAAAAGAAAATTAACAGATAATTGGAGACCATATATATTAAAAAAAAAAAAAAAGTATATAAGTCCTATATTCAAGTGACATGGGACGATTCAATGTATTTTCAAATTGTACGACAATTTGGTCAATAGTCTTATTCTTGAAATTGGAACTTGAAAGTCTCTAGATCAGCATAGTCATAGTTAACAAAAAAGCTTCTTTTTTTTTGGCTTCTTTTGTATGCATTAGGCAACTTGCTTGAATCCTATGTAAGTGGACCACTTACGGACGCGAATTAGACAGAGAATTTGAAATCGTTGTATAATTTCATTCATTGGACTAATATTTTTTGGCTCGACTCAGGTCAACTGGGGCTCTCTATAATTGCAAGTTGCAATCCCATCGCATTCCTAGGATTCCTAGCTATTCTAGTCACACTTCTCTTCTTCTACTCAGGTCACTCTATTTCTCTTTTTGCAAAGAGCAAAAGCACGTTTTGCTTCATTAACCAACTTGACAAATCCCGCCAAATGGTGCCGGTCAGGGATCTCAATGTCCACGTCGCCTCTCAGCCTTGAGTCGTACCTTTTCTCCATGGGGTCTAGAACAAATAAACAAGAAATTATTGAGAACGACACGTCGTCGTGATCTTATGTATTGGAGCCGAAAGCTGTTCCGAGGCTGGAATAGGGCAACGAAAGGGAAAGGAAGAGGGCCATGAAGATGGTCTCTGCATATGAAGGTACTCCACAAAATTGCGAAATGATGATCTCAGATCTTGAGCTTGCGTGGTTGAAGCTAGGGTTGAAGGTTCGATAAGAATGCGGAGCTCTTTACCAGCATATTTTATACCCTACCATGTTCGCGTTTAACTAATCTCAAGTGGCTCGAAGGGATACAACCGGTGGCTGTGGACATGGACAACAAGAAGGCGATGATGATGATGATTGGGGACATGGACCCGGTACAGCTAGTTCAAAACTTGAGGAAGCGATTTGAGACGGTCATCGAGTGCGTGGGACCGAAAGAGACTCAGACTAGGCGAGATCCCAGAACTGAAGAGCCTAGCACCTACAGCAACATCAACAGCCCAAATAGTAGTTACTCGGGAGTAGCTTATTACCCCTACTATACACAATACCCATTTCCTTATTATCCCTCAAATCATTATTTATAAAATCCCTTTTAAGAGTGTTCATCCCGGAACGAAGTGCTTCCTGATGAACATGTAAAAGCCTTATGTTTTATATCTTTTTGTTTATCTTCAATGTCGACATTATGAGTGTGACAAGCGAAGTTTGGACCTTCAAGGTTGCTTGTTGCGCCTTTTAGTATGTACGGATGCGAAGGAATATGCTTGGTATCATTCGGCCTTAGTAGCGATGGTGATTTTCTCTCAACCTGTTAATAAAAGAAAAGTCGCAAGTCTCTTTCATGGTCATAGGCTCATAGCATAGGAAGAATGCACGTTCTTTTGTCATCTCGGTGGGGCAAGTAGTTAGGTTAAATTCATTATTGGAATTGGACACTGACTTCTTCTAGCTGTCTCTATTTTAATATATATTTATTATTCTAAATGTGATCTCAATGTAATGAAAGAAGAGTCATGATTGTGTTTCTAGTCGATAATAAAGTACAATTGCAACATAACAGTCCCCAGTTTTATCGAAACGGAACAACCAAAAAGACAAGTGGTCTTTATCTTCCATCCCCACATTTTGCATAGACAACAGATAGGACAGACTTGCATATGCCATTTGATTAATCTTTGATAACAAGCCTATCATGCATTACTAACCAAGAGATAAAGTCGGTGCTTTGGTATACTAGGGCTGCACCAAATCAATCTACACACCAAGGTGCCTTCACACCCTCAGGTCTCAAAGCGTTCCATGCACTACCAACTGAGAAGTTCCCTGAGGTAGTCAGCTTCCAAGAAACTCTATCAGGACCACAGGGATTAGGCTCAATAACACCGCAAAGCATCTCTTTTTCCAAGTATATAAAGAACCGAAGGTATCTCACACCAATGTTTATGAGCTGATTATCACTTCCATTACTATACCACATGTCTCGACCATGTTAGGATCCTATCTCATCGGAATCCATTCATAGATGGTGCGTGGTAAGTGGCGTCTTTCATGAAAGCACTAGGGTTATTGCCGTGCCCTTAAAGGCACTCTGCTAGCGTTTGGAATTTTGACTAAAAAGCACCTGGCACTAGCCTACGACACACTAGAAAAAGCTCCTCTTTTTGTCTTCATGACCAACCACAAGCCCAAGGCTCTTCGTCATCTTCTTTACGTCTGAATCCTACGTAAGTTGATAAGATCAAAGGCTGCACGAAATTTTTATGACTTGTGATGGGAAAACGATCCTTGCGTGTTTGACCGATCCATTAAGGAAAACGTTGAGGTTTTGTTTTCATTTTTGGCTTTTGGGTTTAAAGAAAGCGTTAGATTCAGTTGAAATTCTAAAGATTGCGTGACCCAGTATTCTAGATTATATTAATCGTCGTGGAGGAGGCCGACTACCCGATTGGAATTGGTCAAAAAGGAAGAAAGGCGGTGGGAAAAGGAGGGCACGTTGTTTAGTGGACTACAGACCAATTACTGGGCAGGATCTTCTGTTGAGAAAATTCTTCTGATCTCGACGAGCAAGGCTCTTACTGTGCACGTGTGAGATTCAATCTTAGGTTTGGGAGCAGACGTGATTTACTTTGGTTTAGGTGCACACGTTAGGCGCACACGCGTCATTCTATCCTGAAAATGTTGTTTTCCCTGCCGGTGGACAAAGCAACAATCTGATTCAACATGGAATTGAATCCTTAGCGCAGATTAGGACTATTCTCCGCTCCATGTCGTATTTCCTAGCACAATGCAAAAATATGTTTCATGGCATATGTCGGAACCAACGTCAGATCAGAATCTTCTTTGTTATCTAGGGTTTTTTGTTAGTATTTCAACAAATTTTATCTGATATCAAATTCATTTACATATATCAAGGTTACATCACCCACGTCACGTATTTTGCTTCTTCATTTCTCGTGAGCCGGGTATATAATTCACTAAAAAACTAAATGAGAGAGGAAAAAATTTAATAATAACTACATTTTTTTTGTTTAGATAAAGAGGTAAGAAAAAGCGTGGGCCGTTATTAGTGGAGAAGAAGCCGTCTACGCAAGCAAGCGACCAATTATTTCTAATTAATTCACTTATATTTTGGCCAAAGAAAGCGACCTTTTTTTCTGAAAGGCAAAAACTTAAAAGAGATTGGATCTAATTCACTGGACCAGAAGCTAAAAGGATCCGACTTGAGAGTCAAACAACCAAAAGTTGCCCATTCTCATCGTTTTATGCCATCTCAAATCCTCTTCTTTTTTTCCCGAAGGATCTATTACCCATAATTAATGAAGCAAGTTAAAGTAACAAGGAACACGGAGACTCTCATGATTTATCTGAGTTGGCCAAATTGTGTTCTTTCACGGGACAAAAATCATGTAATCACAAAACAAGACCAAGTAGCCCTATAATATTAAGAGAATTCAAAGATTGTACTAATCCAGATTATATATTTGTTCACTATACATGAATATCAAAATCAAGCATGAGCTCACTCCATACATCATCTCGGCATTTCGCTTTACTTAGAGAGCATTAAGTATTCTACTTTATAATATTGCCTAAAAAAAAAGGAGCATCTTGCTTTAGGAACTGAGTTCCTTAAATCCCAATTTAGGGGTATTGGATTCAGCACATTGCGAATGCTCTGTGGTCAAATTAAGTTTTAGTTTATTGCAACCAACAGTCCACACTTTTTTTGGGGGGAACAAAACAACCAATAAAACAAGTGTCTTTGTCTTCCAGCCCCACGTTGCACACAGACTACAACAGATAGGAGAGACTTAAATACGCCATTGGAGTAATCTTATCTTTGGTACCAAGCCAATCACGCACTGCTGAGCAAGATATAATCATGAAGTGATTGGCTTGCTAAGATCGGCCTGTCTAGGCACACTGATTGTCTTTTGACTCCACTGGCTCACCCTGGCCTTTATTAGCATGGCTCTACTCTAGGGTTTGAATGTTAAGCCCCACCTAAGTTCATGCTCTTCAAGTGACCACGTGTTTACTTGATAAATTACTCGATGGAAAGCAAGAATACATTATCAATTAAGTACCCAGAAGCGGTCCCGGTCTCCAAGCCAGGTTGGCAGCTCCGACACGTTGCTTCGGGAAATACCGTAATTTAAAGGAGCTGCATGTGAGGGTCAAAAAGCCTAGTGTTCCGGAAAATGTTCCACATGGCATGCATCTGGAGGCAGCTTCCTCGAAGGTGCATTCACAGACTCAGCCGCCGTTCGAGGATCTTTGTCGTCTACTCCCTTTTTAAAAAACCATTTATCTATAACTGAAAACCAATTAAAATCGACAAGAGAGAATCCTAAGAATCAATTGTCTTTATTCATTAGCCAATAGAAAACTTAAGCAGATCCCACAGTTAAAAAGCGCAACCGAAAGCATGAATTAATAAATAGAGTGAGATTGCATGTAAATGAACGGCGTAAAAACTTTAAAATCAAACCACGTTGGATATTTTGACATATGAGAAGAATATTTTGAAATTGCAAGGCAACTTAATCAACTATTATACACTCAAAATTGGAACCTTAAATTCTAAAAATAAGTATAATCAAAATTACAACTGAACTATATTTTAAAAAAATAGCGAGGTATTAACGCTTCTTTAGTATGCATTAAGCAACTTGTTGGACTCCTGTCTGTCTTGACCACTGACGGACGCGAACTAGACTGAGCTGATTTGAAATTCGTGGTACAAGTCCATTAATTTGACTAATATTTTTTGTTTGACTTGGGTCCATTGGGGTCCTTTATAATTGCAAGTTGAAACCCCATCGCTTTCCCAAGATTCCTATCAATTCTATTCAGCATTCACACTCTTCTTCCACTCAACTCACTCCCATTTTCACTTCTTTAATCCGCTTCACGCTCTCGGCCAAAGAATGCAGGTCAGGATCTCTATTCCCACGTTGCGTTCCTGGTACCTTTTCTCCATGGGGCCGCCAAAGAAAAACAAGAACATCATTAGATTTATACGTCGTCCTGGTTTTTTTGTCTTGAGCAGAAAGCTGTTCTGAGGGTGGAATGGGGCAACGAAAAAGAAAGGAAGAGGGCCATGAAGATAGTCTCTGCATATGAAGGTACCCCACAAAACTGTGAAACGATGATCTCAGATCTCGAGCTGCGTGGTTGAAACTAGGGTTGAGGGTTCAATAAGAATGCGTAGCTCTTTACCAGCATACTTTTATACTCTACACTGTTCGCATTTAGCTAATCTTAAGTTGCTTGAAGGGATACAATCGGTGGCCGTGGACATGGACACCAAGAAGGTGACGGTGATTGGGAACATGGACCCGGTACAGGTAGCTGAACACTTGAGGAAGCGATTTGGCACGGTCATCGAGTACGTGGGACCGAAAGAGACTCCGAAGCCCAGAACTGAAGAGCCCAACACCGACACCAACTTCAACAGCCCAAACAGTCTTAACGCGGACCATGTAGCTTACCCCTATAACCAACCATACCCATACCCATCTCCATATTACTATTATCCGCTGCCATCGTATTATTAACGTTTCTAGATTTTCGTTCATAGTGTTCCTGGAACGAAATGTCTTCTGATGAACATTTGAAAGACTTGTGTTTTGTCGTGCTCTGTAACGCATCGTTGTAGTTATCTTCGACGTCGACTTAATAAGCATGACAATCGAGGTTTGGACCTCAAAGGCTTTCTTGTTTTGCGCCTTTTAGGATGCATGATAGCGAAGGATATGCTTGGTATCATTCCGCCAGTAGAGCCGTGGTGATTTATTCTCAACCTGTTAATAAAAGAAAAGAAGCAAGCATCTTTCACGGTCATAGTAGAGGAAGAAGCACGTTCTTTTGACATCTTGATGGGAGCAAATAGTTAGGTTGGACTCATTATTGGAATTGGACACGACTTCTTCTGGTTTAGTACTTGTCTCGATTATTGCTATGAGGTCGTAAACTCTCACGTCATTTAATGTTACGTAATATTTCTTAGAAAGCTTTTGTTTATTGCAAATAAGCAAGAGAAGCGTGAGTAGCCAGCTACGTGCTCAATAAGATAAACTCCGGTAGGCGAGATCCCCGATTACAATGAGGATTTCTATAAGTATCGCCATTTACCTTCTTTCTAATCTCAAGGCAATCGCGTTAGCTCCTCCTCTCTGTACAACCCTATAAGTAATTACAATGATAGAAGAATCCTGCATGCACTTGTTCCTAGACATTTAAATGTGATGCAAATACGCATTCCATGAAAGCTTAAGCACGAAACAAAGGGAATGATTTTCCCTTCGAAGCAGAAACAGCTCAAGCCACCTCAGGAATTCCAGTCAACAGGTCTTCGAGAAATAAGGGTCAACTCCAATACAGCGGTCCATACTTTTGCTGGAACAGAACAACCTAAATCCAAGTGGTCCCTGTCTTCCAATTCCACGTTGTACAGACAACAGATAGGAGAGACTTGCACATGCCGTTTGATTAATCTATGTTTGGTAGCAAGCCTATCACGCAATGCTAACAGAGAGATAAAGCGGTGCTAGATAGAAGGGGATAAGAATTCTCTGCCCTATGCAGTGTCTCCATTGGTCTGTCGACAAATCTTGATCATTTCACAATTACTTGTCGGTTTATGTTGATATGAAACCCATGGAGGCTCCAGTAGGACTAAGAATCTCATCTGGATACAGTCCATGTCCAAATCAGGCTCCAAAATTTGCAAAGGTAAAATGTCCAGAAAGTTGGCAAGTTGCTCTTGAAATCTTGATACTTTTAAGCCTATCACTTCCATTGCTACATGACATCTCTCGACCATATCAAATATCTCATCAGAATCCATTCATCAAAAATTAGGGTTATACTCGTTGCCGTGTCCTTAAAGGCGCTGTCAGCAGTTGGAATGTCGACATACCAAAAGCACTTCGCACTTAGCGAAACAGTGCTCCTTTTTTGTCTCTATGTCCTTCCACGAATCTAAGATCCCTCCTCATCTCATTCATTTCCCAGTCCTACGTAAGTTGATAAGATCAAACGCCAAAAAGAAATTTATATTAAGGATTTGATGACTTGTTTGCGATCCTTAAGTTTGAATATGTAGCATCGACGAGCAAGTGATGACCTTCTTCCCTCTCTTTTTGCCCACTCAAGATATTGATGACCTGTGGTGGAAACCGACCCACGGTCGTTTGATTGATCCACTGAGAAAAAAATTAGGCTTGCTTTCTCTTTTCCGCCTTCGGGTTACGACATCTGATGCTTTCGTTTCTATCCATAGTTAAAATTTCTGACACTCCATGTGACCTAAGTATCTAGGTTTGACTTAATTAATGTCGTGGAGGCCGAATTCCCGATTGAAACACGTCGAAAAGGAAGTACGCACCTTCCTCGCCCCCAAAAAGAAAGACAGTTGGAAAGAGAGGGGACATTAGTAACTGGAATACGGAAGAGGAATTGAGACCCCTGAGCAATTATTGAAGAGGATTAGTCACTGGAATACGGAAGAGGAATTGAGACCCCTGAACAATTATTGAAGAGGATTTCTATCAGGAAAATAATGATCTTGACGAGGGACGTTCATATTATGCATGTGTGAGATTCAGTTTTAATTTTGGAAGGTGACGCGATTGACTTTGGTTTAGGTGCATATGTGTCATTTTATCATGAAAATCTTGTTTTCCCTACCGGTATGCAACTCTAAAATCTGGTTTGGGATGAAATTGAATCCTTGGGGAAGCAGATTAGTGACTGTTCGATGCTTCATGTCGTTTTTCCTTGCACGATCCAAAATTATGTTCCGTGACATAAGAGGTTGCTATTCTCCATGTCTTTGTGTTGGTAGTTGGTAACTTGGTACCAACCTCGGATCAAAATCTTCTACTGCATATAACGTTTTCGTTGGTGTCTGGACCACTCTCAACTGTTAAGAACAAATTCATATTCATATATCAGCAATTGCAACATGTCAAGTGTCTTGCTTCTCCATCTCTTGTGAACCACAAGTTAAAAATTGCATATTTATTGAAATTTGCCTACGGATCGAGAGAAATACCGTGCACATTAAGGGATCCATACCCCGCAACATCAACCAAAAACCAGATTGCCTACTCATGGAATTCATATCAAATGTGCCTCATATAACTCTGATTTGAAAGAAGGGAGCATTGGCTAAAAGATTAAACGGGAGGGAAAATATTATCTGTCTTTTTAGTCTATATAAAGTAGTGAGAACAAGCCGTGGACCGTGGTCAGTGGAGATGAAGCCATTTTAACTCAAGAAAGCGATCGATTATTGGTAACTAATCCAAAAGTTACCCATTCTCATTGTTTTGTGCCATTTCAAACCCTTTTTTTCTCGAAGGATCCATTACCCATATTTGATCAAGAAAGTTTTAGTGACATTAGTAACGTTAGTTTACTCAGTTTAAAGGTTCCCGTGAGCAACGTTTATTTATTTATATTTTTGGCCAAGATATAAGTGGGGTTAATTCCACAAAAAACCTCAAGTTGGTATATTTATGAAAAATTTATTCTGAATTCATTTCTTGATCATAAAAAATTCTAAACTTGTATACTTACGACAAATTATCCCAAATTAATTTTTTGATCATCAAAAATCTCAAACTTGTACATTTTTTATAAATTTATCCTTCATTAGTCTTTACTAAATTGGATTAATATCACAAAAAAATCACAAACTAGTACATCTATCAACTATTATGGGTTATCCAACTCAGTAATTTAATGGTAAAATTTAACGAAAACTAACAAATAATAAATTTATCATAAGTGTATTAGTTTTAGAATTTTTTGTAGTAAAAAAATTAATCTATAATAAATTTGTCGAAAATGTATCAATTTGAAGTTTTTCGTGATAATAACCATTTACTTAATTTTAAAGCACTGCAACTTTAGTAATGAATTGTTAACTGTGCATTCCTTGGCATTGCAGTGACGCACTATCGATACAACATCAAGCGGACAGCTTATTTTCGCGAGAAGCAAGTCAGAGAGTCTCATACAATTTGACCGAATAGCCCATACTAAGTCGAGTCTCGTAGTTTGATATCAGCAAAACTCGGGCAATTACAAAACAAGACCAATTAAATCCTATAATCCTACAGTCTTAACTAAGATGATCTGATGATTATACTTCGTACATCTGCGAATAAATACTGGGAAGCAGTGGCGAGGAGGGTGGGTGGGGCAAATTAAATTCGTCATCTGACCAACCCCGGAAGCTTCTTCGTGCCGTTTTCCCACTGATCCAGTATACGTCCTTCCTTAACGCGTGATTTCAGAATACTCCTGTTCTTTTCTCCAACACATCCGACGCCCACTCAACTTGACCTTTACTCTGGCTCTGCTCCGTACCCTCCGTGCCTGCTTCAGGAAGCTTCTCTGAAAATACGGGAAAAAAAGCCAACTTCTTTTTGGTATTCTATCTTCAAAAATTAATATCCTGAAAAAACCTCTAACTTTTAAATCTTTTCTTAATTTTATTTTTCATCTTATAAAAAACTTCCAATTTTAAATCCAATCTCAATTATATCTTAAGCTCCCCAATTTTAAGTCATGTCGCAATTTTCCTTCTAAACTTTTTTATCCCATAAAATCGTAACTACAAAAAATCTTGAACTTTAGGTCTTGTCCTAATTTTTACTGTCTAGTTCCAAATTTTACCCTAAAATCTTTACAGTTTCATAAAAAATCACAAACGTTTAATTTGAGTGCCAAATTTGTTCTCATTAACCATTCGTCCAAAATTTCTCGTTGGTAATCAAGAGATGGAAAACTCCCAAACACAAAATGTTAGAGCTTCTCATGCACGAGCTCTAAACATTCTCAAGCATGAGTGATCGAAGACAGAGCACAAGATCCCCAAGGGTGATTTTGACGGTGAGTTAATAGAGGCAGATTTAGGACTCAAGTAAAAGTTGGTAATCTTTTATTTGACAAAAAAGTAGAGTTAAATTAAAAGTGACCTATAAAAAAGAAGTTTAGGGTATAATTAGTACCGAATCTAAAATGGAGGATTTTTTATGAGACAAAGAAAAAGTTTATGATAGAATTGAGATTGGACTTAAAGTTGTATGTTTTTTTTTTAGATAAAAGGTAAAACTAGTATAAGAGTTAAAATTGGAGGTTTCTAGGATATTGGGCCAATTCCAAGTGGCTCGAAACGATGGCGTTTTAGCTGAGACTGCGAGCTCTCATGCTCGGTCGCTGCTCGCTCGTGCGAGGATACTTCCACTGCCCACCTGACACCGGTTGCATATCTACGAATGGGGCTCGAAATTGACTCTGATTGACCAGATTTAGGATATAAACGCAGGACTCTCGTAGCACACACTCATTCGCTTCTTCCTCTGCTCGACTCCTTCACTGCTCTTTCTCTCTCTAATCATACGAGAAGAGGAGAGAAAAAGCCGGCCCTTTCTCTTTCAGATTTACATTTTCTTCGAAAGATAAAAACATCAGCTCTGTCAAATTCAACACACCAACACAAACATGCTGGTAAGCTCTCGCCCTCTGGTGTATCCGTAGTATATTCTCAATCCAGTATCTAATTTCTATATCCTCTAACCTTCCTTTTGCGATTTAGCGCTTTTGCTTATACTGGTTGAAGAGAAAGTGGTACCTGTTGATCTAAAAAGGGGTTTATTTTTACGTTGCTCTGCTTTTTGTTTCGATGGCAGAAAGCGGTGTTGAAGCTGGATTTACACGATGACAAGGAGAAGAAGAAGGCCATGAAGAAAGTTTCTGGATTTGCAGGTATCAATCGGATCAACCTTTCTCCTCACCCGTCTCTCTATTTCTACAAAAAGAACAAAACCCAGATCTTAATTTCTGCAGTTAAGTGAACCTAGTCAAAACGGAGAGTGAACCTCGCTGCTTATGTGCAGGGGTCGAGTCGATCGCCATGGACATGAAGGACAAGAAGCTGACGGTCGTCGGAACTATGGATCCGGTGAAGCTGGTGGAGAAGCTAAGGAAGCTGTTCCCCGCGGAGATGGTCTCGGTCGGCCCGGCCAAAGAGGCTCCGAAGAAGGACGACAACAAGAAAGACAATCCGGACAAGAAGAAGGACGACAACAAGAGCAACAAGAACGAGCAGCCGAAAGACAAACAGCCTGATCCGTCCGTTGTCTACTTTCCACACGGGGCCTATAGATTTCCTCCTCCACAACCCCCGTACTACCCCGGGCATTATCAACCTCCTCCACCACCGCCCACGTACTACTATGGAAGAAGCGTAAGCGTAGAAGAGGATCCAAATGCCTGCGTCATCTGCTGATTCGACGTTTTGCTCAGATCTTTTGGATGGGATAAGTAGATTTGGCAAAAGAGAAGATCTTGAAATCGGGGTTAAGTGTCTGATAACTAATCTTTACCGCTTCAGCTAAAAATTATTACGGCTTAGTGTCCTTGCGTGTGCATAATAAGCATATCAAACTCTGGGGCTGATTGTTCTTTGATGCTTAACTGAGAATTTTGAGTGTACTCTAATTTTCCTCCCAAAGAGTACGTTTTCTCGTTGCAATCTTTCCTCTTCCTCCTCCTCCTCCTCCTTTGTTGGGGAATTGGGGCTCGCCGCCTGGTTTGGACTCCAAAGACTCGCTGTACAGTACAGTGATACAGCAGATAAAAGCAGTCGTGATTTGTTGATATTTTGATTGATTATACCTGGTGCTTAGGACGGGCAGTCGTGATTTGTTGATATTTTGATTAATTATACCTGGTGCTTAGGACGGGCAGAGCTTTCGCATAAACTAATTTCTATCATTCAGTGAATCAATCAGTGCATTGGATCGAGAGATGGAATCTTAAAACCGCGCAACTTGGGCAAAAAAGAAAAAAAAAACTGCTGCAGGCCCTCCTCTCCCCAATATCAAAAAGAAGGCTTTGTTACTTGAATCTCTCGCCCCTGATAAAGGGCAACATGGCTAAGTCGCTAGTAGCCCATGTTACGCGACAATGCAGTGAAAAAAAATCATGTAATCCTACGTTAAAAGATGGGTTTCCCCGCAGAGCAGACGCAACCTAAGTTACATCTGGTCATCAATGCACAGTTGAACGTTGTCACCACTGCCGATGTCTTGGTTCTGCCGAAGTCTACGGTCACTTCAGTTTCAGCATGTGACAAAAATTAATAAAAAAATAAATGAAACAAGAAAATTGAGCCTTAAGAGAAACTGGCCTAAAATATGACCATGTTGATTTCATAAGTATAAACTACAGGAGAGCTTGAGATTTTCTTCGTTTGGTCAAACCAGCACGTAAGTGAACACGGTTCCCTTCTTGCTGTGGGGTAGGCAAAGCACGACTTAAATCGCCGAGCACAGTGCAAGATACTTCAAAGATTTCAGAATCTTTCTTTGGAAATCTCGCAAAACATAACTATTTGGACTACTTGACATATCTCTGTTCAAGCAATAAGATAGTAGAATAGTTGGATGCGATTTGCTTCTATTTGAATATGTCTCCTTTGTATTTCGGTGGAATGTCATGATGCTTTCACCTTTGACCTTCTGTATTAAGTGCTGTAGCTTTTAACGATGCTATGCATAATAGTATTTGGTTGTTTGGATCAATAGTTCCAAACGCAAAATGATGCCTGTTCAAATGTCCATCAGTGAATATTGCGTTTGTTTCGTGAACCAAATCTTACGGATCATACCTACCAATCGTTATCCTAGAGCTTAGCTTTCTTATTAGAGCCATAATAAAGAAAAAATAGTTTATGCCACCACTAGCATGCTAACTTAATCCAAATGATCAGCTAGCTGGTTACCCATCCAAAAGTAGGTTCCAGCAGGACGTCTGCGAGAGCCCAAATCATTCAGGTAGTGTCCAAACAAATGTACCGACGCCAGCCGCATGGAAAACATGCCGGAAAGTAACAGGACAGGTGCACTACGGAGTTATAGTATTTCATTTAGAGCTGTTGTTGCACAAATTCTTCCGATATGCAAATACTTGTTCACATCTATTAGATAAGACTTCACTTACGGGTGAGAAACAATGTGATTTGAACATACGATCCTTCGCGTTCAAGTTAAGTACTCAACCTCTCAGTCAAACGCTTGAAATTGCTGTAATAGACATATATTGGATGGTAATTATGAATTGATTTCACATGACCGGTTTTGGCCCTTCTCGTTAATATTTCTATACTGTGCAGAAATCTACAAACTGGAATTAATAAAATTATTACTGAATTTTGCATACTTGGAAAGGTTTTAAATATTTCGAATCAAACAGAAGTCAAATCGAGAGAAAAATAAGAATAAAGAAAAAAAAAGTTGAAACCTTAGAAATAATTTCACTCTAAATAGACACGAGTGAAGTTGAATGGCTAACTCAATCTATGAACTAAACCATCAGGCATGAGTTGAAATCTGATATCAGCCCTATACACTCTTTCACACTAATTTTAGTCCATTGCAAGGAAGCACGTGAGCAGCCAAGAAGCTAAACATTGGTTAGCTAAATCTTAATTATAATAAGAGTTTTTTTTTTTGTCAACCCGGGAACCACCGTACAACCAGCAGCCGACAACATAAACTCGAGGGAGCACTAATGCAAGGACCCACCACCCACGGTATCCCACTTAAGTAATCAAACCCTGGCCTTTCGTGTAGCCAATGTGCGCCCTAACCAACTCGCCCACCACGGGGTGGGTTTAATTATAATAAGAGTTGATATCATGAAAAATCCCCAAACTGATATACCTATAAAGAATTTATTTTAAATTAATATTTGACCATCCAAAACTCCAAACCAGTACATTTATGACAAATTTATCTTCCATTAGTTTCCGTTAAAATTTTATTATCAAACTGCTAAGTCAAATGACATATAACAGTTGATGGGTGTCTTGATTTGGGGTTTACCCTCCATTTATCACACGTTTATCAATTTGTGATTTTTCATAATATTAATATAATTTAATAAAAACTAACGGAGGGTAAAATTGTTACAAACGTCACAGTGTTTGGTTTTTTGTTTATGGCAAATTTGTCGTATGTGTACCAGTTATTAACCCTTATAATAAAGATTTTCACAATTATCACCATTCACCCGCTTCCTAACCTCAAGACAATCACGTTACCTCCCCCCTAATAGTTGTTTTAATTCTCTGTATAATCCTACCAGTAATTAAAATGGAAGAAGAATCATGATTGTATCTGTTCCGAGTAATTCCATGAAAGCTGAAGCAAGTTTAGAAGCAAAAACAGCTCAGGACAGTTCAGAAGTCCAGCCAACAGGTCTTCGAGAATCAAGGTCAACTACACAACGACAGCCTCTATCTATCAGCACCGCAACGCACGACAAAAGTTAGGAGAGATTGGCGTACGCCATTTGATAAAACTATCTCCGGTGGCAAGCGTATCACGCATTGCTAACCAAAAGATGAACCGATCCTAGATATATCTAAATAAGGAATTCTCTGCCCCCACTGAGTGTTTCCATCAGTGTCTTGACAGCTCTTGATCATTCCGCAATTACTTAATGATGTGGGTTGATATTGTTGGAAATTTGTTTGTAAAACAAATTAAATGTATGATTCATTGTCCCACATAGGAAAAGTGAGAGAAAGTGGGCCAATTAATAAGTATGGGGTTTCTTTAACATACTTAAAGAAATGATCGGGTGTGGGCTAGACCCCACCATACCCGCATGCGGGTGCACGATTATTAACTTCAATAAGATAACCGTAAGAAAAAAAATAACTAAGGGGTTAGTACTAATTAAATCGCAAGCCCACACTCGCGTGCGGGTGCACGATTATTAACTTTAATAAGATAACCGTAAGAAAAAAAATAATGCTAATTAAACCGCTAGCGTGCTAAGTGCGCCAAAATCGGGCAATTATTCGTGTACCCGCACGCGGGTATGGTGAGGTCTAGCCAGCATCCGATCATTTCTTTAGGTACGTTAAAGAAACCTCACACTTATTAATTGGTCAACTTCCTTCCAGTCATAATATCCCAACCAATGATTAAATCTTTGTTGGGAAGACTTGAATCAAAGATTTTTGCTGTTATAGAGCATTGTGGAAAAAATTGGACAGTTATTGGAGTAGTTCTCATATTTGTAGAAAACATATACTTAGTTTGTTCTACAAACAAATTTCCAATAGATATGGAGTGGATGGAGACGCCAATGGGAGTAGAGTATTCTTAGATATAGTCCAAATTATATGAGAATGCTTTCAAAGGTAAATGTCTCAAAAGTTGGTGAGTTGCTCTTGACATTGTGAAACATTTAAGTTATCAAAGACGGCAAATCTTTTGGATACTCTTGGCACTTGCATGTATGATTTCTACACCAATTTTCCTATTTTTCTTTTTCACAAAGCAAATCATAGGTTTAAAAAAGGGGAAAATTAACACGATCATCCTTGAGAGACGGCCTTCACATTCATTTGACAATTCATCCCTCCTCCCTCAGTAAAACATCTCTTTCTCCACATTTGAAAAAAGATGGTATCTCAAGCAAAAGGTTCACGAGCTGATTATCACTTCCATTGCTATATCATATGTATCGACCATATTAGGGAAAAGTACCAAAAAAGTCATAAACATATCACATTGGTACCAATTCAGTCCTAAACTTTTCAATTGAACCAATTCAATCCTAAACCTTTTAATATTTATACTAATTCAGTCCATCCGGCCAATTTTGGCTGGCCGACGTTGACGTGGACGTCAACCGGTGGCCGGATGCTGATGTGGCAATTTTTATGATTTTTTAAATTATTTTTTCGAATTTTTTATTAATTTTTTTCTTTTTCCTTTTTTTTTTCTGCTTTCTTCCCGACGATGGCCAGCAAGCCTCCGGTGAGGCTCGCCGGCCACTGGGCAAGGGCCGCGAAGCCCTCGCCTGCCATCTGCAAGGGTCGCGGCCCTCACCCGGCCTCTTCTAGGGCCGCCGACGAGGGTCGCGACCCTTGCTCGGCCTCACCCAGGGCCGCGGGCGAGGCGGCTTAGCCCAAATCTAGGCGAGGCCAGCCTCGCCCGGCCTTGCCGCGGGCGAAGGCGGCCTCGCCTGCACCTTGCTCGTGGTCGACGAGGGCCGTGTTTTGGCCTCGCCCAAATATGGGCTAAGCTGCCTCACTTGCGGCCCTAGGCGAGGCCGAGCGAGGGTTGCGACCCTCGCCGCCGGCTAGCGAGGGCCACTTGGCCTCGCCCAGATTCGGGCGAAGCCGCCTCGCCGGCGACCTTAGCAGAGGCCGGTGAGGGCCGCGACCCTCGCCGGCAGCAAGCGAGGGCTTCGCGGCCCTCGCCCAATGGCCAGCGAGCCTCACTGAAGGCTCACCGGCCACCACCAGGAAGAAGGCAGAAAAAAATAAAAATAAAAAAGGAAAAAGAAAATAATAAATAATAAATAATAAATAAAAACTCATAAAAATTGCCACGTCAGCATGGGCCAACAAAAATTGGCCGGATGAACTGAATTGATACAAATATTACAAGGTTTAGGACTGAATTAGTCCAATTGAAAATTTTAGGACTGAATTGTTACTAATGCAATAAGTTTAGAACTTTTTTGGTACTTTTCCCGACCATATTAGGATCATGCCTCATCAAAGTCCAATCATAGAGTTGAGATCAGAAAAAACATTAGGGTTATGCCGTGTCCTGAAAGGCAGTGTTAGTATATGAAATTTTCAACCTCCTGAAAGCTCTTGGCACTAGCCATCGACACAGTTCCTTTTTTCGTCTCTATGTCCGCCCACAATTCTAAGTTTCTAGCTCATCTTGTTCACGTCTGGATGCTGCGTATGACGACAAAATCTAAGGCTAAGAGAAATTAATATCAAGGTGTTAGTGCCGGTTCAATTCTAAAGATTTAATATGAAATATCGATAAGCCCACTCAAAAAATTGGTGACTGGTGATGGGAAAACGAACCCATACGTGTTTGATTGATCCACCAAGAAAAATGTGAGGTTTCTTTTTTCTGTTTTTCGCTTTTGGGTTACGAAATTGTTGAAATTTCAGACAATGTGCGCGACCCAGTATTCTAGATTGCGTTCATTATTGTCGTGGAGGCCGAATTTCCTAATTGCAACAGGTAAAAAAGGACGGACCCACCTTCCTCACCCCCAAAAAGAGAGGTTGAGTACGGAAGGGGAACTAAGGCCTCTGACCAATCTGGTTTGGGATGAAATCGAATCGTGGGAGCAAGTTAAGCCTATTCGATGATTCAGGTCTTTTCATTGCTTCTCCATCTCTTGGGTAGTTAGAATTTGCTATCCGATCAAGAGAGACACTGGCATGGCAAGGGATCCACCGTCCAGCAACATTGAACGATAACCAAGTTGCCTACTCATGGAATCTACATGGACTACGGACTAAATTGTCATTATATTGTATCTAGGCAAGTAATTGACCCAATCATAAGGTTAATACTCTAAAAAATCCCAAATTGGTATACATATGATAAATTTACCCAAAACTAATTTTTTGATCACAAAAAAACTCCAAATTAATACATTTTTGATAAATTTACTCCAAACTGATACATTCATTATAAATTTACCATTTGATAGTTTTCGTTAAATTTTACTATCAAATTATTGAATTGAATAACATATGACAGTAGACTAGTGTACTAGTTTGGAATTTTGCTATCTGCTTGTCACAGTTGTACCATTTTTATAGTTTTTTGTGTTATTAATCCAATTTAACAAAGGATATATTTGTTACAAATCTACCAGTTTGGGGGGTTTGTGACAGTCGAACAAATTAGTTTAGAGTAAATTTGTCACAATGGTACCGGTTTGGCTTTTTTGTGGTCACTTAGGATAAATTTGTCACAGGTGTACTAGTTTCGGATTTTTCGTGGTTAAAAAATTAATTAGGGTAAATTTGTCATAAATGTACCAGTTTGGGATTTTTCTGGGTATTAACCCTATATAATATCATATACATGGAAAGTATAAAAAAAAAATATGAACCTATTGTATTGTTATTAATTCAGTCTTAAATATTTCGATTGAATTAATTTAGTTCTAAATCTTTTATATTTGTGACAACTGAGATATCGAGCCAATTTGGGCCAAAAATCACTAACATGGATGCCGGTTATCCTATATAGCCCAATTAACACTAACATGGACAAATTTTACAAATTTTAAATATTTTTTCTTTTCTTTTTTTCATTGTAGCTCGCCAGCCACTAGTGAGGGTGGTGGCCATCGCTAGCCGCTAAGCCCTCACTTGATTGCAAGGGTCGAGCCCTCATTCACTGTTGGCAATGGCCTAGGCGAGGGCCATGACTCCTCATTAGCCACAATGAAAAAAAGAAAATAAAAAGAAAATTATAATAATTGAAAAATGATATTAATATTAAAAAATTATAAATTTTGTTCATGTCAGTATTAGTTGTGTCACATAAGATGATTGATATTCTTGTCAATGATTTCCCACCAATATCAATTGGCAAAAAAAACAAAAGTTTTAGGACTAAATTGGTTTATTTGAAAGGTTTATAACTGAATTAATAGCAATGTCATAGGTTTTAGATTGTGTTGGTACGTTCACATATCATATACAAATACAGTCGACCTAACAAATAATCGAAAC
Source organism: Eucalyptus microcorys (assembly GCA_014182515.1). Lineage (NCBI taxonomy): Eukaryota > Viridiplantae > Streptophyta > Magnoliopsida > Myrtales > Myrtaceae > Eucalyptus > Eucalyptus microcorys. The sequence continues at coordinate 31,453,962 of CM024562.1, read as the reverse complement.
TTCTTTCTTACATCAACACATTGTTTAGAAAAAAATATATGGATATGTTTACTATAAGTTCTAAAACTTGTCACGAAAGTGCAATTAAGGCCTAAAATTTACAAAAAAGTGCAATCAAATCTTAAAACCTATCAAATTGATGCAATCAATGTTAACACAATGAATTTGAATAACGGAAAATGCTGATGTGGCATTTTTAATTTAATTACTAATTCCTACGTGGCATTTTAAAATTAATATCTCTTTCACATGTGGCATTTATTGTTACTTTTTATTCAAATCCATTTTTAAAAATTAGATTTAAAACTAAAAAAGAAATGCTTAAATTTTATTTAAAAAAACAAAACTAGAAAAAGAAGAAGAAGAAGAAGATGATGATAGTAGAGCTCCCCAATGAGCACTTTCGCTACCGCCATCCATCATCAGAGGACTGGTAGAGGTCGCCTGCCCTTACTTGGCTTGGGGATGGCCTCATCGGCCCTAAGTGAGGGCCAGAGAGCCTCATCAAGCTCGAGCAAGGGCAGCCATATCTAGGTGATGCTGGCCCTCCCTTGACGTTGACGACCATTACCCACCCTAGGCGAGGCCTTGCCAACCCCAGGCAAGGGCTAGCAACCCTTGCAAGGCCTAGGCGAGGCCTCGTCGACCCTCGCCAACCCCAAGTGACTATTGGTGTCACCCTTGCTTGAGTCTAACAAGGGTCGCCAATCCTTGCTTGGAGCTGACAAGGCCTCGCCTTGCTCAAAAAATGGTCGGACACCTTCCACCAAGGGGTGGCGGAAGCACCCAGGCTTGCCATCCTCTCTCCTTTCTTTTTTTCCAATTTTTTTACAAAATTTTAACTTTTCATTTTTTTAGTTTATTAATGTCATTTAAATAAGAATTGAATAAAAAAATAAAAAAAAAAATTCCATGTAGGAAATATAAATGTAAATTAAAAATGCTACATCAGCATTTTTCATTAGTCAAATTGACAATGTTAATGGAATGACTTGATTGTAATAATTTGATAAGTTTTAAGATTTAATTGTACTTTTTGTAACTTTTACGATTCAATTGCACTTTCGTGATAAGTTTTAGGATTTTTAATGAATATATTCCTAAGATAATATATGTACTCCTACGATAGATAGAATAAACCCGAATGCATGGACCTAGTTGATCTCAGTCTTTATCTGATTGTCGTCGTATGAAGTAATGATTCCGTCGTCATTTATGCGAAAGATGCGCAATGTAACTCTGATTCTTGAAGCCCAAGGCAGTATTTTTGAAAGAACGGTGCATCCACTAAAAAAAGGGGAGGGCGGAAAACTTCAATGATCATTCTTATAAAGCCATAAGAACAAGCGTCAGCCGTTGTTAGTGGAGACGAAGCCTGCGCTCAAGAAAGTGACCTTTTTCCCCTGATTAATTCACTTTTTGGGGCGATAGAAAGCAACCTTTGTGAAAGGTAAAAAGCCAAAGAGGTTGGATCCGATTTGGTTAGGATTGGATATTTGTATATTAAATCACCCATTTAAAATTTTTAGAATAATTAGTAATAATCTCACGGAATCTTTCAACCTGGCCAAAATCGAATGGATCTGAACCAATAGTCAAATAAGCAAAAAATTGCCCATGCTCTTTGTCTCATGTCATTTGAAGCCCTTTTTCCCCTAAGAATCTATTATCCGTAATCAACTAAGCATAACTAAAGTAACTAGGAACAAGTTGAGTCTCATATGATTCCACTGCATAGGTCAAGTTTTTTTTTTTTTTTTTTTTTTTTTGGGTGGGGGTCATCATAGCTTGATATCAATAAAACTCGTGTAATCACGAAATAAGACCATGAAGTCCTATAATCCCAAAATCCAATTAAAATTATCCAAAAATTGTACCAATGCATATTACATGTATATACATCCATATAGGAAAATTAAAATCATGCATCAACTCTTTCACACATCACCTCAGCATTTTGCTTTATCTAGAGGGCATTAAAGCATTCTACTTTACGATATTCCCTAATAAAAAATGGCCAACATGTTGACACCCAAAATTATCCTTATTGTCATGTGTTGGCTATGAGGGTAATAAGAAGAGTGGTACGCCTCATTTTTGTTTGTGAAAGCATAGGGCAGCCAATGTTTATGAAGGTATTTGAGCTAAGTGTCGATAGGGTTTTAGACAGGTATACCTAAGTCGACAGTAAGGTAATAAATTGCCACATGTCAGGCTATGAGAGCAATGCATCAAACTTGGAGTTTAAGTGGAATTAGCATTAGAGCTTAGGCAATAATAGTTGTTGCGTGAAATGCGCATAAAAATAGGAAATCCGTTATTTACTTGATGGACAAGTCGTGTGAGCCTCGTCGACAAGTCATGAAATAGTTGCTTATGGATACGATTGGGAAAACCTAAGGAATGCTAATTGTGGCGCCCAAGGAGAAATAACCATCTAATGGCTACTAGTTCACCCTATAAATATTGCAACATGTTCAACGAAGAGGCCCCCAAATAATACAACTATCTTTATTTTATCTTTACTTTATCGCATATTAGTTGTAGTTTTCGAAATTCCCATTGTCAATTAAATTCTGGCATGTGTCTTTATCCGGTTTAGCATCGTTAATTAAATTCCGATATTATTCTAGAAGCTCAGCGTCATCGATTAAATTTCGGCATTATGTTTTTTATCCAGAGGTATTGCTATTGATTAAATTCCATCTACACGTCTAGAACAAGCTATTGCGTAGATTAAATTCCAACATAATTTGAGTCCGAAGTGTAGGCTACCTAGCAACTTGTGTTCAAATTACATCGTTGATTGAATTTCGGTGTAATTTGTGCCTGGAAGTTGTTGGTCTTTAAGCTATCTGAGTATTAATGGTTGGAGTTATATATACAAGTGGAGAATAAAATTTATCCTTGCATTTAACATTCTAATTCCAGATTTAACACGGAGCCCATTCTTCTATGATAAAACCAAAATGCATTGTTTGGTGAAAAAAATTTCGCGGGAAACAAAACCGACGAAATAAAACAATAAAAATTGAGTTCATGCCAATAAGTCTCGATCAGTAATCAATATCCAACGCGAATCGTAGCAGCGAGCGAGCGGAGCCAGGGCTTGTGGACTGGTCGGACAATGCTCACCCCCTAGCCACGGGGTTTGGAGCTTGGAACGATGGTGCAAGTGCCGGAGGGTGGGGCGAGGCAATCAAAATCCCCCATCGGACCAACCCGAAGAGCTTCCTCGTACCATTTTTTCAACGCACCCCGACCCCACTCGACATTGACTCGGGTGGGCTTCCTACCACGTGAGCCACGTCTCTCCGCGTACCGCCCGGCGCCCTGGGGCGATGTTTTTCTACAGGCAGCTTCTCCGAAGCCTGCGGAAAAGGCCAACTTCTTTTGCCTTAACGGACCACACAGACCGTCTGGTAAGATGGGATTGAAACACGACGGCGTTCAGACCGCGAACTTGAGTGCTCATTTGGGTACCTTTGACCGAGGCGAGGTTGACTTAGGTTGACTCCGCTCCTATATAACCAGCATCGTTCCCCCGAGATTTCTCATCATTCACACTCAGTTGCGTCTTCCTTTGCTCGACTTCTTCACTTCTCTTTCTCTCTCTAATTATACGAGAAGAGAAGAGAAAAAGCCAGCAGGGTTCTGAGCCCTTTCTCTTTGAGATTTCCATTTTCTTGAAAGATACGAGAATCAGTTTTGTGAAATTCAACACGCTTGCAAAACCATGCAGGTGAGCTCTCGCCGTCGGGCGTTTCCGTAGTATATTCTCGATCGAGTATCTAATTTCTATTCCCTTTAACCTTCCTTCTGCGATTTAGCGCTTTTGCTTATACTGGTTGAAGAGAGAGCGGTCCTTGTTGGGCTAAAAAGAGTTCGGTTTTACGTTGCTCTGCTTTTTGTTTTGATGACAGAGTCAGAAAGCGGTGTTCAAGCTGCATTTGCACACTGACAAGGAGAAGAAGATGGCCATGAGGATAGCCTCTGGATTTGCAGGTATCAATCAGATCAACCTTTTTCCTCACCTGTCTCTCTATTTCTACAAAAAGAACAAAACCCAGATCTTAAATTCTGCAGTTAACCCAGTCAAAACAGAGTGTGAACCTCGCTGCTTATGTGCAGGGGTCGAGTCGATCGACATGAACATGAAGGACCAGAAGCTGACGGTGGCTGGAGCTATGGATCCGGTGAAGCTCGCGGAGAAGCTGAGGAAGCAGTTTTCTGCGGAGATAGTCTCGGTCGGACCGGCCAAAGAGCCTCCAAAGAAGGACGAAAGCAAGGAAGGCAATCCGGACGAGAAGAAGGACGATGACAAGAGCAAGCCGAAAGACCCAAAGCCTGATCAGCCCATAGTCTACCCGTTTCAGCAAGGTTTTTATAGAGCTCTTCCTCCATCCTCGTACTTCCCCGTGTATTATCACCCTCTTCCCCCGCCACCCATGTACTCCTGTGGAGGATACGTAAGCATAGAAGAGGATCCAAATGGCTGCGTCATCTGCTGACTGGACGTTTTGCTCAGATCTTTTGCATGGAATAAGTAGATTTGGCAGAAGAGAAGAGCTTGAAATCTGGGTCAAGTCTCTGATAACTATTCTTTACCGCTTCAGCTAAAAATTATTACGGCTTAGAGCTTTACCAAAAAAAAAAAATTATTACTGCTTAAGAGTCCTTGCGTGTGCATAAGCGTATCAAACTCTAGGCCTGATTGTCCTTTGATGTTTAACTGAGAATTTTGAGTGTACTGTGATTTTTCTCTCAAGGAATACCCTTTTCTCGATGCAATCTGTCCTTCTCCTCCTTCTCCTTCTTCTTCGGGGACTAGGGGCTCACCCGCAGGTTTGGACTCCAAAGACTCGCTGTACAGTACAGTGATACAGCAGACAAAAGCAGTCACGATTTGTTATTTTGAGTAATTATATCTGGTGATTAGGACGGGCAGAGCTTTCGCATAAACTAATTTCCATCATTCAGTGAATCAATCAGTGCGTTGGATCGAGAGTTGGAATCTTAAAACCGTGCAAATTGGGCCAAAAACAAAAAGAAATTTTCTGCGGGCCCTCCTCTCCCCAATATCAAAAAGAAGGCTTTTTGTACTTGAATCTCTCGCTCCTGATTAAAAGGGCCACATATTGCTAATTGGCTTGTAGTACATGCTACGCGACAATCCAGTGATAAAAAAAAACGTGTAATCCTACGTTAAAAGATGGGTTTCCCCGCAGAGCAGATGCAACCTAGGTGATATCTGGTCATCAATGCTCAATTGAACGCTGTCATCACTGCCGATGTCTTGGTTCTGCCGAAGTCAATGGTCACTTGAGTTTGAGCATGTGACAAATAAATAAATGAATAAATAAATAAAAAGAGAAAATCGGGGCTTCAACAGAAATTGACTAAAAATATAGTCATGTTGATTTCGTTAGTATAAAGGGGACAGAGTAGGAAGAAGATTGTATCATGATAGAAGTAAGGAGATCAACCTCTTTCTTTCAAATATAAATATACAAGATGGATTATGGCAATGAATTGGACTCTCATGTTAATACGAATGAATCATCCTTTTAGCGAATATAAATTTTGCCTATTAGGTAAGAGGATAGCAAGTTACAAATTATGGAAGAGTTCGAGATTTTCTTCATTTGTCAAACCAGCGTGTAAGGAAACACGCCTCTCTTCTTGCTCTTGATAGGCAAAGCATGACTTAAATGGCCAAGCACAGAGCAAGATGTTTCCAAGATTTCTCAAGCTTCTTTGAAAATATAGCACGAGATAACCATATGGACGGTTTGACATATTCAAGCAACAAGAAAGCGGGATAATAGGACGCGATTTGCTTCTATTAGAATATGTCTCCTTTGTATTTTGCTGGAATGTCATGATGCTTTCGCCATCTAGCTTCTGTATTTAGTGTTGGAGCTTTGAACAATGCTATGTGTGATGGTATTTGGTTGTTTGGATCAATAGCTCCAAACGCAAAATGATGCCTGTTCAAACGTCCATCGCTGAATATTACATTCGTTTCGTAAACCAAATTTTACGGATCATATCTACCTATCATTATCTTGGAGCTAAGCTTTCTGATTAGAGACATAATAAAAAAAAATTAGTTTATGCCGCCACTAGCATGCTAACTTAATCTAAATAATCAGCCAGCTGGCTACCCATCCAAAAGTAGCTTCTAGAAGGACGTCTATGGGAGCCCAAATCATTTAGGTAGTGTCCAAACAAATGCGCTGATGTCCAGCCGCCAAAGGTGACAAAATAGGTCTTAGACTCATATATGACCATTTAAATCATAAATGGGGTCATGTACGGATCACTTATTTTAAAAAAAAATTAGTTAAATGGTTTTAAAAATTGAAGGTTTAAGATAAATAGGTCTTAAATGGGTTAGACTTGAATTCACTTTCAACTAAAGCCTCACAATCTCTCTCTTGCCTTTTTAACTTTATAAAAAAAAAAATTATAAAAATCGAAATTATATTTATTTTTTACATTTTAATTTTCTTTTCTTTTTTTCTTTCTTCTTCCTCCTTCCTTAGCCGGTGGCTAGCACGACGATGACTGGCAACCGGCCAGGTGAGGCTCGAGATTGCTGGCGTCGGGTGAGCTCGAGTTGGCTAGATCTGGCGAGGCAAACGTCTGGTGAGACTCAAGCTCACAAGCGTTGGGCGAGGCTCGAGCCTCGCCAATCTAGCAAGCCTTGAGCTCGGCGGGTGTCGGGCGAGCCTAGCGAGCTCGAGGCTCGCTTATTGCCGGTCGCCGGCCGTCGTCATGGCGCCGATCGGACAATCGGGTGAAGAAGAAGAAAAAGAAAAAGAAAAATTATATTCTTAAAAAATAAAAATAAAAATAATTAAAATTCGATTTTTTAAAAATAAAATAAAATTTAAAAATCCAATTTATAAAAATTATAAAAATTGTCCATTAAATTCATATTGCATAAAATTATTTTAGTAATACCATTTTTTTTTAAAAAACAATCATAAGAAATAAGATTTCTTAGGTTTAGTTAAATGAGTCGAATATGAGTTGAGTAGGGGTTGGGTTGGGTATGGGTAAAAAATTTTGCACTATGATAATTAGGTCATAAACGGGTTGATTTGAGTCGAACCATGTATGACCCGACCCAAACCCAACCCGGCGCACCCGTTTAATAGGTCTACCAGCCGCATGAATAACATGCCGGAAAGTAACAAGACTTTTCAACTATACACTATGAAGTTATGGTATTCCAATTAGAGCTGTTGTTGCACAAATTCTTCTAATTCAATTCCATGGACGCACGCAAACCTATCTTAACATTTATTAGATAAGACTTCACTTACTAGAGAGAGACGTTGTGATTTGAATATATGATCCTTCTTGTTCAAATTAAGTACTTAACCTCTCAGTCAAACGCTCGAAATTGATATGATAGACTTCTATTGGCTAATAGTATGAACTGATTTTACATGACCAGTTTTGGCCCTTCTTGTTAATAATTCCATTTTGCGCAGAAATCACAAAATTTCTCTGCTCATAATTTTGAAGTTCTTCATTAGAGAAACACACCTGTGATGGTCATCAGATTAGTTGGGAAAAGTATAAAAAAAGTCCTAACAAAAAATTATGAAAAGTTTATGCATGAGATAGATGTATAAATATTTGCATACTTGGAAGTTTAAGCACGTTTAGAAGCAGAAACAGCTCAGGACACTTAAGAAGTCCAGTCAACAGGTCTTCGAGAATCAAGGTCAACTGCAACACAACAGCGGTCTCTACCTTCCAGCCCCGCATCGCACGACAAATGATAGGAGAGACTTGCGTATGCCATTTGATTAATATATCTTCGGTAGAAAGTGTACCACGCATCGCTAACCAAGAGATAAACCGGTCCTAGATATACCTAAGTAAGGAATTCTTTGCCCCCACTGAGTGTCTCCATCAGTGTCTCAATAGCTCTCGATCATTTTGCAAGTACTTAATGATTTGGGTCGATATGGAACGTATGGAGATACCAACGGGAGCAGAGGATCTTTATCTATAGACAATTCATATCCAAATTAGACGAGAATACTTTCAACGGAAAACGTCCAAAAAGTTGGTGAGTTGCTATGGACATCATTAAACATTTGAGTTATCAAAGATAGCAAATCTCTGGATACTCTTGGCACCTTTCGGATTCATTTGACAATTCACCCCTTCTCCCTTCGATAAAAAGTCTATTTTTCCACATATAAAAAAAGTGGTATCTCATGCAAATGTTCATGAGCTGATTATCACTTCCATTACTGTATCACATGGATGGACCATATTAGAATTTTGTCTCAACAAAGTCCAATCATAGAGTTGAGATTTGGAAGGTTATGCCATGTCTTTCAAGGCAGGGAAAAAGTGTTAAAAAAAGTCTTAAACCTTTTGTATTTGTGCCAATTTAGTTCTAATTTTTTTTTTTTGCCAATTTAGTCCTAAACATTTTTACGTTGTACCAATTTAGTCATTTTCGGCCAATTTTTTGCTGACTAGACGCCGACCGGCCGACATGGCCGATCGACGCCGATGTGGACAATTTTTAATAATATTATAATATTTTTGAATTTTTATTATTGAATTTTTATTTTTTATTTTTTTATTTTTCTTTTTTCCTTCTCCTCTTCCTTCCTCTAGCCGGTCGCCGAACCTTGGCAACCGGCCAAAGGCGACGGCCGGATCTGGCGAGGGGGAGCCTCGCCCACTCGGTGTGAGGCCACCCTTGAGGCCGGGCGGTGAGGCTCGCCCTCGCCGGATCCGGCGAGGGTCAAGCCTCACCCATGGCCGACGAGGGCGAGCCCCGCCAGCCCGGCGAGAGGCCAACTCAAGGTCGCGAGGGCGGCCTCGCGCTGAGGTGGCGGGGCTCGCCCTAGCTGGCCATGGGCGAGCCTCACCGCCTAGGCCTCGAGGGCAGCCTCTCGCTGAGCGGGCGAGCCTCAACCCTCGCCGGCGTCGACTCTGGCTGGTCGCCAAGGTTCGGCAACCGGCTGGAGGAAGGAGGAGGAGAAGGAAAAAAGAATAAAATAAAAATTCAAAATTATTAAAATATTATTAAAAGTTGTCCACGTCAGTGCCGATTAGGCCACGTCAGCCAGCCTACGTCCAGTCAACAAAATCCGGCCAAAATTGGCCAAAAATGATTGAATTGGCACAACGTAAAAAGGTTTAGGACTAAATTGACACAAAAAAAATATTTAGGACTTTTTTAACACTTCTCCCTTTAGAGCAATGTTAGTATATGAAATTGACCTAGGAAAGTTCTTGGCAATAGCCGTCGATACACAGTTCCTTTTTTGTCTTCATGCTCACCCACAATCCTAAGATTCTACCTTATCTCGTTCATGTCTGTATTAGGATGAGCTACACAAACACTGAAATAGAAGGTTAAGGCGAGAAAGATATATAAAATGTAAGGTTTCTCTTGGTTCTCCTTTAAATTAGGATTACATTTAGCAGAGGATTCCATTATAATTAATACAACTTACCTCTCTATTGCAACTCTCAATTAAAAAAAAAAAAAAAAAAAGATTATATATACTAAGATAGTTATTCATGAACCTAAGTTCAAACTACCAATAAAATACTGCCCAAACTAAAAAAATTCCCTAGCATCTCGGGAGCGTTGCCCCCTAATATCCCCTCCGGGGTGGCTCTCGAACCCTGTCTGTTCACGCTATTCTGTCGATGGATAGTATGAATCATATCCCAATAGTGTGGAAGCTATGTACAATGATAAAATTAAAAGCTAAGAGAACTTAATATGAATGTGGTAGTGCGGGTTCTATTCTCAAGTTCTAATATAAGATATCGATAAGCCCGCTCGAGAAATTGATGACGTGTGATGGGTCAACGACCCCACTCGTGTTTGATTGATCCACTGAGAACAATGTGAAGTTTTCTTTCAGTCTTTAGCTTTTGGGTTACGAAATTGTTGAAATTTCAGGCATTGTGTGTGACTCGGTATTCAAGATTGTGTTAACTATTGTCGTGGAGGCCGAATTTCCTAATTGTAACCGGTCAAAAAGGACGGACACACCTTCCTCACCACAAAAAGAGAGAGTTGGAGTACATAAGGGGAACTGAGACCTCTGACCAATTTGCTAAAATGGATTTTTATTGGGAAAAGTTCCGATTTTCGCGAGTAAGGTTCTCATGATGCACGTGTGAGATTCAATTCTAAACGTGATTCACTTTGGTTTTGGTGCGCCCGTGTCATTTTATGATAGAAGGAAATGTAGTTTTCCCCACCGGTACACAAATCAACAATTTGGCTCGGGATGAAAAATCGAATGGTGGGAGCAAGTTAGGCTTATTCTATGATTCATGTCATTTTCCCTTGCGCAAAAAAAGAAAATCAGGTCCCGTGACGTGCTGCTATTCTCTAAGTCTCTGTTCTGGAACTAACATCGGGTGACAATCTTCTACCACGCGAGGCGTTTTCATTGCTTCTCCATCTATTGGGTAGTTTGAAATTTAGAATTTGCTACCGGATCAAGAGAGATAGAGCCTACACGTGGCAAGGGATCCACCGTCCAGCAACATGGAATGATAACCAAGTTGCCTACTCATCAAAAGTGCATGGACTACGAACTAACTATGGATAACTACGGACCAACTCGACACTGTATCGTGTTTGAGTAAATAATATGCCCAACCCGCTTGACTTATGGATAATATCATATACAAAAAAAGTACTAAAATTTATAAACCTATTATTTTATTATCAATTCAATCTTAGACCTTTTAATAATATCAATTTAATTCTAAATATTTTGTCCACATTAGCACTGATTGTATCACATAAGACGACTAACATCTTTGTCTGCGATTTCCACCAATATCAATTAGCAAAAAAGCAAAATGTTTAGAATTAAATTCGTTACAACTGAATTGGTATCAATATAAATATTTTTAGATTTTGTTGGTAATTTCCCCTATCATATGCGGATACGGTTAACCTCACAAATAATTGGAACTTCTTTCTTACATTAACCAAATGTTCGGATAAAATATATGTCTACTCCTATGATAGATAGATAAACACGAATTCATGGGCCTACTTGATCTTAGTCTTTATTAGATCATCGTCGTATGAAGTAATGATTCCGTCGTCATTTACACGAAAGATACATAATGTAACTCCGAAACTTGAAGCCCAAGGCAGTATTTTTGAAAAAGAAGCGCATCCACTAAAAGACTAAACGGGAGGGGGGAACTTCAAGAAAAGAAGGAAATTTGAATTTTTATTTTTATTTTTATTTTTAAAACATTTTCCAAAATTTAATTTTTTTGAAAAAATAAAAAATCCAAATTCAATTTTTTTAAATATATTTTTATAAGAATAATTATTTGTAAACCAAGTATCAAATCTAAGCTTTGGTAGATTTGAAAAACGTTTTTCGATCCTTTCAAATGGGAAATCATTTTCCGAATTTAAGTTTTGTTAGGAAAATGTTTTCCGTTGACTTATTTTAATGAGTGAACCGAATGCCGAAAAATGAGGAAAATATTTTCTCCGAAAATGTATTGTGCAAAACAAACACACCCTTAGTCTTTATCTGATCGTCGTCGTAGGAAGTAATGATTTCGTCGTCATTTATACGAAAGATACATAATGTAACTCCGAAACTTGAAGCCCAAGGCAGTATTTTTGAAAAAGAAGCGCATCCGCTAAAAGACTAAACGGGAGAACGGGAGGGGGGGAACTTCAATGATCATCCTTATAAAGCGTCAAGAACAAGCGTCAGCCGTTGTTAGTGGAGACGAAGCCTCTTGCGCCATGAAAGTGACCTTTTTTTATCTTATTAATTCACTTTTTCGGGCCATAGAAAGCGACCTTTGTCAAAGGTAGAAAGCAAAAGAGATTGGATCCGATTTGGTCAGGATATTTGCATATTAAATCACCTATTTATCTAACAAATGAAATTTTTAGAACAATTAATAGTAATTCCATAGAATCTCTCAGCCCGCCCGACCAAAATCGAAAGGATCTGACCAGATGATCAAATAAGCCAAAAATTACCCATGCTCTGTCTTGTGTCAATTGAAACCCCTTTTTCCCTAAGAATCTATTATCCGTAATCAACTAAGCATAACTAAAGTAACTCGGAACAAGTCCGAGTCTCATATGGTTCCGCTAAATAATTCAAGTTTTCTTCTTTTTTTTGGGTGGGGGTCGTCCTAATCCAATATCAACAAAACTCTTTGTAATCATGAAATAAGACCAAGAAGTCTTATAATCCTAAAATCCAATTAAAATGATCCAAAGATTATATCAATCCATATTATATATTAGTACATCCATACAAGAAAATTAAAGTCACGCGTCAACTCTTTCACACGTCATCTCAGCATTTTTGCTTTATCTGGAAGGCATTAAAGCATTCGACTTTTACAATATTCCCCAATAAAAAGGTGCTCGTCATAAGTGTTTGAACAATAGAAATTGAGCTCCTTACAATCCAATTTAAGGGATGGTGGATCTAATGGACCACGAACGCTCCAAGCTCAAATCTTTCGAGTCTCGATCTGTGAGGAACATTCAACGCGAATCACAGCAAGCAAGCGAGCGGAGCCAAGCTAGGGGACCGGCCCAATTCCGAGACCATGTTCATTGTTCACCCCCTAGCCGTGGCGTTTGGAGCTTGGAACGACGGTGCAAGCGCCGGAGGGTGGGGTGCCGCAATCAAAATCCCCCATCCGGACCAAACCCAAAAGGTTCCTTGTACCGTTTTTCCACCGAATCTTCGCTGGCCCCTCAACAACAGCGCCCTCCTGTTTTTTTTCAACGCCCCCGACCCCACTTGACATTGACTGGGCTTCGTGCCCCCTGAGCCACATCTCTCCACGTACCTCCACCGGCCCCGGGGCGATGTTTGGCTCCAGGCAGCTTCTCCGAAACCTGCGAAAGAAGGGCAAACTTCTTTCTGGAATTTTTGTCTTCCCGGGCCACGCAGAACGTCGGGCAAGATGGGATTGAAACGACGGCGTTCAGACCGCGAGCCTTAATGCTCAGTTGCGTACTTTGACCAAGGCGAAGTTGACTTGGGTTGACTCCACCCCTATATAACCACTCGAACTCCGCATCGTTCCCCCTAGATTTCTCAGCATTCACACTCAGTCGCGTCTTCCCCTGCTCGACTTCTTCACTTCTCTTTCTCTCTCTAATTATACGAGAAGAGAAGAGAAAAAGCCAGCAGAATTCTGAGCCCTTTCTCTTTGAGCTTTCCATTTTCTTGAAAGATACAAACATCAATCCTGTCAAATTCAACACACTTACAGAACGATGCAGGTGAGCTCTCGCCCTCAGGCGTTTCCGTAGTGTATTCTCGATCGAGTATCTAATTTCTATTCCCTTCAACCTTCCTTTTGCGATTTAGCGCTTTTGCTTATACTGGTTGTAGAGAAAGCGGTCCTTGTTGGGCTAAAAGGGATTTATCTTTACGTTACTCTGCTTCTTGTTTTGATGACAGAGTCAGAAAGCGGTGTTGAAGCTGGATGTGCACAACAGCAAGGACAAGAGGAAGGCTATGAAGATAGTCTCTGGATTTGCAGGTATCAATCAGACCAAGCTTTCTTCTCACCCCTGTCGCTCTACTTTTACAAAAAGAACGTCTTAATTTTCTGCAGTTGAGAAATCCGAGTCGAAACGGGATCTGAATTTCGCTGCATATGTGCAGGGGTCGATTCGATCGACATAAACTTGAAGGACCAGAAGCTGACGGTGGCGGGAACTGTGGATCCGGTGGAGCTTGTGGGGAAGCTGAGGAAGGAGTTTAGCACGGACATAATCTCGGTCGGACCGGCCAAAGATGCTCAGAAGAAGGACGGCGACAAGAAAGACGATCAGGATAAGAAGAAGGAAGGTGACAAGGGCGGCAAAGACTCGGCAAAAGTCGTCCCGGTTCCATACCCCTACTATCCGCCTCTTCCACCACACCCGTACTACTATCCAAGAAACTATAGTGCAGAAGAGGATCCAAATAGCTGCGTCATCTCGTGATTCGAACGTTTTGCTCCTATCTTTTGCATAGAATGAGTGGATTTGGCAAAAGAGAACATCTTGAAATCGGGTCAAGTGTCTGATAGTTATCTTTACCGCTGCTGCTGAAAATTATTACAGCTTATAGTTCGTCTGTACATAGGTGTATGAAAGTCTGGGGTTGGTCGTTCTTTTCTGTCTAATGGAGTATCTTGAGTGATCACGGATTTTGCTTTCAAGGAATATGCTTCTCTCGATTCAATCTTTCTTCTTCTTTGCTTTGCTGGGGACTTGGAGCTCACCGGCTCTTTTGTACTCCTCCAAAGACTCGCTGTACAGTGATAGAGCATGCAGAAGCGGACGTGATTTGATTCTTTAAATTATTAGATTCGATGCTTAGGACGGGCAGAATTTTCGCAAAAGTTAATTTCCATCTTTCCTGTGAATCAATCAGTGCGCATCGGATCGAGAGTTGGGATCTTGTAACCGTGCGAACCGGACAAAAAAAGAAGAAAGAAGAAGAAACTGCTGCGAGCCCTCCTCCTCCCCAATATGAAAAAGGCAAAAGGGTTTTTCACTCGAATCTCTCTCGCTCCTGACAAAGGGCGACAGGGCAGTGGCAAAAGAACACGTAATTCCACGTTCTCAGATCTGACCCCCCGCAAGGCAGACGTAACCTGAGTTACAACCAGGCATCGATGCTCCACTCGAACATTGTCATCATTGGCGATGTCTCGGTTCTGCCCAATTCGGTGGTCGCTTGAGTTCGAGCATGTGCCCCAGAAAAATTAGAAATTAAACAAAAAATCTGAGCCACAGAGGACTTGCCGTTCCTAGATTTTCTTTTTTGGGTCAAACAAAGTTCCGACACGTAACACAACTCGACTCTCTCCTTTTGTCGGAACGGGCAAAGCGCGACTCAAATTGCCAGGCACTGCGCGAGGTATTTCAAAGATTACGCAAGCTCCTTTGAAAATCTCGCACGAGATAGTTTTATGGACGGCTTGACATTTTTCTACCCAAGCAATAAAATAGTGGAATAATCGGAGGCACGCCCGAAAATATCTCCTTAGTGTTTAGCTGGAATGTCACAATGCTTTCACCATCTAAGCTTCCGTAATCAGGGTTGGAGCTTTGAAAAATGCTATGTACAATAGTATCTGGTTGTTTGGATCAATTGCTCCAAACCCAAAACGATTATCCGACCAAAAAATATTACATTTTTGTGAATGGAATTATACCGAGAATGCTTGTCATTATCCTAGAGCTTAGCTTTCTGATAGAACCATAACAGAGAAAAAATAGTTTATGCCGCCCCTAGCGTGATAACGCAATCTAAATTATTAGCTACTGGTGGCGAATTCGATTTGAATGGAGAAGGTAGGGAATTCGACGCCCATCTTTGGGGTTCGGGAGTGGGGCTAGTTGGCCAGTGATAACTAGCAACAGTACACAAAAAAAATGAAATATTAATTGTCGCCTAGTCAGTCACACGTCTTTGTTTTACTTACATTATTGACATAAAAACTTTAAAATTTTGAGAGCCTTGATTAATATGATGATTGATGGTATACTATCGATTTGTACCTCGTCCCTTTCTTTTGAAAAGATAAATAATATACGTCATAACTGACTTGATACTTTGGTTCTTCATTTTTGTTTTGATAGCATAGAATATCCAAATTTTACCGTTCGACTAATTCCCACGGATACATACAAATCACCTGCCCACTTGCATTAGGTACGACTCAACCAACAATTGGCAGGCATGGCTTCATAAGGCTGATATGAATGAACGACGCTACGATTTGAACATAGAATTTGCCCCATCTAAACGAAACCTTTAGCCACTCAGCTAATCCCTTTGGGTTCCCACCCGACACTTCCAATCATTCTCATCTCGTTTAATCTTTGAAAGCTAGAAAGACGTCCATGAGAGCCCACATCATTTAGGGCATTGTCCAAACAAACCTGCTCCACTGGCATGGATAAGCATGCCGACCGGACTTTCAATTTGAGGGTCTCACTGCACTACAAACTCACAATTTTGGAATTGGAGCTGTTGTTGCACAAATTGTTTCGGTTCTAACTCCATAGATGCATGTAAGGTCGCGCACATTTATTAGATAAGAGTCAAAGACTCCACTTACATATCAGAGGTATCATGATTTGAATATGGGATCTTAATCATGCGAATCAACACTCAACCTCCCAGTCAAATGCCATGATAGAGTTCAACATGGTCATCGTTGCCAATGTCTTGGTTCTGCCCTAGTCAATAATCAATTAGGTTTGAGAATTTGACTAAGAAATATAACAAATCATACCAAAATAGGTAAAGAAGAAGACGAAGAAGAAGAACTCGGAGAACTCAATAGTAAATGTGTAGTTTTCGTTAGCATAATAAGGGGAGATATCGAGATTTTCTTTTTTTTTGGTCAAACCAAGCCAAGTGCCGGGCGAGACATTCTGGAGATTACGCAAAGCTTCTTAGAAAAATCTAGATGGTCAGAAAAATCCAGCGTTTGATGACAATATGGACGGCTTGACATATCTCTAGTTAAGCAATAAGATAGTGGAATAATTGGACGCAATCAAGGTTGGAGCTTTGAAAAATCCTATTTATGATATAGTATTGGGATGCTTGAATCAATAGTTCCAAACACAAATTTGTATTCAAATGTCCAATTGCGAATATTCCATTGTCTTGCAAATCGCATTTTACAGATTCTTACTTATTAGTATCCTATAGCTTAGGTTTTTTATTAGAACCACGATAAAGAAAAAATAGTTTACGTCATCACCAGCTTGCTAAAGTAATCTAAATGGGGGAAATTGTCCAAAAAGTCATAAACATATTGCACTTTTGCCAATTCAGTCATAAATATTTTCACTTCTTGCAAATTTAGTCCATCTAGTCAATTTTGGCCGAAAAATGCTGACGTGGACGTCGATGGTGCCATGTAGAACTGCCGGCGTTGACATAAACAATTTTTAATAATATTTTAATATTTTTGAAATTTTTCTGTTTTTCCTTTTTTTTTTTTTTTTTTTTTTTTTTTTTTTTTGGGCTTTGTTGGCCTTTTCCGGTGGCCGGCCACCGGCCACAAGCAACGGCTAGCCACTAGCCACAGCTAGCCGACTGGCCTTGCCCGCCACAGGCGAGGCCCGACTAGGCGAGGAGGAGCCCCGGCGAGGGGAGCCCTCGCCCATGCCAGGGCGACCTCGCCCGGCGTCGCCGTCGCTAGGCCAATGCCCGGCGAGGCCGCCCTGGCCTAGGTGAGGGTCGGCCTCGCCAAATCTGGCAAGGGGAGCCCTCGTCGAGGCTTGCCCTTGCCCAGCTCTCCTTTTCCCTGTCGTCTTCTTCTTCTCCTTGTCATTCGTGATTGGCGTTGTCGCCCTCCTCGTCAGTAACTTCTTGATCCCCAGCCCTATGTCGCTGCCTGCTCAATGCAAAATCGTCGCCGTCGCTCATTGACGATTCCTGCTCTCGCTCGTCGCCCGGCGTCACTATCGCTTGGTCGGGGTGAGGGCGAGCCCGGCAAGGGCGAGGGCGAGCCCGAGCCCGGCGAGGGCTCCCTCGCCAAAGCCAAGGCGCCTCGCCCGCCGAGCCTCCCCTGTGGCGGGCGAGGCCGGCCACTGGGCCGTGGCCGGTGGTGACCATCACCCGTGGCCGGCCACCATAAAAGGCCAACAAAGCCAAAAAAAAAAAAAAAAAAAAAAAAAAAAAGAAGGGAAAAATAGAAAAAAATTAATAATTCAAAAAAATTCAAAAAAATATTAAAATATTATTAAAAATTATTCATGTCGGCGCCGCAGTCTATCCTATGCGGCACCATCGACGTCCACGTCAGCATTTTCCGGCCAAAATTGGCCGAATAGACTGAATCAGCAAGAAGTGAAAATGTTTAGGACTCAATTGACAAAGTTAAAAGGTTTATGACTGAATTGCAAAAGTGTGATAAGTTTAAGATTTTTGTACAATTTTCCCAATCTAAATGATCAGCCCTTTTGTTACCCATCCAATTTGGATCGGGAGGTAGGGAGTTCAATCCTCCTTTTAGCGGCTTGACCAAACCTGAGATATCTGACAATAGCCAAATAAAAGAAAAAAATATTTATCATCATCTAGTTGATCATATTTTTTTGTTTTATTTACATAATTGTCATGAAAGTTCTAAATTTTGAAGGCGTGATTAATTTGATGATGGATGGTATGCTATTGACTTGTACCTTGTTGCTTTCCTTTGAAAAAATAAATCTTGTAAGTTATAATTGACCCTATACTTTCTTTATTCTTTGATGAGACGTGATATCGAAAGTTTGCCGTTCGTCTAATTCCCACGAGCACAAACAAACAACCATCCATGCGAATCGGGCAAGGCCCCGTGCGTAAGTGGCAGGAGTGGTCTCAAGGTTAATACAAGCAAGCTAGCGACACTATGATTTGAACATAAAATCTGCTCGCTGTAAACCAAATGTTTAAGGACGCAATCAATCTCCTTAACCTTTCCAACCCAACAATTCCGAAAATTCTCATCTTATTTGAAAGCTAGTTTCTAGAAGGATGTCTATGAGAGCCCAAATCATTTAGGGAGTGTCCTAACAAATTTGCTGATGTCCTACGGCAAGGATAAGCATTGCCGAAAGTAACACGACTTTTCAACTTGACAGTCTCGCTGCTCTACAAACCCACAAATTTTTCAATTGGAGCTGTTGCTCCACAATTTCTTTTGGTTCGACTCTGCAGATGCTTGTAAATCCTAGTTCAGATTTATTGGATAAGACCCCACTCACGTGAAGAAAACATCGTGATTTGAATACAAGATTCCTCTCGTTCAAATTAAGCACCCAACCCTCAGTCAAATGCCTGAAATTGATGTGAAGCAGACCAAACACGGCGGATAATTGCCAGCTGATTTACACGGCCGGTTTTGGTCCTTCTCGTAACTTAATATTTCTATTTTTGTGCAGTAGTTTACAAAATGGCATCAATAAAAGATTGGTTAAAAATTTTCTCCGTTGGAAGTTTTAAAGTTCTTCACGACAGAAAAAACCCCGAGATGATCATCAGATTGGGTCACGCGCTAGTGCTCCTGGATTGGGATGAAGTCATGAATCAACAGCACCAAAAGTCTTCCAGAAAGCTTTTGTGTTCCCTTTTTCTTTTTATAATTCTTCCCTTTTCAGTGCTTGATAGCCGCACCTTTTAATTTATATTATATTTCCCTCCACTTTTAAAATCAATAACAAGTCACAAAATTACGAAAAGTCTATGTTGGGAGATTAGTAAAGCGCTAATATAGATGTTTTAGGTTCGAGAAAAGTTAAATCCGAAAGAGCAATAAGAAGAGAAAAAAAAAAGCCAAAATAGTAAAGATACATTGAAGCACACTCTTTCACACTAGTCATGAAGTCATAGCCTAGCATTGTTAAAATGTTTCACTATGCCGAAGGCTTAATCAAAACATGAAAATCGGAAATCAAGTGAAAGGGGGTGCACGTAATCAAACCCTTCAACTCCAGCGGGTCATACAATTTTTAAGTTAAGCTAGTACAATTGGATTGATTTGATCCCATGGTAATTTTTCTTCATCTGGCCCCATCCTAATCTCGAGTTCGATATCCTAGCTTTTGGAAAATCTCCTCTTCTCTACCAGTTGGTTTGCACAGATAGACACAGAGATCTTGTCGTCCGCTATTACATCACGTCGTGATCATTGTTAGTCCATAAAATTCTTTTTCATGGCGAGGATGGCTCTGCAAATTATTGACATTTGAAATTCGAGCGGCTGTTGCTGTCCTCGAAGGGCATGCAGGATTTCAACTTGACGTGACCTGATAAAATCACTTTGCGCTAGATGATCCTCCATCCCACTCGATACGGGTGCACGTTTTCGTCTTTTTACCATTTAGATATTCTCTCTCTCGTCCCTTTCATGACGTGACGTCCCAAACCAGTCCTGATCGAGGTAGCGGAGTGTTAGAAAAAGCGACAAAGTTGAGATAAAAATAAGGAAATAAATTAATAAACTTCCTAAACGAAGTGTTAGGATGTTTAATGGCCTCACGGTGTTCCACGACACATGAATAAAACAGGTGATGACGTGATGAAATAGGGACATGGATGTATCGCAACAAAGTTGAGATACAAATAAGGAATTAAATTAATAAATTTTCTTGGTAAATTGGTAAAAATTCTAGAATGTATTTGTGCTCATTCTGAAGTTTGTCTAAAGATAAGTGATATTGCTAGGTGAAAAAGCGACATTGTTACTTGTTGATGTAATGCAACAAGGAGTCTAGTGATTGTGTTTTTTCTATGTTTCGATGTCCTTTGAGCAAAAATCTATATAAGAGAATCTTCAATCGTAGTATTCAAATTGAAGACTATTTGCAATTGGATCTGATTAACCTAAAGAAACATACGATAGTTCAAGATGATTAATAAGTTTATCGGTTGCTAGCTAAAAATATGTACATCCTAAAGATAGTAATTGCAGCAAAAACAGTTATTTTTGAATGGCCTACTAAAGGTACTTGTTGTGATATTTTCATGAGTATCAAGTTTTGTGTATAAAATTAATTCTTACTATACTAATCTTTTAGTAATATTAGACCTAACTAGTTACCTTTCTATTACGCAAAGCAACTTGGTATGTAAAATGGGTACGTAGTGGAAAAAATTAATCTCACTATAGCTCGTACAAAATCATGTGGTTTCACATACTTTCCATAGCATGACAAGTGACAACGCAACTGCGAATAGTGGGCTCCCAACTTCCTACGCTTGCCCTTCATCTTTCCAGATCTCGGCCCAATTCCTCTGGGCCCCATCCAACCCGAGAACCGACCCGGACTTATCCGGGTCCCAGCTGCTCGACAGCGTCCTGTACGCGATCCCCACCGCCGACGCCCCG
This sequence comes from Eucalyptus microcorys, assembly GCA_014182515.1. Taxonomy (NCBI): domain Eukaryota; kingdom Viridiplantae; phylum Streptophyta; class Magnoliopsida; order Myrtales; family Myrtaceae; genus Eucalyptus; species Eucalyptus microcorys. The sequence continues at coordinate 31,433,043 of CM024562.1, read as the reverse complement.
AAGCACATCAACGTCGTCAGGAACGGCAGCCACCGAGGGACGTCCAGCAGCTCTCGCTCCTTGATTGCCCCCATGACGTAAAGCAGCGCGATGCCCGCCGCCATCGGAACGCCCACGAACACCAGAATCCGCCCGATCATCCTCTCAAACACCACCTGCGGGATCTGGTCGTCGTCGTCGTCGTCTCCACCGCGGCCGTAGTTGCTTTTGGTCGTGTCGGGTCTTCCGGCGGTGGGACAGGCTTTCCCGGGCGGCGGCTGGCCGGCGAAGCCTTTGGCGTTGGCGCGGAGCTTCCATGGCATGAGCGGCGGAGGGTGGCGGCGGTTTGGAGAGATTGGGGAGGAGTGCGTGGATGGAGATATGGTTGCGAATCCGACGCGGAGTGTTTCGTGGAGAGCGATGGTGGTTTTGAGGTAAAGAGGAGAGCTTCCATGGTGGCTTGCCACTTCAGGATTACATTTGTTCTAGTGACACGACAATATCATATGGATCGATGCCTTATCCAGAAAAATCAGTGGACAGACAGAGCCTACTTTTTTACTCTTTTTCATAGGTTGTTATGTTACTTTCTGCTGATATTCTTTTCCCCTCTAATTCCCACCAGCACACGCAAACAACCATCTGTGTGTATTGGGCAAGGCCCCATGCATAAGTGGCAAGAGTGGTCCCAAGGTTAATATGAGCGAGCTAGCGACACTATGATTTGAACATAAAATCTGCCTAATCTAAACCAGATATTTAAGGACGCAATCAATCTCCTTAAACTTTCCAACCCAACAATTCCAAAAATTCTAATCTTATTTGAAAGCTAATTTCCAGAAGGACGTCTATGAGAGCCCAAATCACTTAGGTGGTGTTCAAACAAATCTGCTGATGTCCTACGGCAAGGATAAGCATTGTCGAAAGTAACACGACTTTTCAACTTGTGAGTCTCTCTGCTCTACAAACTCGTGATTTTTTTTTCAATGGGAGCTGTTGCTGCACAAATTCTTTTGGTTTGGCTCAACAGATGCCTGTAAATCCTGGTTCTGTTTTATTGCATAAGACTCCACTCAAGTGGTGAAAACATCGTGACTTGAATACATGATTTTTTTCATTCGAATTAAGCACCCAACCTCTCGGTCAAATGCCTGAAGTTGATGTGAGGCGAACCAAATGCAGCCGATAATTGCCAGCTGATTTACACGGCCGGTTTTGGTCCGCCTCGTAACTTAATATTTCTATCTTGTGCAGTAGTTTATAAGATAACACTAATGAAAATTTGGTTAAATTTTTTTTCTGTTCGTAGTTTTAAAGTTCTTCGTGACAGAAAAAGCCTGGAGATTGTCATCAGATTTGGTCGCGCGCCAGTGCTCGTTGATTGGGATGAAGTCATGAATCAGCAACACCAAAAGTCTTCCTGAAAGCTTTTGCATTCCCTTTTTCTTTCTATATTTCTTCCCTTTTCAGTGCTTGATAGTCGCACCTTCTAATTTATATATATTTCCCTCCACTTTTGAAACCAATAAATAATTTAAATTTCAAAAATTATGAAAAGTCTATGTTGAGATATTAGTACAAGCACTAATCTAGATGTTTCGAATTCGAGAAAAGTTAAATTCGAAAGAGTAATAAGAATTGAAAAAAGTGAAAATATCATACATATATCGAATAATCATCACATTGCATCACCCTTTTCCATTAATCATAAAATTATAACCTATCATTGTTACACGGTTTTAGTACATAAAAGACTTAAATTAAACATAAAACCTTGAAATCGAGTGAAAAAAGGGTGGTGTAATCGAGCCCTAAATCTTCAACTCTAATGACTCATACAATTTTTGAGCTAAAGCTAAATGTGTTTTATAGCATCACAATTGGATTGATTTGATCCCATGGTAATTATTCTTCATCTGGCCCCATCCTAATCTCGAGTTCGCTATCCTAGTTTTTGGAAAATCTCCTCTCCTGGACCAGCTGGTTTGCACAGATAGACTCAAAGATCTCGTCGTCCGCTATTACATCACTTCGCGGTCATCGTTAGTCCATTAAATTCTTTTCATGGCGATGATGGCCCTGTCAATAATTAATAATTTGGAATTTGGGCGGCTCTGGCCGTCCTCGCAGGCAAAGGAGGTTTTCCAATGGATGTGACCTGAGAAAAAGCACTGTCCGCTAGATGACCATGCCATCCCATTCGATACGGGTGCACGTTTTCGTCTTTTCCCATTCAGATATTCCCTCTCTTGTCCCCTTCATGCGTCACGTCCCGACCCGACATGGTCGAGGTAACAAAGCATTAGAAAAAGTCGTGTTAGGATGTTTAAAGGCCTCATAGTGGAGAGAATTGTTCAAAAAGTCCTAAATCTATTGCAGATATTGTCAATTGAGTCATAAATCTTTTAACTTTCTTAATGAGTTAAACATTTTCACTTTCGCCGATTCAGTCCATCCGCCAATTTGGCCGAAAAATCTTAACGTGGACGCGACGGCTGGCGCCACGTAGGACTCGCTAAGCGCTGACGTTGATAATTTTAAATATTTTAATATTTTAATATTTTTTTTATTTTTTTTATTTTTTTATTTTTTTATTTTCTGTTTTTTTTTTTTTTTTATTTTTTTCTTCTTTTTGGCTTTTTCTGGTGGCCGACCACCGGCCACAGGCAATGGCCGGCCACCGACCGGCTGGCCCCGCCCTCCACAGGCGATCTGGCGAGGTCGTCTCTCACCGGGGCCATGGCGCCCTTGCCGAGGGTCGCCCTTGCCCGGCCGGGCCTTGCCTGTGGCGGGCGAGGCCAGCCGACCAGTGGGCGGTGGCCGGCCACCGGAAAAAGCCAAAAAAAGAAAAAAAAATTCATAAAAAAATTAAAAAAATTAAAATATCATTTAAAATTGTCCACGTCAGCGCCGGCAGTCTACATGGCACTGGCGCGCATCCACGTCAGCATTTTCCGACCAAAATTGGTCGGATGGATTGAATCGGCAAGAAGTGAAAAGGTTTAGGAATCAATTGACAAAGTTAAAAGGTTTAGGACTCAATTGGCAAAATTGTAATAGGTTTAGGACTTTTTGGACAATTCTCCCCCTCACGGTATGCCACGACACATGAATAAAACAGGTGATGACGTGATGAAATAGGGACACAACAAAGTTGAGATAAAAATAAGGAAATATATTAATATATCTTCTTGGTAAATCGGTAAAAATTCTAGAATGTGTTTGTGCCCATTATGAAGTTTTTCTAAAGATAAGTGATGTCACTAGAGCCTAAATAATTGATAAGGTGAAAAAGTGACAGTGTTACTAGATGATGTGACACAACAAGGAGTCTAGTGATCACGTTTTTTTTTTTTATGTTTCGATATCCATTGAGCAAAAATCTATATAAGAGAATCTTCAATCATAGTAGTTAAATGGAAGACTATTTGCGGTTGGATCTGATTAACCTAAAGAAACAAACGATAGTTCAAGCCAATTAATACAGTTGCTAGCTAAAAATATGTACATCCTAAAGATAGTAATTGCAGTGAAGAAAGCTATTTTTGGAATGGCCTACTAAAGGTATTCGTTGTGAAATTTTCATGAGTATCAAGTTTTGTGTATAAAATTAATTCTTACTATACTAATCTATCGGTAATATTAGACCTAACTAGTTACCTTTCTATTATGCAAAGCAACTTGGTATGTAAAATGGGTATGTAGTGGAAAAAATTAATCCCACTATAGTTCGTACAAAATCATGTGGTTTGACATACTTTCCATAGCATGACAACGCAACTCCGAATAGTGGGCTCCCAACTTCCTACGCTTGCCCTTCATCTTTCCAGATCTCGGCCCAATTCCTCTGGGCCTCATCCAACCCGAGAGCCGACCCGGACTTATCCGGGTCCCAGCTGCTCGACAGCGTCCCGTACGCGATCCCCAGCGCCGACGCCCCGAAGCACAGCAACGTCGTCAGGAACGGCAGCCACCGAGGGACGTCCAGCAGCTCTCGCTCCTTGATCGCCCCCATGACGTAAAGCAGCGCGATGCCCGCCGCCATCGGGACGCCCACGAACGCCAGAATCCGCCCTGTCATCCTCTCGAACACCACCTGCGGGATCTGGTCGTCGTCGTCGTCGTCTTCACCGCCGCCGGAGTTGCGTTTGGTCGTGTCGGGTCTTCCGGCGGTGGGACGGGCTTTCCCGGGCGGCGGCGGGCCGGCGAAGCCCTTGGCGTTGGCGTGGAGCTTCCATGGCTTGAGCGGCGGAGGGTGGCGGCGGTTTGGAGAGACTGGGGAGGAGTGCGTGGATGGGAGATATGGTTGCGAATTCGACGAGGAGTGTTTCGTGGAGAGCAATGGTGGTTTTGAGGTAAAGAGGAGAGCTTCCATGGTGGCTTGCTGCTTCAGGATTACATTTGTTCTAGTAACACGACAATATCATATGGATCGATGCCTTATCCAGAAAAAATTAGTGGACAGAAAGAGCCTACATTTTCTCTTTTTTATAGGTTGTTTTGTTACTTTCTGCTGAGATTCTTTTCCCCTCTAATTGCTAAAGATATTTCTTGAGAAGACATCCTATTTGGAGGCTGCGAATGGTATTAACCATAAAGTGAACCTTCAAAATGTACAGATTATAGCATAAATATCTTCGCCTTGGACTTCGGCTTTCATATGCTTTCGTCGACATTTCTCGATTTATGGATAAGCAAGTTGGCCGTGAACTGATATCTCCTAGTGTTGGGAGTGTGGGTTATAAGTTATAATTTTGAATATGTTATTTATATAGGAATAATGATACAAATAGTCGTTAAACCTTGACTCAATATGTAATGTGGTTCTTGAACTTTTAATTTATTCAAGTATTCTCTAAATTTTAGTCAAACGTGCAACGTGATCTATGAATTTTTAATTTGTTCAACTTAGTTCTTGAATTATATGACAATATTTAATATTGTATTTCTATTAATTCAACTTGATGAATAACGTTGAACATTTTCATATAATTCAAAAACTAAACATATACCATAAGTCCAAAGATCATATTGAACAATTTAAAATTTTCATAAACCACATTCACATTAGGCTATAGTTTAGGATTATATTGAATAAATTAAAAGTTCATGGACCATTTGGTGTCATTTTCTTATTTATAAATGTCCATCCTATATTGAAATTATAGTGTTTGAGTTCAGTTTTGTTGACAGGAAATCAGTACTAGATTAGCAATTCATACCATCAAACTGACTTGCCGTCCCTGTGGAGATCTCGGAATGTTGAATCTGAGTATTTTTTTTTTCCTCTAAATTTACAGAAGATGTTTGACATTGATATGTTCAGCTTGACGGCTGATTGGGTTGCATAGCTTTGTAATATTGTCCCAATTGTGCAGCAGAGGAAGCTTGCTTAATCAACTGCAATGCATCGCGCCCACTCCACAGTTGCCTCACACGATGCCTCTAACAAATTTACACCGGTTGCACTGCAACGAGAAGAATATCGCTAGCTAATACATGCCATCATACTTCTCTGGGGCGATTTGGAGATCAAGACTTTTATTATTGGTGGCTATGTGAACGTTGCACCAGCGAGATCCTCATTAACGGGCAGGACGGTCCAGCTTCTCGTATGACTTCCTTGAGATCTGCCAACAGAAAGAGATTTAATGAATGTTTTTTGAACCTGAATTCTCATCGCATCAGTATATGATCATGAGTATCCGTGTGACAATGGTGACTCTAGAACTATATACACTAGACAGAGGCGGTGAAGCTGGCTTGGATGCTCAACTGAACTACTCAAGGAAAAGGGTCGATTTCCTCCTCCTTGTCCTCAGGTGAAGGCTATTTCAATGATGCCGAGCAGAATGTGTTGATGAAGAGGTCATTCTCAAGCTATGAAGTGGCAATTCTCATTGGTAATTGGATCCTGGAGCACATTCTTTAGATAATTTTGTCTTCTACAACTCCCAAAACCTTCACCACAGAATGACAGAAGGCATAGCAGACAGCGATAATTGCTCGGTTCTTTTACGTTGGTTTTGGCCCTACATGGATATAATGCAAGCATGTATTGGCTAGTTACGCACAGCTTATTCCATTTTACTGCAGGTCAGCATCAGACTGATGAATTGGTAAGTTTCTATTCAATCAAGAAGTTCGTTTATCCAAGTGCAATTCAACAGAAGTTCTCTTCCCTCTTGAGATTTATCAGTGGGCTAAAGTGGCTCAAGTGCGCTCTGCATACCCTCACAAGATTAAGGAAAACTTCAACTAGACTCACTGACACCAAATAGGGAGTGCTTCTACTTTTGGAAAAGACCAAGGCCAAGTTACTTTTCATACACTTGAGAGAGAAAGGAGAGTTGCGAATTGGCAACGTAGAGCTGGCTGATGAATTGACTGAAGCACCAGGAGAGGCATATAGAACTGGTCTTGCAAGCGGTGGCCGTATGTATGGGGAAATTGGTGAATTCAGTGTGGCAGGATATGGAGGAGATGCCTCAGGAGTTCTCCAATGGATGCGAGAGATTGACACCCTTCCAGGTGATCCTAAAGAGGCTCTTGAAGATGGCAGATTGATCCTGATCCTGAATAAAACAAAGACAGAAGAATGCGGAATAATCACCAATTTAGTGTCTTCGATGCTAAAAAGTTGAAAATGACACTCAGGCTGGGATGATGTTGCAAAAAGAAAGGTGATGGTACTCACTTGTGATGGAGGTCGACATATTCATCAGTTTCATCCAAAATTTCTTCCTTAAAAAGCACAAGAAACGTCATTACCTCATTTGAGTTACCTGGGAAAAAACTGCGTATGTTGAGTGTTGCATTATTGGCCAGAGCTTACCTGTAGGAGTTCCTCCATGACATCCTCCATGGTTATTATGCCAATGACCTCCTCATCTGAGTTACCTGGTAGAGATTCTAAATCTTCCAATGAGATGGTTGCATCTTTGTTTCCCGTCCTTCTGAACCGTGAAGGCACATCTTTGTACATCTCCCTAACATCTACCAAAGTGGGGCTCGGAGATTCAGAGTAGGTGGAATATAAAGGAGATGTGACTGCAGAGATGTTGATTCCCTCCCTGCAATTTAAGGGAGAACAGAGTCCTCCTGCAGATAAAATGCCATAACTTCAGCATTTCTGTAGGAAAATTTCATGTAAAAGTTGAACTTTAGAGAATCTGATTTTTTATAGGAGGAGCAAGTGTTGTTGCCTTTCTTCACTTCTTGATTCTGTTTCAAGTTCAAATAGGTATTTGCCACGGTAGTTGCCGATTCATTAGAAAAGTCTTCCATGTCTTTGGCACCCTCTTTGCTCTTAAGGACAATAGCCATGTGGCTGTGACCCTTCCGGAATAGAGTAAGTATGTCGTACAATGGCCAATCCTCCTGCACCCTATTGCAGAAGGAAGAATTATGCGTTAATTAGCAAATAAGATCAGCAAAGAATTTTTTCACTGGAAAGAAAGATGTTGGGGAAATGAAGAATCAATAAGGGCACAAGGATTCTACCTAGGAATCCTCCTAATAGTCATAAACTTGACTGGGGTCTTGTCTTCAGGGTGACAGAAGATCAAATTTTTCACCTATTAAACAAGAATGCCAGATAAACTAGATTAATAACAGACATTTACCAAGTGAATACTTCAAAGAAGAATGATTTTACGAGCATATATTTGTCCTTTTTTACTGTGAACAAAGGTGAAGAAAACCTGCATTCCTTTGCCTTGCTTAACCTGTTCAATGATACCGTTTATGCGCCTTTGAAGCTATCATTAAGATGCTACTTAAGATTCTGGTACTCTCACTGCTCTAGATGGTTAAAGTTGGAGTTCAGTTAAACTTCTCCCGTTTTATGCATCCTAACCTTGCAACTTCAATAAACTAAATGCAGATAGAGATGCATCCTTGAACCAGATATAAAGTCTATTCACATTTGCTTACCAGTATTAAGCCAATTATATTCGTTGGGGTCCCCGAGTACACAGGTATCCTGCTGTGGCCTTTGCTCATAATGACTCCCATCGTGTGCCTAAAATGAAAACACTAATGTAATCATCATGAAAGCATTATGTGAATTTGATAATCGGTTAATAAAAAGGCCGAAGAACATACATGTCGAGTTTGGAGTTTATATCAAGCGAAAATATTTCGGACATTGGAGTCATTGCATCTTTTGCAGTTTTCTGTGTCAAGTCCAAAGCACCTGTGATTATGCTTGTTTCGTGATGTGACAAGTCTCCTCCTTTTCCTGCCTAAAGAATGATCATCACCTATCAGAAGATCGAGATTGCTAATCGGCACTAGAAACAGGAAAAAATGGCTGTTATGATTGATATAGTGGCAGATGGAGCAAAGGAAGCCAACCTTGTTTGCATGCAGATCCACCAAAGTCTTCAGCTCTGCTCGCCTATATAATGCCGAATGTGCCCTTCCGAGAAGCCAGTCCAACATCTGTAGTGGGGAGGTCGACAAAATAAAAGACAGTTCGCAGTATATCAGAGTCGCTCTTTTTCTCGCAACAGATCCTGCTCTCTAAAATTGGATGAGAAACTATGGTTTTTACCGACCCAAACAACCATGAGGAGGCTGCCATACGAGTTCTCGGAGATTTAACTGCGCAAATTGCTTTGGCTTCAGATTATATCAACCGAGTTTTATAACCAGAATGAGTAATCAACATACTTCCATAATCTTTTGAACCAACAAGCTCTTGGGGAGTTGAAAAGTTCATTTAAACTTCTGGCCCTACGTTGCTTAGTCCACTTAATTTCCTGTCGAGCGTGTGCAGAATTCTGGGACTTTACGCAGATCTACGGGCTTCATGGCCTAATTACTAAACCAAATGTCGATAATATAAAGCAAAAAGCTTACCTTGCTTGTTGGGTATGATATGGGGAGGAAGACCAAGAGAAGCAACCGAACAAAAACTGATAATCTAGCACCAAGACTGAGTCCATAGCGAGAACACACAGCCTGTGGGATGATCTGGAGTTTAAACAAATGAAAGCAGGTAAATAAACTTGTTTCTCTGTAGTTTTTTGGTCTACAAATTAGCAAAAATAGTAAAGGTTTACCTCTGCAAAGGCAAGAACTAGGGTGACTGACATTAGAATTGCGGCCCATGATGGGAAAATCGAATCCAGGAAAAGGGGAAGTGCCTTTCATGACCAAGAATAAAAAGTAACGGATTAGCAGTCATAAGCTTTCTTGCTAAACCCAAAAGTAGAGAAAAGAAGTGCACATACTTCCATTGCCAGTGATTTCCCCACAAGAAGGGTACACAAAAGCAAATGCTCGTTCTTTACGAGCGGTAAAATCCTGGCTAAATATCAATAACCCAAGGCAGAAGTAATAAATACAACAAGTATGTAAAAAAGAAAAAGAAAAAAAGAAGCACAATGTTAACAAGAACCAGCGTAGATTTGCCAAGAGAAGGCATAATGCACAAGAACCTGCATCTTTCCTCTCTTGAGGCTGACCAGCCTTCATGAGGATCTCGAGGTCAACTTGGCTAAAAGAGAGGAGTCCCAAAGCGAGCCCGGAAGTGAGGCCAGCAAATATCACTAGAACCAAACATATAAGTAGAAACAACCAGAACTCTGGCTCGCAACACAGTACATCGTCCTCTCTCATTCTCACCGTGCTGAACGCACTCTTACAGCGCCAAATAGAAACGGGACCTGAATTGTAGTGCTACTTGCGATGATGTTGAAGCGATTATAAAGAGGCCTGGTCAGGAACTGTCAAGAACGGGAGCTATACGTGAAACAATGAGAAAAGACTAGAAGTTTGAGATGAAGCAAGCTCGGCAAAAATTCAAGAGGCTCCCCCCAGAATCTGGGACACAGAAATGCCAAAGGAGCTGCTTTCTGCAACAAATAACTGAGCAATAAAAATCAAATAAAATCTCACGTTTGGGCTAAGGAAGCGGATTCTAAATATGAGTCTCTATTGAATGAATGAGACTGGCGTTTTGGCCACACACGTTAAGCCAATACACTGACTAGATTTCACCGAACTCGTCTTGTAGCTACTGAAATAAGATTGCGACCCCAGAAGGAGAAGCAAAAGCACCTTCTAGACACATTACCCAAGCAAGTCCTTATGCATAATCAAGCTGTCAACCTGCCTCGTGACCGACTGGGGTGGCTAGTATCTGCATTTACCTTGAGATTCCAGAATCCCTAGACACATTACGCGTCGCAGTCTTATTTCAGAATGTTAAATTAATCATGGCCTGCTAAAAACTCAAGGTGGACTTGCTTCTGGAGTAGTTCCTTCTGGATTAGGTGAGGATGGACAATGCACGAGCAATCAATTCTCAACGTGATTATTTCAGTGAGATTATCGCACAATAACTTGGGAGTCTCTAGAAATATTCTGAACATTATTTAAGTGGTCACCAACCGTTTTTTTGGCTTTTGGTTTTTATTTTTTGGACATATACTTACTTGAGAGTTGAGACGGTGCTCAACTACTAAAAGCAGTTGCTTCCATAGGTCCAAGAACTTGTTAGGTCAAGAAAAAGCCAGAAAGAACCAGGCAAGAAGCTTCAAGAGGAAACGTTTTTTTGGAGGTAGATGGTGGCAGGTTATTAAAGTATATGCGTGCCATTGCCAGGTAATCTGTAAGACTCAAGCTTCAGATACTCTTGTCACCAAGAATATATTATATGCCCTCGATCTGGCATGCTCCAAGATCGCCATGCAGAGAAACACACGTTCAATTTTTTGCTTTATTTTAGGGGGTTTGGTGAACGGGGATGGTTCCCACGCGAGGGTGCTGCTAGTGCTGACAGAAGCTTCGAGTAGAAAGCAATAGAATATGACTTTGTAGCAACTTATGCTTGCCTGGCCTCGTTATGACGTTGAATAATCTGGACTTTTGTCTCATCGCCGAATTTATTAATATTAGATACAGCAATCGGGAGACATGATATTGGACTCGTCAACCTTTTACGGGTTCAACAGCTTTTTTGGAGGGATCAGCGATTTCACGTGTTAAAAAGTATAAATATTAAATCATGTTTTCATCTAATAACTTGAACTTTTAGAATAGTTGGTGGTGACTCTATCAAATCCCACATGATATTAGAATATAATATTTTAAACTCAAATCTTTTCAAACTTCGACATGTGATGATACCATAGTAAAATGTTTTAATTTCAAATCTTTTTAAACCTCTATACTTGATGGTATCATAGCAAAATGTCTTTACTTGTGAGTAGATTTTTAAAATATTTAAATATTAAACCATATTTAATAGCTTTAAAATTTTTAACTTCGCCTAACAACTCTTGCTGTGCTTTAACGTACATGAGCCTCATATGGTAGCATAGTGTCCTTAGGTCGGTATACTTAGGTAAGTCCTCTTCTACTATTCAATTTGATATTAAGACAATCTCTTTCACGCAAAGCTCTGATTCGGAAAAGTCAATTTAATCGGCTCATCAAACATCATCGTCCTACCTTGTAGTAAGAAAGGAAGTTTTGGAGAAGCCGATTGATGGCTAGTGGCTGATGATCAAACACTTCCACTAGAATTGAGAGGATAAAACCAAATTGGATTCGACCCCCTAAAAGAAAGGACAAGGCGGTGTGTGTTAAAATTACTCAGAAAGAAACTCAAATTAGATGCGAGTCAATTGGCATTTCATATCCAAAAATACAAATTCTCTTCAAGGGATTTGAACCCTCAATTTGATTAACGTGAAAATTTTTGGATATAGGTTTAATTTTTACCAAACGTGAGATTTGTTGGCCTAATCAAACACGCTCACTATTTGTCTTGACTAAATGTGTGTTGTACGCACAATATGACGAGAAAATTTTACTTTATTTTTTTTTGGTCGGTGACGAGAAAATATTCCGTGGTTGTAAATGTGGCATCTTTTCTTGTGTGGATTCGGAACGCGGGATAGGAAAATTAATGGGTCGGCCAGCCCCCGTGGCCCATCTCGCCTGTCGATGTAGCGGGCTCGGCCCACTTCATGGTCCAGGCCCATGCTCCAGGCCCAAATCACATCTAAAACTGGCTGACAAGTAGAAGCCACCCGTGATGACCCAAGAAACGGGCCCCAATGCTCGAGGAATCCTCCTTTCCCTCCATTTCTTCCAAATTCGGTCGCGCTCTTGAATCGATTCGCTTTCGCAAAATCGATCCCGCCTTCTCTGAACCGTCTGCTCTTCAGGAGCTTCAGGAAGAAGACGATCGTCTTCCACCGGAACGCCTCGGATGTAAGCGCGACCGCCGTCTCCTCCCGTTGGAAGGAGATCGAGGCCGCCCCTCTCCAATGGACGACGTGGACAGATTGTTCAAGTGCTTCAAGTGCGGCATCTCCCCTCCCGGTACTTTCCTCCCTTCCTCGATCCCGCTCCCGGTGCATTCGCTTCATTCGCGCTTTCTTTCTTTCCTTTTTTTTTTCTCGATTCGATTTGCTAGTTGCGTCCCCGAATGGAGAATCCGAGTGGATTTTCGAACGGCGCGTGGTGGAGTTTAGGTCTGAAACGTCTGTTACTTCGTTCAGCGTGTGGTGTGCTTTAATGTAAAATGCTTCGGTTGATTCTGTTGTGCCTCTTCCGTGCTCTCTTCGTGACAGTTTGTTTTTTCGATTTTTATCAGAATCGGCCGTGAGAGAGAGCAAGAGATCTAAAAGGAAATGGCAGGAGGGAAGCTCCGTACATGAAGGCTCTGCATCGAGCACCCTCAGTCCAGGATCATCAGGACAGAGGCACGATGAGGCAACGGACATACAGCTTTGCACCGAGAAAGTATGGGATGTTAGCTGTTAGTTATTTCTTGCTACGGTTAAATTTTGGGGTCAACAGATGAATTCATTTCTGTGTCTTCGTAAACGAGCCAGTTTGTCGCCATCTAAGAAATAACCAAGGCTGCTGTTGAGGAAGGCTGATTTATCGAGTTCCCAACGGATTATTGAAAGGATCGCTTTATTCTATGTTTTTCTTTTGCCATAGTGCTCAGGCTCTAAATCTAGTGTTTGTCATGGCGAATGCTGATTGAGTTTCCGTTTGTAACTTGTCAGCTTGGTTCAACAACAATTAGAGCACGCAAGTTCAGCCAAAAGAGAGGGGTCCATATTTCTCCAGTGGTGTTCTATGGGTCTCCTAATGGCGTGCCTCCAAAAAGACCATCTAGTTTGCTGCGATTGCTGAATGAGATACGGGTTGATCTTGCAGCACAAAATTCATCAAAGCTAAGGTCCTTGGATGTTTTCGCATATTCCTTGTGCATGCAGTTTGCTTCATTTCCAGTGGCTCTTCCTTTAAGATATCCGGCTTTGTGTCTTCCTTGCATTTCCATGAGAATTTTCACGATTTTACTGGACAACCTGTGTGTTTGCTATGTTTGCATTTGATAATTGAATCACCAGTTTCTGTTCCTTTTCAACCTTAGGAAGGAAATATGGACAACGTTCCCAAGGCAAGATGAAGCAATGAAGTTTGCTAAGGCTCATCCTGAGGTTCGTGTGTTCAGTTACCAAGACCATTGTAATGGCCAGAGAAGATTTCTTGTGTCTTCTTACCAGGAGTTCTGGAAGAGGTGGTCATCTTTTCTTTGCTGTCTTAGGCTGCCCATGGTTGGTATTAGTGTTCTACGTAACTCCATATTGTGGTTATTTTTCAATTAGGTACAACAATATGGATCCAAAGTTACGCCACCATTATGAAGTAATTCAGGAGGTGAGAACCTCTTTGCTTTCATGTTCATTTGGATGCTATGAGTGGATTTGCAAAGTATAGAATGGACTTTAAAGAGAAACCATCTCTCCACATGATTTGTCAATTAAGAGTCTCATTGGGATGGTTTAGGATTTTCTCCTTTATTTCTTTTTATCTATTATAGCCAATTCCTAGTTCCATCTTCTGCTTCTAGCTCTTGATTGTTTTTATGTGTCAAGCAATAAACTGAATCAAAAGACATAAGTAGAAGTAGGAAGTACTAAGGACAAGGTGGCGAAAACAGTGTTGTATGTAATGTCATTGAGTGCATCATAGCGCTAGTACTTGAAAGAAGCATTTGGTGACGTTACTTTAGAAGTTTTATCTAATGCACAATGTAACAGTAAGTTGCTCATCATTTGGATTTTCAAAATCTAAGTTTGGCTCTACCATCAACAAATGTTTTGCCAGGGCCTGCCTTGTCACTTATACTTTGATTTGGAGTTCAATAAGAGGGAAAATGTCGATAAAAATGGAGAAGAGATGGTTGATCTTCTGATATTAGTTGTTTTGGAAGTGTTGCTTGACAAGTACTCAATCCAAGGAAACGAGGAATGGGTAGTTGAGCTCGATTCTTCAACTGAAGGTATGCTGACTTTGAATTTTACTTCTTCTATTCGCTATTATTGCATCATTAGTCATGAGTGGTGCATGCAATGTTCAATCACATATTCTGAGCTACATCTCCATTTCGCTGAATATTTATATCGACATAAAATCATATAGACACACTGTTGAGCCAAAGGCTGTCTTGTTCTTTTCCACGGTGCCTTCCACCTACATTTTTCTATTATTCTTGTGGAGACCTTTTGCATTTGATGTGGGAGAACTATGTTAGGTTTATTGAAGAAAAGAAGCTTTGAATGAGATCTCTGGCACTTGTTAGGTCCATCTTGTTTGAGCAATGACTTAGTTTAACATGTCCTTTTTGAGGAATATTGCACTTAAAAGCAGTTATGAAGATGGAAATCAAATGATGCTTCGGAACTTTTAATGATATACCTCTTTTGGAAGTTGAGACACCATTGATTGCATGGATAGGATTGACTGGGAATATATTGCAGGGCATGGTTATCTTAGATTGAACTATATAGATTGTTGACTTTTTCATTTAGGGATGAGCTCAATATGATGCCTATTTTGAAGAAGCATCAAGTGTTGGAGCTGCATGGGACTTTAGCTAGATGTTTTCTTGCAACAGTGATCTTTTTTTCCCTGTTTGAACCCAAATATCCTACCTCAAGTCACAATTTTAAGACATACTTCAGAGGGGAGGGGCAGTTGAAAGGCTGGTTAACTGTGAATGCTTGACAAACTGGATTTTATTGGAGCAAAGTTCGTTTGCATCTTTTCCTTGCTCATTGTTAGAATATTTAAATAATAAACTGGTCTTCATCTAACAGCTTAAACTTTTAGTACAGTTGATGCTTCTTCCACAAAATCTCTCACATGGTTTGAGTTCAAATCTTTCCAGGCTCCATTTGCCTCTCCTTTCAATTATGCTCACACTTAGTTCTAAGCAAAAAGACCACACTAAGCGTGAGGGAAAGCTGGGTCACTAGAAAGTTATGGTTGAGTGATGTTAATGGCACAACTAATAGGATTTACGCATTGTAGGCT
Source organism: Eucalyptus microcorys (assembly GCA_014182515.1). Taxonomy (NCBI): domain Eukaryota; kingdom Viridiplantae; phylum Streptophyta; class Magnoliopsida; order Myrtales; family Myrtaceae; genus Eucalyptus; species Eucalyptus microcorys. Next base: position 31,417,710 of record CM024562.1, on the reverse strand, counting down.
AGAACCCTTTGTCACACTTGGAGTGAATTAGAGATTCAGGCACAGAAGAGTCTGTGACTTGATCAGTCCGTATGTGCCTTCTGATTCCTACATCTGCCTATGAAACGCTAGGAATATCTCATGTGAATCCTTTTCCCCCCTGTATATGTTAAATCTTTTCATAGAACATAACAAGTTTGTGGCAATATCAATGACAGCACTACTTGTCTGCAGAAAAATTTTCCCGCCATTTGATTCTGAGGATACCAAAGACTGCTTTTAAGGACAACTCTCATGTGGGGGCATTTGTTTCGGAGGTATGCTCCAGCGAGAAGCATTAGTAATTGTGTGGAAGAGACAATTGCAATTTAATATTCCTGTGTACGCCTTTCAAGTTAGCCAACTGTTCTGAGATATTTTATCTGCTAAAAAATTAACAGATATATTTTAACTTTTGCATACACCACTTTACAGCCATTCTCGCATCTTTCCTGAGCTATAGAAACTGTGTGTGTGTGGGGGCCGGGGGGGGGTCGGTGAGTCGGTGTTGTCTGTTCTTGCATGCACACCATTTTGGAGAAATGTAACATTGCATGTGGCCATGATATTGTTATGACCATTTGATAGGTATGCTTGCGGATTTCTAGTGCAAGGGAGACAGACAAAAGATATGAGAAGTTGTTTGTCAAGAAAGATTCCAGCACATCGACATGTCAAATTTTTGTGGACACTGCTGTTTATTCGAGGAATAGATGCTTTCGTTTGGCTCTATCATCCAAGGCGGGCAAGAGTTCCGTACTTCTGCCAACTGGGCGTTTCAAATGCAAGGACATGGTATGTTACTCCTTGCTAGTGAGATCTAGTGACTTGTGAGGCATCTTTGGAACATGGTTGTGTTGATCTGTTCCTAGTTTGCTCAAAATGTTCTGCAAAACTACCAACGAAGGGTTTTTTGTGCCTCTATTTATTTGAGAGGGTTAGATTAAGACATGAGTTGATGTGCATATGCGCACAGAAGAGGGGATTAAATGTGACAGTGTTTGAAACAGTAGTATCTCTCTTTCACAGTTGCTTTTTAAAGGTTTGTGCATTTCTTGACACCCAAAATGCACTCTCTCTCCTGACAGTGTGAGGAAGACGTGTTCATGGCTTCTTTGATCTGCAATATGGATGTTGATTGTCAGAAGCTCTTAGTCTGCAAAATGGAGTTAGATTGTGCAAAGACACTTCAGTTCGAGACTGAGGTATGTACGAGTTTGAATTAGTTTTTGTGTAGGGCCCCTTCATCAACTATATGCACATGATTTGCTGGACTTTTCATTATCAGCTACAAACTCATGGTCTTGAGTTGGTGGTGCTGAGATCTGGAAAAATCTTAGCCTAGGTGGTCTAATGTGCTAGAACTCTGTGGTGGTCTCTTACATGATGGATTTTTTTCTCCCTTATGCAGGTGAATGCTGACTTTGGAAGATACAGTCTTGCTTTGCAAGAGCTTAATTTCAACTCTTTACCTAGTGATAATTCGGCGAATTACTTCATTGGCAAGTCACCTTTCCCAATGTTGGACAAATTCATTGAATCTGTGGCCTCAATTGGAACTGTATCAGGTGATTGCTATTGTTTTATTTTCAAGAAAACAGAGTGATGAGTCATTTTAATTGCTTCATACATAGTTCAAAGATAAGTTGAGACTGTAGATGATATTAAAATTGCTAACTTTTTTCCATGGAAGACAATAAGTTATATTGAGGTTTTTTTAAAGTGACAGACTGAAAGAGATTTTAATTTGATTAATATGTCCGATTTGAAAGCAAATCATTGAATGGCACTTTCTCCTTCAGGTGAAATAGTGTCATAAAAGCGATCTATTGCAAGCCTATCCTTTTTATCTCCTTTTCTTCTCCTTTTCTGCTGTAATGCTGATGATTCTATCGCAATATAGGTAAAATTCGAAGCTGGTACTGGTTCTCAGAGCATGGACTCATGGTTTACAACATGTTGAGGAACAGGTTCTGTGAGCGGATAGGCAGAGAGCATAAAAGCAATCACGGTATATCCTCTGTCTTTTTAATAAAAAATTACTTATGTTGTTTCATACTTTTTAAGTTTACCTTTGGGAAACACAATCTTATCATTTTTCTACTGTGAGTGGCCAGTTATCTACGTTGTTGATCTGAATCGGGCTGCATATTACCAGAAATGTCATGATCCTGATTGCAAAGGTACGGAAAAGTCATGTCCCACATTTATCCATTCGAAACCCATTTTTGTGTGTGAAAGTGAAGGTAAAGCGAGCTTAGTAATGGCCCAGGTTACCGCTCTCCCTTGCGCCTGATCCCGGAGGATAGTGTGCCTGATCTATCAGCATTCTTTGATTCGGTGCAGATGGCAAATCCTCCTGATGTAACGAATAATGTGCTTGACAATGATGAAAATACAGCAAATTGCTCCCCTATGAATGCTTGGTGGCTCGAAGCTATAAGAGTCGCAAATGCTATAGAAAACCAACAGGTCGTGGATTACAACAAGGTTAGTCATCCACTTTACTTATTTGTGCAAATATCCGGGGATCTCAAGAGAGGTAATACTAAACCCTACATTTTTACTTAAATGACTGCTGAGAGAGAGAGAGAGAGAGAGAGAGAGAGCTGCTTTGTTGCCAGAGGAGAAGGCTGGTCAAATTGTTCATAGTATGATGCACATCTTGCAGGAGAACTACTGTGTGGATGAAGACGAGGATTGGTGGGTGGATGTAGAAACGGATATACCTCAGGTTGAGCTTGAGGTTAACCATTCCAGTGGCTCATAGTTGCAATTATTCGGGAGGAAACCCAGTCCTGCTTGCAAGACTTGAACAAGGGTAGCACTTTATGTATCCTTTCAATTCAATCCCACGAGGAAAAGAGCGGAAGACTAAAAGTAATTGCCGTAAAGATGGGGTTACTAAGGAAAGTACTCTGAGCTCTGATATTTATTTTGACAATAATTTCCTTGGCAGATAGCATCTCAGAGGAGTCATGTTATTCAAAGTTGAAACATCGGGCTGAGAAATTATTCCGACCACTCACAGATGGTTTTTATGGAAAAGTCATGGTATTTATAGGGCGTGAGCGAGGCTTGCTCACAATTTGGGGTTCGCTTCACCTGATGATCATTCATCTGAGCGGAAGCTATATTTAAGCTCTTCAATTTGTGCAATATTTATCAAGGCGTCTTGATGTTTTTATCATAGCTCTTATGGCAGTACAGATCAAAGCTCTCTGATTAATGGTGCGTTTTTGCCCTCGTGTATAGTTCAAAATAATTTCCTAAGCCATGTGCTTTTTTCATTCTCGGACTATCTGTTGTCCAACTCTTGGATCTCGAATCTGTATGGTCCGTGTTTATATCTGGTTGTGCCATGGTTTTTGCACGATTTGGGAATCGATCAGAAACTATCACAGGCCTAATCAACCCGCTCACCTCCAAGATCGTTTCAGTGAACCAACCACGTATGGAAAAAGTAACGTGACAGATAGCCAAGGGTCGGATGATAAATGGCTCTGAAGAAGAATGAAATCCATTGCTTGCAGAAAATACATGTACAGAACTCATCCTGTGTTTTTCTCTCCATCTTTTCCTTCATTCCTTTTTCTTTTTTGCCTTTTGCACTGGAAGTGCTAAATTAATCAATCGAGAGCGATACAACAAACAATTCTGCACTCGTGTTGAAACCAAAAACAAAACGTTTCGCTTTTAATGAGCCTTCTTCTTATGTGGCTTGCGTGGGACCCTTGGGAATAGTAGATTATTAACCTGTCTCTCAGCACTTTGCTCTGAAGTGGCCTGCAAAGACAATAGTCAGAAGAATGAAATAGTGACTCCAGAAAACGCATTTCGAATTTTGGCAAGTTAAACATAGAAGCAATGGCAAAAAAGTGATTTTAACTGTCCATAAATGAATATAAGTCATGGACTCGGTGAACTCACCAAAAGGGATGGCTTATAAAAATTTGTCAATGTTTGCCAGGATCACTTTGCCCTGATATCTTTTAATAGAAAAGGGCCACACTTATGCATCTCACTGACGTTCTCAAAAGGATTAAGCTCTAACCAATTCAAGCAAGGGAAAAGAAACAAAAGAAAGGAAGCTCCTAAGGGTTTTACTTTTTTTTTTTCTCGTGTTAGCTCATAGCTCCCGAAGGGAGTTTGCTGAAGCAGACAAACCATAAACTTGAGAAAAGTAAATTGAAGATTTATATTGACTAAAGAAGCCCAGAGAAATGCTTTTTGGCACAGAAACAGCATACCCTTGTTTCAAATGCAAAGCGCAATGTTTGAATTTGTGTTCCTGAGCAGATTCTTACATCAAAGCCAAGAGCATCAACGCCAGTTATCATAGCTTCCTGTCAGAAAGGACATAAATATCACTCTTACTATCATAGGGCAGGATATCTGAACTCAAGAGAAGCATCATAATGATTAATTACAGTAATAATTCACATTAGGAAACAGATTTCACAAAATGGCAATAATTTTTTTCAGGGTTTGAGAATGATCGAGTCATTTGAATTCATGCTGTATCCTCAAAATTGCAAAAAGTACAAAACATTTTGAATTGATGCATAACAAGCAATGAGAACTTTTTAATCAACCGAGAAAATTCCTTCCCGGCATTAGTGATACAGGAATGCAGCTCAACTACTGCAACAGCAGGGGTACAAGCATGCAGCTTAAGCACCACAACAACTTCTAACTACCAGTCTGTATCTCACCTCCACTTGAATCCCCTTGCATCTGCAGCAGAGGGACTTGAGGGCTTGTATAGTTTTCTCTTCGCCAGCTTTCAATCGGGAGATGATCTTGGCGGCTGAGTGAGCAATAGCATCTGGTTGCGCTTTCCTGAAATCTTCTACCTCAACAGTGTGCTGCATAGGGTTGAAGGGAGAAAATTAGATAACTGCTACATAAAATCATCACAATTCAACAAGCAAAGTCATATATAAACAACTCAACAGTTTGAAGCTGTTATTCTACAAGAGGAAATCACATGTGATTTTTCAAAATCCAAAAACAGCTAATGAAAGCATTCCATTTGAGCTACGACAGCAGGTATTTAGGCCTTTTAGCTCTGAAGTTAATCACCTCTTCCTTTCCTTAAGTCAAAATGTAGTATTTAGAATGACAAACCAGATGATGGCCAATAATTTGAAGCTAGACAACTTGTGTTCCCTTCTTTAAGGGGTGGGAGGACAACAGTACAGAAATAGGAATGGGAACAACTAAACAGATACGAGTCCAACAATGTCTGGATCAATTTGGGCATCATGCAAACCTCCTCTTTTTGCTGAATTATGTAATGACTCAACTACAGTAAAAAAAAACTACAGTAAAGAGAAATATGTGGTACAGAATGGTTTAGAATGTGAAAATGTGTACATATGTGTGGTGAAAACGCATGATCCTGCCACACAAAGAGATGAGTTACAGAGTCATACTCACAAAGTACACCGGGATCTTAAGCACAGAGTAAAATCTTGAGAACATACCGGAGGACCATGTACTGAAAGCAGCTGAATATTGATCATCTCGAGCTTGTAAAGGGACTTCCCACTCCTGGGGCTTCCATTCTTGCCCACTTCCTCTGCCCGACTGGGGCCATCTTTAAGTGAATGATCTTGTCCATCAGCATCAGTGCTACTAGAATCTACTTGTTTGTCTTCAAGGATAGTTCTAGTGTGATCTACTTCGGCACCAGTATGGGGACTAGATAGGTGTCTCTGATTGATGGAGTTTTCTTCGAGAAGTGCAGGGCTTAAAAGGCCTTGTATGGCAATGCCAACAGGAGGCCGTTCCATCCAATCAATAGGGCCATCTGAAGCAACCTGAAATAAGAATTTCAGTGAAAGTGAAAACCGAATTAAAAGATAAATACTGTCACATTTGTTTTTATTTTATGAGGTACAATACTATGAAACATCGATAGTTTTTGGCGCATCCGACTTAAATCATTCTTGATTTTTGTTTTTGTGAGATTTCATGGAATCACTGCCAATTGTTCTAAAAGCTTTTAGCTATTAGATGAAAGCGTGGTTTATTATTTAAATATTCTAACATTCCCCCTCACACTTAGTCTAGTCTTTTTGCTTAGTGCTAAGCATGGAAATTTAATTGGGGAGACGAATGGGGCCTGAAAAGAATCAAACACAAGACCTCCAGCTACCATGTGAAATTTTGTGGAACCATTGCCAACTCTTTTAAAAGCTTAAGCCATTAGATTAATGCGTGGTTTGTTGTTTAAATATTCTAACGGTTTTCATGGTATCTAATTATCCAAGACCAAAACTTGAGCAGTACTCATTTACCTCAGCCACCTTTTCGGCAAAGTACATTGGGTGAGAAGATCTCATTGTCTCCAATTTTGCCCAATCTCCTGGATCTCCATCAGATTGGTCCTCATCATCCTCATCGTCAAGTACAGAAACCCAGTCCTATCACAGGTGATAAACTAGTTCAGAGGTCTAGCCATTTTTTCCCTGTGTCAAGATTTCTTTTATTCTATGAGGGAAAGTACAACACATTGCAATTGTAACTTCAAATGGAAAAATGCTAAAATAAACAATATTGCAATCCTCTGGCCTCCAAATAAATGGACTTTGGTTATTGAATGAGAAATAATAGACTATACCAATAATCAAGATGAGTTAGAAATTAGAATCACAGTGAAATTCTCCTTCATTGAGTTTAAGCAAACTCAAAAGTTTACCTCAGTTACAGTTATAAGAATAACAAAATTTACTTAAAATTAACAGAGGGGGAAGGTGAGACACTGGTACACAATAATCACACCAAATGCAAACTAATATAAAGGTTGTCCTCGTCTGAATGAATGTACTGTGACAGAAAAAAGGAAATTAATTGAGAAGCCAAAGAAATATTCAAACATGTAAAATAGAAGTATGTCTCCCTCATTTACAGATATCTGCATACAAGGAGTTGACCAACTAACACTGGATAACAAATAGATAAATTATATTGCAGAAAACTAGAGGATAAAGAGTAAAGACACCACGAATAAAACAAAACAAAGGGAATTCTAAATCTCAGTAAGCAGATACCGGGCACAAAATAAGGAGAGAACTAAAGTCAAGAATATGACATTATACAACATTATTGCAAGGCTCCTTTTTATCTGAAAGTATGTATACCTCTCCATAATCATCGCCTTCACCATCCTCATCCTCATCCTCATCCTCTTCCTCATCCTCATCAATGTCACTATCTTCCTCCCCAATCTCCTCGATCCCAAACTGAATATCTGCTGGACCTGATATCTCCATCTCATCAAGCATCTCCTTGGTATCCAGGCCTATTATCACTTGCTGCATTTTATATCACATACATTAACTAAGATGACAACAGAAGCATCTTCAGGCAATTCTTGCAGAATGAATTGCAAAAGCATCATGTTATCTTGTTTAAAAGAAAAGTTGTGTTTGATACACAACTATTGCCAGTCAATACACTATGCCGCTGCTCGAGAAACAAGACTTCAAATTATATAAACTTAAATACTGTGCACAAACATATTTCTAGTGGAGAAAGGGCATACCACAATATTACTCCCTGAAGCTAGTGTTTGAATAGTCTCCTCATCCTTGTTCACCTGAAAGTAAATATCTGCAAAATGCCAAAGCAGAGAGAATATATTCTCATATTTTTTTCTTTTTTCATGTGGCTTGGGGAAGTATAACCAGGATTATAAAATTTGAACAAAGTGGACTTCGTATACTCACTTCCCTGTTCATCAGTCGTGTAAGGCAAATCTGGGCAAAGAACATTCTCGTAGATTTCATCCTCAATCACACCAGAAAACAACAGGGTCGCTTTGGTGTTAACCTATACTCAACACACTAACAGAAGCATCAGCTACATAACCAAGAACAACACTTCAATCCAACGTAAAGCCACATGAATAAAAGCAAAAGCTTTGATATGAACATCCGGCCTGTGATATACAGCAAAGATACCTCGACAATCGTCCTCGTGGTTTCTGCGGCAGTAAGTGTCGCATCCCCGCCAGATGCTAACTCAGCGATATCCTCAAACGGATGATACCCGGCCCTTCCATTGCACTTCGCCGGATCAGAAGCGGAGCCTAAATGCTCCGCAGTGGCTCTAACCTTGTTCCTCGCAGCATTCTTCTTTTTCAATAGAGAGCTGCCATTGAACCTCTGGTAACTGTAGCAGTCAACCGATCTCATTGCTTCCAAATCCAAATCAATTCCGAAAACAGCTTTTATTTATCAAAACACGCCTAAGCGTCGAGCACTCACCACGGAATGTCGAAGCTGCCGGAGTGCGAAATCCGGCGAGAGCTCGCGTGCGCGCCGGGGCACTCGTCCGAGCTCCAGAACGAACGGTAACCTTCGAAAGAAAGAAGAGAATCTAAATTTGCTCCATCAAGCGGACAACATTATGCCTCTCGAGAGTGAATAAGAAAATGAACGAAAATCACGAGAAAATCTCAACAAACGAGCAGAAATGAGCTGGCGTTCGATGTTTACTGAAAAAATCCAGCATGAAAAACGAACGGAGGCGAACGGTTGCATCGCCATTTTCTCGGCAAAGAAGGCAGAGGGAAGCAACAGAAGAGGAAGCAACGGAGTTACAGGTTATGGCGGCGGCGGCGGAGGAGGTGAAGCTCGGACCGGCGGCGAACCGGACCGCCATGGCCGACTCGATCATCGTCCCGTCCCGGCGGAGGAGGCTGCTTCGGCTGGACGGAGAATCAAGGCGCGAGGTGGCGAGAGATCATGCGCTGCACAAGCGCTTCCCTCTCTCTCTCTCTCTATCGCTCTCTGAGTTCGTTGCGAGCCGAAAAAAGAAGCGAAGCGGATGAGGTGACATCATCGTCTCGCGTCCGCCCAAAACGCAACCCCGCTTAGACGTCGCCGCTCGCTGCAAAAACGCGAGACGTTTTTAGCTCGATCCCAGGCTCGGCCCAAAATATCCAAATTGGAGATCTGGATCGGGACATCGCGTTGGACTTTATCTTCTCTCTCCCTCTCTTTTTCTTTTATTTTTTTTTATCGATAAGATATCACGTTGGATTCGAGAGAATATCCACTTTTCACGAAAATTTTCAATGATATTAATCTAGCTTCCAAATTATAATATTCTTGCAAAAATATTTTCCATTTACTCAAATAATCGATATTTTCGTGCTTATTGCGCTAATTAGCTTTTAAATTTCATAGATTACGAAAAGCCTCTCTCCCACTTTATTTTTCTTTTCTTTTTTTCCAATTAAAAAGTGAATGGTGATGGTGGAAACAATTTTTGTTCTTCCTCATTCTTGATAAAGAAATTTTCAAATGGTCAAACGATTCAAGAACTCTAGACGCTAACAAACGGTTTTCTCTTTGGGATGACACAATTAAATAAAAAACCAACTCTAGTCACTCAAACACTCAAGCCTTAATTATACCCGCGCAGTATTTTGCTTGATAATTCTCATTAAATAATCTCTCAATTTCAAAAAAATTAAACAAATTTTAAACTCACGATATTTAATTGGATTGAACACTAATACTTCTCGAATGTAATTTACGAATAAGTTTTGATGCACGAACGATAAAAAGACCCACTATCAAGCACTTTAGCATTTCCTCATGATATAGCAACCACGGCACACAAAAATTAGCGTTTTAATGTTCTCTGACCAAGAGCGGATATATATCTTATATATACAGCCAACAAAGTCAACACACGAAAAAAGTATAATCCTCTGCTTGATCGGTCATAGGAGAAGTCCGTTGGCACTGTATAAGGAAAGAAATTTAAATTGGGATTTGGTCAACTATAGTTCAAACTTTGTTGACCCAAACTTTCCCTTACCTTTTACTCTTAACTTTTCTTTACCCTCCAAATCGTTTGATGAGGATTGACAATCTCAACCGTCAGACGAGATCAATCTCCACTGCTGGACTAATGTGATGGGGATAAAAATCCTCCACCGTTAGATCAAGTACATCTTCACTGTAGGATCGATTAGACGAGGATGGAGATCCTCTACCTGTTAGATCGTATAGAAGATCAATGGTCATAATTAAAATTTTGTATAAATAGATGAGCCTTCCCCTATTTATATCATTCACTCCATTTAAGAAGTACAAATGTTTTCTAGAGCTTCTCTCTCTACTTTCTCTCTCTAGAAATTCTATTCCTCGAGTGTGAGAGTGCAAGGGAAAGCAAATCCTTACTGCATTCTCTGGCTTAGGCTCGCTCGGATTATGAGGCCCTCCAATGGCAGCTCTTGGGCGACTGGGAATTGCTTGAGCCCCGGTCCCGTGTCAGAGTTGCCATCTTTGAGGTGGTCCTATTTTTTGTCAATTCCTATGAAATTGAACTAGTTAGAATATCCAAGAAGAAGAAGAAATGAAGACGAAACCATTGAAGAACACATACCATTCATGCCGGCGGTGCGTCCTCTTCATGCCGGCGTGGCGTCCTCTTCCTTCTCTTCGTCCTGGCAATAAATCCATGAAGTCCAGCCTTGTCCCTATGAGTCACCCACCATAAAAGATTAGCATCAATACATCCAAAAAAGTTACAGAAAAATGAAACCTACTTCAACTCTTAGGTTCCATCTCCGAAAGTCAAAGCTCCAAGATAAAAAATAAAAAAATAAAAAAAAATAAAAAAAATCGAGACAAGACCATTGAAGAGCACATACTATTCATGCCCCCATGGCGTCCTCTTCGTCTTGCTCGTTCATGGGCGATAAATTCATGATGAAGTCCACACTTATCTCTATGAGTCACCCACCATAAAAGGTCAGCATCAATACATCCCAAAAATGTTACAAAAAAATGAAACCCCCCACCTCTTGGGTTCCATCTCCAAAAGTCCAAGAGAAAGATGGATGTGGCGGAGGATGTGAGAGCAAGTGATTTTAGCGGATTTCTTCCTTAGAAGAACAAAGGGAATAAATGTATTATGTGACGTTAATATCACGAAAATCCCCAAACCGATACATTTCTAATAAATTTACCTAAAATTAATTTTTTGACAATTAAAAGCCCGAAATTAGTATATATTCGACAAATTTACCACAAACTGATATATTTGTGATAAATTTATTTTATATTAGTTTCCGTTAAATTTTACTGTTAAATCATTGTGTTGGGTAACATGTGACAGTTAATTGGTGTATGATTTTTACAGTTGTATCAATTTGTGATTTTATGATATTAATTCTATTTAACAAATGATGTAACATTCTGTTTTTTTGGTGGGGTAAATTTGTTTCAATTGACAAGTTTAGTTTTTTTTTTTTTTTTTGTCATTTGGAGTAAATTTATCATAGAGATACTATTTAAAATATTTAGTTATAAAAAAAAATCTAATCTATGTTTTGAAAAGAGTAGGAAAGAGTGTGCACCAACGGGGCAACGTCCTTATTAGGTTAGTATCCATAATTATACGGAAATATTTATTTAGGTGGTTTTCGCTAAAAATATGCAATTTGTTAAAACATTAAAAAGAATCTACTACAAAATTTCATGAATAATCCCAATTTTTTTCTCCTTTTAAAGGGAAAATAAAATTCAGTATTTCATGTTTATTATCTCTTTGCAATTGACAGCCGAAAAAAAAGAGTCAAAATCTAGAGGACTGTCAATTTTTATGGGCCCGTTTATTTCTGAGTGGCAAATTTTAGGGCCACTAGAAGCCCATCCTTCGGGCCCAAAACCGGAGCCCACCGTTGCGATTCAGTTCGGAGTTCGGACTCGACTGCGACAGATACTCTCTTTCCGCTGCTTCATGGTGATAGAAATTTGCAGGCGAGGGAGAGAGAGTTCTCAACGGTGAAAGGGATTTTCAGCGAAGATAAGGAGGAAATCATCGAACGGTAAGTTTTCCTGGCTTTCCTTCCCACGAACGAGCGCTGCGGTTACTTCGTTGCGGAGATGATGTCGAGTCGGAACTTTGCACGGTCGTCCGATTATTACCACTTCCTTTTCTTTTGGCCAGAGAGTTGAGTGAAGTTTCAGTGCGAACGGCGTCTATCCGTGGCGCCGCCCCATCTGTCAATGCGTCTCTCGGCCAATTCAGTGGCTCTTGCCTTTGCGTTTGGTTTGGTTTCGATTGGAAGCTGTCGGAAGACCATTTGTTTTAGGATTATATCTTACTAGATAGGAGCATGGTAATGTCCGCAGTTGGCGGCACCTCGAGGACAAACTGGAAGCTAATTTGAAATTCATATATTTGCTTTCGCAAGGTTGAATTTAAGAGTAATCCCAGGAATTGGGTCGTTAGACCATGAATCGTTTTTGTGGTTCTCTGCTACGTAACTTGGTTTTTGTTGAGCTTAATTCTGCTGCGTTTACCGATTCTTCGTGTGTTTTCTTTCAGGATGCTTAGTTTCAAGTATTCTCTCCCGGTTATACCGAGAAGATTTGAATCGAGTCAAATCTGCAGAAACATTAGAACTATTGTGGTAAGATAAGAATCGCCACTGAAGAATAGCTTGTGGATGCATTATATTTGAACAAGCTTTTTCCGCATGGTTCACTGCTTAGCGCTAACCTGCAAATGAGGGAGTGAATGATTACGGGAATTTCGCCCTAATGATGCAGTAGCAATTACTGTTTCGTGATCAAAGTAGTGTGTTTTCTATCGCTAAAAGAAGTTGTCTACTTGTTTCCTTTAGTGCAACCATAAGATGGGAATTCCTCCTCTTACAACGAGGCTTTTTGACAATTATTAGGTATGTGGAGCGAAAGGTCCCCGGCCTAGATATCCTCGAGTATGGAAATCACAGAAGAAAATTGGGACAATCTCCAAGTCTGCAAAGCTTGTTGACTGTGTATGCTTGCAAACTCATCTCATTCCTTTATTTGTACTTTATAGGAGCCTAATAAAAGTATATAACCAGTATTAGGGCATTGAATTTTCTGAAATTATTTGTTTCATAAGATATATGGCTTCTTTGCATCTTTGAACAGCTTTTTTTGGGTTAACAATCTCTCTTTTCAGGTGAAGGGATTGTCAAATGTAAAAGAGGAAGTCTATGGGGCACTTGATTCGTTTATTGCTTGGGAACTAGAGTTTCCCCTGATCACAGTCAAGAAAGCCTTGAAGACACTTGAGAACGAAAAGGAATGGAAGAGAATAATACAGGTGCCACTTCTTTATCCTCTGTGCTCCTCCGCTTTCTATGTTCTTATCTCTTGCATAGTTGCCTGGAATTTTTCACTATAAAATCACGTAAATCTTGTTGGTGCCATAGGTCTCTAAGTGGATGTTAAGCAAAGGTCAAGGAAGAACGATGGGAAGTTACTTTACATTGCTTAATGCATTAGCAGAAGATGGCAGGCTTGACGAAGCTGAGGAACTGTGGACAACGATATTTTCTCAGAATCTGGAAGGCACACCTCGTAAATTCTTCAACAAAGTGATATCGATATATTATAAGAGAGGCATGCATGACAAGATGTTTGAGGTACTCTTCTTTGGTCTTACTAAAGTTTATGTCACTTTCTTGAGCTATGAGAACAAAAGATGCTATTGGTTATTTAATCTTATTGGATATAGGCATGACGGATTGACTTTTGAATAATTCTGTTAGTCGTGCTTGCACTGCTCTGCTTGTGGTTTAGCTCTTCATTACAGAGTGAAATTTCAAGCATCTGAAAACATGCTCAATTCAATAAAAAATTATTGGGAAATGCACCATGCACATGCTCATATGGTTTTCACTATTCGTCATCTATAAGGATGTATTTGTGCTTATCTAAGGTACTTATGTTTTCAACTGCCACCTTTCTTTTTTGCCGTTTAGACCATCTTGATGCATGATTGGACTCCATTTATTTTCATGGCCCACTATCGACTATATCTTAAGATTCTTCGTTTTCCCTCATACTTTCTTTTTAGGTATTTGCTGACATGGAGGAACTTGGAGTTAAACCCAATGTTTCAATTGTTTCAATGGTGGGCAATGTCTTCCAACAGCTAGGTATGATGGACAAATATGAGAAACTAACAAAGAAATACCCACCACCAAAATGGGAGTACCGATACATCAAAGGGAAGCGTGTTAAAATATCAGCAAAGCGTCTGAATGAATTCAATGCCGTTAATGAAAGCAGCAGCGTGAATGGTGATGAGATTATTGAAGACACTAAGCAATTGAATGAGTCTGATAGTCCATTGGAAGGGAACACAACTGATGCCGATGAAACAATTCCGGACACAGATGGGGTTTATGAATCCGATTGATCTCTAATGTATGTAAAGTTCTTGACAGTGGCCTCTATAGCAGTTCAGAGAGAGAATGTGTTCATTTTATCTCTTCCATGGCACCAGATAATGTGCTCGAATGTTTGTTTTGTGGCCTGCCCTCGTCTTAAGTGAAGGATCCTTTGTATAGAGGGGAGACTCATGGTTCACATGATGATGTGAGGAAGGCATTGGCAATATGATTATGGTGTTGCTTTCTGGATTTTCCAGGAAGGGGGAGAGCACTGCTGCTCAGAGATTTCTGATAAGGGTACCCGTGCGAGGAACAACACTAAACTTTTGAATTGTGCCTGGTGCAAATCGTTTTGATTTTGTTCGCCCGCTGAACAGATTGTTCGATGACGACATACTTTTAGCCGTACCAGTTTGCACGAGCTGGGGTCGAATAACTACAGTCATACTCTTGATTTTGCCGGCTCGACCTGTGTCAAGCTCATTCTCGTATGGTGTGGCACTGATGTTATATTTAGAGAGATACCTCACGGAAATATGAATTCTTCCCTCCTTGTCTCTTGGTTTGAATTGATCCAAGGTGGCCCGGGTATAGGAACTATCAAAAAGTTTGCCGTAAAAAGAAGTCATAATAAAGTTCGGCAAACTAAAATTATGAAAACCGTCCTGTTTTTTTCCTATACAGCCGCGGTCGTTCCACCCCTAGTTCTGTTCCCGAGCCTTCCTCCACGACTCCTCTCTCCACGAAGGGCCCCTAATCCGGGGTGAAGGATAGCCCGGAGGCCCCAAAACCCGGATTAGCTCAGATCGAACCGGCTTGGGTTTTTGGGGCCCCTGTTAGGCCGGGACGGCCTTCTCGCCTTGGGGAATTTTTAAAACGAGCTGGTTTGAATCACAAGATTAAAGAGGCGGTTTAGATTTTAGGGATGATTTTTTTTTTACATGAACTTAATTAAATGGTGAGATACATGATGCGTTACTGAAAATCTATAAATCCGTACATAAAATATGAGTTGAAGAGCAGGATTGAATTCGGAAAAAAATGCCCCGAATTTATAGTTCCTTTTTTGTCAATGCCACATATAATCATAAAAGACATAAAGGTTAAGAACCACTTGCTTGCACACTTCGGTCTCCAAGTTTGGACTTGAGTATGTCATAATTTGTTTGAATTCTAGGACATAAAATTTGGGAATATTTTCATAAGTGAGGGAAATTGTGAGGACAAAGCATGCATATATCGACATATTAAAATAATGAATATATTTAAGTTGGGTGTTGGATTACTAGACTACTACTGTAAGCTTTTTCGAAAGCTTGCTTCTTGCCGATTAGACATGTGCTTCATATAGTGTTTAAAACCAATACCTCTAATTAGTATTATCTAGTTTTAGACAAAATTTTCTCTTTAAAATTAGGAAAAATAAAGCAATATTTTCATATATACATTATATATACATATGTCGTAGGCGCCCTGTGGCTTTAGCTGATCGTGTCATTCTCATTAGCGACAAGGCGCTGATAGAAGCCGCGCCACCGCCACCGCGCGTGAGCCGGTCGAATGGCACGGACGGTCTATCTAGAAGAAGCCCGGTGAGGGAAAGAGAGAGAAAAGAGAGAGAGAGAGAGAGAGAGCGAAGAAGCTTCGGCCTTCCTTATCCCTCGTTTCCTCCTCCCTTCTCCAGGCTTCCCACCGTCGCACCCGACCGCCGGAGCTCCGCTCCGCCATGGCCGTCTCCCCCGAGCCGCCGCGCAAGCACCGTCACCACCCCAACCCCCTCTCCCACCTCCTCAACTCCACTCTCCTCCCTCTCATCTCCAATCACAAGGCCGCCCCTCCTTCCCTGGCCTCTCCGCCTCCGCCTCCCAAGCTCCTCCTCCCCGTCCGGTTCCCGCCGGCCCTGTCGATCGCCTCGCCCTCCGACTCGCCGCCGGCCCTGGCGCCGCCGCCGCTCAAGCCGGCGCCGGAGGTCAAGGCTCCGGCCGAGCCGGGCGCCGCCGCCGGCGCGTTCCCGTCGACGGTGCGGATTTCGGCGATCAAATCGAACGGCAAGGGCCGCGGGCCGGCCTTCGTCGGGCAGGTGTTCAGCATGTGCGACCTCTCGGGGACGGGCCTCATGGCCGTGTCCACGCACTTCGATGTTCCCTTCCTTTCGAAGCGGTTTGTTTTGCTGTGCAATTGTGCTTTCCTTGTTCCATTGATATGCTTCGTTGCGATGGTTGAAGGTCTTAGGGTTTTTTTGTCGCTACTTAACTGATGTGCAGAACGCCGGAGTGGCTGAAGAAGGTGTTCGCTTCGATTACTAAGAGCGAGAGGAATGGCCCTGTCTTCCGGTTCTTCATGGATTTAGGCGACGCAGGTATGGTTTTGCTTTTATTAAATGAGCATGCTTCTCACTCTTAGCTTCTTAAGGATGAACCTCTTCACTATATTCCAGGGCATTGCCAACCATTGCTGTGTGGCTAATGACCTGTTCTGTATGATCATAGTCGTGTCTTTAGAAATCATTCAATTCTCTCTGTAAAGCCTCCTATTCTCAGTGAAATTGACGGAAGATGTCTGCTCTTATTGGTATACACGAAATGAATCATTACACCAGGGGATGTTTTACTGATCAAGCTCAACTGAGTGCATGTTCCTTTCTGAACTGACACTCTCACTCTATATGCATGTATATGCATGCACAGATGATGACTCAAATTCTGATCTGATGTATTCTCTGTAGTTACTTACGTTAAGCGGTTGAACATCCCAAGTGGCGTCGTCGGTGCTTGTCGACTGGATCTAGCATATGAGCATTTCAAGGTACTCCAATTCTCAGCCCGTGATGCATCCTTGAATCCTATTGCCATGGAAGTTTTCTTTTCTTGCGTGGTGCTTGTTATACCCATCACAGTCGATTGCCTTTTCTACTTCATTGGCCATCTTCTGTTAGTTCTGTTGTTTCTATCGCGATTCAATGAGTGCTGAACATCCTAGCCATATGCTTTGGAAGAAGCTTGTACAGTTTGGGAAGTTCTTTTTGAGAGGTGCAGCAGGCAAGTTTGAGGTGGGCAAAATTCGTTCAGCTGAGATCTGACCTCAATAAATATGTAGTAGTAGATATAGCGCATATTGTGGATATATGTTACTCCCTCTTTCCTGTTATTCAATATGATTTGATTCTATGTTTCATTATGTTTCATTGAAAATCTCTGTTTAAGCTTTACCATTTCCATGTTCAGTACAATTTTTAATATCGGGATGGTAGTTCATTAAAATGTGAGGGTTAACCTCCAAGCAATTGTTACCCTATAGCTAAGAAATTGTCACCCTATAGCTAAGAAATCGTCTTGTGGGATTGTAGAAAGTAATGTAAGCTGAGAGAACTGAGAAGTTTTTCAGAGAATCTGTAAGTCTGGGGTTTCAGCTGAAAATGCCCGACAATACTTATGCTACTTTTTCAGGAAACTCATAGATTCCTGTTTGAGATATCCGAATAAGTTTTTACCTCCCACTAATAAATAGTGACTTATCTTTTGATTTAATCTTTATGCAGGAGAAACCTCACTTGTTCCAGTTTGTTCCTAACGAGAAACAGGTATCTGGCAAGACCATCTTACTCAATGCGCATACAAATTTATGGATGTCTAAGCTTTTCCCTTTTTCTTTGAAGGTCAAGGCAGCCAATAAACTTCTGAAGACAATATCTCAGGGAAATGGAAATAGACAAATTGATGGTGTGCCCGTATTTAGTGCCCAAAATTTAGACATTGCAATAGCTACTTCAGATGGTATTAAATGGTAAGGTCTTTGACACACGTCTCTTTTCATCGATTTGAGATTCAAATGTGCTGTGGCATCTCACTTTTATATGGTCAATTTTATTGATTAAGAACTTGACATTTCCTGTCAGCGGTTCTCTTCACTTGATCATGTTCTTCATCAAATGTCATTAGCTCTTTTATTGAATTTGATTATTTGGATTGGTGACGCTTCTTTTCATTGTTAATTCTCAATTTCTTCATTATATTCTCACCCACGAATTATACATGCAGAAGTTGTTTCTCAATTTTCTGGTACTATGTTTGATTAGTGTCTTTTGCTGTATCTAACAGCCACTTCCTCATCTTCTCTTTATCAGGTATACTCCTTATTTTTTTGATAAAAACATGCTTGACAACATTCTTGAAGAATCTGTTGAGCAGCATTTTCATTCTTTGATTCAAACTCGGCACATGCAGCGGCGTCGAGATGTGATTGATGATAACCTGACTGAAGTTGCTGATGATGTGGGAGATAGTCTATGGGAGCCTCCAGAGGTACAGCTTCTAATTTACCTCTTAAACAATTCCCAAAATCCTCTGACTCAAATATAAACAACAGATTGAAAAAAAAAAAACACTGAATCCCAAGTTGACAACCCTACCCAAAGACAAGGATGGAAAGGAAGAAAAACTACAATCCAACATTTTTTGCTGCATGGTAAGGAAGGTTTGATGTGTGGACTAACCATATTCCAGCCTGCAAGCAGTTTGCTTTTGCTATCTAGCGACCAGGAAGCTAGTTGCTGGAGATTCAATGTTTGATGATGTGCTGATTGTCCATTCATCTTAGCTGCCAAGGGGGGCAATAGTGTTCTTAAAATCGATTATGATTTTCTTTGGCATGATATAATATAATCGAAGTTTTAGTTGATGGCAGTTTTTTTTGTTGGAAAGGTTCAAGAAGTTTTGGAAGAGATGGGGCATCCTGGTATACCATTGAGTGTCATTTCAAAGGCTGCTGAGATGCAGCTACTCTATGCCGTTGACAGAGTGATCCTGGGAAATCGATGGTTGCGCAAAGCCACTGGGATTCAACCCAAATTTCCTTATATAGTCGACTCATTTGAGCGAAGGTATGTACTTCTAATAAAAGGAGAACACTGATATTGCCGGGACAAATACCTTTTTTTCTATATGCTCTGACCACTAGAAACTTCAGATGAATTAGGTAAAGTAACATGACAGTTTGTGAGCCATTGATCTGTGAGTTGGGGAATCTTGTAGTTTTCTGTATTTAATTGGGAAAGTTTTCACAGCATAATTAGGTGATGCACTCATAACACCAATTTTGTTCTCTTCCTGATAATGGGCCTCTTTCTATTTGTGTCCAACAGTCCGAAATTTTACAACTTTTTTTTTTTTTGTTGTCACTGCTTTAAGATTACTTAAGTACTTCTTTTTCTTCTCAAGACAGTTTAGCTCTGGATCTTTCCATTATATTTTCACCAAAGTTCCTTTTTCTTCAGGACTGCAGCATCTTTAGTTAGAGCTTCTGATTTAACCCACTGTCTCGACGATCGTGGAATGAAATCAGATGAATCTTCTCAAGAGTCAATAGACAAGCTTGCCTTAGAAGAAAACCACCATGTTGACCTAGGACAAAAGGCAGATTTCCGCTTCCCGTTTGGAGATTGGCTTAGACATCCTTGGTCGAAGGAGCAACAGAAGCTGCAGAAAGAAGTTGGTGCTAGGTAGTCTCCTAGTAGCACATTCATTTCAATGAAATGTGATGAACTTTATGGCATCTTACTATGTTATTCTCACGTGTCAGACACAGATTAGAAAGCTTGACTGGTGAACCTGTGAAGCAAAAATTGCAACCTAATCCTTTTCTTCCAAAAATTACCATGGTTGGCATTTCAATGGGGGAGGCAGGACAGGCCAGCAAAGCCACTTTAAAGAAGACGATGGAAGATTTAACGAGAGAGTTAGAACAGACTGATCATGGAAATGCTGCTGGTAACATCATTGATGTTAGTGAGGACAGGGATCCTCTATTTGTGGCAAACGTTGGTGATTACTATTCGGGATTGGCTAAGACAGGATCAGCTCGATTGATTCGAAGAAGTGAAGCTAAAAAGCAACAATAGCATGGTTTTGGTGACGCCAACCGATCTTGTATATTTCATTCAACAGAGACAATAATGTACGTGCTGTTTTCTCTAGCTCATGATATCATTAGGTTCAGTTTGTAAAATGCTGGAATGATTGTAATTTTAATTTGCCAAATATCTCCCGATGTCCATGAAAGATGATTAGTCTCTCTCTCTCTCACTCTCTCTCTCCATCCCCCGATATGCAATCTGAATGCTCCTGTGTATGCATGAACATGCAGATGCCCAGGGTACTCATTTGGGATGCCAAAATAATAAATTTCTTACTCTTTTTCTTCGTTGGTATAAAACTTGAGTTGTCGCTTGGTGGATATCTGACCAAATCAATGTTAGGGGTCCCGCCTTTACTTTCTCCCTCCTTTTCGAGGTGGAAGTTGGTAAATTCGGGTCGAGGATATTTTGCCTGTATCAGCCTATCAGGGCTTGCGTTGTCTCTGTTTTATTTGTTTTCCACTCAAGTGATCCTGTAGTGTTTTTGCTTGGAAATCCCTCTCTCACGGAAGATGAACAGCAATCTTCCGTTTCCAAACCCCAGCATGTTACTTAAGAAAAGCCTTTGCCCCACATCATGTGACCACACCAGAGAGAATACACTCGGTCACTGGAGCGCAATCAGTGATGGACTCCCATTACCATTTCCGGCAGTGAAGGCGCATAGCAATAGCATACAAATATAATGATGGACAGAGGCACCAACAAGGGCCAAAATCGCTCGGCGTTGGGGGGGGGTGGGGCGGGGGGCTTATATTCAACTCAGAAATTTGCTCAGCTGCAGTCAAATTAAACACGTGTCTCTCTCCCATCTCCGTCTCCGCCTGTGTTTTGACACTATCTTCTCCCGCAGCGTCTTTCGAGGTGTTGTGGGGGCATCGTTTAGCATCTCCTAGCATCATGGGCACTTTTCTCACCCCTGCGTCGTCTAATGGTGGCCACTGGCCAGTCCCCTACCCCTCTCTCTGTCCCCTCCAAACACGGAGAAGCTAAAGAGCGAGCCTGTCCGGTTCTAAACTTATGTCTTAAAAGAGTAGAATACATGGAACCTCTTCGAAAGGTCACCTTTATTTCCACGACCGTGAAAAGCACTAATTCGATGTCTCCACCAATCCAAAAGCTTACATTAGTACCCCGAGAAACTTAGAGGAAATTTGAGAAGAAAAGGCGAAGTGGGCTTGTCGAGAAAGAGGGCTAGGGAGGGGTAAAAACAAAAGAAGTGGGAACAGGGATTTTTAGTTAGATTCAAGATTGCAATCTTTCCTTGTCTTGACAACACTGAAAAAGTTGCTCGTCTTTTTTATTATCCATTCCTGTAACACCAGGACCCCTCCCCCCGCCTTCACTCTTTTATGTGTGATGGTTGCCAAACCCAAAAACGCCCCCATGTCTCTCTCTCTCTGTACACACACTTTCATGTGAGAGCGACAGACATCAATGTCATCTCATTCTGCTTTTCAAGGCCCCCCCTCCTACGTGCAGTGCATCCCATGTATGACCCTCTCCGACCCTTATCCAAAGCGGTGAGAGGGCCAACCAGAGCTTCGATCTCCCCAAGTGACCACTGTCACCGATCGCCTCCCCTCGATTTTCCCCTCTGACTTCTCTATTCGTTGACTCCACCAGAACGCCGTTGACTCCCCACTATCCTTGTGGACACATTGAGGCGCGCACGACTTTCTTATTATTCGTACAGTAGGAGAAGAAGAAGGAAAGATCCTTTCTTGATTCTCATATCTTCAAAAAGCTCGTAAAGTTTGGACCTCAAACACGTGTCCTAAAATGGCTGACCCTTGAAGTTAGGATGATCAGAATGATATCTTGGTGAGGTATTTGGTCAAATGCACTCTTACTTTCTATGAGACGAAGTCTATGCACATGTTATGTGCCTTTATAACAATGCTTTGTGGGATGGTGCTGCCATCAACATGATTTGAAGCACTAATTACGCACTTTGTTGACTTTGCTACCAGATCAGTTTTACTTAGAGTTTGACCGAAAGAAAAAAAAAAAGAGGATTTTTACTTAGAGTGCTGGGATTATGTGACATCTCCAATCATCTGTTATGCATTTGATTAATTCCACCTCCTGCTTGGACCGCACTTTGGTCACGCTCCTTTTAGGCGCGCATCCTAATCGCTCGATTAACTCAATTAATCCCTTGGCCATAATTGGTGGAAAACATTGCTTTTTGATGGCATTTTAGATGTGAGAAGTCTGTATCTAATTTCTTCAAATTAATTTTTGATGGCAAATAGAAATGAAGTTTCTCAAATGAACCGTATAGCAGCAATTAAAAATTGTAAATGAAAACTAAGCTAGAGTAAACTACTTTATAAGTAAACGATATGAGACCTTCTTTGTAATCAATTTGAGTCAGGACAAGCCCCGATGGCAAATAATTTTCGAGGACTAATAAGTCATCGACGTGGAAAACTGTTCAAAAAGTTCTAAACCAATTGCATTTTGACTAATCTAGTCTGAATTTTTCAATATTACCAATAGAGTCCTAAACATTTTCATAATTTACGAATTGATCCATATGGATAATTTTAACCGGAAATCATTGACATAAACGCCAGGCATTCTACATGGCACAGGACGGCATTAATATAGATAGTTTTAAAAATATTTCTGAATTTTTATTCTTTTACTTTCTTTCTTCTTCCAAGTCAAGCAAGGGTCGTTGGACCTAGCTCAACGGCCGGTGAGAGTTGCCAGCCCTCATTTGTGGTCTACCTTTGCCGGATTTGGTAGAAGATAAAAGGAAAAGATAGAAGGAAAAAATAAATTATAAAAAATTATCAAAGTTAGCGTCAATCATTCTATTTGGTATTGTTGACGTCCATGTCAATGATTTTTGATTAAAATTGATCGAATAAATTCAATTGACCAAATATGAAAATATTTAAAACTTAATTGACACAAGTGAAATGTCTATGATAGAATTGGTTAGAGTGTAATAAATTTAGATCTTGTTTGATGATTTTATCATCATTGATCTCTACATTGCTACTAGTCTCTCCTTGTTGCCAACATTTTAGATATACACTTGAAATAGTAATGTGTAGTAGTTGCAAGTGCTATATCAATATATATTGACCTAGCAAATCAACTAATAAAGCATCATAAACTTCAAGCGCCAAAATTGAAAATGTCTCACAACCCATTTTTAGTCGATCTCAACACCACTGGCACCGGCAGTAATCAAAGTGATTTCCAGTTGAAACGGACTGATTCCCTCGCCGGAGATCGAGAAGCCCATTAATGGCAAAATCCAAAGGGCTCGTAAATGCGAGTTGCCGTTTGTGGTGCTTTTGAGGAATCTGCGGATTTCGCCATTAAGTAATGCCCCCTCTCTTCCACATGCATATACGTCCCATGTGAGGACCGTCCAATGTGTCTGTTTTCCATGTCCAGAAAAACGCTTGAGCTCGAGCAGTCGGGGCTGGTGACAGATGGTGATCCTCTTAGGACACCTATCTCTTTTACCTCCCCTTCCGGCGAGAAAGACAATGGGCCAAAACAGAAAAAAGAACCCTTTGATGCCACGTGCTTTTTTTCATGGGAAATGAAAGGAGAAAAGTTAAAATTCATGAGACTTGCAGGGTATTTTAGATAGTTGGCATCCCGTGCTCTTATCCCTTGATTACCTTTTATCTCCTCTCCCGGCCATAAACATATTGTGCCAAAAAAGGGGGAAAAACCCTTTGAAGTTATCTATCTATTTTTGTGAGAACTTAAAAGAAAAATGTTAAAATTTATAAGATTTGTAGGGTGTTACACAAGGTTTTGGATAATCGAGGCTCTATGCTCTTATCCCTAGGTTATCAAATTCAATGTGTCTTTAAGTATAAATGAAAATTTGAATAGACGGAGCAAATATATATAGATACTATGCCTGTGGTGAAAGAGGAATTTTTTTCTTTTTGTCTCCAAGTTTCTTTTTTTTTTCAAAATTTTAACCCGAAAACAATTTATTTGATCCTTTGTTTTGAAAAGGATAATATTGACATTCATGAAAAGGCAAATCGTTATCACCATCCATGTAAAAAGCCACTCACATCTTTTTCCTCCTGAAAAGTACATTGGCCTTGGTAATTTACATCTTTATGTCATGATCACACTACATGTTAAATTTAAATCCCATCGGATCACAGCGTGCTTGTCAATTTGCATCATATTTTCAAAACACAAAACACGGCGCGGATCATCAAACGAGCCCAACGGCACATAACATGACGAGGATCGTGGAATATGAACATTTTCATAGCACGCGTGGGAAAAATGATTGAACGCCTATTGACGCACCGAAAGGGACATGTAAACACGTCGGCTCGCATCACATTGACACGGTTGCTCATGTTTTACTTGTTTTAATTAAACGCGTGGTGCTGGGATCGAAAGGGTCGAATGAAAGAGCCGACACTTTTACCGCCCCTTTGAAAAAATGAGCCGAGCCGTTGATTTGGGAAAAAAGATGCGAATTCAATCGAACGCACTTGAACCTACGTATTTCGCTGGAACGCAGCAGCGGCGAATTTGGTCCGCCCTCCGTGCGCATCTTCTACGGTCACGCGCCCCCGCGCATCACTCTTTGCAGCAACGCCTAACATCATCTTTTGGAATCCATCGACATCGACGTGTCGACGTCGACGTCGGGATCGAGATCGAGATCGAGCGAGTTTAATGAAGTTCGGGCCCATCCCGATGCGCGTCCTTTACAGGCCACACGCGCGCGCATTGGAAGGCGGGACGTTGGCAAGCGAAGCAAAAGCTTCTCCGCGATGCGCTCGTGTTGTATTCGCCTTCGGCACGCGCGGAAGCGAGATCATCCTAGTCTCGCACGGCGCGTCGCGACCACTTCCCTCCGTGTGCCCCTTGTATTTTCACCGCAAAAGTGAAAATTCATCCGTCAATTTCGTCGGCGGCCCAGGCACATCTTTCGGCTTGGATCCAATATGGCAATATGTTCCGAGCTGGGGCATGATGTGATCCCGACTGATGTTTCTCCTAAACTTTTAGGAAGATCCACACGCCGTAAAAATGCAAATGATTGGACTTTTTAGTTGTATTTAATCTAATTCATAAAGTTATGGACTATTTCATGAGCTGAAAGTTTAATGGACTTGTCATAACTCGATTCTTGACCACTATTTGATGAGTTTGATTGTTATATAAATTAGTTATATTCGATGAATGAATATACAATGTTAAAATCCAAAATAATAGAAGTGTTAATTAGGTTTACCATTTATTTAGACTTAATTTACCTCTATAATCCTTTCTTTGCTCATTCTCGTACTTGTTCATTACGTGTTCTCGCCTTAATTTTGATATTATGAATTCTCTAAAATTTGGTCAAACACGAAAATGTTTTGACAATACGGGTTGAGTCGAATGTTAATCGAGTCGAGTATAAATCATTATATTTAAATTACATGAAAATTAGTTAAAACAAGTTAAATGGGCTAATTTGAAAAGAAAAATATCGACCCACCACAGGTTTTGATGAGTTTAAATTATACTAATTTCAAGAATCATCTAAATCGGAGAGTGCACCCACGCGGGTGGGACTCAGGATTCCCTTCCCTCTCTTTCTTTTCCCCCGGAACTTTCACGATTTCACAGAGAGAGAGAGAGAGAGAGAGAGAGGGGAGTTCCAATGAGAGCTCGAGTACGGAAATTAGTGGGTCGCCACGGATTCTTCTGGCAAGACCGAGACGAGAGCATCTTTTCTCTGTTCCTTTTTTTTTTTTTTTTTTTTTTTTTTTTTGGAGGAGAGGAGGGAGCATCGGAGCCTTCCATTCCCACACTCGGCAATTTGCGCTGTCTCCATTTTGACATTTCTCAAAGTCAATGTAAAAGCCACTTTTAGACACTACACAAACACCCAGAAACCACCCACACACCCCCACCCCTCCTGGTGGTCCCCCACCGGAAACCCCCCCAAAAAAAAAAAAAAATTGAGGAAAAATCGAAAAGACGAAAACACCCCTGCCCCTCCTCCTCTCCTTCCTCCTCACCCTCACCCTTTCCGTGTCCTTTCCCTCGCGTATAAATAAATTAACAATTTTTACCGAGTCAAGTGCTCCACCTATTCTCCCCGCCCCCTCCTCACTCGTTCTCTCTCTACCGTTCCTTGGCTTCTGTCCAAAAGTCAGCGCCGTCCTGTGCCTCCCTCCCCCGCCATTCCAATCGCCCGATTGCTTGAACCAGAGCAGCAGGAAGAAGCATTGCACCCAGAAAGCGGAACCCTAGTTCAGACACCGGGCTGTCCCCAGGCCGTCATTCTTTTTTCCCTGAATGGCCGAAGACTGGGATCTGAGCGCCCTGGTCAGGAGCTGCTCCTCCTCCTCCGCCGCCTCCGCCTCCGCCTCCGCCTCCTCCGCCGCGGCGGCCCCGCCGGAAGGCGAGAACCCGCTGGCTTGCTTGGCCTCGTTGACTTTCGAGGACGACGACAAGGACCCGTTTGGCTTCCCCAACCTTGCCGCGCCCCGGAATGGAGCTCTCGATGAGCTCCGAGAACTGTACAGACCCTTTTACCCCGGCGCCGACCGTTCCCTCTCCCGCGCTTCCGATTTCGCGCCCGCTAGTGGCTCCCGCGCGCCGGTCTCGCCGGAGGCCACCGCCGTCCCCCGCTTCGACCGCGCTTCCTCGGCTCCCGCCATTGGAGCCCTCCAAGCTCCTCAGCAGCAGCTGCAACGGGCGGCGCGACACCAGGGCCTTGACCGGAAAGTGCTTCCCGCTCAGCAGCCTGTTTCTTCTCCGTTCCCTCTGCCCGCCATGCAGGCTCAGACACCAAGATCCAGAAAAAGGTAACAGCTTTCGCGTATCGCCGAACAGTTCCACCGAATCATCAGAAGAGATTTCTAATTTCCCTTTTCTTTTGTTTCTTTTTTCCTGTGGCAGGAAGAGCCAGCAGAAGAAGTCGGTTTGCCATGTGACGGCGGAGAATCTGTCGTCCGATCCATGGGCTTGGCGTAAATACGGTCAAAAACCAATCAAAGGCTCTCCATTCCCGAGGTCCACAGCGATTCCGTGAACTTTCACTCCTTTGATGGAGTTCACACAACTCGTCAGTCACAGTCTCATTCGTTCTTTTTTTATTTTGAATGAAAAATGATGAACAGGAACTACTACAGATGCAGTAGCTCCAAAGGTTGTTCGGCGAGGAAGCAAGTGGAGCGGAGCAACGCCGACCCGAACATCTTCGTCATCACCTATACGGGCGACCACACCCACCCCCGTCCCACCCACCGCAACTCCCTCGCCGGCAGCACCCGCAACAAGTACAGCACCTCCTCCTCCCTCCAGAAACCCGACTCGATCTGCCCGGCCCATTCCGCTCCCGCCGCCCCGTGCTCCACCTCCTCCAACGCCGCCAGCCTCTCCCCGACGACCCCCCTGACAGCTCCGATCGACGAGGACGTGGCCCATCCCTGCGCTCTCCTGACGAGCGAGGACCTGGGCATGGACAAGGACAGCGAGGACTTGGTCGGAGACTATGAAGACAACGACGACCGCCCGGAGGAGGAGGAAGGCGAGGACGACCTGCTGATTCCCAACGTGGCGGCCATGAGCGAGGAGATCTTCATGGGGTTCCGCGAGCTCGGCCAGAGCCCGGCTTCCGGAGACAACTTCTCGTCAGGTCCCGGCCGGGCGGACTTCACCCGGTTCAGCTCCGCCGCTGCCGGCGCTGGCGGGGGCCCTTGAACCGCCCGGAAAAAAAAAAAAAAAAAGTCCAAGGCTTGACGTGGATATATGAAATCTCTCTTTTTTCTTTTTTCTTTCTTGACAAGATCTTCGTCCACCGCCAGTTAGGTACAGAAAGCGATTAGATGGGAAGAATCTCTCTTCCGTCCGCCACCATATCCAGGGTTCTCTCCTCTCTCTTTCACCTGTTTTTGCGCCTGTCTTTTCTTCTGTTTCAAATCTTTCGCCTTCGAGTCTTTACCTTCAGTTTTGTATGTACAGCAACAATTCTAGGATGTCCTTGATCTCCCGTGCGTGGAATATCAAAGTGAACTTGAGTTTAGCAGCTTGCTTCTTCAGACCTCTCTCTCTCTCTCTCTCTCTCTCTCTCACATCTTTCTTCCACCGTCTGTCCATTTTTCTCGATGCTTGGTTGGTGGGCTTATCGTGTTCATCTTGTGCACTCTTTCGTCACTAGCTTCCCCTTGCCTTGACCTTTTCGTGATGCCGCCACCTTCTTCTTTTGGGGTTTTGGCCGATTCGATTCCTTCCTCTGCATAATACCCGACGTCATATATCTTTCATATGCATATCGAATCACCCATCCGGCGCATGCTGCTAGAGAATCAATCGACCCACAGCATGTAAAACTACAAAGAAATTCGCTATGATGAGTTCACAAACTTACATATGTTGGTGCCTTTTTTTATGCTAGGTGTTCGTCTGTAAATATCCAGTCAGTGAATGATGTCTCTCAAAAAGTTTCCATTTATTTTTATCTTTTTTATTTTTTTTATTTCTATCGAATATGTGTGTAAGTATCATCGCATGATTGCATATGATCATTCTCGGTTACTTTTTATTATTCTCATCTCGATAAGTTTTAAGGTTCATATCATTGAAAGGCACGATTGCTCCATGTAAAAAACATAGGGGATTCATCATCATCTAGAGGAGGGTCAACTGGAGCTGAAGATGGAGAAATTTTAAGTAAATAAAGAAAATGAAGGAAAAATCGAGTTTATATTTCTTTAGAAAAAAAAAAATTCTAAACGGATATATAGAGGGAAAGGCAAGTGGGTGCATGACAGTTGTCGGTTCCCTGTAAGGGAGGCTGGAGAGCGTGACCGGCTCCGCTCCAGTCGCCTTTATCACGAGACAAACGCAAGATCCCTTTTTGTCTTTTCACATACTCACGCTAATGCCCCATTTTATTTTAATTAATTTAAATTTATTAAATTATTTTTCTCTGGTCAAATATTTCTTATTCTTATTTGGGCTAGCCGGTCAAACCTATTTTATTCATCCATTTCTTTATGCTTATCTCCTCGCCAGTCTGAACGGGGGAGAAATAATATATGGAAAAAACAAATGTATCTCTGTAGATTGCCATTAGAATAATCATTTTCCATGATGACAATAATGATGGGCTTCTATAATCAAATGGGGCTGTTGATATCAAGGCGAGCATCCTCGAAAACATGCATCGCCCATATGAGGTTGTATGGAATCTCATGATGGAAATTCGCAAATGCAAGTTGATGATGATTTAATCTTATTTTATGTAAGGAATTCAATTATGTCTTTTGCTTTCTTCGGAGATCTTGTCTCGATTGCTAATAACTTTTCAAGCTTGGAATTGTTGCAGCTAATATCAATCACCCACAAAATAAATGAAAAAATTAATTGTGTATGACCTCTTTTCTCTTCTTATTTCTTTTGGATAATTTCCATCTAAAAGAACTTCAAAAGCTTCGGTCCACATTTGGATTTCTTCAGCGAACAAATCCAAAAAAAAAAAAAAAAAAAAAAAAAAAAAAATCAGCCTAGAGAGTGACAAACAATCTCCAAAACATATATATATTATATACATGTTTTTGTGTTTATTTAATGGGTTGTACGGCAGCTTGTGGATCGTATTTTAAAGATAAAAAAATAGATGGACGGCATGGATGTTGCTTTCAAGTAACAAACTTAATATACGACTATATACAAGAAGAAAAGAATCGGGAACGATCTATCACGGACCGTGAAAATTAATATTGAAATCAGCTTGTATATGAAACAATTATATACAAAAAAGACGTGCAAGGCCATGCTTTACAACATTGCGCGTACCTTTCGTGGATGGGCCGGGCCGGGCCGGGTCAATCTTGGATCGATTTCGTGATCTTGCGCGCTTTTTTCGCCCCGGGGGGGTGGGGTGCAAACATGAGGTTCGGCTTGGCCCATGAGCTCTATCGTGCATGCTCAAATTTCTCTGCATGGAGACGGGCGACATTGGATTTAGCAAAAATGGAATGGAGAAGAAAGGATCCACGACCACTTTTCTCGTGAATTTTTTGTCAAGAATTCCCATGAAAAGACCTTCTTTGCAAGCTTAAAGCGTAGATGTGAATCAGCAAACCTTAAAATTATAGCTCTGTCGAATTGAAACTGCTTGCCTCGACACCCTTTTTGTAGCCTTCGCATGACAATTTCATTCGCCGGAGGCATCTTGCTACCATGGATATCTCCGAGCGACGACAAGCAGGTAGCTATGACTCTCCTTCCCTTCTGCCTCCTCCGCCCCGAGGAAGCGAGACTCGTCCTCGAGCAGATCTTATACTCAATTAGGGTGGAAGTTTCGAGGAAAGAGAGGGAGTTCCGTTTAGTCTTGGTCGGTGACATTAAATCACACCGGACACGCGATTTACGCCGAAAACCCGAGTCAGACATCGGGTATTGTAGAGATTTTATCGCATCCTTGCCACGTGGTGTGCACGAAATTATTTACCCGGCATGAAAAGCATAGATTTTTGGTTTAAGGAGATGATTTTTTACTCAAGCTAGATTATTCATACGCACTAATTACCACATTAAAGAGATAACACATTCATGATTCAATTGGCAAGAAACTAGACACAAGGGCCCATAAATAAAGCCCGCGGATTTGATTTTCGGCCCATTTAATCGAACTTGGGCCCTGCCAATCGGAGCCCAAGAATCCGCTTCGCGGTCGCAGCTTCAGTGCCCCCTCCATTTCTCCTGAAGCTCGAACCAGCTGCTCAGAGAGAGAGAGAGAGAGAGAGAGAGAGTGAGAGTGATCGATCCAGTGCCTTGCGAAGCTACGCCGGCGGCAAAGATGTTTCTGCGAGCGATCGGACGGCCGCTGATGGCCAAGGTGAAGCAGACGACGGGGATCGTGGGGCTGGACGTGGTCCCGAACGCGAGGGAGGTGCTGATCGAGCTGTATGGCAAAACCCTAAAGGAGATCCAGGCGGTCCCCGAGGACGAGGGATACCGGAAGGCGGTGGAGAGCTTCACGAGGCACCGGTTGAAGGTGTGCCAGGAGGAGGAGGACTGGGAGGCGATCGAGAAGCGGCTCGGGTGCGGCCAGGTGGAGGAGCTCGTCGAGGAGGCGCGCGACGAGCTCACCCTCATCTCCAAAATGATCGGTCCGTTGATTCGAAAACCGCTTTTGATTGCATTGTGTTGTGTCAATCGGTTCTGATGGTGCACTGGTATTTCGATGGATGGATGGATGGGGGCGAATTGTTTTGCGTTGTCGAAGCGGTTTTGTGTCAGTGATTTACACGTTCTTATATATGCT
Organism: Eucalyptus microcorys; assembly: GCA_014182515.1. NCBI lineage: Eukaryota > Viridiplantae > Streptophyta > Magnoliopsida > Myrtales > Myrtaceae > Eucalyptus > Eucalyptus microcorys. The sequence goes on along the minus strand of CM024562.1, from coordinate 31,386,291 downwards.
CATTTAGATTATGCATAATCTACTAAGATAGATGAAGGATTAGTTTTGCGTATCCTTGGAATTGCGCTGTCAGGTTAGAATGGTGTGTTACCAATTTATTTAGCTATCGCGAGACAATGATGAAGTCTCTTTCTGATGAATCTGGAGCAAATGAGAATGAATGTCGTGGAAATTGCTAATTCAAAGCCTCCAATGAAGTGTTGGGCTTTAGGGACCTGAAGAATCTGATAGTTCCACCTCCCTTGAGATTGCATTAGTTGTGGTTTGGAAGGAAGTATTTGTCATCGGTTGAGATTGTCATATCCGTTCGTGTCCATTATATAAGTCATATGTTTGGCAAACCCCGTGTGCCGGTGAATGCTTTAGTGTAGGCTTTTGCTTCCGATGTAAGAGGATCGTTGCACTAGGATTTTTTCACATATGGCTGCTTCTTGGATGAGCCTTGAAGGAAGTTGTCGCATTGCTCTCTCGACTTGATTAACCCTCCTGGTTGTGAGTACTCTATTGTATCAGTTGCAAGGCATCTTGACTTTACTTTGGCAGGAAGTGGCAACTCTAGAGATAGTGCATTGCAATGAATCTTAGCATGGAAGCTCAATGAATAGAATTCCCATTATCTTCATTGAGTCTGTCGAGTTCTTAGTACCGAGTTCTTAGTATCTCTTCAGGAGAGTTGAAATTTCAAAAGTCCAGGGTTGTTAGTTACTGTTTAGTGTATAACCAAACTCTCAGTTCTGTTTCACATTCTACTGATGTGTTTACTGATGTCTAAGATGAAGAATGTTAGAAAGAGAAACGTTCATGCATAAACAGTGCTTATCGCGGACATTGTGATTTTGCAGAGTGGGATCCGTGGGGTGTCCCTGATGACTATGAGTGTGAGGTTATTGAGAATGATGCTCCTATTCCAAAGCATGTCCCCCAACACCGACCAGGGCCACTGCCTGAGGAGTTCTACAAGACGCTGGAGACTATTGGTATAGGCCAGAAGGAAAGTAAGCCTGAAGTGACCTCTGGCGAATCTCAGTCGAAGGCATGATGAGCTGCTGGCACTTGATATCTGACTGAGTTGCAAAGGCTGAATGTGATTTCCATTTTCTCTTTGATGTGTTATTCTGTAATAAGCCCTTCTTCTAGATGCACTAGTTCGCACCATGGGACTCATTTTGAAGCATTCAGCATGTAATCTCAAGGTTTTTCAATTGATTTTTGTGCCATGGGAGGGATTTAAGCTTTGTTTTATACTCAATGAAAAATGAGATTTTCATAATGTGTTCCTCATTTTCTTGGAGAAAACTACATGTGTGACAGAAAGGAACTGTCTCTCCACTAGCAAGAATATATTTTGTTCTTTGATTGTGGCGAAAGTTGTCAATCAGCCTGTCATAGTCTTTCTATCCGAGTGGCGAGATAAGATAAAACATGTTGGTAGTTTTGAAATTTTACTTGGCCTTGATTAATAAGAAGGGTAAAAGATATCCTGACACTATCTTCTCCTTTTGGAACAAAATATGTTCTGCCTCCGTTCCAAAAGTCTACACCTTTCCTTTTCCTGCTGATGAAGCTAGGAAGAGCCTATGCATGCTACTACGAGAAGACGTATTGTAAAATGAAATGGTACCAGAGCAATATGATAACGTCTTCCTCTTAATCTGAGACTTCAAGGATATGGAATTAGAGTGCATCTTCACTCATTGCATGAGAGAGACATAAGTGTGATCGATCAGATAAAATGTATGGTAGGCGCGATGGGAACTTTCTTTGCATTTTCTTCTGAGGGAACTCTACATCCACTAAGCATACTGATCATCACTCATCGGTAAATGCCATAAGTTGTAATAATTCAAAATCAACAGACTCGCATTTGAGACTCCCTTGCCCACGCGTGCATCATTGACTATGACTATTGTAGTCTGTGGATCTCAGCTCTGATACTCTGACGCTCCATACTCGGCCTGGGCTCTTTCTGCATTTGAGATGGTTGGAGGCTTAGGGAAAAATTGCTCCGCCTTGCAAAGTTTGACTAACCATGAAATGACCAAGTGATGAGTACTGTATGGTTAGATTTTCAGACATGACAGAAGCTTGAGGTGATTAGAAATTTCTTCACCGGTGGTCATTGCTGCAGATTAGACTTTTGTGATGCACTACATCTCCTGAGGACCTGAGGTCACATTGCCCATAATCTCACTAGACTGACCAGTCATACAATTGAGCCGCTAACAGAAGTGAGATCTCTGAGGTCTGCAACAGGAGGTGGCTTAATCTCAGAAAAATCGCAATTGTCCTTACAAATATATCATCCAGTAGGCAAGATCCAATCTGATGAACCTCCATAGATCTTACATCTGCATATTGAACCTATCTCCAGCAGAAGAGACATGTTGATTCAGCTGAGGGAAACTCCTCAAATCCAAATCTCTCATCATTTGGCGAGTCCCATCACCCAGATCAGATCTGCCAGAAGCATCATACAGCTTTGCAAGTAAAAGATAGAATGTAAGATCAAATGGGTCGAGTTCCATTCCTTTTCTTGCCATCTCTTCACCCAAAGGTACATTCTTATGTAATCTACAGGCACTGAGCAATGTTTTGTAGATCATTGCATTTTGTTTTAAGGGCATGTTCTCTATCATATCTCTGGCTTCATCTAGACGCCCTGCTTGGCCTAGGAGATTGACCAGACAATTATAGTGATACAATTCTGGTGCTATTTCGTATGCTTCTTTAATAGAATGAAAATACTCTAGACCAAGATCAACCAAACCCCCACGACTGCAAGCAGAAAGCACTAACAAGAGTGTCACAGAATCGGGCTTGACTCCTGACAACCTCATATCTTCAAACATGGAGAAAGCAGGAGAAATATTCCCTGTTGATACCAATCCACTGATCAACCCATTCCAGGACACAGAATTTGGTTCAGGTATTTCTTCAAAAGTTTTGTGTGCATCTTTCATACACTGACATTTTGCATACAAATCAATTAGGGCATTTGAGACTGAAATCCATCTGCCAAGGCCTGATTTTACGGAATAACAGTGAAGTTGCCCCCCGGAAATCATTTCATTCATCCCTGCTGATGCAGACAAGAAACAGGCCAGACTAAATTCATCCATCATGACTTCTTCCTTTACCATATATCTAATCATTTTCAATGCCATACCATGATGACCCGCATGATTCATTCTTGTAGCCAAAGTTGTGTATGTGATGGTATCTCTGTGGTCCATCATGCTTAGAACACCCCATGCATCATCAAACAATTCCAGTCCGGCATAAGCATCAACAAGTGCATTGCCAACTGTTATGTCATGGTCTGCCTTACTTTTGATTATAAACCCATGAAGCTGCATAGCATGAGTAGGACATTCTGTCGTACCACAAGCCCTAAGAATGCCAGAGAGAGTGAAGGAGTTTGGCTCAACTCCAGCTTCTCGCATTTCCAGGAAGAACTGGAAAGATTCCCTTAAATAGTTATGTGCAGCAAGACCGGCAATCAAGGTGGTCCAAGAGATGACATTTGGTGAGTATATGTATCTAAATACTTGAAAGGCATTTTCCACTGTGCATGAGCATTTCATATACATGTCTATAAGTGCGTTTCCAGCAGATACGTCTTTATCCAGGCCAACTAAGATTACCCTTGAGTGGAGCTGTTGTCCCAGTTCCAGCGACAGAATTGATGTGCAAGCAGTCAAGAGGCTTGAGTATGTAAAATTATTTGCTGTAACCCCAGATACCTCCATCAGAAGAAACGCCTCGATGGCCTCCCTGACTTTTGAACTCTGCACATATCCAGAAATGATTGTAGTCCATAAGAATACATCAAAATCCGGCGTTAGAGAGAAGATCTTGATGGCATCTTCCATCTTGTGAAATCTTGAGTACATGTCCACTAAAGCTGTCTTCAATATCAAATTCAACTGAATTCCCCACATTATCAAATGCGCATGAATAAGCATTCCATATTTCAAACCAAGAAAGCTTGATGCAGCAAGAAGCTTAACAAACGTGTACTCATTTGGAGGAACCTTGGCCTCAACCATCCGAAGGTATAGATGTAATGCTAAGTTCCATTTCCGGTCTTCAAGGAATGACGATATCATTGTTGTCCAAGCAATTGCATCACTATTTTCCATATGCATAAGCATATTACAGGCTTGCTCTCTATAACCACATTTGTAGTATAGATCAATTAAATTACTACCAAGGATTGGATTTGACTCCATCCCCTTCTTTACAATATAAGTATGGATACTAGATCCACAGTCAAATTCTTCTAGTGCAGAACACGACCGCAAAACACTTGAAAGAGTAAACTCATTTGGCGTCTGCCCTGACGTCAACATTGAATAAAATAACTGCAGGGCATTCTCATGATTCCCACTTTTAACATAAGCAGACAAAAGCCCCGTCCAAGACACCACGTCCCTCTGTGGCATTTCATCAAAAAACTGGCGTGCTTGCTCAAGACCGCAACATTTCGAATAAAGGCACAAGAGGTTGTTGTTCAAGTACAGATCATCCTCGAAGCCCAACTTGATAACTGGGCTGTGAACGCATAAACCATCTCTAAGAGACCGTAAGTTGCAAAAAACCAATATCCGTGAGCAAATATCTCTGAAACGTGATGATGGGTTTTCACTGAAGAGTGCATATAGGGTCCGGCGTGACATGTTTCTCTCTCTAGCTATACGAACTATGAATGTCGGGAACTGAGAGCGATGGCTTTAGAAATGGAACATAGCCACGAGAGATGTTCTTCGAGATCAAGATACGATGTGTAAGGCGCTTCGATCATTCCCTGGAAGATCTCCGACGATAGAACCATGAAGCAACTCGAGAATGAGCTATCCATCTTCCGCATGGCGAGAAGTATTCGAAGACCTCATATTTCGACTTGCGTATATAATTCGTGCATCTCTCTGGCTCTGTACGTCGGGCCTCGACTAGAGTCAAGACGGAACGTCCGCAGTTGTCGAAGCAGGGGATGGCACTGTACTACAGGAGAAGCTATCATATGAGGATAGCGTATTTACTGAATTGGATCCAGATTGAATTTAATATTTGTACTAAATTAATGAAATATTCTAGTGCTAAAAGACTTTTTGATTTTTTACATTTAAACTCAGTTTATTTTGTAAAACATATTTTCCAAAAAAAATATTATCTTCATTTCTTAGGAAAATAATTTAACAAAAAATATTTTTTTAATCAACAGAAAATCTAAAAATGATTTCCTTTAACAAATCAGATATAATTTTCCAAAATATGACTAGAAATTTGCAATTAGACCAGAAACTCACGATTGAGCATGGGAACCCAACTTTAGATCTTGGGTCCTTGACGTCCAATATCGGGTCCATACATGGGGCCCAAGTCCCCGGTGCCCACATCTCAACTTGATGCCCTGGTGCCTAACTTGATGCCCAGCACTTGGGCCCTTGTCCACAAAGGTTGTGTTTGGGTCCCCAAAGCTTGAGCTCAAGTCCCTAACACTCGAGCACTCAAAGCTCGTGTCCTTGGTGCTCGAGCAAGTGTGAGGTTGAGGCTTGGGACCCTGGTGCTTGTGTTTGAAACCCTAGTGCCTATGCTTGGGTCCTTGACGCTTGTGCCTGGGTCCATCGAGGCTACGCTTGGGACTCTAGTGCCAATGCTCGGATCTCCCATGCCAAAGCCCAGGACCATCAAGGCCAAAGCTTGGGGCTCCGATGCCCATGCTTAGGTCCATCGAGGTCATGTTCAAACCTTGGCATTCACGTCTCACTCTATCAAGGCCAGACCGGGGACCTAAAGCTGTGGTAGGTCCTTTGAGGCCGTGCTTAGGTCTTTGGTATCTGTGCTTAAGGCCTTAGTGCCCGAGACCCCAACGTCTACACACAAGTCCATTGAGGTTGGACCCAGAACCCTGGTATCAGGCCCAAGCCTAGCCTCAACGGACTTCGAGAACCCAAGCATAGGCATTGGGGATTCAAGCATGGGCACTGGGTCCTTAACCTAGCCACTTTAGACCCAAGCCAAGGCACTAAAGAGTCGGGCACAGGCACAAGGGGTGTCCGTGCTCATGTCCTTGACATTTGGATTGAGGTCCATCAAGGCCAAACGGAGGACCCTGGTGCCTCAACCCGATTCCCGGGTTGTCCATGCATGAGGCACTAATGCGTGAATAGTGTATGACTATTTAGGAAAATCAAATCAAATTTTCTTACTGAACAACCAAAAAAATTTTCCTTTTCATTTTCATGTTTCAACCAAATATCGAATAATATCACTATCTTTTTGGAAATTGACTTTTGAAAAGCATTTTTGTAGAAATATCACTTTTCCTACGAAGTAAATGGAGTCTTATGGAACTTCTCAATTGTGGATCGTTACTTTATGAATTATCATCATCCATCATTCTTTTTCAGGAAATTTGTCCAAAGTTTGCATCGTTCTTTTGCTGCTTTAATGTTTCTTTTCTATGCAAAATCCATCTTCTATTTTCGACCCTAATGTCCGTCTACCCCTAGACAGTAAGCAAATGGATAAATTATATATGAAGTTTGAAACTCAAGAATCGTAGCCTTTAGACATGACTTTTCGTAATTGAAATGAATTATTCCGAAATATGAGAAGTAGAGGAGCATCTCAATCGGTTTTAATTTCGTAGGGGCATGTGGTTCGTTTTGTCCCCCCATGAAATTTATACAGTCAAGCTGCCCAACTTTACGATTAAATAAAATAATAATTCTCAATTTTCTCTAATTATATATTTTTTTAAAGTTAATATCACGAAAAACCCTAAATTGATATACCGGTGATAAATTTACCCTCTGTTTATTTATATTAATAATCAAATTTATGAGTTTAATCACATGTAGTAATTGACCGGTATACCAATTTGGATTTTACCCTTCATTTGTAACAAATATACCGGTTTCTGGTGCTTTTATTGGTGCTTGGTATAGGATATATCAATTCAAAGTATATTACAAACAATAAATTCATCTAAAGAGGAACTTATGCATGACTAGGATATGGCAACCTTTGAAGTCTCACAACATTTTTATTTAATGCCATAATTACATTATTTATTTTGAGTATGGTTGTCTAGAACAAAGATTACCCCTCTTATACTGTTAATCTAGGTGGATTCAATTATCAGTGAACATGCCAAATAAAACATACAGGCACTGGATCTTAGAGGCCCTCATACTCATCTTTAAAAAGAAAAAAGCGTATAAAAACGCCAAACAAAGAAGGGGTTTGTTGTCAGTGCCTTAGAGGCCTCGTACTCATCTTTAAAACGAAAAAGCTTAGACTTTGAAAAACTTGCAGGTCAAACAAAGAAGGGGTTTGTTGTCTTGTTTCTCTGTCACAACAAAATGACGTGGAAAATTGCATTTTGACTTGAGGTGTCTAGTTGAATTTTAGGATAAAGAAAAATGTTGGATGGAGATGCAGCTTTGGACTAAATTTTGTGAAGGTCGTCTTTTCTTCATATTTGATTTTGCATTATTTTGGCTCACTGAGGAGGCTTCCGGCATAAGTTTTTGGTATCGCCTTAAATACAAGTGTGATTAATAGATTTTGCTCATACTTGTGATGATGCATGTGATAGGTGGAATCAAACGAAACAGTCCTATCCAATACGAAAGAAGGGGTAGAAAAGGTCAAAGAAGGTATTAGGCTCGTAGTCCTAAACTAGTGTTTCTCTGATTTTCTTTCAAGTAAGCCTTCTCTCACCACACTCTCAAGGATCTTTAGAGACAGAAACTCTAAGAAAAACTCTAAATTTTCTATTATTTGTGAGATGATACAAATGAGAAAGGAGATCCCTATTTATAAAAGTACCTCTCTAATTACAACCGTACATTTTTGCACAATCTAACGGTGGAGGTTCTATCTTCCTATCTACTAGCTACTTGCATTAGTCACGAAAAAAAAAAAAGAACACTCTAGAATGTGATACATTTCCCATATTACCCATCCCCAAAAAGATTCTAAAGAACTCAAGAAACCCTAGAAACTCTACTAGAGAGGTTTCAATCATATTTTAGCTGCTTCTATTCTAGCTTCATGAACTATGCTTCATCGATTGTGTCCGAATCCAGTAGATATACCTTCTCAATAGAAAGGTCATAGTTGTTGGTAAGACATATACTGTTTGTTATAAAGTTGCTGGTCGGATATTTTGAATTGAGAAGCAATAGAGCTTTGGTCTTGCTCTTTAATCTTTTGTGTTGGGAAAATTACAAAAAAAAAGCCTTAAACTTATTATAATTATGTTAATACGGTCCCAAACATATTTTTTTGGCCAACTAAGTTCTAAACCTTTTGCAATTGTGTTAGTTTAGTCCAACCAGTCAAATTTGGCAGATTGGCGCTAACATGGCCGTCAATTAGTGCTAGTGATAATTTTTTTTATAATATTTTATTTTATTATCATTTAAAATCTTTTTTCCTTTTTTTTTCCTTTCTTTTTTATTCCCATTCTCTCTCCTTCTTCCTTTGGCTTCGGCAACCAGCTAGAGGGAGGGCTGGCCGGTTGTTGGATTGAGGCGGTCGGGCAAGGTGAGCCCACGCCAGATCTGATGGGGACTCACCTTGCTAGTGGCTAGGCAAGCTCGCCTTTGCCCAATGACGGCGATGTGAGCTTGCCCGGCCACCTCAATTTGACGATCGGCCAATCCTCCCTTCTAGTCGGTTGTCAAAATCAAAGGAAGAAGGAAGGAGGAGGGAGGAGAAAAAAAGATAAAAAATTAATAAAATAATTCAAAAAATAAAATATTATTAACAAATTGTCGCCGGTAGTGGCCGGCACGGCCGTTGGCCGGCTAATTTTGGCAAGTTGGATTGAATTGTCACCATTGCAAAAAAATTTAGAATTAATTGGTCAAAAAATAAGTTTGGAATTGAATTGAAATAATCACAATATATTTGTGATTTTTTTGGTAATTTTCTTCTTTTGTGTTTGCTGTTGTTTGCGAACATGATTGACATAGCAATGTTACCACACATTGTGATGGGATCCAATTTCTCGAAAGATGTATGGAAAATATTTTCGCAAATATAATGAAGTTCATGGTTTTATTTGTATAGCATATGCATTAGGAAATGCAACATTTTGGAATATTTGAAGGACTCTTATTAGCGAGGTCCTCATGTTGTAGACTAGCAGATGCTCCTAAAAATGATCTGAAAGGGTGTCAAGATTAGTGGAAAAGTACAAAAAAAAAATATTAAACTTATTGCATTTGTATCGATTTAATTTTAAACTTTGTAATTACACTAATCTTTTTTTGTCAAAATTACTCCAATTGAATCTTAAATATTTTTATATTTTGTCAATTGAGTCAGTCTAGTCAACTTTTGTTGAAAATCACGAATGTGGATGTTGCCCTCCTATGTAGCATAGTCGATGCTAATCCAAATAATTTTTAATAATATTTTAAAAATATTTTAATTTTTCTTTTCTTTATTATTATTATTATTTTGGGTACTAAGGATTAGTGAGGGTCGTGACGCCTTCGCTAGATTTGGGCCAAGGGCTATGTGTTCTCGCTTTGGTTTGTGAGGGTGTCCTAACACTTGCTTGGCCCTAATTTGGGCAAGGGCCGTGACGCCCTCGCTATGGCTAGCAAGGGCATCGGATAAGGGCCGCGACGCCCTTGCCCACTGCTAGCACTAGGCCCTTGCTCACCGCTAGCACTGGGCCCTTGCTAGCTCTCGGTCAAAAGAGAAAGAAAGTAAAGAATAGAAAATAAAGAATATATTAAAAAAATTATAAAAAATTCAAAAATTATTTAAAATGTTCATATTAGCGTCGGTCGTGCCATATAGAATGGTCAGCATCCACGTCATATCTCGCTAAAATTGGTCAAATAAATTCAACTGACAAAATGTAAAAAGTCAGAATTTAATCGGTATAAGTGTAATAGATTTGTGACTTTTTCGATACTTTTCCTCAAGTTCAGCGAACCCTTAACGACTTTTTGGGCAAAGTCCATCTTATACTGATGGTCACCTTCACAGTCGCTACACGTTCTCATGATGAAAGGTAAAAGCTATCCATCAAGAGTCGTGCCTCGATGAACGGTGTGGATTCTCAAGCTCTCTCGCTTGTATGCAAATTCCTTCATCTTCTTCACTTTCTTCTGCAGCTCTCCAGGACAGTTGATCCGTTTCCTCTCCTCATCTACTGGCCCCAAGGAAAGGCCAAGGTGTTGGTCTCGGACTCTCCTATGATGAAGAAAGTGTCAAATACACCGATTATGTTAAGTGTGCGAGAACTTGTCATTGTTTAATTAAATCATGCTCTGTCGTGGATAGTAAGTCACTAGACTGGGGAGCTACTCTGGTCTCCTAAGTAATCGTTCCGTGGTCATGAATCCGTTGTGACCACTTGCATTAGTTCGTAAACTCCTCAAGTGTCTCAATATACGAATTTAAAAGATTTACTATGGAGTACTAGCTCTCTTTACGATGGTCCTACTGGTAAGATATAGAGGACGGAACCACACGATCACAGCCGATGACTTCAATTCTTGCCGATGCCCCCATGGTTGCCTTTCAAGTGTTGGCCGCCGGTTATGGTAAATTCGACTCTTCATGATATATGTCATGTTCATTGTGGAAAAAAAACCTACCGTTGCGGACAATGTCTACATTAAAGTAAAAAAAATCTCTAACGTTCCATCTCATAAAACCTTTTCTATAACAAAAAAAGTCATAAGACAAATAGAAATATCCTTCGTGTTTTAATTGGTTCATGAAATTGATATACACAATTTCCATTTATAACAAATGTTTGCCAATAATTTGAATGTACCTGGAACTATGGAAGAAAAATAAAAGGAACTGGGCTGGTATTATTCAAGTGCATGTGCATAAAACTTTTTCAAAGTTCTTTGTTCTCATGGATGTGTTCTCCCGGTCATGTTACCAGCTTTTTCGCGAACATAAGGTTCAGTTTAAGTGCCGCCTGGTGGAGCTCGCCCTCCGTCACCACTCTCGCCTCTTCGTCATCTCCTCCCCTCCCCACCTCCTCCCTTTCATCACCTCTTACATCTCCTCCTTCTCCTCCACCACCCTATCCATAGCCTTCCGCCAACTTCCCCGTCACCCTCTCCACCCCTTCTCTTTTGCCACCGTGCCGCCACAGCCGCCGCCGCTGCGTTCTCTGACGAACTGGCTATGCGCTTTGAGTATGCCAGCCTCAAAACCCCAGCCTCCACCAAGCGTTGTCTGAGCTGCTCTCCACCATCAAGCCGTCCCGGGAGTCCAAAGCTCTTTCGTCGAGTTCTTCTACGGCTCTGAAAAATGCACATGCGAACGAGAATGTTGGAGCGGAGCAGCAGAATTTACGACCGCTTCTTGAAAACGTGGACGTGACTGGCATAATCCCCTGGGCAATAGTACATAAAAGAATATATAAATAACAAAATATTTTAATACTTTTACCACATATAAACTAGATTAAGAGTGACACGTGAAATTTGACTAATCAAATGGATAGACGTACAAAAGGGATAAAAACTAACTTTAATAAATTCAACCCAAAAGTTTTAGTGAATAAGATTTATATATAAACATACATTATCGAATATTAATATTTCAATATATTTAATATAAGTCTCGGGTTGAAGATGCATTTAAGTGACTTGATCCATTTTTAGGATTTGGTATCTTGGTATTGCGATGTGACGTAAAAAAAAGGGCGCGTTTGGTAACGTTTGTTAAAAAATTGTTCCAGGGGAATGAAATAGAAAAAAAAAGTTTTACATTCGGGGAACAATTTTTGAATAAAAACGCGTTTGGTAAAAACTTGTTCGGGAATAAAAAATGAACAAGAACACGTTTGGTAAATTTTATTCTTTTTTATTTCTTTTAATTTTTTAATATTTTTATTTTATTTTTCATTTTTTTCTTTATTTTTTATTTTTTTCTTCTTTCGGCTGGTCGCCGGCCTCCGGCGACCGGCCGACGGGGTTGGGTGTGACCTCGCCCGGCCACGGCGAGGCTCGCCGTGGCTAGGCGAGCTTGGCCTCGCCGGATCCGGGCGAGCTCGAGCTCGCCCGGCCCATGGCGAGGCTCGGCCTCGCCGGATCTCGCCGGATCCGGGCGAGCCCGAGCTCGCCGGATCCGGCGACGCTCGGCCTCGCCCGGCCAAGGCGAGCCTCGGCCTCGCCGGGGGCCGGCGACGCTTCGATGAGGTCGCCGACCCTCGACGGCCTCGCCGGGGGCGGCGACGCTTCGACGAGGTCGCCGACCCTCGACGGCGTCGCCGGCCCTCGACGGCCGGTCGCCGGCCATGGCCGAGGCCGGCGACCGGCCAAAAAAAAAGAAGAAAAGAAGAAGAAGAGAAGAAGAAGAAAAGAGAAGAGAGAGAAGAAGCGTTTCTTCAAAATTGTTTTAACAAGAAACAATTTTTTTTTTTTTCATTTCTCGTCTTTTTGTGTTAGGAACAAAAAAAAAAAAAAAAGTAAACGCAACCAAACGCATTTACATTCTTTTTTTTGTTTCGGCAACGAAAACATGCAGGGCCAAAATCTTTAAAAAATAGAAAAGACCTTTTTAAAAAATAATTTGGGGTAATAAAAAAGCTACACCAATTGATCACTTTTATTGTATTACAAAATTAGATGGGACAGGATAAATCGAAGGGGCAAAACATAAGACAAGAGAGGACAACGAATATTTCTTTTGGCTAAACAAGAACGATCTTAAATTGTTAGGAAGAGGAAATCGGAAGCTAAATCCTTCCAAAGAGATTTTACCGAGAGTTTATTCGAAGAGATTTCTATTTTTAATTATTTTTCCTATTTCAGATCACCGATTTCACAGCAAGGAAATTACCATTTCAGCCTGCAATTTAGCCCGACTTGGGTCCTCGTATAAAATACTCTGGGAATAATAAACGCATTTTAGTGGCATTTACAAATAAATCACAACCTATCGGAGTCAATCCTCGTCCAGTACCCTTTTTCACCCTCTCTTCCATTGCCTCTTCCCTTTCCTCTCATCTCGCTTCTGCTTCGATTCTAGAACCTTTTGCTCGCCTCAGATCCTCCCGGCCATGGCGTCCGATCTGGAGATCAAGGCGAAGGAGGCGTTCATCGACGACCACTTCGAGCTCGCCGTCGACCTCTACACCCAGGCAATCTCCCTCAGCCCTAACAACGCCGAGCTCTTCGCCGACCGCGCTCAGGCCAACCTCAAACTCTCCAACTTCACCGGTACACTTCTGTTCCCTCTCTGTACTCCTTTTGTCGGTTCTTCGGTTTAATTGTTTTCGTGTCTAAGTAAGTTAAGAAACCTATTGGTGTTGTATCGCGCGCGTCTTGGGCCGCTGTTTTGGGGCTTTACATGCAATTTATTGTCAGGATGTGAAATTCATGATTGTAGGGTTTGTATAGAGCTAGTACATCGGTCTGAGATCGCTTGTTTTCTCGATATTGAACTTTGTTAAATCACGATGATCAAACTAGGCTGGTTGGAGAATGGAAGATGATAGAGCGGCAGTGATCTTTTCTATCTGTCCATTTTTATTTTTATTTTTTCTTGTGCCAGTTGGAGTTGTTTCGGGGATAACAGGCGTGAAGTGAAGAAAGGGCGGAGAAAAAGAGAGACCTTGCGCTGATTTGCTCTGATTTTCTGTTAGCTAGGTCATAGCGGTTAATCTACGCGTCTTGTTTGGAATACGGCATAGCCCTACCTTCTTACTAATTATGTTAATCTGTTTTGACTTATCTGGTTTTTTTCCTGATTTTCCCCCTCTTTAGAGGCTGTTGCTGATGCAAACAGAGCAATCGAGTTAGATCCTTCAATGACTAAAGCATACATTCGCAAGGGGTTAGTATCACTCGATTCCTTTTCTAACTTTTGACCTTGCATCAGCTAATTGTGACGGTGGTATGTGGAAACTTGTTATTTTGGATCGTGGTAATGTCATTGTTACAAATCAGATGAAACCTAGATGATTCTCTTTTGAAAAATGGTCAAGACTTCTGTATGTAATTGATGCATTGTGACTATTCGTTGTCTTTAATTTTCATGCTATATTGCTTGTTCACTTTGATGTTTAGAAGGTCATCTACATGTGTGGGATAAAAAGATAGGTGTATCTTACCTCACATATGCAATGTAATATAGTGCTACTTTCCTCCCTACATAGTAATACATGTAAACTTGCTGTCGCCGTGGAGCTCTAGAACTTGCACTTGGATCATTTTTGTTCATTTATGTAAAGCTATTTGTTGAGGGCATATGGAGCTGATATTCACTTGTTTGCTCTCTCTCAGCAATGCCTGTTATGAACTTGAAGAGTATCAGACTGCCAAAGCAGCATTTGAATTAGGTTCTTCTTTGGATCCTGAGGATGCAAGATTCACCAATTTAATCAAAAAGTGTGATGAGCGTATTGCAGGTATTAGACTAGCTAAATCTCTTTATGATGAATCAATCTCTCTACTTGAGAAATAAAAGCTGGTACTTGAACCGAGTTAAATTAAGCTTATTTTGTCCTCTTGCATTTCATTTTTTAAGATACTCTATATGCTGGAGCTCATTTTGTGTCCAATCAATTAATACGAGCTTGAGTTGAGCTTAAACTTGGGTTCTCAATTTGTTATACTAATGAGAAGCAGTGTGATGGTAATTTGTCATGCTGAAATTTATACAATCTATTTAAAAAAAATTTATAAAACAATCATTTGATTAGGTGCTCAAGCTGCTTGAGTTTTTCTTAGGGGCGAGCATCGGTTCAGGGTTAACTTTGGACCGGCCCAACCCTGCTAGTCCAGTCCAATTCCCAAGAGGATTGGGTCGGTCTTTGGTCTTGGGATCTTCAACACTGTGGGTTGGTCCTCTGTCTTAGGAGTTTAGGGTCAATCCATATATATATATATATATATATATATATATATATATATATATTTATATATTCTAAAGAGAAAATCTTAAGTCAAACGGCGTCAACACCATTAAACGGCTTCTCACGGAGTTATAAATGGCATAATTAAACGGCACCTCACGGCGCCCTTCTCCAGTATTCGTTCTCTTCTGTTTTCTTTGTCTTGTTAGTCTTCAATTTGTCAAAATCGAAAGAAACAACTTCCCCGATTGCTTCTTAAATTCTCATCTTGTCCTATATCTTTATGAGCGGTCTTAATCATTTTTATGGTTTTTTGCTTTTAGCAGGTGTGAAATTTCTATTGTTGTCTTATCTTAAATTTATTGAATATGTATTGGTATTTATAGTTTGATTGCACAATGCTGCATCGTCAATGAATATGAAATTTGAAATGATAGGTTTGTCTTGTTAGGGAGTACAAAAAATGAAACAAAAAAATTATTGGTTGGTCACGGGTTGACCCTAAAATCGGGACGAACCCATTGAATCAGTTTGGTCCTCAGTTCTAGGCTCAATAGGGTCGGTTATTGTCCTAAAAATTGAGGACCAACACTGTGCGGGTTAGTCCTAAGGTTAGGAGTGGACCGGCCTAGCTTGAATCATGCTCACCCCTGCTTGAGGATGGAAATTAATATAATTAGTTACGGAGCTACTTGAACTTGAGGAGAATCTATATCAGCTGCATGACTAAGCAGAGCTCATTGTTATCCCCCTATAACAGGCCAACCTTCTCATGTGATCTAGGCACTTTTCATGTATAAGTGTACATGTTTAATACTGATCTTTGTGGATGATTTGTTGCACATTGTGGAAATCGAATGACTTCTTAATGATCAACTGCTTTGTGGAATTATGTTTTAGAGGAATCTGGTGATTCACTTGACCAGCCATTTGAAAAGGCCTCAACCCAGGTGGTACCTGTGGAAGGTGATGAGGAAGGTGGTCAGATTGTGAATGAGGTTCCCAATCAGGCGACTTCACAGTTGAATGTCAAACCGAAATACAGGTCAGATGCCGTATGCTTAATAATGAAGAATTTGTTTCGGATCAATTGTATATGAGCTGCACTTTTGTTCTGTTAGTTTGAAAATCATCATGGTGCAACAGAGTTTGGGCTTTGGAAGTTTGCAGCTTATCATTAGTTATGCTTTTGCAGCTGTTATGCTTCTACCAGTTAAAAGCCTTTATAGCATCCATTAAAAAAAGATCTTAGAATGCATGCCCTTTCCATAATTAAGCAGGCTTATCAGTAATTTGACAGCTGATCTTTTGTGAGTGCAGACATGAATTCTACCAGAAGCCTGAGGAAGTGGTTATAACTATATTTGCAAAAGGCATACCAGCTCAAAATGTTGCTGTTGATTTTGGCGAACAAATTGTAAGGTTTTAATCACATAGGATTTTGTGCTTATCAATGTTGGACTTGTTGCTCATTTTTCTTTCTAAAAAATAGGATGGACACTGACTTGATTGATGCCCTTTGCAGCTTAGCGTTATCATTGATGTCCCTGGTGAGGATGCATATCATTTTCAACCCCGCCTATTCGGAAAGGTGTGTAACCCAGCAATTTGTAATAGAGCAGCTTATAATAGGTTTGTTTGTAGTGACTTATACACTAAACTGTTTTTTAATCAAATCTTGTGTGTTTTGTAAGTTGACATATTTAGGAGACCTTTCAAATACATAATTTTTCTTAATTTTTTATGCTAGAATTTTTTTTTTTCAATTTTCAAAATTTTGGAAGGAAACTAAAAAGTTCAAAAATTAATTGTTTCAAATGTAGGCAAAGTGGCTGATAAGTTTGACATGTGTGGGTTGGTCATTGTGTGATCGGTCTTATCACATGTACAAAAAGGCACTAATTATGCATTAATAAGTTGGTTTTCTTGGGTTAAATTTCTCGAGACAGGATTCTATTTCGAGATCTTCAAATAGGATCAATAGGGATTTATAGTTTTCCTCGAGTACCAAGTTGGGTCTAGCGAATGCACTTTCTACTGGCCTTTTTACCAGTTTTCTTGTCTGCTTTCTGCTTCATTTGGATTCCATTTGTAACAGATAGCACCGGAGAAGTGCAGATATGAAGTCTTGCCAAGCAAAATCGAAGTCCGGCTTGCAAAAGCTGAGCCATTAAACTGGACTTCTCTTGAATTTAGCAAGGACAGCACAGTTCCTCAAAAAATTCATGTAGTCTCAGGTACATGTTCCGCTTTTCTTTCATCCCTATAGTGAAAGTGCTCCACATTTTAATTCTTGCTTGTCTTTAGCGTGTCAAACCTCCCAAAATTCTTTCCCCCACCCCCCAAAAAAATAAATAAAAAAGAATTAAAAAAAAAATCAAATGTCACCCTCTTGAATATGTGGACTCATACCTGATGTCTTGCAACATTAGATTTGCTAACTTTTATGAAATTTCTGAAGGTACACACTGTTACTTTCTGAAGGTACACATTGTTACTTAACTCATTCTGAAAGTGTTATTAGTTGTTAGACTGAGATACATAAATACCTACTAATTTGTCTCAATTAAATGATGCCTTGGACTCCAGGGAGATGGAATTGTTTGGGGAAATTCCTTATATCTATCTGGTGCTTGGTATAAGATATACCACTTCAAAGTATATTACAAACATTTATTTAAAACAAGAAGCTTATGCATATCTGGAACATCGCAACTTATGGAGTCTAGTAACAATTTTATTTAATGCACGAACAGACTGCTTTTGGTCATTGGACCATTGACGGTTGTACATGATTTATCCACCATGTTTGAGAATGGCTGTCCGGAAGAAGGATTATCTCCTCTTATACTGATGAATATTCTGGGAGATTTAACTATTGATGAGCATGTCAAATGAAACTCACAGGCACTGTATCTGGCACTGTATCTGGATCTCAAAGGCCCTCGTATCCATCATCAAAACCAAAAAGGGTAGACTGGGATAAGCTGGAAGCTCAAGTAAAGAAGGAGGTTTGTTGTCAGCCTCATCTCTCGATTCTCTATCTCAAGCTAGGGTGTAGAGTTTGTTTTTGCAAGAGTATGTAGTGGATAGTTGCATTTTGACCAGAGTTGTCTTCTTGGTTGTTGTATTTCAGGAGAAAGAAGAAAAGTTGGATGGGGATGCAGCTTTGAACAAATTTTTCCAAGATATTTACAAGGATGCCGATGATGACACAAGGAGAGCAATGAGAAAATCATTTGTAAGACTGAAGGCTCTTGCATTATCTTTCATAGCTGTAGCTTACGCATGACATGATTTTGTGTATGTTTGGTTCTTTCACAATGGGCATGCAAATGTCCTCTTCTTTTACGTTGCATCTTGTCCTTACTGGGACCTTTCAGCAAAGGTTTGATACAGCCTTAAATACAATTGCTTTAGCTAGATTTTGCTCATACTTGTAGTGATGCATTTAACAGGTGGAATCAAATGGAACAGTCCTGTCCACAAATTGGAAAGAAGTGGGGTCGAAGAAGGTAGAAGGAAGTCCTCCTGAAGGTATGGAGGTGAAGAAATGGGAGTACTAGGCTTGTGGTCCTTTGTAACTTTACGATGAGGTCTTGGCTGTTTACATTTTGGCTGCTGTTCTAGTTTCATGAATGGATTGTGTCTGAATCTTGTAGAAATACCTTACCATAGAAAAACCCAGCTTGGTGGTAATACATGTACTGTTGTTAATGAAGTTGCTGGTCGTGAATTTCAAATTGAGACGTAATAGAGCTCTGGCTTCTGGTCTGGCTCTTTACCCTTTTTATTTGCTGATGGTTGCACACATTTGACTGACGTTACAATGCTGCCGCACATGATAATGGTGTCCAAGTTCTTCAAAGATCTACAGAGAATATTTTCAGAAATATAATAAAGCTGGTAATATATGTAATTTTCTGTGTTCTTTATTATTTTGTGAATCCAATGATAGTTCATGGTTTGATTTGAGAAGAATAAGTATTATTAGATGCAATTTTTTTGAAGGACTCTTATTCACGAGGTCATCATGTTATAGACTAGCAGATGCAACTGGAAATGATCTGGAAGGGGGTCCGGTTCAGTAAATGTCGTTCTGACTTGAGCAAAGTCTATGTTATATCGATAATCACCTTCATGATCTCTACCCATTCTTGTGACGTAGCGTGAAAGAATCCTTCGCGAACCGTACCCTGGAACAGCATGGATTCTCAAGCTCTCGGTTGTTATGCTTTGTGATGCTGGAGCTTCATCTTCTTCCATCTCTTCGACAGCTCTGAATGATAGTTGATCTGTCTTTCCAAGAAACTGGAAAAATGCGTTGGTCCAGGGAAAGGCTGTCCTTTTTCCCACTCTCTTTCGTACATTCCTTCGTTACTGGCCCAGGAAAAGGCCAAGTGGTGGTCTCGCTGGGATGGAAAAATGTGTACTGTAGACCATCTTTTCTTCTTGTTGACGAGGTCATAATTTTATTGACTAGCGGATGCACCTTACGATGATCTGAAAGAGGGAAGGGGGGGGTGGCGGGGTCCAGTTCCATAAACGCCGCTCTGACCTTTGAGCGAAGTCTATGTTATTATATTGATGTTCACCTCCACGATCGCCACTCAGTCACACGTGGTGCGAAAGCAATCCTTTACAAACCCTACCCTATCCTGATGAATAGTGTGGAATCTCGAGCTCTCCTCTCCGATATGATGTGGGGGGGCTCATCTTCTTCATTTTGTTCAGCAGCACTGAAAGTTAGTTGATCTGTCTTTCCATGAGCCAGAAAAAAAAAGTGTTGATTCAGGGAAAAGCTGTCCTTTTCCCACTCTCTTTCGTGCATTCCTCGGATACTGGCCCCAGGGAAAGGCTAAGGTGTAGGTCTCGCTGTTAGACCATCTTCTCTACTTGAGAAGCGTACGGGAACTAGTCATTTGGTCAATTGAGTCATGCTCGATAGCGGCACTTATTAAACAGATGAGCCACATGCTAGAACACATATTGATGGACCGGTAGTTGATATGTTAAGTTTTACATGAATTAAATGTCCATAGTCGTTGTCTACCCAGGTATTATATCAATTTCCATGGACAACAGTCATGTTCCATAATACTAAGGCAAATCAGTAACTCGGACTCCGGCGAAATATACTTTCTTAATACATAGTTCAAGAGTCCATCTTCACTTCTCATTTGAGTATGCTAACATACAGAGATGTTTCTGTGAAATTACATAGAAGTACTAGTGGGTAGAAATTTTTAACGTAAATAAAATTTTGATAGCCAAATACAAGGTATTTGGTGAGGTATGCGTTGACTAGGGGCTTTTATGGTCTTCTAAGTAATAGATTCTATCGTAAATCCATTGTGATCACCTGCATTGCTTGTAACTCCTATATGAAACGTCTCAACACATAAAAATTTCAACGATGTTACGATTTTTTTGTCCATAAAAGATCTTATAATTGATGAGTGAGGTTTACTCGCATTTTCATTTAATGGGCAAAACATCCTTTATGATGTCTATTAGCCCTCTTTTATGATGGTCTTTGTGGTGAGGTAAGGAGGACAGACTTACACTTTCACAACTTATAAGCATAGTTTTTTATTTTATTTTATTATTATAATAAATTTGGAGTTCAATTCTTGCCAATGCCCCCATGGTTGCCTTTGAAGAGTTGATTATTAAGAAATACATGATATGTTCATTGTGACAAAAAAAGAACTACAAATGCGGACAATCTTTATAGATTAAAGGAAGGAAAATATCTTACATTCCATTCCGCAAGACTTTTTGTACTAATGCAAATCACAAAACAAAGAAAAATGCTGTACAATTTGAGATTGATTCAACTAATAGTACACGTGAGGTGACAAATTGTTATTACGTATTGAATTTGATCCATTTATAACATATGTTTGCCAATAAACCGAATGTACGTAGTACTACGAGAGGAAACTAAATAACTCATTGGACAAGCTGATTGCACAAGATTTGAATTGAATATTTATCTCCTTGAATAGGCATGCTATTGTTGGACAGTCGTTTGTCATTCTTTGTTTTTTTCCTAAATATGTGCACCATAAATCTTAAAACTTATTATAAAAATATAATTGAATCCTAAAACTTTCAAAAAATACAATTAAATCATACAACTTGTCAAATTTGTATAATTGAGTCCCTCCATTAACACTATCAATTTGTCCAATAGAAAATACTAACATGTTATTTATAAATTAATTTCTCTCCTATTTATCCTTCCAATCTTATTTAAATTATATTTAAAAACTAAAAATAAGCTAAAATTTTTTTTTAAAAAAAATTGGAAAAAAGGGCAAGGACTTGCAGCTTGGCATTACCATTGCTGCTCATCGTTGAAGGGGTTGGCGAAGGTTGTCAGCCCTAGGCTAGGGTGGTCGACCCTTGCCTGGGCCGACGAGACTCACCCGACCAGGTTGAGGGCTCTTGGTTCTAGGCAACGTCAGCCCTCCTTTTCGATCGCACTAATTTAATAAGTTTTATGACTTGATTGTACTTTTTGAAAATTTTAAAATTCAATTGTGGTTTCACAACAAGTTTTAAGATTTGTAGTGCATTTATCCCCTTTTTTTTCACAAGAATATTTTATTAAGCATAAGAAAATTTTGCAAAAGTAATGATATTAATCTGTTCAATATATATGAGCAAGGAAAAAAGTTCTACACTTTTCTGCAAAAAAGTAATAGAAAACGATAGCGTTCTTTAATATTAAAATAAAGGTAGGAAGAAACTTGAGAGAGAAAGTAAAATCTTCGTTACTGTTTTCGTAGGTGGCTAATTAACGAGGCAAGATAATCCCCTTATCTATGGGAGCGGTAATTCTCGATGCTTTCGTCCGCGTCGCTATAAATCCACTGCGGGAGAGGCCCCCTCACAATTGCAAGCGCCACAACGGTACACAGAAGCCGTCTCATCCTCACCCGCGATGGAAAAGGCAGACAAATGTCACGTCGTGATGTACCCGTCGCCGGGAAGAGGTCAGCTCATGTCCCTGGTGGAGCTCGCCCAGTCCCTCCTCCGCCACCACCCCCTCCCTCTCCGTCACCGTCCTCATCTCCTCCCCTCCCCACCTCCTCCCTTCCATCACCCCTTACATCTCCTCCGTCTCCTCCGCCACCCCTTCCATCGCCTTCCGCCACCTCCCCTCCGTCTCCCTCCCCCTCTCTCTCCTCCGCCCCCACCGCCTTCTCCGACGACCCGGCCATGTACTTTGAGTACGCCCGCCTCAACAGCCCCAACCTCCACCAAACCTTGTCTGAGCTGCTCTCCGACTCCCAGCCGTCACAGAAGCCCAGAGCCCTCGTCGTCGACTTCTTCTACGGTTCCGGCGCCGAGGTCGCTTCAGCGCTCCGTCTCCCTGCGTACTATTACTTCCCTTCCGGCGCGAACCCTCTGGCGGCATTTCTCTACCTCCCCACCCTACACAAGCTCACTAACACCAGCTTCAAAGACCTGGACGGCGACGTCGACATCCCGGGCGTACCGCCCATTCCGGCGAAGCACATGCCGACGAGAATGCTGGACCGCAGCAGCAGAATCTACGGCCACTTCTTGGAAACGTCCATGCGGCTGGCGGAATCTGCCGGGCTCATAAGCAATACGTTCGAGGCGCTCGAGCTGAGGGCCGTAAAAGCGATATCGGAGGGACTGTGCGTGCCGGACGGCCGAACTCCGCCGGTGTACTGCACCGGGCCGATCGTGGCAGTCGACGATCACATCAGTAAGCGGGATTGCCTAAGCTGGCTGGACTCGCAGCCTAGCCGAAGCGTCTTGTTTATGACCTTCGGAAGCATGGGGGTGTTCTCGTCGAAGCAGCTGAGAGAGATCGCTCAGGCGCTAGAGGGGAGTGGGCTCAGGTTCTTGTGGGTGGTGCGTAACCCACCACCGGACGATGAAATCTGGCGCAACTTAGCTATTAAACCAGAAGATGATCCAGGTATGTTTCCGTCTCTTGTCTTCATGAGGTGGTACGAGAATAATATGGGGGACTCCGAATCACGGTCAGAAGTCAAATAATTCAGCTCATGAGCTCTCAATGACGAGTTTTACAAAGACTTCTTAGCACACCAACGATTTCCTTTCTCTCTTCAGGCATGGATGCGATCCTCCCGAGTGGGTTCACGGAGAGAACCAAGGACCGAGGGCTGGTGCTGAAGTCATGGGCCCCGCAGGTGGCAGTGCTGAGCCACGACTCGGTGGGCGGGTTCGTGAGCCATTGCGGGTGGAACTCGGTGATGGAGGCAGTGTGCGCCGGTGTGC
This sequence comes from Eucalyptus microcorys, assembly GCA_014182515.1. Lineage (NCBI taxonomy): Eukaryota > Viridiplantae > Streptophyta > Magnoliopsida > Myrtales > Myrtaceae > Eucalyptus > Eucalyptus microcorys. The sequence continues at coordinate 31,363,145 of CM024562.1, read as the reverse complement.
CCATGATAGTCTGGCCGCTCTACGCAGAGCACAAGCTGATCAGAGCGTACCTAGCCACGGAGATGAAGCTGGTGCTGTCGGTGGCCGAGATGGAAGGCGGGTTCGTGACGAAGGAGGAGTTGGCAGGGCGAATCACCGAGTTGATGTGCTCGGAAAAAGGGAGAGAGGTGAGGAAGCGACTGGCCGAGAAGAGGAATTTGGCGAGGGAGGCGTTGAGCGAGGGAGGGTCGTCGCGGGCGGCGATGGCGAAGTTGGTCGACTCATTTAAAAGTGGAATGCCGCTAGAAGAGGAGTAATCATAGCAAAATCTGCACTACGGGAAAGATCAATAAATGCCGCGTTTGTATTTTATCGTTTTCATCAAAAAAGATTTTTTCCCTCTTTGCTCACTGCTGCTGATGCTCTTCCACGCTCGCTCGTTGGACATATTTTCCGCCTTCGTAGCTAGGAATTATCCTGATGCTTCAGATGCTCCAAACTAAGATGTCTGACAGAATCGAGAAGGAATATGAGTTCTTACTACCTGAAAGCAGTTGTACGACTTCTCCGAGTTTTGGATGCTCTCATCTCTCAATCTAAATTTAAATTTGGGGGTTCTTTTCTCCCATTTGAGATCTAGATTTGGGAGTTCCTTAGAGCCGTTTCTGTGCTCGTTGAATCTCTCCCGTTTTACATCTAGATTTGGAACCTTGTTTAATCTGTTTTTGGTGTCTTCGCGGAAATGATGTTAAAGATGTTGAACTTAGGCGCACCCCACCCACTGGGCAAACCATAGTTATTAGAGAAGGAGATTACAATGTATGCTCATCACTAATGATGATGCAAGATCCAGTGATCGGCCGTAGTTCATTCTTTTTTGACGGTTAGGCAAATTCATTTTTGTGTAATGAGAATGTGTTCATCACAACAATTTGTGTTTTATTGTTCTATTTTAGCGTGTGGGATTTGTTTTGTTTCGAACCTCTCATGTACCGTCTTGAGATATGAATAAAATATTTATTTTCAAAAGAAAATCATAGGGCCAAAGAGGGGGTGATGAGGGGTGCAAGTGTTTCTATCTATTTGCTATCTTGATGTAATGTTTGGTTCATTTCACTAATTCCGCAAGTTATAAAGCCATCAATGAAAGAGCCCAAAGCAACACAACCATTTGAAAAGACCTCAACCCACGTGGTACCCGTGCATGGTGATTAGGAAAGTGGTCAGATTGTGGATGAGGTTCCCAATCGAGAAAATATTGGTTGGAGCTGTGATTCTAGCATGTCAAATTATGAATCCACTCGCCGAGCGACATGTGTCGCTTGGGCCCATCGCGTCAGAATCACCAATGCCCACACCACCACACCACAAGAAAATATTAGGTACTATGCTCTAGCCTGGCAAACAAGAAGGCGATAGGAGGATGACACGTGTCCCCGTGGGACCCACAATCTGTTAGGCGCCATTTTGAAAATTTTTTGGATTGACCTGCAGACCGTCTCCCTCCTCTCTCTCCTCTTCGTCTCTCTCCCCGTTCTCCCTCTTGCGACGTCCGCTCTACTATCTCTCTCCCCATCCGCGAAGTCGTGCCTCTCTTCCAGCGAAACGCAACGCCGACGGCCCTCCACCTTCGCCTCCGCCGGTTGCCTCCATCGCCCTTGACTCTGACGCCGACGCAACCTCCGCCTCCTCCCCTGAACCCGACTCTAAAGCCGACGCCCCTCCGCCTCCCTCTCGCGACCTCTAGTTTGCTCTCTCTCTCTCTCTTTCATCCTTGAAGTCACAACTCTCTTCCAGCAAACCCCGACGCCGACACTCCTCTGTCGGTTGCCTCCGTCGGCGTTGGAGTCCATCGCCCCTGACTCCTCCGCCTCCGCCTCCGCCTCCGCCTCCGCCTACGCACCCGACGCCAATGCATCGAACCACGACGGTGAAAATGGAGGAGAGAGAAACGATGAGCTCGACGGCGCCGGCAATGGCGACGAAGCAGAAGACGTAGACGAAGAAGCAGAAGCACGCGCCCTCCGGGTTCTGGACATGGCTCGTCGTGTCGGTCGCGTTTCGGCTCGCCCTCGTCTACCTCCCCAGGAACCTCCGCCTGTCCACCTGCCCCGAGGTCGCCACCCCTCTCACCAGCATTCGCCGCCGTAACGCCGCCTCTCTTCGCTTCGTCGATCGATTCCCGATCCTCGATCCCCCGCCCCCTCCTCCCTTGAAATCTTGGAGGTTCATTTTCGATACGATTTCTGGTTTTTCTTGTTTGTGCCGCCTTTGCAATTGGCAAAGGCTACCGGTTGAAGCAAAGTGGCGATGTCTCCCTACGCGGGTTCGGCTCCGTTCGATCTCGTAGGAAGGAAGTTGCTTGTTTGCTTCTGGTGTGTTCTTTGTTTGATGCTTTGATCCCTTCCACAGGTTCCATGTATCACGGTTCTCCTTTGCTGTTGCTCGTTCTTGGACCTCTTGCTGTCAAAAGGTAACTACCGGAGTATAATCGCCGATGCATTTTGAAGGCTAGGTTGATTGTGAGCTTTGCTCGTTATCTACTAGAACTGAACTAGATTTATCTGGCGTTATCAAAGCGGAGGTTGTGGCTTGTGCAAAAAGTTGTTTTCGATTCCAGAAATTGAATTTCCTTTTAGGGGAGTCTTAGTTTCTTGCGTGTTGTGAAGTTAATTGCGTGCTTGAGCTCTTCTTCTGCTGTACAACCTTGGGTGCATCCAGAGAAAGCCAACATATCCATTTCGTATCTCAGATACAAAGCCATGAAAGGCCCTTATCTTGAAGGAGGTGGACTAATTTGTTCCCCAGAGCCTCGATCTGAGGAGTAAATTTTAAAGCCTGAAAGTTGACTCGACATCTGAGCCTCTGAAGATCTAGTGAAATTCCATTGTTTGCCAAACGAGCATCTGTCTTGTTGAAATGTACCACCTTATGCTTGCTAAATAGTGGCAAAATCTACATGGCATAGGCAAAGATATTACCCAGGGAACATATATGTAAACGGCATAAAACTACATTAAAGCACTACAACTGCCATGTTCTCTGTATGCAGAACGGCATGCCATGCAGGGCAAATATCTCAGATTTAAATTGTGATCAATGGATAAATCACAACCAGCCAAAAAGGCCAAATACATGGCCAGGTGAATCTCCATCAACATAAAGCTAAGTGGAAAAAAGTCCAATATAAGCATGCTATCATTACACTACAATCTAAAGCAACCAAATTTGAAGAAGAAGGAGAAAAGGATGCAGGCCATCAGGAAACAGAGATGCAAATGCACAACTAAACAGCATATACCAATTACCAGAAATTCAATTTCTGGAATCGAAAACAACTTTTCACACAAGCCACAGCCTCCGCTTTGATAACGCCAGATAAAATCTAGTTCAGTTCTAGCAAATAACCAGCAAAGCTCAAAATCAACCTAGCCTTCAAAATGCATCGGTGATTATACTCTGGTAGTTGCCTTTTGACAGTGAGAGGTCCGAGAACGAGCAATAGCAAAGGAGAACCGTGATACATGGAACTTGTGGAAGGGATCAAAGCATCAAACAACGACACACCAGTAAGCAAACAAGCAGCTTCCTTCCTACAGAGATCGAACGGAGCCGAACCTGCGTAGGGAGACATCGCCTACTGCTTCAACCAGTAGCCTTTGCCAATTGCAGGCGGCACAAACAAGAAAAACCAAAAATCGTATTAGAAAATGAACCTCCAAGATTTCAAGGGAGGAGGGGGCGGGGGATTGAGGATCGGGAATCGATCGACGGAGCGAAGAGAGGCGGCATTATGGCGGCGAATGTTGGTGAGAGGGGTGGTGACCTCGGGGCGAGTGGACAGGCGGAGGTTCCTGGGGAGGTAGACGAGGACGAGCCGGAATGTGACCGACGTAATGAGCCATGTCCAGAACCCCGAGCGCGCGCGCTTTTGCTTCTTTGTCTCCATCTTCTGCTTTGTCGCCGTTGCTGGCGCCGTCGAGCTCGTCGTTTCTCTCTCCTCTATTTTCACTGTCGTGGTTCGACGCGTTGGCGTCGGGCGCGTAGGCAGAGGCGGAGGCGGAGGAGTCGGGGGCGACGGACTCCGACGCTGATGGAGGCAACCGACGGAGGAGTGTTGGCATCGGGTTTGTTGGAAGAGAGGCGCGACTTCGAGGACGAAAGAGAGAGAGAGAGCGGACTAGTGGTCACGAGAGGGAGGTAGAGGGGTGTCGGTGTCAGAGTTGGGTTCAGGGGAGGAGGCGGAGGCTGCGTCAGCGTTGGAGTCGAGGGCGACGGAGGCAACCGGCGAAGGCGAAGGTGGAGGGCCATTGGCGTCGACGTCAGGGTGGGGGCGATGGAAGCAACCAGCGGAGGCGGAGGGGAGAGAGAGGAGAATGGGGAGAGGAGAACGGGGAGAGAGATGGACCAGGTCCTCCCGCGTGAGGCACGAAGAAAGAGACTCAGAAGAAGAAACCCTCAGTCAGTCAGTCCGAAAATTTTTCAAAATACCGCCTTCTTGTTTGCCACGCTGGAACGTTAGACGTACCTAATATTTTCTCGGGATGGTGTGGGCGAAAATTTTTCAAAATGGCGCCAATATTTTCTCTTCCCAATCAGGCGATTTCGACACAAGGACACTTTTGTTTTGTTAGTTTCAAAATGTCGTCCTCCTACCGCCTTCTTGTTTGCCAAGGAAAGATCTTAGAACGTTAGACGCTTATTGTAACCTAATATTTTCTCGGGATGGTGTGGGCGTTGTCCTTTCTCCAAAAGATGCAGCTTTGAAGCGATAATGGTGGGGCTAGGTGACACATGTCGCATATTTAAAACACAAACATAACTCACTTTTACCAAATCTAAAAATTTAACAAACCTTCAAGGCAAAAGTGAATGTTCGCAAAAATATTCAAATTTGACACGTTGGAATCACAACTTCAGCCAATATTTTCTCTTCCCAATCAGGCGATTTCACGGTTGAATGTCAAACCAAAACACTAGTATGCGCATATCCATAAGCCCATCACTAGGCTCACGGTGATATTGAGTATTAACATCAATCCACAAGAATCTCCATAATTTACAAGGCCAAACCAAAAAATATATCATAAATTGATTTCACAAATCAAAACAGATAATCTTTCCGTAACTCGACTCATTCACCAAAAATACTTTTGATAAAGCATTTCTCATGTCATTTCAGAACTTGTTTCTTAAACTATAATATATTTCACATATTCACAACATATTTCATAAATCAAGTTTACGAATCAACATACATACATACATACATACCTACATACATATAATCTTTCGCGACAACTTTCCAAAAACATTTAGCAAATCATTCAAGAATCCCAAATCATAATAAAAGCTTGATCTAGATTTTATGTAACAAAATATGCTTTCAATAATTTATGATACATCAAATCTCCATAACTTTACAAACTCATAGAAGAAATAATACCACTCTCCTGAAAAAGCCAAAAACTAACCTATGATGGTTATTCGAGTTCACACACTCAAATTCCTAACAAATAACTGAAAAATGATATCAAAAGACCGAGTAACAAAATATACTAATAAACGACTCAATTACACTACATCTTGTCGCGACCTCTCTTTTTCCATCTGGGGGAAAAGGAAGAAGGTTTAGGGGTATTTGCCTAAAGAGGCGGACCAATGGCCCTAAATTAGGCGCGGGCTCTCCCAAGCCCATACTTCACGCGGCGTTGGACTTTGTTTTTAGTTCTTAACAACCTAAATATTTCTAGGAGTCGCCATTAGCCTATTGGGGTCGACTAGAAACCAATTGAGACATGGGAGTGTTGTCTCAATTCCTATGCAACTAGAGATTTCTAGGAATGTGGACTTGTTTACGCTAATGTTTCTATTAGCGCCCTTGCAGTACCACTAACTTGAAAGGTTGTTCATCTAAATGGCCACACAATCTTGATTACCAATTATAATCCTTATAAAACCGCTAAATGTCCATGCAAATGTTTTTGTAGGTTTGTTTTCCTTAATGTCTAGATTAATCCTAACATAATTTAGAAGAGAAATTTACACTCAAATTAATGAAAAGCGGTGCGCAAGTAAATATTCAAGAAATTGAAATGACTTGAAAATAAATGTGGAAAAGGAAAAACCGATACAAGTCGGGCAAATAATATTACATGGCCTTTTTATCACACCCTGGGACAGGACCCCCATGAGCGAAATGAGAATTCAAATATGCATGAAATTACTCTATATGCATGAAATTACTCTAAGTAACTTTAATCTACGCAAAATGGATTATTTACAAAAATGGTTATAAATACCAAAATAGCATTAAATTAGGAAAATGACCTTTCAAAATTAGCAAAATTTCATAGATGTCATTTCTATCATAATTCGATACTATCTAACATTTTTTTTTTTTTTATATTTTTGAAATTTTCAGATTTTTCTTTTTCCTTTATTATTATTATTTTTAAAAAATATTAATAATAATTCCTTAAACCTATCTATGCTAACATGGAGTAACACAGCACATGAATATCACAATAATTAAGCTCAAATCGACCGTTTCAAGATCGAAGTTTGATTTGCGCATTTCGACGAACACTTGGCGTGCATCAAATTACCCCAAACCAGCTTCCTTGGGGCATGTTTGCGGCCTTCAATCTCAACCCATAAGCAATCTCACGTGGAACTAAAGTATCAAGATTATACTACCACATGCAAGTAGAAATATTAGATAGAAATCACAGCTTAAAACACAAAATAACTAAGTTGAAATCAGTCTCAAATATGTGGGTTGAGCTGATTTTGAAATCTGGGTTTGAACACAAGCCAAGCAAACAAGTTGCATGCCCATATTCAAGCCCCGACACTCATCACATACGAGATCTAAGGGAAACATTACTTGATCCGAGTGAAAGTAGGTAACATGAGCTTTCAAATGCAATAAGCATCATAGAGAATGACCAACTGAACACATCAAAACAACCTCTCTAAGAAGCCCACATGCAAAATCCACACTGACCAACCATGAACTAATGTGGATAGGCTTGGTTTTTGACGATCTCATAGTTCACATGGGGATTTAAAGACCAAACCAAGCTAACATATGCATCATTTGTACTCTCATATAACATTAATCAAAGTCACAAAGACAAGTAATGCACGAAAATGGGGTATAGCAAATCAAACATGTATGGTTCAGAAATCAGTTTTCTGGGCTGGTTTTCCTCTTGATTTTCATGATCAAAATATGTTCAAAATCGAACAAAAATACATCTTGGATACTTAACTTGCTTCCTAGTTTCTTTTTTCAAGTGGTTCTTGGCCGAGGAAACCAAGAAATTATCCTCGGGGAGCACGTGGAAGTTGGCTCCTTCAAACTGGAAACGAGATCTGCAGAAGAAAAAATTAACAACGAAGGTTTTCGTTGACCTCCAAAATTAGGCTTCCAAACCTATTTTATTGGCCAACTTAAAACCAAACCGAACTATATGTATTCTAGTTTGTCTTTTAACTCATGGATTTCCTTATTTATCTCTCCATTTTCTCAAAAACACTCGCTTTTCCTTGCTTGTGACCAACTGGGCTCAACAATTTAAGAAAAATCTTAGGACTCCCTTGGCCAGCGAGGAGGGTAGTTTTCGGGGGGCTTTAGGAGACCTTCCCGAACTCCATTTTCGACGTGAGACCTATGGATGGAAAGATATTTGAGTGAAGTTTAACTCTATAGCTGAAGGTTTTGGCTAATTTTGGCCGCAGGTGTGTGAAAATCTCACTTTTCTCTCTCCAGGTCGGTCTGGAATTTCTGGGTTTCTCTTTTCTGGAGTTGCTTCTGAGGGCCTCTTTGGAGAACGACCGTGAGCTCTCTCCTCTCCCTCTCGTCTCCTCTCTCTCATCCATCGAAAGACCTTGCTTCAGTGATCTTATCCCCTCAATTAGAGGATTTTTGTTCTATATTTTGTCCATCTACCAAGCCTGTCAACAGGGCTACTTCACCCACTCTCTGACTTAGTCAATTTTTCCACTTCTGCAGCTGTTGAGTTTCCAGATTTGGTGCGATTTTCCCGTGCCTTCAGTAGCTTATCTCTAACCAATATTTGTCCACTTGCAGTACCAATGATGGTCTTCCATCACGTGTAGATATCGGGCTGGTTGAGCAGCTTAGGAGGATATGGTGGGGCCACCAAGTTGCTTACTCAGCAACTCCGAATTAAGACTTACTCGTGGGCTGGGTTTTGGTAACTAGTTTAAGTGCTTTAATCCATCAATTTGGCTGCGGTTTTTGATCAATTAGCAATTAAATGTATAGTAGTTTAAGATCTCTACCAGATTTTGCAATTGTGCCCACCCAATTTTGCAAGAAAGTCCCTCAAAGTTAGCCATTTTGTTATCCGAAAATACCCAATTCAAGGCAAATTTGGTCATTTTGGCCCAATTTGATTGATCGACTCGGCCCAAGTTCAATTTCAACTTAATTGGTAACCAAGATGATGATTTAAGGGTTCGGGCGAAATTTTGCGAAATTTGCGAAATTTGTGAATTGGTCCCTCAACTTTTGAAAATTGCATTTTGGCCTGAACTTGCTATTTTAATTCCAATCTGACCTCCTAGGCTTGGCTAGTCACATTTAGATCATTGGCCCCAACTTGCTTTTTTTTTTTTTAAAAAGAAAAACATATTCCATTAAAAAAAAACTATACTAAACTCCTAGATAATCTATATGCAAGAATTTGACATGAAATATTTTTGTGGAAAAACAAGTTCCCATTTTTTCGGAAATGATTTTTTTGGCAAAAATTTAGGTGTCAACACATCTATAAGTTGATAAAACAACACCTACGTGCCAATGAAAAGCTTGCCCATAGCAGAAATCTATTATGCGTAGTTCACGCGCTAAATTTATTTGGGCCATAACTTCCTTCTCATAAGTCTATTTCAAACAAGCATACAATCCATCAAAAGCCATTTCGATATACTACAACAACTCAACTGCCCCAAAATCTCATAAAAAAACGGCTGAAATTTAGGCTAGAAACTTACTGTTTGGACTTGACCAACACATGTGACGAATTTCGAAATTTCGTCTTGGGTAAACCGTAAGTTTAAATTAAGATCCGTAAAATCTTACAGTTTTATAACATCTTAAACTATTATTTCTATATAAATACGAAGCTCAACGACCCAAAAACCATTGTTCATTGCACGACTCTTTGATAATTTTGAGCCCTAAGTTCGAAACTATTTCGATTGAACGAACGAAGGGTGTGAACACTTTCTGAGTGTTGCAAATTGGAGATGAGTTAGCTTGGCGAGGCGTCCGTGACAAGAACGTGATAAACCTCTTCTCTTTCCCCTTTCTTCTTCTTCTTCTTCTTCCCTTCTTTTATTTCTCTTCTCTCTTCTTCTTTCTTTTCCCCGAGTGAGCTCTCAGGCCCTTTTTCTTTTGACTTTTCAAAATTTCTTTTTCTTTTTGGCCTTTTGACTGGCTCAAAACATATATATTGTGGTTGATTTTGGTGAACAAAATTGTAAGATTTTAATCACATAAGATTTTTTGCTCGTCAATGTTAAATTGCTCATTTTTCTGCTTGAAAAAAAGGATGGAAACTGATTTGATTGATGCCCTTTGTAGCTTAGCATTATCATTCATGTCCCCAGTGACAATGCATATCATTTTCAACCCCGCCTATTTGGAAAGTGTATAACCCACCAATTTGTCATAGAGTAGCTTCTATAATAGGTTTGCTTGTAGCGACTCATACATTAAGCTGCAATTTTTTAATCAAATCTTGCACCTTTCATGAGTTGACATATATTTGGGAAATCTTTCAAAATATATTAACCTTGACATAGTGACTAATACGTAATTTTTCTTAATTTTTTAAACTAGAACTTTTTTCAATTAAAAAAAAAATGGAAGGAAACTAAAAAAATCGATTGTTTCAAATGTAGGCAAAAAGGCCAATATACCTAACATGCATGAGTTAGTCATTGTGCAATAGGTCAAATCACAAGTACAATGAGGCACTAATTATGCATTAATAAGTTGATCTTTTCTATATATCCCTTACCTCTTTAAAGGAAGACCCTTGTATATCTTCAAGTAAAGTCTATTGTCCTCATTTTCCTATAAAAATCCTTATCTCAAAGTTTGCCAAATCAATCATAGTTATTGCTCTTATTGATACTAGTGCAAGTTCTTCAATTTTAGACATAAAGGTTCTTCTTGAAGAATACTAGATTTCCTGTGTTCGTTATTTCAATTCTGTCTTAAGAGATACTTTTTTCACAAATGTGTAAACTACACCAACAACAATTTAGTTTTTCCCTCAGTTCTCTATAACCACTAAAATCTTTGGATCTAGACTCCCCAACAAAGATGTGATTATTGGTTGGGATGTCATGACTCAAATTCCACAACTTCGAATCAATCCTAAAAAATGCCTTAAGTATAAAGACTAGTTCTCTAAATTTGTTAATATTCAAAAGCTTTTCTCTATCCAAATGAGTTTGCTAGATCTGATCATGGAAAAGTTATTAGAATCCTATCTAGAATCTCAATTTGAATTTTCTAAAAAATGTCCTCATCTTTTGTGGACAAATATAGAGTTTTTTGTTCACCTTCCTTTCAAGAAAAATGAAGATATAAATCCTATCAAGACAAGTCACATGGGAATGAACCCGGAACATCTTGCTTCTACTCAGAAGAAATGCTCAGAGCTACTATAACAAGATCTTATTAAAATCTCATATTCTTAATGGGCTTGTGAAATTTTTTATGTTAACAAACGAATTGAGCAGAATAGAGGAAAAATGCAGTTAGTGATAAATTACCAACCTTCAACATTTTCCTCCAAGATGACAAATTCCATTTACCATAAAAAAATTCCATTTTTGCAGGATTATTCAAAGCTCACATTTATTCCAAATTTGATCCTAAAGCCGGATTTTGGTAGTTGGATATTCATCTCGAAGACAGACCCAATATAGAGTTCTAATTCCAAATCAACATTTTCAATGGAAGGTCCTCCCTTTTGACCTCAAAGTAGCCTTGTCCTTATTCCAACATGCCATGCGTTGAATTTTCTAACCAATCTTATTGAGTGCAGCAGTATACATTGATGACATATTACTCTACAGTTTTGATGAAGAATCCTATTGCCAACTCCTTGAACAGTTTATAGACATTGCAAAGAAGTATGAGATCATACTTTCTCAATAAAAAATGAACATTACCCAGATAGAAATCGAATTTCTTGGTTTGCACCTCAACAAGGGTATGTACTATCTAGGGCCATACATTGCTCATGAATTATTAAAGTTTTTAGAGGAAAACGTCACGACAAAACAAGTTTAGTAATTTTTTGGGATAATTAATTATCTCAGAGACTTTATTCTTAACATTGCAAAATTATTGATTCCACTACAATTAACGCTGAAGAATAATCCCCTACCTTGGGGAAAATCTTAAATTGGAGCAGTCGTAGAACTTAAGGAAATCATGCAGATTTTTTCCCCCGTTGCAAATTTCATCCATAGGAAAGAGAATCCTCCAAATTGATGCTAATGATGAATATTGAGTGGCCATACTGTTTGAAGAAATTGATGGTAAGTGACATCTCTGCGCTTACAAAAGTGGAAAATTTTCCTAGGTTGAAATGTATTATCATTCTATTTTCAAGAAAAATTTGACAATAAAAAATGGAATTAAAAAGTTCGAGTTTCATCTTATTGGCCATCATTTCTTAGTAGAATTGGATATGGCATCTTTTCCCCAAAACTAAGTTCAAACAGAAGTAGATTCCAAATTCTTAGCTGCTTCGTGGGTGGGCTGAATGGCTTTTGAAATATTCTTTCGAAACTAAACACATTACCGGGATGAAGAACGTGCTTATTGATTTTCTATCCAGGCCAAAGGCACCGGCATAGATTAATATGTACATTATGAGGCATGTTTTCCATACTTTTTATCACAACAAAAAGTATAAGATCGAAAGAATACGAGACTAGCCAAGTTTGAATTACAGCAAAAAAAATCATTAAACAGATCTAGAATGACAACCTCATTGAAAATCTTGACAACCTCATGTGGCAGAGCCACATGGCTTTATTTAGACTTCATGGAGGCTTAATTCTTTATCTTTTTGGATTAAACTCCGGGTATCCATTTATACATCCTTTAATCTGGAGGGAAGATGATTTCCCTGATAAATTCCAATGGTTGTTAGGGTACTTAACTAATAAGTACTTTATAGTTATCGAGCTTTCTACTAAAAAGTTCATTGCCAACTTAACCAGGATATTTGCACTTGGCCGTAGCATTGAAAAAGAGAGTGATAGGAACCTTTTGACTGTACTCAATTAAATCTATCCTCCCACTCATTGGAAGCATTTATTCCAACAAGAATTGAGAACTGTTCGACCAGAACCAGAAACACACACTAACGTGGTTACTCATTCTTTTTCACTATTAGGCATATAGAAGCATATTTGGCCCAATGATAACCTAGGATATACGAAATTCAAAGATGCATGTGGAATTATAAACTAGGCTAACGCATTTCATGTTTTATTTATTTACTTTAGCTTACATGGCTAAGTATACTGGGGTTTTCAAAAAGGGTATGTCATCTCAAACTACATCAATTTCTTCAAACATAAGTGTATTTAGGACGAGCGTGGATTCAAATCACATTCTCCTCACACCCTCTCTATTTTGTCATCTAGTAGAGAAAAAGAAATCATTTTTTTTCACACAAATAGTTTGTGGGCGTTGTCATTTTCTTTTTAACGTTTGTTTGAGCGGTTTATTTGCAGGAGTATAGACAATTGGAACCCATGATCACTTCTTTCTCTTGCTTTTCGTTTGGTCATTTTTAGTATGAACAAGAGAAGCAGGATGAAAGTGACACACTCATACTCTACACTCCCAGTAGCTTGCAATGATATATCTGATTCGACAATCTGAGAGCTTAATTGCTGAAAAATTCAAAATTAAATCAACCTAAGATAGGAATAGTAAATCAAAATGATGGGCAAGCCAAACTCAATTAACACTAGGTGATCAATAAACATGTGGACAAATTTCATGTATTGAATCCCATTTTATGGTAGTCACCATTCTTCCACTACAAACCGAAGATTCTTACAAAAGCACATTACACAAAAAATGAGGCAGATGATATGAGGAAGCATTAAGTAACATGAAGTTTTCTTTATCTAAAAACTACGAATTGCATTTGATGAATGCCAATGTTCAGGGTGGATAATCACAAAAAAACAGAAGAAGGAAAGCCATTCTCAAGCAGAAGAACCCTCTTCAATTTCAGTATTTTCCATAGATATCCTCTAAATAAAATCGCAACTCATGGTCCCATCACATATACTCTTTAGCTCTGGATGATTCCATAGAGCCAGGTGTGTAAACTTTAGGAAGGAGGAGTGCTCATGTTGGCCAATCAAACCTAATCAAATTAAATAGAAAGATTGAAAACAATCTAAAGAAATTAGAGACTTCCCTTGCCAATTGAACTTAATCAAATAAAACAGAAAGTAATTTAGTGAGCAATTTTTACCACAAAATGGGATTTGAGTTCTTAATGGAAAATCTTACCACATATATTTCCTCCACTTTAATTTGTAAACTCTATTTACCTATAAGCTCCTAGTTAGCATCATCCATATTTAACAAAAACAAAATATTAAGTAAAGTATTCGCTTATTACATATACAAAAAATTTACAAGATAAAAAGATATATACATGACTTATCCCGTTCAAACTTTTCCGCATTCTTGATGCACTCTTCAACATTAAGCAGCATAGTAGTCAATCTCAACCAATCTTGAGTGCAAATCAAAGCTTCCACCACTCTAGGAGTCAAAGAATTTTGAAAACCATTAAGCACACGACCAGATATACTAAAAGTCGACTCAGAAACAACGGCTATTATGGGATGGTCAAAATATCTCGAGCCAACAAAGAGAGGACTTTAAACTTTTGGTCAGCAATTTTCTACCACATCAAAAGATTGAGGTCACGATCTTCTTTATGATCGGCTTTAAGATACTTGTCGAGTTCAAATAAGTTGCCCACGCACACTTTTTTCTCCTTATGTAGAAATAATTTAAATGCCTTATCCGAAGTGAAATCCTCAACCAAAGCAAGGTCGTCCTTATCACCCTCTGCCTCATGACTATCAAAATCCCAACTATTGCCAATATCACTAAAAAATTGACCACCCAAATTCCTTTAATAGGAAATAAGATAAGATTTCTCATAAAAATAAAACAAACGTTCCAGTGCAATCCTCATCTTATCGAACATTTCATCAACTTTTGCACTATCATCATAGATTAGTTTATAACAATATTGCACATGATTCATCTTTTTCCTTAGATCCAATATCACCGCAATCAACACTACCACACTTACCTTTTCAAAACTCTCATAATATTTATCAAACTTATCCTTCATCTTTGCACCCATAACTTTCACCCTAGGATCTAATACCTTCTCCATTTGTTTCAAAATTTTTATATAAAGTGGATACCTCATTAAAATTATCATTGAGAGTGATAGACAGAGTTCTGGACATCTTGGTGGTGGCATCATAAAAATTCTTCAAAAATATTGAAAGAATTTTGACATTTTTCCAATCTTCATGTTTAGGATTTTTATAGTCAAGCTCGATTAAAAAGAAGGATCATCTTCTTCCATCATTTCAAAAGCCTTTCTAAACTTTAAGGTAGTGTCTAACATGAAATAGGTGGAGTTCCACCTAATTATGACATCAAGAGACACTGAACCCTTATGAGTAATCCTTGCACTCCTAACGCAATCTTCGAATGTTTGAGATCTCATTAGATGACTCCTCACATATCTAACCACGTTTCCAATAAGTACAACAGGATCACGTATTTTGATCAATACATCATTCACAATCAAGTTTAATACATGAGCCACGCACCTCTTATGTAAAACATCTCCATCTAAGATCAATAGCTTACCTCTCGATAATTTTTTTTTCAAAAAACCAATGGCAATATCATTTGAGCCAGTATTATCTACGATGATTGTGGATACTTTTTTCTCTATTCCCCACTTGTACATGCAATTCTTAACCATTTTTCCAATATCATTACCCTTGTGACTAAGCATCACCACAAAATTGATGATTCTTATATGCAATTTCTAGATGTCATTAATAAAGTGTGCAATGAGATATAAATGGTTCAAGTTCTAAATGGAACTCTATGTATCGATTGTGAGCGCGACCCTAAATTAAACTTGTGAAAGTAAGTCTTCAAACTCGCTTTTCCATAAAGAAAAAATTTCATGCAATCCCTAATCATAGTAAATCGTGAGATGTGATTGAAGAGGGGTTGTAATTGATTAATAAAATCACGAAATCTAACACGCTCAATCATTGAAAGAGGTTGTTCATTTGAACAAGCATTTGTCTACAATGATCTTGATCAAATTTCCATATCATTAAGACATTAGCACTACCGGTACTAATAATATGACCTAATGTCATTTGGGTCTCATTTACTCTACGTGCAATAAACAACTTTTGCTTCTTATCTAAATTGTGGGGATATTTGTTGCACTTTTTCAAGTGCTTCAACATGGCAGAAGTTCTATTATCAACATTGGAACTATACTTGGCCTAGCAATAAGTGCAAAAGACATCAGTTTTCCTATTCTCGGTTTGTCCTTTATGAAAATAAAGCCCTATTGTTGATTTTTGTCTACCAGAAGGACGAAGATTAGGTACCTTGCTCATCCTAAGTGTCTTTTCGAAGTCTTCTTCACATTCATATTCTAGTGAGCCTTTTATCGAACTCATAGCATCATCGGATTTGTCAATGTCCACTTCCATTAATATTTAAATTTTGAATAGATCATCTGAATTAAACAAAACAAAAATTAGAGTCATCAAATATTTATAGATTTTTTGTGTCATTATACCTTCATTAAAAAGTCATCGTAGTTTTAGCAAACGGCATGATATTTACAATGGGCGGGAATCCCGGCTGGAGTCGAGCATCATATTCCCCAGAACACTCGATGGTTATCATAATTGCAAGAAGGTGCACTCAACAACACGCTAATCAGAAGCAAGAGATTTTGAAAAACCCTACTTCAACTAACGTCAGAATTTAACCGTAATTCATCCGACTCCTCCACCAACCAGTCTTGCTCTCGTTACTCCACTGCTTGCGTCCCGAACGAGGCCATAAAGCCACCACGGAAGAGATCCAATTACTCAGAAGCGTAAAATCCATGATGGAGAAGGCAGACAAATGTCACATCGTGATGTACCCGTCACCGGGAAGAGGCCATCTCATGTCCCTGGTGGAGCTCGTCCAGTCCCTCCTCCGCCACCACCCCTCCCTCTCCGTCACCGTCCTCATCTCCTCCCCTCCCCACCTCCTCCCTTCCATCACCCCTTACATCTCCTCCGTCTCCTCCGCCACCCCTTCCATCGCCTTCCGCCACCTCCCCTCCGTCTCCCTCCCTACCTCTCTCTCCTCCGCCCCCACCGCCGTCTCTGACGACCCGGCCATGTACTTTGAGTACGCCCGCCTCAACAACCCCAACCTCTACCATGCCTTGTCTGAGCTGCTCTCCGACTCCCAGCCGTCACAGAAGCCCAAAGCCCTCGTTGTCGACTTCTTCTACAGCGCCGCCGCCGAGGTCGCCGCCGCGCTCCGCCTCCCCACGTACTATTTCCTCCCCGCCGGAGCGAACCCTCTCGCGGCGTTTCTCTACCTCCCCACCCTACACAAGCTCACTACTTCCAGCTTCAAAGACATGGACGGCAATGTCAACATCCCGGGCGTACCGCCGATTCCGGCGAAGCACATGCCGTCGAGGATGCTGGACCGGAGCAGCAGAATCTATGGCCATTTCTTGGAAACGTCGACGCGGCTGGCAGAATCCGCCGGCCTCATAAGCAACACGTTTGAGGCGCTCGAGCCGAGGGCCCTCAAAGCGATATCCGAGGGACTGTGCGTGCCAGACGGCCGAACTCCGCCGGTGTACTGCATTGGGCCGCTCGTGGCGGCTGACGATCACATCAGCAAGCACGAATGCCTGAGCTGGCTCGACTCGCAGCCGAGCCAAAGCGTCTTGTTTATGAGCTTCGGGAGCATGGGGGTGTTCTCGTCAAAGCAGCTGAGAGAGATCGCTCACGCTCTCGAGAAGAGTGGGGTCAGGTTCTTGTGGGTGGTCCGTAACCCACCACCGCACGATGAAATGTGGCGCAACTTAGCTATCAAGCCAGAAGATGATCCAGGTATGTTTCTGTGTATTGTCTACGACAAGCGGCATAAGAATAGCGCGCGGGACTTCAAATCACGGTCAGAAAAATGATCTTCATGAGCTCTCCACGCTAGTTGAGTCAAGATTTCTTATTATACACGCCACTTTCCTTTCTCTTCAGGTATAGATGAGATCCTTCCGAGTGGGTTCACGGAGAGAACCAAGGACAGGGGGCTGGTGCTGAAGTGCTGGGCCCCGCAGGTGGCGGTGCTGAGCCACGACTCGGTGGGCGGGTTCTTGAGCCACTGCGGGTGGAACTCGGTGATGGAGGCGGTGTTCGCGGGGGTACCCATGATAGTCTGGCCGCTCTACGCGGAGCAGAAGCTGAACAGGGCGCACCTGGCCTGGGATTTGAAGCTGGTCCTGGCTGTGGCCGAGTCGGAAGGGGGCTTCGTGACGACAGATGAGTTGGCGGAGCGAGTCAGTGAGTTGATGTTGTCGGAGAAAGGGAGAGAAGTGAGGGGGCGAGCGGCGGAGATGAGGAGTGAAGCGAGGCAGGCCTTGAGCGAGGGAGGGTCGTCGCGGGTGGCGATGGCAAAGTTGGTGGACTCGTTTAAAAGCGGAATGATGTGAGAAGATGAGTAACAATTATCTGGCGTAAATAATATTTTATATTAACGGTTTTATCGATAATTCTCAAAATAACCATTAGATAAGATCGCTTGTAAAATTTAATGCCCTCTTTATGTATATGATCTACTTTTCTAAGAAGAATATGTAGAACAAAAAAACTGTCATGGCGATTGTCGTAAATCTCCGTCCACCAGGAGGAATATCAACAAATGCATCATTCCTATTCTTGTTTAAATATGATATGGCTAAGAAGAAAAGGCTAATTTGGACCGAGTCCACGACCAGACACCATCACTAGGAAGCCTTGTAAGATTCAGCACCAGTCCATGGTGACATAATGACAACAATTCAATCTTATCCAATATTTCTTCGAAAGTCGTGATTATTTTTCGCTCGTAATTGGAGGAAATTTCCTCAGCCTTCTTTAGTTGGTAGGTTACAAATTGTGTGCATCATTTGCTTTCGAACTTCATTGCAGGTTGATATAGTGCTAACTAATAAGCACGGATATTCCATGTGACTATATCATTGCAATTAGGAGGCATTCATTTAAATATCTTCTCTTCTATCACCTCGTTATTAAAATGTTATAACAATTGGTGATGTGTGATACTAGTTATGATATTGATATGCCTTATATTTCACGTTTCATGCGAAAATTTCTCGAGAATGGTAGTTAGGACGCATTCATTCAGATATTTTCATTTTCAAAACCTCATTCTAGAAATGTTACGACGATTGGTGATGTGCAATGCTAGTTATGATATTCATATGCCTCATGATTCATGTTTCATGCAAAAGTTTCTTCAAAACTGCGATGTTTAACTAACAATCAACCAACTCCACCCCCCTTTTCTCTTCTAGGCTTTTGACTTCTCGATCTGAAAACTCTCGACAATAATGGAGGCAGCGTGTTTAAGATGAATTCCCCAAAATACAAGAATCTACACATGAATGAGATACATCTGAATTTAGTATCTTAGTCATTGAATTTTGTGGGACTCCCACTAAACCCACAATATCAATAGATGGTAACTGTGTGATGTTGGTATTGCACTTAAACTTTGATCTCATGGGAGAAAGACGGTAGCGGAGTATTAGATTGTCATCTTTTGCTCGATTTGGGAGTGAACCTATTGAAATTGTCGAGAAACATTTTGCAATTGCCTGATAAGGTAAGTCTCAAAATTCCCAATGTTGATGATTGATGAATCGTGGACGGAAGGGTGAATGTTAGGTGATCCACTAGTCGCGCTGGACATGGACTCCTAATAAACTATTTTCCCCATTTCTTTCCTTGAGGACAACTATAGTCCTCGCTAGGTGAAAATTGGATACTTTAATTGGCTCTCGCTATGACAAGGACCCGATGTTTCAGTATCCTAATAAACTATTTTCCCCATTTTTTTCCTTGAGGACAACTATAGTCCTCGCTAGGTGAAAATTGGATACTTTAATTGGCTCTCGCTATGACAAGGACCCGATGTTTCAGTACAATCAATTACATCATCCCTAACTCTCTTGATTGCGATTAAAAGGATAGGTTGGATTATATAAATCCTGTTATTTTCATGGTTACACTAATTACATCATCACTAACTTTCTTGATCGTTTTACTACACTCAATTACTTCATCCTCAACTTTTTTGTGAGTGTAACCGAAAATGTAGATTTTAATACACTAATCACATTATGTAATTCCTCTAATCCTTCTTATAGTGCGGTTGAGCCTTCTTACTTTCGTTAAATGTGAGATTGAATTTCTCTGTTGGTGATTTAACTAATTCAATTGATATGACATCAATATTGCTATATATATAATACCATGTCATGGAACAAGTCATATCATCAATGTGAAATATTAAAATGGAGGAGAACGAAGACGAGGGCCATTATTGCTCACTAGTTTAGACCAGGTTGGGTTGCCATGATACCCAACCTAACCCGAACAGGTAAAATTTATATTCGTTGATACTTGAACCTGATAAAATTCTAATCAAATAAATAATTCGATTCGGTTCGGATTTTCTATTTTTGCTTCTCCTTACGCACAGTCATACCCGTGTCTGCTCTCTTCTCCGCTGCTTCCACTAATTACAACGTCTCTAAAATGAACTCAACAAAAAGAAAAAGAAAAAGAAATATCAGTTGCTTTAATTTTACACCAATTTATATCAAGGCAGCCATCTTTTCTAGTATTCATATAAATAAGCTCAATGCTGCAAACATCTCACCATGACTACGCACTCCCTACTCCTCAATCAACTTGAAGTAACAACATGATGTCAAAAAGTTTTTGCCGTCTCGTGGCGTGTCCCTTGCATTTACCTGTCGTGGCTGTGTCGATGTCCTCCCATGGCCGATTCCTCTGCTCTGTGCCTCCACCGTCCGTCATACAAGCAAGCCAAAGAAGCACAACCGGCGACAGCATCATCTCGGTGAGGGCTTCGGTTGGGATCGTGTTGGTAAAGAAGTCGGAGGCAAAGTAGTCAAACGGGCTCAAGACCTGAATGAGGTTTCTCTAGATTTGGGAGAAGGTGCTGTATTTCGATTTTCCAAATCTTGGAGAAGGTGTTTCATTTGGGCACATCTCAAACCGAATCGAACCAAAATGGTTACAATACCCAATTTTTCATCTTTTCTTTTTTATTTTCCTTTTTTTCCAACTCCCTAGATGGCCACACATGAAGGTCGATGAGGGCCATGACGCTCTTGCCAGGTTTGGGCAAAGGTCCGACGCCTTCACCTGTGGCTAGCTATCTTTGCGACCTCACTAGACAAGAGTTGGAATTTTTTTTTTTTTAAAAAAAGAGAGAGGAAAGAATAAAAGAAAAAAGAAAAAAAGTTTTAAATAATGTAAAAAATTGTTTGTGCCAGCATTTTTCCGCCAAAATTGGCGAGAATAACTAAATTGACAAATCATTAAAATTTTTTTTTTTTTTTGGTTACCCAGGGAATCCCAATCGCCCCTTCGCAGCGGAGTAAACCCTGGGGGACCAGTAGAGTCACCACCACCCTTGCTGCCCCGAGTAAGTCGTGGGTTCCTTTCTCGCAAGGCAAACGACGCAGAGATTCGAACTTAGGACCTCTCCCGAAAGGAACTTGCGCTCAATCACTATGCCGCCACCACGGGTGGTACAAATCATTAAAAGTTTATGATTACAAAATAATTTAAAATTTTAGAACTGAATTGATACATAAACAATAGGTTTAGAATTGAAGTGAGTGTCATTCATATGACACTTTTAATGTCCTAGCACCTACTTAAAACCATCAGTGATCAAAATTGAATCGAACAACCACTTTCATTTATTCTAGAACCTATCTAGTTTGCACAAGCTGCACAGGGTTATATTCACATTTTCTCGGGCAAATTTTATAACAGTGGACACGTGCAACTATAAAAAGACGAATACGCACGGCAATCTATAGTGAAAAAAAAAAAAGAATTATGCTAGGCGTACAAGTACAATGACTCACAATATTGATTCATGAATTAGTCATATTATAATATATAGTTTGGTAACGATCTAAATTGGTTGCGGTGAGACAAAAGCTATCCCAAAAGACAAATCGACTTTTCATAGTCAGAAGCAAGGACATGCAGTCGCTTTCTCCCACTCTCGTCTTACGATGAAAATATGAGAAACTATTGCATGTACCTTATGTGTCAGCGCAACAAATAAGAAGGTACATGAGTTTTCAACACGTGTCCAGGTGGACCCAAATGTTAGAGATTTTTGAATTCATCAGTCACTTTAATCTTTTCTTTCCTCCCCTGCACGCTTCTCTCTTCGCCCGACTCTCTCTCTCTCTCTCTCTCTTCGCTCTCTCTCTTACCAAGCCCTCGTCTGATTGACGAACCACCGCGCCTTCCCCTCCCAGCAATCTTCTCCTTGCCTGGGAAGGTGTTGCACTTGCCGGTCTTCTTATCATTTCAGAGATTAATCTCCTGAATCTCTGAGGGCATGGATTCCGCATCGTGGACGGGGAACTCGACCCGCTCATTCCACTACGAGTTTAGGTCCCGGAACTTGGTCTTCGACCACGGCTGCTGGCTGTCGAAGTCGACGATGGCATAGGCGCTCGCAGTGCCTTGGCCGTCTTTGGGCATCAAGTTCTTGGTGCGGCAAACCTCCACGATGAGCTTCTGAGCGCACGATTCGGCCATTTCCCGACCAGGGAGACCTGTATCGAGATTCGATTTTTGGCCTATACTGTTCGAAAGGGAGGGAGGGAAGGGGATTCTTGGTGAGTCATGGCTTTTGACTGTTGCGAGTGTTGTAATGATAGTTTCGGCCCCACTTGAATCCGTGTCGGAATCTTACGCCCTTTCTTATTTGTCAAGCTGGCAGACAAATGCACGTAATATTTTCTCAGGAAAATATTGCACACTTGACAAGTGTCATGCAGTTCACACTCGACTTCACTGGTGGATTCATGTGTACAGGGGGCCCACCCTTCAGATATTCTCCTTCTTAGTTTGACTCCAACACTCCATCCTTCTTCAACAATGGTGGATTCCAGACATCTCCGCGAAATATGTGAGGCAAAAAATGACTCATTTCTCACATCGCCTTCTGCCTACTCTGGTCCTACTTTTGGCCGAGTAAAAGTAGAGATAGAAAATGACGTAACCGAAAATTTAAAGAAGTGCTTCCCCACTGATTATTCTTCTTGGAAAAAGCAGACGTGAAACTCAAACTAACCCCACACATCATGGATGGCCCAAAAAGAAAAACAACCGATCCTATATCTACCTTCCCACATAAGTGCAACGCATCACCTCACACATTTTCAAGAATCCTCTCTCTCTCTCTCTCTCTCTCCACCGCTTTTCTCGTACGCGTCAGATGGAGGAGGCAGTGGTGCTATATTAATCGCCGGCCATCGGCCACCTCATCTCCATGGTGGAGCGGGGCAAGCTCCTGCTCTCCCACCGCCCTTCCCTCTCCATCCACGTCCTCATCACCAGCCAGGCCTACAACGCCGGCTCCACCACCTCCTACATTGCCTCCGTCTCCACCGCCTGCCCCTCCATCGCCTTCCACCACCTCCCCCCCACATCCCTCCCGCCGGACTTCTCCACCATCTCCCCCCACCACGAGACCCTCGCCCTCGAGCTCCTCCGCCTCAACAACCCCAACGTCCACGCCGCCCTCTCCTCCATCTCCAAGAACCACATCGTTCACGGCCTCATCAGCGACTTCTTCTGCGCTTCAGCTTTGAGCGTCGCACGTGAGCTCAGCATAATCAACACGTTCGAGAAGCTCGAGCCCAGGGAGGTGCGAGCGATCAGGGACGGAGAGTGCGTGCCCGACGGGCCCACGCCTCCGCTGTACTGCATCGGGCCGCTGATCACAAGCGGAGAGGGAAAGAGAGAGAGCAGCAGCACCGGCAGGTCGGATTGTCTGACGTGGCTGGACTCGCAGCCAAAAGGAAGCATCGTGTTCCTGTGTTTCGGAAGCTTGAGTGTTTTCTCGGTTGAACAATTGAAGGAAATAGCGACAGGGTTGGAGAGGAGTGGCCAACGGTTCTTGTGGGTGGTCCGCAACCCGCCACAAGATGCAGACCAGAAGACCGCCACGTCAGCGATGCCCGACCTGGAACTGAGCTCTCTTCTGCCAGAGGGCTTCTTGGAGCGGACAGGGGAGAGGGGCCTGGTGGTGAAAACGTGGGCACCGCAGGTGGAGGTGCTGAGCCATAGCTCGGTGGGCGGGTTCGTGACTCACTGCGGGTGGAACTTGGTGCTTGAGGCAGTGTGCGCCGGCGTGCCGATGGTGGCGTGGCCGCTCTACGCGGAGCAGCGGCAGAACAAAGGGCTGATGGTGGAGGAAATCAAGATCGCCCTGCCAGTTAACGAGTCGGAGAGCGGGCTGGTGAGTTCGGAGGAGGTGGAGAAGCGAGTCAGGGAGCTGATGGAGTCGGAGGAGGGTGAGATCATAAGGGAACGAGCGAAATCTTTGAAGGAGGAAGCGAAGGCTGCTCTGAGTATGAAAGTCGTCCAGCGTTGAGCTGAGTAATCTCGTCGAGTCGTGGAAGCGGAAGTGAGTAGGTGGAATGTAGTAGCGTGATTGCATCCAGCATCTGCATCAATAAGGTGAAAAATGGTAGTTGCACGAAGAAAACTTATTAAGAGTTTTTTTATCCCTTTAAAAATTGGGTTTTGAAGTACGTGCCATTCTAGCATCAGTGTCGCGTCGCTTGGTAAGACGATTTAATAAGGTTCCTTGATACATGTAACATTGTTCTATCAAGAATAAGGACTTAAAATGTGTTCTATTTAATCTAAATCTCACGGAGCTCATGTATCAGCTCTTTTTTAGCTCAAAACAGTCAAAACTTCCAAATTATAAATAAATCGACACATAAATTTACACATGATATTTTTTTGTAATTTCTTCAGAATTTGGATATTATTTTTCAATTTGGCGTGGAAGTAAAATTATTTGTTGCTTTAGCTGAATTGGAAAACAAACAAGCTCTTAAACGGTGAGTTTAGTGCGAGTAACTCGTTCCTAGTTTCATCAACGATTTACTCTATTGTTTATTATTTTTTTTTGTGTAAAGAGCACTAGAATATCCAAGACCATGCATTATAGTATACGATATCTCTTTGCTTTTGTGAAAAGGACGTGATTTTATAACAACAACTAGTAAGCGGACATGTACCCCTTTACAGCATTGCAAGCTATGATTACTTAGATATTTAAGCAACTTAAGGAATTCTTCTTGCTAAGCACGGATTTCGCAGGTGGCGGTGCTGAGCCACGAGTCGGTGGGCGGTTTCTTGAGCCATTGCGGGTGGAACTCGGTGATGGAGGCGCTGTTCGCGGGCGTGCCCATGATAGTCTGGCCGCTCTACGCGGAGCAGAAGCTGAACAGGGCGTACCTGGCGTGGGATTTGAAGCTGGTACTGTCGGTGGCCGAGTCGGAAGGAGGGTTCGTGACGAGGGACGAGTTGGCGGGGCGATTCACCGAGTTGATGTGCTCGGAGAAAGGGAGAGAAGTGAGGGAGCGGGCGGCGGAGATGAGGAATGAAGCGAGGCAGGCGTTGAGCGAGGGAGGGTCGTCTCGGGTGGCGATGGTCAAGTTGGTGGACTCGTTTAGAAAAGGAATGATGTGAGGAGAAGAGTAATTATACGGTGTAAATAATATTTGGGATAAATGTATTGGAAATATTAAAATTTGGTGTAATTAAGTTTTAAAATTTTCAAATAATACATTTAAGTTTTAAAATTTATCACGAAAATACAATTAAGTTTTGAAATTTTCAAAAGTATAATCAAGTTTTAATTTTTTTTAAAAATACAATAAAATCCTAAAATTTGTTATCCAATGAAGTTTTTTCATTTATTGCACATCTTAAAAATTTTATGATTTGATTGCATATTCGTGATAAGTTTTAAAATTTTAGTGTACTTATCTCATAATATTTTGTATAAGTAATTTTATATATCGTGGATTTGACAAAGTGGTCCCTTATAATACTCAAAATAAGCATAGATAAAATTGCTCAAAAAATTTAATGTTCTCCTTGCGTATATTATCTACTTTTCTAAAATTATATATGAAATAAAAAACTGTCATCCTAATTATTGTAAATCTTTGTCCACTAGGTGAAAGATCAACAAATGCATCGTTCTTATTCTTGTTTAAATATGTTATGGCCGAAAAGGGTGCAACGAATGGTGCCAATGTTTCTGCCAATTCACTATCTCGAAGTTAGCTTTGGTTCGTCTAATTAGAAAGTTGAATTGATTTTGCTGTCAACACACAAACGCACGCCACGCCAATCTATATTTTCGACCCTCAAGCCCAGCCCAACAAGAGATATTAATTTGGACCGAGTCTACGACCAGACACTATCCCTAAGAAGCCTTGTAAGATTCAGCCACCAGTGGTCATCGATAATGACCCACCCTATCCATGATGACATAACGACAACCATTCAATCTAACCCTTTTGTACAAAAGGTCAATCAAGTCGTAAACTTTTCAATTTATTAATTTAGTTCTAAATTTTTGTGTGAACTTCCAATATAATCCTTCTATCCTCCTTAATTTCCATTGAAAATCTCTAACTTGTTGCTATGCCAAATAGGACAGTCTGCGACAATTGAACGCAACATTAGTGATTTTCAACTGAATTAACTAGAATGATTGTATTAAAATTTCATGCTAAATTTTATGATTAAATTGGAAAAATTAAAAATTTAAAACTGAATTGGCATCTATTCAATAAGTTTAAGATTAATTGGTTAATTTTTTCGTTAAACAGAAGTTGGTGAGGCCAACCCTCACCAGCCATGGCCTGTGGCCCATGGTTAGCAACTGGCCATTGACAAAAAAAAAAAAAAAAAAAAAAAGAAAGGAAGGTGCAAGGAAAAGAAAGAAAGTAATATTAAAATATTAAATAATTTTTTTAATTATTATTAAAAATGTTCATGTTAGTACCAACCATGCCATTTAGGATAACTAGAACCCATGTGAGCGACATCTAGCTTAAATTGGCCGAATGAACTAAATTGGAACCATTGTGAAAAAGACTATGACTAATTTGATCAAATTAAAAGGTTAATGATTGAATTATTACTAATGCAATAGGTTAAGAATTTTTTTTTTGGGGGGTACTTTTCTCAAGAATTGGTCTTGATCATTTTGAGTTCAATTCTCGTTTATGTCCCCATGGTTTCTTTTCAAAAGTGGATTGGAGGTTGTGGTAAGCTTAATTATTCATGACATATGTTATGTTCACCGTGAAAAAAAAAAAAAAAAAAAACCTACAAATGCGGAAAATGTCCTGAATAAAGGAAAGAGTTTCTCTAAAATTTCATCCTTTCAACCTTTTATACAGCAAAAAAGCATAAAACAAAGAGAAATGGCAAGTATGTTGAGATTGATTCATGAAATGCGCATAGACGAAGTGAAAAATTATTATTAGATGTTGATTAGGATCAATTTATAACAAATGCTTGCCGATAATTCGAATGTACCTAGTACTATAAAAGGAAAAGAAAAACATTGAACAAGTTAACTACTCAAGATTTCGATTAGGTATTTATCTCCTTGAAAAGACATGCTATTGTTGACTAGTGGAAAAATTGTCCAATCAGTCATAACACTATTGTACATATGCAAATTTAATCATAAACTTTTCAAGTTTACCAATTGAGTTCTAAATCTTTATAATAAATTCCAATATAATCCTTCTGTTTCTCTCAATTTTCGCCTAAAATCGTTGATATGGCGATGTGCCACATAAAACGATTGGTGAAGACTAGACCGTAATTGTGGGGCCCCCAGCACATCATGGCTAAGTTGGTTACTAATTCTTTTTCACTTTTAGGCATAGAGAAGAAGCGTATTTGGACCAATAATAACCCAGGATATATGAAATTCAAAGACGCACGTGGAATTATAAAGCAGGCCAATGCATTTCATTTTTTATTTATTTACTTTAGGTGACATGGCAGGGTATACTGGGTTTTCAAAAAGGGTCCGTTATCTCAAACTACATCAAAAGTACCCCCACGGTACTACCTCGACCTTGGGACTGTCTGTACATGCCTAACCACCTATCCTTGGATATTGGTACGCCCAAAAGCCATTGCTTGGATCCCAAAAATGCTACTTCACCATCTTGCCCCTCCCTTAGTCTATCATACTCCCACCATTGTCATCTCCATCACCACCAGGATGTGGGATTGGCCCCACAAGCTGTCCTTCTACACTTGTGTAGATTAAGACTCATTGGTTCCCGGTCCGGTTTGTTTCCGAGGTGTGACTGAGAACTGGATTGAGAGGACTGGTTCCTAAATTTTGGGACCGAGAATTGGACTGACCGGTCTTGGAACAGAGAATCGAACTGACCAATGGGTTCAATTCGGCAGAATCGGTAATTTGCTATTTCAAGCCAAAAATAAATTTAAAATTGGTGTAGCTTGCTTTGTATTTCCTTGGTTTAAGCTCCGTATTGAAGTTTTGAATCAGGTCGGGCACGGATTCAAATCACACTCTCCTCACACCCTCTCTATTTTGTCATCCGGTAGGGAAAAAGAAATCATTATTTTCACACAAATAGCTTGTAGGCATCATTGATTTCTTTACTACGTTTGTTTGAGCGATTTATTTACAGGAGTATAGACAACTGAAACCCCTGATCACTTCTTTCTCTTGCTTTTTGTTTGGTCATTTTTAGTATGAACAAGAGAAGCAAGATGAGAGTGACACACTCATACTCCTCACTTTCAGCAGCTTGTAATGATATATATATATCTGATCCTACAATCTGAGAGCTTAATTGCTAACAAATTCAAAATTAAATCAACCTAAGAGAGGAATACTAATGGCAAGGATAAACACATCTTATAACACAATTTTCAAGAGTAAATCAATATGATGGGTAAGCCAAACTCAATTAACACTAGGTGATCAATAAACAAGTGGACAAATTTCATGTATTAAATCCCATTTTATGGTAGTCACCATTCTTCCACTACAAATCAAGGATTCCCACAAAAGCGCATTATACAGAAATGAGGCAGATGGTATGAAGAAGCATTAAGTAACATGCGGTTCTCTTTATCTAAAAACTACAAATTGCATTTGATGAATGCCAATGTTCAGAGTGGATAATCACAAAAATGCAAAAGAAGGGAAGCCATTCTCAAGCAAAGGAACCCTATTCAATTTTGGTATTTTCAATAGATATCCTTGGGATAAAATCACAACTTATGGTCCCATCACATATGCTCTTCAATTTTGGATGATTTCATAGAGCCAGGTGTGTAAACTTTAGGAAGGAGGAGTGCTCATGTTAGCTAATCAAACCTAATCAAATTAAACAGAAAGAATGAAAACAGTCTAAAGATATTAGAGACTTCTCTTGCTAATCGAACTTAATCAAATAAAACAAAAAGTAATTTAGTGTGCAAATTTTACCACAAAATGGGATTCGAGTTCTTAATGGAAAATCTTACCATATATATTTCCTCCACTTTAACTTGTAAACTCTATTTACCTATATCATCATCCATATCTAACAAAACAAACTATTAAATAAAGCATTCACTTATTACATATACGAAAGAACTATAAGATAAAAAGATATATCCATGACTTACCCCGCTCAAACTTTTCTGCATTCTTGATGCACTCTTCAACATTAATTGGCACAATAGTCAATCTTAGCCAATCTTGAGTGCAGATCAAAGCTTCTACTACCTTAAGAGTCAAAACACTTCAAAAGCCATCAAGCACACAACTAGATATACCAAAAGTCGACTCCAAGGCAACGATTGTTACGGGAATGGACAAAATATGCCGAGCCAACAAAGAGAGGACTTTAAACTTTTGGTCAGCAGTTTTTCACCACATCAAAAGGTCAAGATCACGACTTTCTTCATGATCGGCTTTAAGATACTTGTCGAGTTCAAATAAGTTGCCCACACACACTTTTTTCTCCTCAAGTAGAAATAATTCAAATGTCTTATCTCAAGTGAAATCCTCAATCAAAGCAAGGTCGTCCTTATTACCCTTCCTCTCATGACTATCAAAATCCCAACTACTACCAATATCACTTAAAAAAAGACCACCCAAATTCCTTTCACAGGAAATAAGATAAGATTTCTCATTAAAATAGAACAAACATTTGAGTGAAATCCTCACCTTATCGAACATTTCATCAACTTTTGCACATCATCATAGATTAATTTATAACAATACCGCACATAATTCATCTTTTTCCTTGGATCCAATATCACCACAATTAACACCATCATGTTTACTTTTTCAAAACTCCCATAATAATTGTCAAACTTATCTTTTATCTTTGCACCCGTAGCTTTCACCCTAGGATCTAATATCTTCTCTATTTGTTTCAAAGTTTTTATATAAAGTGGATATTTGTTAAAATTATCATTGGAATTGATATACAAAGTTCCGGACATCTTGTTGGTGGTATCATAAAACTTCTTAAAAAATATCGAAAGAATTTTGGCATTATCCTAATCTTCATGTTTAGGAGTTTTATATTCAAGCTATGTTAAAAAAGAAGGATCATCTTCTTCCATCCTTTCAAAGGCCTTTCTAAACTTTAAGACAACGTCTAACATGAGATAGGTGGAGTTCCACCTAGTTACGGCATCAAGACACACCGAACTCTTATGAATAATCCTTACACTCCTAATGCAATCTTGGAATGCTTGAGATCTCATTGGAGGAATCCTCACATACCTAACCACGTTTCCAATACGTATAATAGGATCATGTATCTTGATCAATCCATCATTCCCAATCAAGTTCAATATGAGCCATGTACCTCATATGTAAAACATCTCCATCTAAGGTCAATAGCCTATCTCTTGATAATTTTTCTTTCAAAAAACTAATGGCAACATCATTTAAACTAGCATTATCTACAGTGATTGTGGACACTTTTTTCTTCTATTCCCCACTTGTAGATGCATTTCTCAATCATTTTCCCAATATCCTTATCCTTATGACTAGGCATCGCTACAAAATTGATGATTCTTTTGTACAATTTCCAGTTGTCATCAATAAAGTGTGCAATGAAACATAAATAGTTCAAATTTTGAATGAAACTCCATATATTGGTCGTGAGTGCAACCCTAGATTAAGCTTGTGAAAGTAAGTCTTCAAACTTGCTTTTTCACAAAGAAACAATTTCATGCAATCTCTAGCCACATGTCACGACCTAATTTTCGAGTGCACCACCTAAAACTAGGTTAATGGACTACTAAGTCTAACTTAGCTCAGGTTCTCCCAAGCCCATACCAAATCGCGACTTAAAGTTCAATTATCTAACATAGAAATGATTAAGAACTAGGAGTCGCAACTAATCAGTTTATGGTAGGTCGATTAGATACCTAAGTAAAATAATGGGAGGATTATTTTACTCCTACGAACCAGAGACTATGGGTACGGGGACTTCGTTACACTAGATTTCTCTAATGCCCTTTCGGTACCATTTCTTTTTTTTATTTTCAAAAATATTTTTGCAAGCAGCTTTGATTCATTTTAACCTAAATTTTTATCATGCAAAAAGGCGATCACACGAGTGCTCAACCATTATTAGAAATTCAACAAATGAAATAAATTGCATCACATGAAGCTGACAATTTTTGGGTTTTCTTAGATTTTTTTATAAAATGTATTTCTAACTACATGACCTAATTTTACTAACAAGAAAATTCTAATTAAATAATCCTATTATGCAAACTAATTAATATGCACCTCATGACCTAATTTTACTAGTAAATAAATTCTAATCAAATGATCCTATTATGCAAACTACTTAATATGCACCTAGTATTTTGTATTTTTTATTGAAATTCGGAATTCATAAAAGTCCTAACTAAATTATCTAAAATGAATAATTTTCTAATTTATTTTAGGGATTAATTCGACTTAAACCCTATCTTATCTTAGAAAACTATTTTTTAAAGAAAAATGGGATAATTAAAATATGCCGACATTATCTGAGACCCTATTTTTAAAAAAAAATAATTATTTAGGCCTAATCCTAAATGCAACCCTAAGAATGTAATCCTAAAAAAAATCTAATTTGCTAAACCTACATGTCTAATCTACTAAACCTACATGCTGATGCACGATTTTGATTTTTTTCTGATTTTTTATTTTTTTAGTGTTTTTCCAAGATAAGTAACGGTGGCTTTGCGAACAGGGACACTGCAGGGGCGTCGACTCGGCGTCCGGTGGGGCTCGGATCTGGGCTTGGCGTCGCGGGTCAGCAGCAAGTCGGGGGCGAGATCGGCGCTCCGGTGCGGTAGATCGGGCTTCGAGCGGGTGCGGGGACTGAGCAGAAGGCGGTGATGGAGCGGTGTGGTGTCCGGCGGGAAGATGGTCTGCTGTGATCGTTGATGTAGGGCTTCGGGGACAAGCGGAGGCGCGGCGGAGCTTCGCAAGTCGTCGGGTTGAGCGACGAGCAGTGCTCAAGTGCGGGGTACGCGGATGGTCAACCGAACACGATCAAGGAGGCGCGCCGGTGAAGGGACTGGACACCAAGGAAGCATCGCTGAAGAAGATGAACAGGCACTTTTTTTTTTTTTTTTTTTTTTTAACTTTCCCCTTTCCTCTCTCCGCTGCAGCCGCACACTTTCCCCCTTTTTGCACTTCTCTCCTTCTCTCGATACCTCCACGGACGGCTTCCCTCTTTCCTTTCACTTTTTACTTTTTGTGTTCTTTTCTTTTCGATTTTCAAAATCCTCCGAAAGCAAAAAAAAAAAACCCCCTCTCCATTGTACACGGCTCCCTTTATAGGCCAATAAAGATATGATCTTCGTCAAATATTTCATCCACTTTTCAATATATACGAAGATTTTTCTTAACCTCCTGATCACAAAAATCCCTTTATTTTCCTTATCTCCCAAATATTTTCTACCGATTTTTAAAGATAAGATTACAATCCGATTTTCTTAAATTTCAAAAATCCTCATTTCAAATCTCAATTTAGGTAATTTTTGTCATTAAAAGAAAACGGGCTCGGGCCAATTTTGCTCGTTTCATGGGCTTAGTCCGGCTTGCCAAGCTAGAGCTCAGAAAAATTAATTCTAACCCATCCACCACCGGTCCTAAAAAATAAAAATGCAAAACATGTAAATTAAAAACAAATGCACTTAAAATTATATGCTATGCAATTGAATTATAATATTTTTTCTTAGGGGTTAAAAATTAATCCCTAATTTTTATGCAATAAATGACTAAATGGGTACCAAAATTTAGGTGTCAACACCACAGTAAATTGTGAGATGTGATTGAAGAGGGGCTGTAATTGATTAATATAATTATGGAATCCAACACACTCAACCATTGAAAAATGTTATTCATCCATTATGATTATCTAAACAAGCATTTGCCTACAATGATCCTGATCAAATTTCCATGTCGTTAAGACATTAGCACTACCAATTCTAGTAATATGCCTCAGTGTCATTGAGTCTCATTCACTTTACGTTGGGGCAAACAACATTTAGCTTCTTATCTAAATTGTGGGGATACTTGTTGCACTTTTTCAACTGCTTCAACATAGCAGAAGTTTTGTTATCAATATTGTAACTACACTTGGCCCCACAATAAATGCAAAAGACATCAGTTTTCCCATTCTCGGTTTTTCCTTTATGAAAATGAAGCCATATTGTTGACTTTTGTTTACGAGGAGGATGAAGATTGGGCACCTTGCTCATCTTGGGTGCCTCTTCGAAGTCTTCTTCACCTTCATATTCTAATGAGTCCTTTATCAAACTCATAGCATCATTGGATTTGTTTTTTTTTTTTGGTAAAATTTTTATTTTTATTTTGTTAAAAACATCACTGGATTTGTTCATGTCCACTTCCATTAACATTTGAATTTTAAATGAATCACCTGAATCAAGCAAAACAAAAATTGGAGCCATCAAATTTAGCTTTTTTTCAAGCTGAAAGCATAGCTAAAAGCCTAAAACAAGCACAATTTTTCGACATTGATAAAACAAGAAAAACAAGTAAAAAGATAAAATAGGTCTCAGCTTCTCATGAGTTGCTTGAGCTTAACTCATAGACTATTCAAAGTCAGCTCGATTCTTTTCAAATTCGAGTTGAATTTGAGTAGCTTGAGCACTTATTAAGCTCAAGTATGCATAGTAAACTCTGTTGCTCTACTAGACATCTGATAATGAATCAGGTCGACCTTTAGTGTGCTTAAGCTCATAAAACTTCTAATTTCCATATACAACTGTACTGAAAGTGAAAAAGTTCAAAGATTTCAAGCTGAGCAACTACTCATCAAGGGCGTGTGAATAGGTCGATGGAATATTGCCGATTCCTTCCTGATCAACAAGATTTCGTGCCTAAGAACAATAACAATTATATAAATAGATCGTGCTGTATAAAAGTCAAAACAGGGTGTTTGGAATCTGGAAACTTCGAACTCAAAGAACCCAGTTGGGTTTGAGTTCTTTCCGGTGAACTGAAGGTGAATTAAATGAACTTAAGAAGCATGAGGACACACAAACGTCCCCGATTTCCATAACGGGTTTTACTAGCTCCTGACTAAGGGCCATATATGAAGTCGGATAGACAAGACTTTGTTTTTAATTTTGCTTAACATGTATTGACTCAAAAACCGACCACCAAATTGCATTAAGCTCCACTCGGGCTTAGTTTGACCTACTATGAGTTCATGATGCTATCGCACATTGTGATGGTGTCCAATTTCTTCAAAGAGCTACGGAGAATATTTTCATAAATTAATGAAGTTGGTGATATATGTAATTTTTCTGTGTTCTTTAAATTTTTTTGGACCCACTGATAGTTCATGGTTTGATTTGCGAAGAACATGTATTATTAGATGCAATTATTTGAAGACTCTTTTTGACAGAGGTCTTCATTTTACAGACTTGCAGATGCACCTTAAAGTAATCCGAAACGGGGTCGAGTTTAGTAATGGCCTTTTTGACTTTTGAGCAAAGTCTCTGTTATATTGATAATCACCTCCACAATTGCTACTCAGTCTTGTGACGT
The DNA here is from genome assembly GCA_014182515.1 of Eucalyptus microcorys. Classification (NCBI taxonomy): domain Eukaryota; kingdom Viridiplantae; phylum Streptophyta; class Magnoliopsida; order Myrtales; family Myrtaceae; genus Eucalyptus; species Eucalyptus microcorys. Next base: position 31,328,737 of record CM024562.1, on the reverse strand, counting down.
AATGTGAAAGCTATCCTTCATGATCCCTATCCTGATAAATAGTGTGGATTTTTAAGTTCTCTCCTGTTACGTTGGGAGCTTCATCTTCTTCCTTGTCTTTGGCAACTGCGAACTTAGTTAATCTGTCTTTCCTTGAGACAGAAAAATGTAGTGCGGATTCTCAATCTCTCTCTTGTGACGCTGGGAGGTTCATCTTCTTCCTTTTCTCCTGCAACTCTGAAAGTTAGTTGATCTGTTTTTCATGATACATAAAAATGCCTTGATCCAGGAAGGGCCGTCCTTTTTCCCGCTCTCTTTCAAACATTCCTTAGATACTGGCCCCAAGGAATTGTGTCAAGTAGGCCATCTTTTCTTCTTTTTCTTGATGTGATGAAAAGTGTACGAGGACTTGTCATTTGGGTATAGAACCTTAAAAAATCTTTTGCCTCTTACACCTGCTGTCTTTTCCTTTTTAATGGACAACTGTTGGGGTTTTTGCGGAAGTGTGTGTGTGCAAGTGTTATGTGTGAATAATAAAAGGACTATAATGGCAAGGGAGTATAGGTAAAAAAAGGAATTTTTATTATGGAAGTTGATATTACAAGAGAAGGGAGTGTTTTCTAGTTTTTCGGCTATAAGGAACAATAGACATCCAACTCCTATTTATAGGCGTGAGCACCGCCTTTCCTTCACCGACATTGAGTACAAAAAGTAATATAATATTACAAACTTGCTGCTTGTGCGACTTCTACGGATCTTCTGGGGACTTCTTCATTTTTCTACATTTTTCTATTCTCAGCAGCTTTTGTTGACTTTTCTTTGCTTTTCTTTTGTCTATTTGCTGCCCACGTGGTCTGCTGCCCACATACCAAAAGTTCTTTAATATTTGAGAGTTTTCTTGCCTTTTTCTTCCATGCACATGTACTAGAAATTTCTCCAACGTACGAGAATCTTCAACTCTATCTTGGACAAATTGTTGCCACCATTTTTCTCTCTCCGAATAGTCTAGTGTAGTCTAGAGTTTTCCAAAAAATGGATCAATTTTTAACACTCCTCCTTGATCCAATTTTGTGATACTCCGAGCATGCTTCTTAATGTCTCGAATTTTGCTGTTGGTAGTGCTTTAGTGAATATGTCCGCAATTTGATCTTCAGTCTTACAATACATTAGCTCGATCTCTCCTTTACTTTGCACTTCACGAATGAAGTGATATTTTATATCAATATGTTTCGTTCTTCCATGAAAGACTGGATTTTTTGATATTGCAATCGCGGACTTATTGTCGCAAAATATTGGCATTGATTCCATTTGTGGTTCTCCAATGTCTTCTAAAATTCTTCGAAGCCATATTGCATGACTAGTAATTGTAGCAGCCGCAACATATTTTGCTTCTGCAGTGGATTGTGCCACTGAGTCTTGTTTTTTAGATATCCATGAAAATATTCCAGAACCTAATGTGAATGCATAACCAGTTGTGCTCCTCCTGTCATCAGATGATCCTGCCCAATCGCTATCAGTATAACCGATCAACTTAGTTGTTGCACTAGGTTGGTACCAAATACCATAATCAGTGGTTCCTCGTAAGTATCTTAGAATTCTCTTGGCTGCTCCAAAATGAATTTGACTTGGACTCTGCATAAACCGTGATAGTAAACTTGTCGCGTACATAATATCTGGCCGTGTAGCAGTAAGATATAGTAGACTCCCAATTAGGCTTCTATAGGGTGAAGCGTCTGCTTTTTCAGCTCTATCTTCTTTCAATAGTTTTTCATTCATTACAAGTGGTGTTGCCACTGTTTTGCAATTATTCATCTTGAATTTTTCAAGGAGCTTTTCTGCATATTTCTTTTGTGAGATGAAAATTCCTTTATCTTGATTAACTTCAATACCGAGGAAATAGTTCATCAAGCCCAAGTCCGTCATTTCAAATGTCTTCATCATTTCTTCTTTAAATTCTCGGATCATTGTCTCATTGTTTCCTGTATATATGAGATCATCTACATATAGAGAGACAATGAGAGTGTCGGACTTACCTTGGGTCTTGATGTAGAGTGTCGGCTCAATCATACTCCTCATGAATCCTTGCTTAATGAAGTATTCATCGATTCTACTATACCACGCACGTGGTGCTTGTTTTAACCCGTATAGGGCCTTCTTAAGCTTTAAGACTTTTTCTTCATTGTCTTTGACAGTAAAGCCTTCTGGTTGAGCTACATAAATTTCTTCTTGAAGGTATCCATTTAGAAATGCTGATTTTACATCAAGTTGATGAATCTTCCACTCTTTTTGTGCTGCTAGAGCTATGAGTGCCCGAATAGTATCAAGGCGAGCAACATGAGCGAAAGTTTCAGTATAGTCGATACCTGGTTGTTGCAAGTATCCTTTCGCCACAAGCCTTGCTTTATGCTTCTGGATTGATCCATCAGCATTGAGCTTCGTCTTGTAGACCCACTTGACGCCAATGATCTCTTTGTCTTTGGTCGGTCGACAAGCTCCCAAGTTTCATTTTTCTCGATCATCTTGATCTCTTCCTCCATGGCTTTTCTCCAGACTTCATCTTTGGATGCTTGTTCGTAGTTTTCTGGTTCCAAAATAGCAAAGTTGCATGTGTCGTAAATTCTTCTAAGGGCTTTTACCCTTAGTACTGGAGACTCTGGAGTAGAGCTTGGTGGAGTTACGTCGTGAGTGATGGAATCTGGTACTTCTCCTTCTTCTTGTGACGTTGACTCCTCTTGAGCAGGTATGTCTGGCAAGGTGATGTACTTCTTCTCGATCTTCTCGCTCTCCCAATTCCAGGCAGCATTTTCGTCGAACTCGACGTCTCGACTAATCATAAGCTTCTTGGTTCTTAGGTTGTAAATCCGATAGCCTTTTTATTGGTCACTGTAGCCAAGGAATATTCCTTTTTCTGTCTTTTCATCTAGCTTACTCCTTTTCTGAGCAGGGATGTGGACGTAACAAATGCATCCAAACACTTTGAGATGCTTTGCTGAAGGCTTCTATCCACTCCATGCTTCGACTGGAGTTTTATTTTGAACTGCTTTAGTTGGACACCTGTTTAGTAGGTATACAGCAGTATAAACTGCTTCTGCCCAGAAAGTGTTGGGAAGGCCTTTCTCCTTTAGCATAGACCTTGCCATCTCCATGACGGTTCTATTTTTTCTTTTAGCTACTCCATTTTGTTCTGGGGCGTAGCCAACGGTTAGTTGATGATGGACTCCTTCATCTTCACAGAATTTATTAAACTCCTTTGAATTGTATTCTGTGCCTCTGTCACTCCTTAGGACTTTGATTCTTTGGCCACTTTGATTTTCGACGTGGTTCTTGAATTTTCTGAAGATAGAGAAAACCTCAGATCTTTCTCGAAGGAAGTATACCCACGTCATTCTTGTATAATCATCAATGAAAAGGATAAAATATTTATTTTGACTAGGTGTAGGTGTCCTCATCGGACCGCACACGTCCGTGTGGACAAGTTCCAATGGCTCCTTAGCTTTCCATGCACCTCCAGATGGGAAGGACTGTCTATGTTGTTTTCCAAGAAGACAGCCTTCACAAACATCTGAAATTTCTGTGATGGCTGGAAAATCTCTCATCATATTTTTCTGATGGAGAATTTTAGCCCAGCAAAATTGAAGTGGCCAAATCTTCGATGCCATAGCCATGAATCATCAATTTGAGCTTTCATGGCTATATCTTTAACATATTTCCATTGAATAGGAAAATTGTTATTTTTCATCTTAACAGAGGCAATTTTATTTTTATATTTATCATAGATAATGCAGGTATCTCTATTAAAATATAGAGAATACCCACTTTGTATCATTTGGCCCACACTTAAGAGATTTTGTGCAAGACGAGGGACTAGATATACATTATGTATATATTTTGGGCCTTTAATCGTTTCCACGGTGATGGTGCCTTTTCCTTTGACATCTACTAATGCACCATTGCCTAACTTTACTTGGGATTTCACCGACTTGTCAATATTAGTGAATATAGTTTCGTCCCCTGTCATGTGATTGCTACACCCACTATCGATGTACCATATTTCACTTTTATTGTCATTTGCCGCTTGGCCTGCATAGAATGTATTCTCTTCACTTTCTTTTTTTTTTCTACATAGTTTGCTCGATTATTTGTTTTCGAGCGACAATATTTTTCTACATGGCCATATCTTTTACAAAAGCGGCATTGTTTTTTATTTTTAAACCAACAATCCTTCTCCAAATGATTTGTTTTCTTGCAAATACCACAAGGTGGATAATTTTCCTTTTTATAATTTCTCCTCCTCTTTTGTTTTTCCATGAGCTCCTTCCATCATTTTTAGTTTGATGAGACCGTATATTTACTTTAGACTGAAAGGCACTTTCAACTGAATCTTCATCTTGTGCCATTAGTCTTTTCTCATATGCTTCTAGAGAGCCAATTAATTCACTTATTGATAGGGTCGTCAAGTCTTTAGTTCCTTCTATAGTTGTAACTATGGAGTTGTATTTTTTGGTAAGTGACACCAATATTTTCTCAACAACCCTTTGATCAGTTATCCCATCTCCATAGGCTCTCATTTGATTAACGAGTTCCTTTAATTTTCCACAATATTCTTGTACGGTCTCATAATTTTTCATTTTAGAATTCTCAAAATCTCTTCTCAGAGTTTGAAGGCGAATAGTGCGTACCTTTTCCGATCCTTGAAATTCTTCTTGTAGTATATCCCAAGCCTCTTTTGTAGTCCTCGCTCCAATAATTCTTGGAAATACGGTTTCCGAGAGCGCTTGCTGGATAAAATATAGCGCTCTTGCATCCTTTTGTAGTTGATCCTTTGAAACATTTGCACCTTCTAGCGGAGCCTCGCAACCTTTTTCCACGATGTCCCATAAGTCTTGGGCCATCAAGAATGTAGTCATTTTTATGCTCCAAAAGTCATAGTTGTTCCCATCAAAAATGGGGATGGGAAATGAGGATGAGATAGAGTTGGCCATGGTTTAGTTAGTGGGTATTTGGAAAGGGTAGTTTTAGGAGTGGGTAGGTAGGACAAACGCCCAATACCAATCAAAGACGTGGCTCTGATACCACTGTTGGATGTTTTTGCGGAAGCGTGAGTGTGTGCAAGTGTTATGTGTGAATAATAAAAGGACTATAATGGCAAGGGAGTATAGGTAAAAAAAGGAATTTTTATTATTGAAGTTGATATTACAAGAGAAGGGAGTGTTTTCTAGTTTTTCGGCTATAAGGAACAATAGACATCCAACTCCTATTTATAGGCGTGAGCACCGCCTTTCCTTCACCGACATTGAGTACAAAATGTAATATAATATTACAAATTTGCTGCTTGTGCGACTTCTACATATCTTCTATCTTCTGCGGACTTCTTCATTTTTCTACATTTTTCTATTCCCAGCAGCTTTTGTTGACTTTTCTTTGCTTTTCTTTTGTCTATTTGCTGCCCACGTGGTCTGCTGCCCACATACCAAAAGTTCTTTAATATTTGAGAGTTTTCTTGCCTTTTTCTTCCATGCACATGTACTAGAAATTTCTCCAACGTACGAGAATCTTCAACTCTATCTTGGACAAATTGTTGCCACCATTTTTCTCTCTCCGAATAGTCTAGTGTAGTCTAGAGTTTTCCAAAAAATGGATCAATTTTTAACAACAACCAACCAGAAAATACTCAAGCCAGTCTACGTGAATTATTTCTTCTCTGTTCTTATTTTAGTCAGAGAATAAATAGAGCTCTGGCTTCTGGTCTGGCTTCTGGTCTGGCTCTTTACCCTTTTTATTTACTGATGGTTGCACACATTTGACTGACGTTACAATGCTGCCGCACATGATAATGGTGTCCAAGTTCTTCAAAGATCTACAGAGAATATTTTCAGAAATATAATAAAGCTGGTAATATATGTAATTTTCTGTGTTCTTTATAATTTTGTGAATCCAATGATAGTTCATATTTTAATTTGAGAAGAATAAGTATTATTAGATGCAATTTTTTTGAAGGACTCTTATTCACGAGGTCATCATGCTATAGACTAGCAGATGCAACTGGAAATGATCTGGAAGGGGGTCCGGTTCAGTAAATGTCATTCTGACTTGAGCAAAGTCCATGTTATATTGATAATCACCTTCATGATCTCTACCCATTCTTGTGACGTAGCGTGAAAGCAATCCTTCGTGAACCGTACCCTGATGAACAGCGTGGATTCTCAATCTCTCGGTTGTGATGCTTTGTGATGCTGGAGCTTCATCTTCTTCCTTCTCTTCGACAGCTCTGAACGTTAGTTGATCTGTCTTTCCAAGAAACTGGAAAAATGCGTTGGTCCAGGGAAAGGCTGTCCTTTTTCCCACTCCCACTCTCTTTCGGACATTCCTTCGTTACTGGCCCAGGAAAAGGCCAAGTGGTGGTCTCGCTGGGATGGAAAAATGTGTCCTGTGGACCATCTTTTCTTCTTGTCGACGAGGTCATCACCTTACGATGATCTGAAAGAGGGGGGTCCAGTTCCATAAACGCCGCTCTGACCTTGAGCAAAGTCTATGTTATTATATTGATAATCACCTCCGCGATCGCTACTCATTCTTGTGACGTAGTGCGAAAGCACCTTCACGAACCCTACCCTACCCTGATGAATGATGTGGAATCTCGAGCTCTCCGTTGTGATGTGGGGGGCTCATCTTCTTCATTTTGTTCAGCAGCACTGAAAGTTAGTTGATCTGTCTTTCCATGAGCCGGAAAAAATGTGTTGATCCAGGGAAAAGCTGTCCTTTTCCCACTCTCTTTCGTGCATTCCTCGGATACTGGCCCCAGGGAAAGGCTAAGGTGCAGGTCTCGCTGTTAGACCATCTTCTCTACTTGAGAAGCGTACGGGAACTAGTCATTTGGTAAATTGAGTCATGCTTGATAGCGGCACTTATTGAACAGATGAGCCACATGCTTGGAACACATTTGATGGACCGGTAGTTGATATGTCAAGTTTTACATTAATTAAATATCCATAGCCGTGGACAACAGTCATGTTCCATAATAATAAGGCAAATCAGTAACTCGAACTAGGGGTGTGCAACGGAAACCGCCCGAACTGGCCGGTTCCCACGGTCGGCAGTCCGGTTCCTCATTCCTAATCTTGGAACTAGCAACTGATTGATCCGGTTCCCTGTTTCAAGGTGGGCACCGGACCAACCGGACCGGACCAAATTTTTTTATATATAATTTATATACATATAATATATAAACACATATAATATATGAATATTATATATGAAACTTATTGTAATCGGAATTACAATTGAGGTAGCAACCTCTTATGTGGCTAAGAGACCACCAAGGTTCTTGTTGTTACTCTTTATTTATAGAGAAAACTTACTTGTTAGTTTCATCTTTTATTCGATGTGAGACAAGGCTCTAGGAGTTCCTCATGCTCACACTCTCTCTCTCTTGCTCCCCTCACTTGCAGACAACAAGGCACTTCAAGCCTCAAAGAGTCCCACATCGACTAAACATTCAAAGCATAGAAGAGAGATTGTCTACAAAACCTAAGCCAAACACAACCTTTAATCAAATTGTTTATAGCTTTTAAGCTTAAAATTAAGCGTGAAATACATAAACTGTGATTGATATTCGCGCAAATGAAGTTTGAATATTTTGCACGTAAAGAGTAGTTTTATTAGATCGCTCGGGAACTAAATTGGATTGATCGGTCCGGAGCATGGTTGTTCTTTAGTGAAAAAAGAAAGTGCCAATTTTGTTGGACCGGACTGGACCGGAACCAATGGTCCGGTCCGGGAACCGATCACTCCTAACTCGAACCCCGGTGAAATATACTTTCTTACTACATAGTTCAAGAGTCCATCTTCACTTCTCATTTGAGTACGCTAACATACAGAGATGTTTCTGTGAAATTACATAGAAGTACTAATGGGTAGAAAGTTTTAACGTAAATAAAATTTTGATAGCCAAATACAAGGTATTTGGTGAGCTATGCGGTGATTGGGGGCTTTTATGGTCTTCTAAGTAATAGGTTCGATCCTAAATCCTTTGTGATCACATGCATTTGCTTGTAACTCCTATATGAAACGTCTCAACACATAAAAATTTCAAAGATTTTACGATTTTTTTGTCCATAAAAGATCTTATGATTTTTTTTTTTGGTCGATTCTACTATTTTCTTATTCTAACTTTTATTTTCAGACTTTTGCCCTGCCTCCTTATAAGGCGTGGGAATCGAAACCCACTTCGAAACTAAATTGTCCCTACCCCAACCTCCCGAGAATGTGGTGATTCGAACCCCCACCTCCCTCTTCCTTGTTGGAAGGGTGGTCACTGGGATAAAAGATCTTATGATTGATGAGTAAGGTTTACTCGCATTTTCATTTAATGGGCAAAACATTCTTTATGATGTCTATTAGCCCTCTTTTATGATGGTCTTTGTGGTGAGGTAAAGGAGGACAGACTTACACTTTCACAACTTATAAGCATAGTTTTTTTTTTTTTTTTAATAATAAATTTGGAGTTCAATTCTTGCCAATGCCCCCATGGTTGCCTTTGAAGAGTTGATTATTAAGAAATACATGCTATGTTCATTGTGACAAAAAAAGAACTACAAATGCGGACAATCTTTAAGAATTATAGGAAAGAAAATATCTTACATTTCATTCCGCAAGACTTTTTGTACTACTGCAAATCACAAAACAAAGAAAAATGCTGTACAATTTGAGATTGATTCAACTAATAGTACACGTGAGGTGACAAATTGTTATTATGTATTGAATTTGATCCATTTATAACATATGTTTGCCAATAATCCAAATGTATGTAGTACTACAAGAGGAAACTAAGATGGTGCATGACAAACTACAATTTCTGTTCCAGAAACAAATTTTCTATTCCGAACTTATTTTTGAAATAAAAATTCGTTTGATAAAATTATTCCATTTTTCTATTTTTGAAATAGATTTTTGTTCCAGAAATAGATTTAAAATAGAAATCAGAAGTAAATACTCCTGGGATAGGAATCGCATCTTGCTAAAGATGAAAATGTTGAGTTCTACCCTTTTACAAATATCAGTTCATTTAATGTGTTTAGGGCGTCTATAAAATCTTGTACCTAACCTGACTTTGCTGCTAACTTCACTCATGAATCTGTCTTGGATGAGCCATGGGACTGTCAAATGCTCAGACTACAAGATACTATTAGAATTGCTCGTGTGAGCTTCTAAATAACTATTCTTGAGTAGATAGGTAATATATGCTTTTCCTTATAAAATAAACAAAATAATAAAAAATGCAAACAATGTTTCTTATGAGCTATGATATAAACTGTGGAGCTTATTGGAAATTGTCAGGCTGCTGCGGGATGTTGTATTATCTATCGGAGCTTTGCTAGGGATTTTGACGTGACTAGGGTGACATTGTTGCCCCATGTAAAACCTATCAGTAAAAGATGCACCAAGTTACTACGTTCAACCAAGAATATTGTCTTTACATATGATTGTAAATGGGTTTTTTTTACTGAAATCATTCAGTTAACTACTAACACAAAGTAACGAAATGTACAGAGTTACATTAAGTGCAGAATATTTTCAGCACTGTTGACACCTAAATTTTGATGACCCATTTAGTCATTTATCGCATTAAAAAATCAGGGGTTAATTTTATCTCTGAAAAAAAATAATAATAATAATTAATTGCATAGCATATAGATTTAGGTGCATTTGTATTTTTTGCATTTATTGGACCGGTGGCAGATGGGTTCGAATTAGTGGTTTTGAGCTTTAAATTGACAGGCCGGTCTAAGCCCATGGAGCAAGCACATTGGCCCAAGCCCGTTTTTTTTATGATCGGAAATTATCTTGTGAAAGTAAGAATTTGAAATTTTGCGAGATATGATGGAATTTTTTGGATAGGGGAAGTGGAAAAACAAATATTCCGTTTGGCCAAACGAATATTCGTGGATACCGATTTGGAAAGATTAAAAACCCTAATTCGCGGCCTATAAATAGGTCAAAACGCATAGGGTTCAGGGAGGCGACATAATTGAGAAGACACGGCTGCAGAAAACATGAGAGAGGGTGAGGAGCGTTCAGCTAATCATCACATGTCGAGCCTCTCGTGGTTGTGACCTTGCCGCTGAGCTTCACATCGGCTGTCGCTGTTCGCCGTCACAAGACGGTAATCCATCGCCGCGCCTGCCTCCCGACAACAAGGTGGCCTTGCTGTGATATCTCCAAAAAGCTACGAGATCTACGTCGGCTCGTTGCTTCCTTCCTGTTGAGCCCCACGCCATGGTCGCTGCTCCTCGTGCGGCCAGGGCTACCAATTCCACGGCAATCATCAAAGAGTCCCAAGTGTTCAATAATTGCTCCAGCAGATCTTCGTGGTCTTTTGGTCAACATCTTGCAGTAAAAAAAAAAGAAGAGTAACAAGCGTGCATAAACAAAGGGAGAAGAAGACAAAGGAGGGGTCTTTGCTTCGTCCAATAGGAGTGGGGGGGCTCTCTCTCTCTTCCTTGGTCAACACCGAGCAGACAATAATCCAGAGAGAGAATAGAGGCTAGAGCGAGGTATTTTCTTCGTGGTCTCGGCTTCACGACTCCTCCCACCGCGATGCTGTGCTCCTGCTAGCTACAGTGCTTCCCGTATTAGACCAAGTGAACGAGCCGCAGTCCTGATCTTCACCACCACCACGTCGGCTGCTCCCGTGACACCAGCCTGGGCATTGTAGCATTGCACTAGCTGCCCTTGAGTCGCTCTCGAAGGCACGCGACGGTCTCCCTTGCACCCATACTGAAGCAGCTCTTGTTGTTGAGTCCAGCGAGCCCATTGGCGAATCTGGACAATTTCTTCGCGCGCGAATTTTCTCTTGCAGGATTTATGGTGAATTTCTTATTAGCGAATTTTAGCCCGGCATCAACAACGAAGCAGCCACGCCTTGCACAAAGCACATTAGTCTTTCCTTGGAGGTTGAAAATTTAAGTGTGGGTCTTAGAAGGTCAAAGTTTGACAATCAGTGGGATTGTCAGAAGGCTAGTGGATTTCCTTGCGCACCAAATTCCACAAAACCAACAGTGGGAGATCGAGATTCGCCGTCCACCGACGAGTCCCTTGCCGAGCTTACAAATTTTTGTTTCGCAGGTCACATGGAGCCCATCGGGTGACTTTCGAGCAACCGATCACCACCACGTTGCATCGCGAGTAACTATTCGAGGATCGGAATTCGGAAACCAATATTCGAATTAGGTGAAAATCTTATCTATTTTGATTTTTGAAAATTCCATTACCTTATTTGAGATATTTGTCGATGCATATGATTGAGATTCCGACATGAGAGAGCTTCTCAAATTAGGGATTGACAGTCCGATTTTCGCGCCCGAAATCCGACTCGCAATCCCTTGCAAAAATCGACAATCCGATCTCACGCCCGAGATTCGATTCGCGATTTAATTTTAAAATTGGTCAACCCGATCTCATGCGCGAGATATGGTTCGCCAATTTTTGGATATCAATCTTATCTTGCTTGATTTGCTGTTTTGAGTTAATTTTATTTTCGTAAAAGAAAAAAATCCAAAAAAAATATTTGAATTAGGATTGAGTTGGTTTTAGAATATCTCTTGTCATCTTGCATATTTAGAATAGGGATTTTATTTCGAATTTGTTAAAAAGAAAAAAAAAAAACACACATTCATTTAGGATGTTAGTTTTAAATTTGAATTGCACGTTTAATTATTTGACAATTATCAATTTCGAAATTAATAAAAAAAATAACAAAAATCATCATGCATATGTCATGTAGAATTAAGGCAAACTGCATCTTAGGTTAGAGATTGCTAGGTTAAAATAATATCCTGGTTTAAATTAGGGTTTAGTCTAACCTAATCCTTAATATAAGTTGGATAAAATCTTAATTTAGCTAGATAATTTTCATATTTTTCTAATTTCGAATTTCACATTAAAAATGCAAAAAATGACATAGGATAAATTAGTTTCAATTCCTAGGATAGATTGCATTCTTTTTTAAATAAAATAAAATAAAAAATGTCATCGCATGACATATAGAATTAGATTTGGTAATTGTTGCTAGGCCTATTTAATTAGAAATTGCATGTCATTAGAATTAGGTCATTTAGTTATATTGCATTGCATAAAGCATGATTCTCATTAATTAAGTAAAAATAAAAAGAAATTGCGTGTTAATTAGAAATCATATCTAGGGTTGTTGATGTGAATTCTGATCTAACAATGCAGATGCTTTCGTTGCTTTGAGGTAAGTTCATGCAATTTATTCATTGCTTTCATTGGATGTTAAGTTGGTGGTTTGCACTACCGCATGATCATCTCACATGTTAGGGAAATAAATTAAAATCAATTCAAGCTGCCTGCAAAAATATTTTTCAAAATAAAAGAAATGGTACCGAAAGGGCATTAGAGAAGTCTAGTGTAACCAAGTCCCCGTACCCAAATCTCTAGTTCGTAGGAGTAAAGTAAATCTCCCGTTACTTTACTTGGGTTTCTAATCGACCCACCAAAAATAGATTAGTGGCGACTCTTAATTGAAAATCAATTGCATGTTAAAAACTTGAACCTAAGTCGCGAATTGGTATGAGCTTGGGAGAGCTCGAGTTAAGTCTAGGCTTAACAATCCATTAGCCAAACCCTAGGTGGTTCACACCCGGAAAATATGGTCGCGACAAGCACTAATGCAGTCATCAAATAAGTAGTGTCCTCCAATCCTTTGTAGTCAAAATTCTTCTGCTTCAGAAGGTATGTAATTCTCTTTCACCTCATTGCTTTTCCTCTACAGCTAAGTAGCCAAAGGCTCTCGATAGGGATGACACCTAAAACCTTCAGGTTGATGATGATTATAATTGCAGAAAACGAGCAGTCAACAACACTATAATCGGAAGGAAGAAAGGGATATTGGTGAACCCTATTTCAACTAACATCGCAATTAAACTGTAAATCATCCGACTTTTCCAACAGCTAGTCTTGCTCTCGTAACCCCATTGCTTGCGTCCCGAACAAGGCTATAAAGCCACCGCGGAAGAGATCCAATTACTCAGAAGCATCAAATCCATGATGGAGAAGGCAAACAGATGTCACTGTTGGAAGATCTTAGTGTAGATGCTGATTATAATTGATTCTAGTATATCTTTGATTAATTCAGTAAATAGGAAATTATGATTGTAGTATATTGTCTTTCCTAGTTTATTTTTCCTCCTTACATTATAAGTGTACATTGTACTGACATACAGAAATCAATACAGAGAAAACACCTTTTCCATATTTCCTTCTCCCTATTTTCTGTCATGGTATCAGAGCAGCTTGTTTCTTGACCTAGCTTCCGCAATTTCCCGAATTGCCTTCGTCTTCTTTTCTGATCTTGTTTACTGCAAAGCAAATCAGCAAGAGGATTAGGAATTCAATCTTGATATCATGGCAAAGGATAAGAATGTTATGAATCCTGCAATAGAGGATTTATCCTCCCAGGATCGGACGACTTCACCTTCTGATCACACTGGATCGACTGAAGAAGGGCAGGTGACCAACAATGTTTCCGCTCCTGCTCCTGCTTCAGTGCAGATGCCTGGTCCGATCTACTGGCCCTCAGTCCAGTGGTACCTTGCACGTTGGGCTGCTGGACCTGGACAGACCTCGGTCCCATACCCATATGGGACCGACCCGATTGGTGAGTCGGGTTCGATGCCTATGGGTCATAGACCCGGACTCATGCCAGGGCAGGGATTAGAGCCCTACATGTCTCCACACGGGTCGCACCAAACGGGTCCGACAGAGTCGGGTCACAGACCCGGTTTCACGCCTGGATTCATGATGGAACCCTACCCGTTTTCACACGGTTTGCACGGACCACCCTACCTGTTTCCATTCAATGGCGGACGGCCGGAGCTTGGAGACCCGCTTTATACATCGCCGGCGGACGGGCCGAAGCTGCGATTGATCAGTCAACAGCTCACTGGACCGGCGAATTATCATTCTTGGGCTTGCGATCTTCGGTGAGCACTTGTCACCAAGGCCAAAGAAGGCTTCATCGACGGCACGATCTCTTACCCAACAGATGAAAGATTACAGAGACATTGGCGGCGGTGCAATCAACTGGTGCGCACTTGGATCGGGAACTGCTTGGCATCTGATGTCGTCGCCGGCCTCCCTCCAACAGAAGATTCGAAGCAATTCTGAGAGAATATACAAGAGATGTATGGCAAATCAGACAGAGCGAGGCTTTTCTCGTTAACACAAGCCTTGACCGAGCTGAAACAAGGCAATCTCTCGGTCACAGCCGTTTTCAACCAGCTGTCGGCTTTGTGGAACGAGATCGAAGCGGCGGAAGACAAACTGGAGGGGGCGGAGGCCACTCTCCGACAGTATTACACAATCAAAGAGAAGGAAAAGGCAAGAAGATTCCTTCTTACCTTGAATGAGTCGTACTCGACTTTTCATTCGCAAGTACTTGTGATGGATCCTCCACCATCGCTGGGATGAATCTTCCAATTGGCCATTCAGGAAGAAAATCAGCGTGTAGCCGCGGCTGAGCAGAACCGGGTTGGTGAAGGAACTGCTTTCTCATGTCAAAATGCTTCAAAAAAATTATATTTTTCCAATTGCTTTAAAAAAAAATTCTTCAAAAAATCTTTCAAAAAATATGATTTACCCCGTTTGTCTTTTTGATCCATCTACATTATGTTTCAGAGACGGTCTTATAGCATGCAAAGGTGTGAAGATGATCCAATCCAATTCCAGATTCTAGGGGGCAAGTTTGCTCCAAACTGCAGCCGCCCATATGTGGTGAAGAATGTACTTCATGGAGGTGCCTTGATCCAAGCAAAGATGGATGGTCATAAGTTTTCCACTCTAGTTAATGCTGATGCTGTCAAGAAATATTATCCATGATAGAATTTGCAATGTCATGTCTTGAATTGCAAGTATTTCTGTGACTAATAAAATGCCTTAATGGGTTGAATCATTCAAATTTGTTATGAATCTTGCATTCTTCTTCCTTAATGAACTGTGTGAGATAAATTGAATGTGTCAAATGAGATACCTTGGAATGATGAAAGGTAAGCCTTGTTCCATACACTAATCCTCGGTGAGTTGTGTGGAAGAGTTCCATGCCCGCAAGGAGGATGGTGATCTCGCAAAGGGTACGCTAACCAAGGTGATGAGAGGCAGTTCTTTCCTCTACCCAAAACAGGTATACCCATTGTTTAGCCATTTGAGCCCATACACGTGAAGAGTTTTTAAATCATCCTTGTCAAGGATCATCCCACATTGGGACAATATTTTAGGTGAATGACAGGAATTTTCTTACTCACACTCGCATCAATCTTCGAGTATTGCTTCCGCATAGTAACTTGTATGATAATTCAAAATGCCCTAGGATGATGAAGAGCAATCATTTTTCTATCCTATACACTTTTATCCATTGCATAGCCCACTTGAGCTTATGGATTCATTTCATATTAAACCCAGTTGGTGATCATCCTCCACACTGGGGCAAGACAAAAACATTCAAGTAGAATGAACTAGAATGCTGACAAAATGGAGACTCTGTTCAAGGAAAATAAGTGCAAAAAATGGGGCATGAAAAAGCAGTGTGCCTGATAAAAGCAAGGCTGATGCCCAGAAAAGAAAAAAAAATCAAACTCTTGATATAATAAGTCGTATCCCCAACAATGTGGTACTAAAACTCAAATGTTGTTGCAATCAATGGAGATTTGACGTGAAAAAAAAAAAATCTCCGACAATGGAGAAGAAAAGTGGTGGAAATGTCAAGATGATCACCAACTTTGACCCTCTAAACACTTTTTGAGCCTAATGATCCCTTCATTTCTCAACTCATGAACCGAGCCAACGTTACGTCCCTTACAAAGTCTCTTCAGATTAGGGCACTTAAATTAACGTAAAGGTTCCTATGTTCGAAAGCATCGTTCGAAGAAGTGCGAGTAAGATAATTTCTGCCTCGTTCCTTGTGTTTCTTGACTTGTAAACCCCAAGATGATTGCAGAATATCACTCATTTTTCAAATAACCTCGACTCAAAGAGTCCCCTTTGTTAAGCCATTGACCAAGTCGACAATACGGTCTCTGTTAAAGACCCCTCAGATTGGTAAGGGCGTACCATTTGCGAGATTGCTCAAAACCCTTGTTTGGCATGACGATGGTGAGATAGAGTAATTGACAAAATCATGCATCAAAGGTCAGGATGAAATAGCCATTTTAATGAGGATGAGAGAAAAAGTCCTTTCACACCAAAGGATCCTTCATTTGACACATTCATGACACTCATGTGTTCAGAATGGAAATTAGGTGATGCAAGATTAATGGAAATCATCATAAACCTCCATTATATTGATGGATGTTTATGATTACAAATGCATGTTGCCTCTCCTACAACCATGTTTTGCAGGAGACGTATCCTCGAAGATCGGAGATGTTACCAGGTAAGTATGTCTCTATCCATACCTTGAATATTTGTCATTGCACAGGTATTCCCTTTTAAGCATACCGACACTCAATTGAGTTGTCCCCCAAAGATTTTTCTCCAGATTCAATCTGATTAAGGCGACCGAAGAATGGTTCGGGTCCTAGCCAAGCAAAACCTCAGTCTAGGCGACCGTAAAATGATACGGGTCCTAGACAACATTTATTGTTCTAACAGGCGACCGTAGAATGGTACGGGTCCTAGAAAAGCAATTTTCCCATTCAAACGACTGTAGAATGGTACAGGTCCTGGAAAAATAATTTTCTTTGTTGAGGCGACCGTAGAATGGTACGGGTCCTGGGAAAGCAATTCCTTACAAAACGTTTCTACCATATTGGGCAACCGTAGAATGGTACGGGTCTTGAGAAAGCAGCTCCTTTTTGCCATACTGGGCGACCGTAGAATGATACGGGTCCTAGGAAAGTAGCATCTTCACAAAGTCATGTTACTATTCTAGGTAACCGTAGAATGGTACGGGTCCTGGACAGGTAACACCCACTACCTCGAATTACTCTATCCTCCTCGAAGGTAAGTTATTTCAGGCAGGTTCATCTATCATTTGCATTAATATTTCCGTGCATCATATAAATTGCATTAAAAAATGGAATTCATGTTCCAACAAAAAATCATTCATTGCATGAGCATGACCAAAATTTAGGTCTCAATTTGTCTTTGAAGGTAACCTCTGCGAGCTCACTTTCAAAGGGCGGAATTTGCCGACACCTAAATTTTTGGGGTTAATTTTTTGCTAAATAAAAAATAAAAAAATCATAATCACATGGCATATAGTTTAGGAAAATTTTATTTTTTGTTATATTTCGTTAAGATTTTTCACATATTTAGGTAATATACATTGGGAGATGCACTTTTGCACAAAAGGGGAATTTTCTTGATGGAATATGCGAAAAATATTTCAGCGATATATTTAGGGGTATCATGCTAAAGCAAAATTAGAAATAAAATATACCCCCACGATACAATTTTTTGGCTTATAAAAGGGGTCACGTACCGTAAATTGGGGGGGGGGGGGGATTCCGTCGGTAAAAAAAAGAGCAAAAGGTGAAAAAGTGAGTGGAGAGAGGAAAAGTGGAAAAAAAGAAAAGAAAAAAAAAAGAAAAGAAAAGCCCCCCCTCTTTGCGCGACTGTTCATCTTCCCCGCAGGGGGACCTTCGCCGGCCCGGTCGCCGTCGAACCCCGCCGTCGCCGTCGCCGATCTCCGTCCGCGAGCGCTCGAGCCGCCGGTCTCTACCTGCGAGCCCCGACGACCTGCGCCGCCCCGACGCCGAGCCCCCGGAGCCTCGACAACACGCCTCCGCCTCGTCTCTGCCTGCGCCTGCAACAGGAACCCCCTGGACGCCGCGCCAATCCCTGCCGTTGCGACCCTCCTCTGCAGATCTGTCTCCGCCGTCAGATCCCAAGCCACCGGTGACCCGGAGCCGCAGCCGAGCCAAGATCCAGCCGCCGGAGTCCCTCCGCCTGCAAATCCGAGGTCCCCGACGACAGAAGGCCCGAACCCAACTCGACGCTTCCCTTTCGCCGGTGCCGAGCCTCGTTGAAGACCCAGATCTGACGCCGCCCTCGCTCCGCACCCCGACGCTTGCGCCCCGATCCGATTCTCTCCCCGTGACGCCTGCTCCCAGATCCAACGCCGCCCCGTGCCAATCCGCGACGCCCACACCCGGATCCGACGTCAGCCCCATATCGGCCCGGATCTTCCCCCGCCGGAGCCCTAAAACCAGCGGCCAAGATTTCCTTTTTCTTTCTTTTAAAAAAAAAAAGAAAAGAAAAAATTAAATTAGGTATTTTTACTTTACTTTATTAGGCAAGTTTAGGTTTTTCTCTATTTCTTTATTATTATCATCCCTTTATATTTTGTTTTCTTTGGTTGAAATACCTATCTATGCATAATGGAGATCCCAATATATTTGATTCGAATCGCGCAAGGTTTTTTATTTCATCTATAAGAACTTTAGATGAAATAATTAATTAAGTTGGAATAAAATTGATATTTTGATTTTAAAGCTTAAGATCAATTTATCGATTTTACTAAAGCGAAATATTATCCATCGATCGAACGATGTGTGATATATATATATATATATATATATATATATATTTATTTATTTATTTGGTAATTTTGAATGGACTTGATTGCTTTATTTATCTTGAAATATGCCTGAGTTAGAATATTGCATGTTTTAAGGTTATTTCCATATTTAGGCTAAGCATTCTATTTATCATGAATTTTCGAAAATAAAAAAAAATCAAAATTCAAATAAATCAATTTAGGTTGCTAGATTTTAATTTGAGTTGCATGTTTAATTATTTTGCAATTATAAATTTCGAAAATTAATAAAACAACAAAAATCATCACGC
The DNA here is from genome assembly GCA_014182515.1 of Eucalyptus microcorys. Taxonomy (NCBI): domain Eukaryota; kingdom Viridiplantae; phylum Streptophyta; class Magnoliopsida; order Myrtales; family Myrtaceae; genus Eucalyptus; species Eucalyptus microcorys. The sequence continues at coordinate 31,309,897 of CM024562.1, read as the reverse complement.
ACATGTCATGTAGAATTAGGGCATATTTTGTATATCATTGCATATTAGGGTTAAATTGCACTTAGTTTAATTTTAGATAATATTTTTCTTAATTTATTATAAGTTTAGGTATTTTTAGATATATTGCATTTTAGGATTATTTAGGTTAAGATAATATTTTAGTTTAAATTAGGATTTGGCTCAACCTAATTCCTAATATAAATTGAATAGAATCTTAATCTAATTAGATAATTTTCACATTTTATTTAATTTCGAATTTCATAAAAAATACAAAAAATGTCATAAGTTGAATTAGTTTTATTATTTAGGATAAAATGTATTCTTTTAGGAAAAAGGAAAAATGCCATATGCACGTCATTAGGGTTAGATTCATTGAGATGCATGCCATTTAGTATTTTTGCTAGGTCCATGTAATTACATGTTATTAGAATTAGGTTATTTAGTTAATATTGCGTTGCATATTGCATGATTTTTATTAATTAAGTGAAAAAAAAAGGAGAAATTGTATGTTAATTAGAAACCATATCTAGGGTTGTTGATGTAGATTTTAATTTAACATTGCAAATGCTTTCGTTGCTTGGAGGTAAGTTTTTTTTTTTTTGTAATTTATTTATTGTTTATCTGGGTGTTAAATTGGTGGTTTTTGCACGCACATAATAACCTCACATGTTAGGGAAATACATTTAAAATCAATTCAAGTTGCTTGCCAAACATTTTTTAAAATAAAATAATGGTACCGAAATGGCATTAGAGAAATCTAATGTAACTAAGTCCCCGTACCCATAATCTCTAGTTCGTAGGAGTAAAGTGAAACTCCCGTTACTTTACTTGGGTTTCTAATCGACCCACCAAAAATAGATTAGTGGCGACTCCTAATTAAAAATTTGCATGTTAAGAACTTAAACTGAAAATTGCGCATTGGTATAGGCTTGGAGAGCCCAAGTTAAGTCTAAGCTTAACAATTCATTAGCCAAACCCTAAGTGGTTCACACCCGAAAATTTTGGTCGCGACAATTGTTTCCCCTGCTTTCTTCCTTTTTTTTTTTAAATTTTATTTTTTATTCTAACTTGTATCATTTGTAACCCATTTATAAATAAAAGAGTCCAGGTTGCAAAATGGGTTTATCAGCCCTAAGTTCTTTATAAATATATATTTTATTGGTCAAATTCTATTTACAGGTTTTCTAAAAAAATTTATTTTATTTACTATTTTCTAATTTGATTTGAAGTTTTTATCCAATTAGTATAGAGATTAAAGTGGATGTGGATTTTCCTCAAATATTAATGGGTTTTAATAATATGAGTTGGGTCGAGTATGAGTCATTAGATTTATACTACATAAATATGAGTCAAAATGAGTTAAATAGGCTCATATGGATCGGATCATTTTCGATCCGACCCACCCATTTAACGGGTCTAACTTAAGGTCAGTCTCAATTTCATAAAAATTATGAAGGGGGAGGAAGAAGGAGACATTGAACCTAGGATTCGAAGGAGATGAGAAGAAGTGTTCTTGTTTCATCGAGTACGAATTGAAGAGCATATAAGAGGAATCGACTTGAAGGAGAGGAGAAGCAGCATTTGAAGTTTAGGGTTTGGAAATTTTAAGGTTAAGCTGTAAGCGACATATTATGTTTTGGCATGGTTTTGACACCCCCAATATGATAAATTTTTGGGTTAATATCCTGAAAAATCCAAAACTGATACATTTGTGACAAATTCACTCCAAACTAATTTTTTGACCACCAAAAATCCTAAACTGGTATACCTTTGACAAATTTACCTTAAACTGATACATTTGTGATAAATTTACCCTCTATTAGTTTCCGTTAAATTTTATTGTCAAATTATTAAGTTAAATGACACATGACAATTGATTGGTATACCGATTTAGGATTTTACTTTTTGTTTGTCACAGTTTACAATTTTTGTGATTTTTTTATAGTATTAATCCAATTTAACATGGGGTATATTTATTACAAATGTATCAGTTTGAGATTTTTGCCAGTCAAATAAATTAGTTTGAGATAAATTTGTCATAAACATACCAGTTTATGATTTTTTATGGTCGGTTGGGGTAAATCTGTCACAGGTGTACCGATTTAGAGTTTTTCGTGGTTAAAAAAATAGTTTAGGGTAAATTTGTCACACGTGTATCAGTTTGGAGTTTTTCAGGATATTAACCCTAAATTTTTATTGGATCGTTGAGAGTTTATATGCTTAGGTATGTAAGTTCACTTATCATAGGTTTAGCCAGGCTATTTTTCTCAAAACAAAATGACCCTCACGCTCGCACAATGCACACGCACCAGTCCATTTGTTCGACCCTCAGGCCCAATCCAACAAGAAATACTAACTTGGACCTGGGTTGCATTAGTGGCTTGGAAGTGGTAGCTTTTAACGTCAGACAATGGCCTTTTTTCCTGAGGTTGCACCTCTTACGATGTCATCTAAGCAAAGAAGGGCAGACTCCTACATGTGATGTATACACTGTGTAGTTCACTTGTCGGCAGGGCCGCAGGCTCTTTATTTTGAAGACAACTCTTACTCTCCTTCACCTATGAAAGAGATTTGCACGGCACATCGGGTTCGATTCAATTTTGTTTACGTAACCGAATGAAAGCCCACAGAAGAAAATTTGCCGAATGGGTGAGTACACTCAATTATATCAATACCTAACAATTTTAATTGTGACAAGTAGTTAGGTTTTAAGTAATCTGGTCACATTATATACGTCTTCTAATGTTTCTTGTACAATTACATCATACCTAACTTTCTCAGTTGTTTTATTACACCCAAAGAGGGGAAATTACCAAAAAAAAAAAAAAAAAAAAAGGTAATAAATCTATTGCATTTGAGTTAAATTTAGTCCTAAATCTTTTTGTGATTTGTCAATTAATTTCTAAATCTTTCAATCCTATTAATTTAATCTTAAACATTTTGACGATTTGTCAATTTTCATTCCAACAAATTTTAACTAGATGTTGTTAACGTAGACAAATTTTTGCATTTGTTTTTATTTTTTTCATCTATTCTTTTTTATTTTCCTTTTTTTCCAACTCCCTAGCTAGCCACACGCGAAGGTCGATGAGGGCCATGATGCTCTTGCCAGGTTTGGGCAAGGGTCCAACACCCTCACCTGTGGCTAGCTATCTTCGCGACCTTACTAGCCAAGAGTTGGAATTTAAAAAAAAAGAAAAAAGGAAAGAATACAAGAATAAATAAAAAAAAATTTAAATTATGTAGAAAATTGTTTGTGTCGGCATTTTTCAGCCAACATTGGCAGGAATAACTAAATTGACAAATCATCAAAAGTTTATGATTACATTAAAACAATTTTAATTTTAGAACTGAATTGATACATATACAATAGGTTTAGAATTGAAGTGGGTGTCATATAAATGACACTTTTAATGTCCTAGTATCTACTTAAAACCATCGGTGGTCAAAATTGAATCGGATGACCACTTTCATTTATTCTAGGACCTATCTAGTTTGCACAAGCTGCACAGGGTTATATTCACATTTTCCCGAGCAAGTTTTATGACAGTGGACACGTGCAACTATAAAAAGACAAATACACACGGCAATCTATAGTGAAAAAAAGAATTATGCTAGGTGTACGAGTACGATGACTCACTCATAATATTGATTCATGGATTAGTCATATTATAATATATAGTTTGGTAACGATCTAAATCAGTTGCGGTGAGCCAAAAGCTATCCCAAAAGACAAATTGACTTTTCATAGTCGGAAGCAAGGACAAGGAGTCGCTTTCTCCCACTCTCTTGCCTTACGATGAAAATATGAGAAACTATTGCGTGCACCTCATGTGCTAGCGCAACAAATAAGAAGGTACATGAACTTCCAACACGTGTCTAAGTGGGCCTAAATGTTACTTTCCTCCCCTGCACACTTCTCTCTCTCTTACCAAGCCCTCGTCTGAACGACAAACCACGGCGCCTTCCCCTCCCAACAATCTTCACCTTGCCCGGGAAGCTGTTGCACCTGCCGGTCATGGCTTTTGACTGTTGTGAAAGTGTTGTAATGAATCTAATGATAGTTTCGGCCCCACTTGAATACGTGTTGGAATCTTACGCCCTTTCTTGTTTGTTACGCTGGCAGACAAATGCACGTAATATTTTCTCAGGAAAATATTGCCCACTTGACAAGTGTCAAGTAGTTCACATTCGCCTTCACTGGTGGATTCACGTGTACAGCGGCCCACCCTTCAGATTTTCTCCTTCTTAGTTTGACTCCGACACTCCATCCTTCTTCAATGGTGGCTTCTAGACATCTCCGCGAAATACGTGAGGCAAAAAATGTCTTTTTTCTCACCATCGCCTTCTACCGACTCTGGTCCTACTTTTGGCCGAGTAAAAGTAGAGATAGAAAATGACGTAACTGAAAATTCAAAGAAGTGCTTCCCCGAGAAAATATTGGGTGGGTTTTACCCTCCACGTAGGTCAATGTGTATCACCATACAAAAGTCGACATGTGGCAAAATTTGGGCCCACCTGTCAGCGCCCACTCTTTCCATTAACTTTGTCTCTCTCCCATTTACTCTCTCTCCTCCCCTCCGTTTCTCCCCCTCTTCTCTCTCCACTTCTCTTTTCTTTTTTCTTACGTTCGCCATGACTCGAGCTCGAGTCGGCTCATGGCCGCTTCAGAACCGATTCCGGATCAATGCGAACTCTCTCCGTCTCCAAATCGGAACCACCAGAAGATCCATCGCGAGCGCTCCTCCTGCCGCTCCTCTTCTCATCCTTCCTCGACCTCCTCCGCTCCTTCTCTCTATCCATGCGTCCTCTCTCCTTCTTCCTACCGTTACTGCTGCTACCGCCGCCGCTCCTCTCTCTCCTCCTATGCTTCTCCCTCCTAGAACCGCTCCGCTCCTTCCGTCGCCAATGCCGCCGCCGCCGGGAGGATTCCTCCAAGGCATCGATTCCGACTCCGTTGTGGGCAGCTGCTCGAACACTGTCCCCTCCAAGCTTACGACGCCAGCTCCACCACCACCTACATCACTTCCATCTCCGACACTATCCCCTCCATTGCCTTCCACTACTTCCCCGCCACAACACTCCCCCCGAACTTCTCCACCACATCCCCCACCGTGAGACCCTCGCCCTCAAGCTCCTCCGCCTCAACAACCCCAACATCCATCGCGCCCTCACCTCTATCTCCGAGAACCATGTCGTTCACGGCCTCATCATCGACTTCTTCTGCGTCGTTGCTATCGCTGTCGCGCGTGAGCTCAACATCCCCTGCTACTACTTCTTCACTTCGAGGGCCGGTTTCCTCAACGTATTCCTATACGTCCCAACTCTTCACGACAAGTTTGCCAAAAGCTTAAAAGACTTTGCCACCCCCATAGATGTCCCCGGTGTTAAGACTACAGTAAATAGCAGCAGCTCAGCCACTAATAATGCCATCAAGAACAGGAGGAGGAAAGCATATGAGGAAGAAGCAGAATATATAAATGATGCCGAGAAGTGCAAATAATCTGCAAAGCTTGTAAAGCCAAGAGCTCTCTCTCTCTCTCTCTCTCTCTCTCTCTCTCTCTCTCTCTCTCTGAGCTAGAGCTCTCTGTTTAGCACTTTGTTCTTGTACTCTGTTTTTTCTTTTTCCGGTAATCCGTTAGTTTCTCTTCAGTTAGGTAGTTGAAGGTAGTTGTATCTTCTTCAACTGTTCAATACCTATAAAACAGATTCTTGAGAGAGAGCTAATGTAGATATAAAAGGAGAACTCTCATGATGTAGATCTCGTGAAGTTGAAATAATAGAAGAAGCATTTTCCATCTCTGCTTTCTCTCATTTTCTCTCCATCACTTTCTACTCGTAAACTTCATCATGGTATCAGAGCCTTGCATCCTGAAGAAGTCATCTCGATGCTGCATAAAAATGGCTGAATCTACAGCAGATTGAAGTCAGGTTCAAAGCTTCGTTGATCTATGAGACATCTATATCTTCCAACAGATCCGTGAGTTGGTACTTCTCATCTACATCCAAATCTTCATCATCAGAAATATACTCGTAGCAACATACTGCAAAACTAGCAGAGTTTGTGTTTGCAACTAAAGTTGTTCGAAGATCTGGAAGAGTAGAATGGCAGCAAGAAGTTTAAGATATCCATTTCCTATTCATGTCAATATCTCGAATTTTGTTACCATCAAATTAGCTGAGGATAATTTCCTTCTGTGGCAAGCCCAATTTCATAGGTTCTTAAGAAGTCAAGACCTATTTGGGTTTGTTAATGGAGAAGTTCCACCACCTGCTAAAACATTGCAGGTCGAAGAAGGAGGTCAAACTACTGAGGTTTCTAATCCTGATTATAGTGATTGGATCAAGACAGATCAGCTTGTATCCTCTTGGATTAGTGGTGCTGTTTCAGAAAACATACTCAGTTTGATAATTGGCTTAAACACCGCATATGAAGTTTGCAGACTTTGCTCAATCGGTTTACACAAAAATCGTGGCAAAGGAGTTTGAGTTAAGGGGAAAACTGCAGGCTTGTCGAAGCGTGATAGAACATTATCAACATATCTCAGAGAGTATAAATCAATATGTGATCAATTGAATGCAATAGGGAAATCGGTGGATGAAATAACAAAACTGTTTGGTGTTTTGGAAGGTCTGGGGTCTGAGTATGAGAGCTTTAAAACAACAATTTATTGTTTAAAGCCTCAACTAGAATATGACGAAGTAATCTCACATTTAGAAAGATTTGAAACAAGGCTACAAAACTATTCTTCGAATCAGTTTAGTCTAAATCTAGCCTATTATGGCCAGAGGAAGACTGAAGCTATACACAAAGAAGAGTTTAACAGAGATTTTGTACAACAAAATAATAGCCTTGGAAGTTCAAGAGGATATAGTCGTGGAGGAAGAAATTATGGAAGAGGAAGGTCATTCAATAACAGATATAGAAACTTTGGATATCCTGGAAGAAGTATGAGTTACAGAAATAATAACTCGAACTATGAACAGGGAAGTCAGCAGCTTAAGCAGTTTAATACCTCCTCTGCTTTGGGTTCTGGTCAGCGATTCAGACCATATAATGGCTCAGCACAAAGGTATTCAAATACCAAGACCTATCCATCTTCAAACTTAACTCTTCACAAAAATATGCAGGTGGAGAAAACAACAGAAAACACTCGACTGGAGTGTCAAATCTGCAGAAGACCTGGTCATGATGCATTACACTGTTGGTATCAATTTGATAATTCCTACCAAGCTGAGGAGATACCAACAACTTTATCAGCACTACATATTGAGGAAGCAAATGGTAATGAATGGTATCCCGACACTGGAGCAACAACTCACATTACTGCTAATGCTGGTATTCTTCATACCTTTTCTAAGAATGCTGGTACTGATACAGTCATGATTGGCAATGGTTCATGCTTACCTGTTAAATATATTGGTAATGCATTGCTGAATACTGCTACTGATATCTTACCTCTAAATGATGTGTTGATTGTTCCAGAAATTAAGAAAAACCTTCTTTCAGTTTCTAAACTAACAGATGATTATCCCTGTTCATTTGTCTTTGACAAAACTGGGGTGTACATAAAGGACAGCATCACCAACACAACCAAGATGCTAGGAAGGAAGGTTAAAGGACTTTATAGAGTAGATCCTTATGCTGCAGAGGTCTTCTTCACTCAAAGACAAAGGATTACTGGAGAAAATGTTTGGCATCAACGTCTAGCTCATACAAATCAAAATATCCTGAAGCATATGAAGAATCAAAAGCTAATTCAGTGTCATATAGAACCACAATTTGTATGTAAAAGTTGTCAAATAGCTAAGAGTACTGCTCTACCTTTCCCATTGTCGAATTCTACAGCTACTAAACCCCTAGAACAAATTCATTGTGATATCTGGGGACCTTCTCCAGTTAACTCTTTTCAGAATTTCAAGTACTCCGTCATTTTTGTTGACAACTTCTCTCGGTTCAGTTGGATCTATCCATTGAAGCTAAAATCAGACTTCTAGGATATCTTTCTCATGTTTCAGAAACTAGTAGAAAACCAACTCAACTGTAAGATCAAGATTTTCCAATGTGATGGTGGAGGAGAGTTTATCAGTCACAAGTTTAGAACTCACTTACAGAACTGTGGCATTCAACAGCATGTCTCCTGTCCATAGACACCTGAACAGAATGGAATATCTGAAAGAAAACATCATCATATAGTTGAACTTGGTCTGGCTATGCTGTATCATGCAAAACTCCCATTAAAATTCTGGGTCGATGCATTTGTGACAGCCAATTATATTATCAATATTCTTCCCCTTCCAAGGTTAAAGATGCAGTCTCCCTTTAGCAAGTTATATCAGCATAAGCCAAGATATGATCATCTCAGAGTTTTTGGGTGTGCTTGCTATCCCTGCCTTCGACCCTATGCACAGCACAAGCTTGATCTACGATCCCTTACCTGTGTTTTTCTAGGATACAACACTCACCATAAGGGATATCAATGCCTTGTCCCTACCACTGGTCATGTGTACATCAGTCGACATGTGGTCTTTGATGAGACCTTCTTTCCTTTCTCTCAGAAACTAGCACCAACTTATTCAACTTACACACATTTGTATAAGCTATGGACAGAAGAAGAGAAATTTTTACAACCTTCTAGTACAGATTACATAAACACTTCATTATCTCATCATACAGGTTATGTCCAAGACCCTACAGATGATCAAACAGCTGAACAAACAATCTCTACTAATTCTACAGAACCACCAGTACCTGTTTCTACAATTGAATTACCTATGGGTCAACCTTCTTCTACTTCTCAGAATATTTCACAACAAGTAGAAATACCTGGTTCCACAACAGAGACAACAGCTGAACCAGATATGGAACAAGCTGTTTCTAATATTTAGACAGCTTTACAAGGTACACTATCTACTCATTCTATGCAAACTAGATCTAAATCTGGCATCATCAAAGTCAATCCTCGATATGCATGCCTTGCTGAATATCGAGTTCCCCCAGAACCAAAGTCAATAAAATCTGCTCTAGCAGATCCAGGGTGGCATCAGGCAATGCAAGAGGAAATGGATGCTTTACATCACAATCAAACTTGGTTATTAGTTCCTCGTACTAATGACATGAATGTTATAGGCTGTAAATGGGTGTTCAAGACTAAACTTACATCAGATGGCAGCCTTGATCGATTGAAGGCTCAACTAGTAGCCAAGGGGTTTCATCAGGAAGAAGGAATAGATTTCACAGAAACCTTTAGTCCTGTTATTAAACATGCTACTGTTCGAATCATCCTCTCTGTGGCAATGATAAAACACTGATCTATACATCAACTCGATGTCAAGAATGCATTTTTGCATGGCACCTTAAATGAAACAGTTTACATGGAGCAACTCCCTGGCTTTGTACATCCACAGTACTCTCAGTATGTATGTCTTCTTCAAAAATCACTTTATGGATTGCGTCAAGCACCGCGTGCTTGGTATGACAAGTTCAGCAATTTTTTGCTTGAAGCGGGTTTTTTCTGCAGCTCAACTGATCCTCCTTTGTTCATACTTCATAAAGGTCAAGAGACAGTACTTCTATTGCTATATGTTGACGATATAATCCTGACTGGTAGCTCAGATAAGTTGCTGCAGACACTTACTCACTCCCTCAGTATTCAATTCCATATGAAAGACCTTGGCTACCTCCATTATTTGCTTGGAATTGAAGCTACACGAACATCCACTGAGTTATTTTTGTGTCAAACCAAATATGCTCTTGACTTACTCTCTCGTGCACATATGTCTGACTGCAAACCTATTGCCACACCTCTTTCTCTTAAACCAATCACACTGACAACAGATGCTGATCTTCTTCCAAATCCCATGGATTACAGAAGCTTAGTAGGTAGCTTACAATATCTCACTATCACTCGCCTTGATCTTGCATTTGCAACAAACATCTTGTGTCAGAAAATGCAACAACCCACTGTTGGTGACTTCCTTAAACTGAAAAGAGTACTTCGTTATGTAAAAGGAACAATTTATCTTGGCTTCTCTCTTCACTCTCGAAGTTCTCTCAATTTATATGGTTTTTCTGATGCAGATTGGGCTGGTTGTGTTCAAACCAGATGATCTACCACAGGTTTCTGTACTTATCTCGACTCTAATCTCATCTCATGGGCAACCAAGAAACAAACAACTGTTTCTCGTTCTTCCACTGAAGTAGAATATAGAGCACTTGCTTCGGCAACAGCTGATCTTACTTGGATCACTTTTGTTCTAAGAGATATTGGCCTTCCTCTACACTCTCCAACCTTACTATTCTGTGATAATCAATCTGCAATATCCCTCATAGCTAATCCTATACTTCATGCTCGAACAAAACATATTGAGGTTGATTTTCACTTCGTTCGAGAAAAAGTAGCCTCTGGCTCCTTGTGTGTTAGATATATTTCTAGCACCAATCAAATTGCTGATATTTTTTACAAAGTCCTTATCTAGACTAACACACTCTTCTCTTCGTCTCAAATTGGGCATTGGCTGTTCACCCCTGCCCAATTTGCGGGGGGATGTTAAGACTACAGTAAATAGCAGCAGCTCAGCCACTAATAATGCCATCAAGAACAGGAGGACGAAAGCATATGAGGAAGAAGCAGAATATATAAATGATGCCGAGAAGTGCAAATAATCTGCGAAGCTTGTAAAGCCAAGAGCTCTTTCTCTCTCTCTCTGTGAGCTAGAGCTCTCTGTTTAGCACTCTGTTCTTGTACTCTGTCTCTTCTTTTTCCGGTAATCAGTTAGTTTCTCTTTAGTAAGGTAGTTGAAGGTAGTTGTATCTTCTTCAACTGTTCAATACCTGTAAAACAGATTCTTGAGAGAGAGCTAATGTAGATATAAAAGGAGAACTCTCATGATGTAGATCTCGTGAAGTTGAAATAATAGAAGAAGCATTTTCCATCTCTGCTTTCTCTCATTTTCTCTCCATCACTTTCTGCTCATAAACTTCATCACCCGGCACACCGCCAATACCGCTAGCCGATGTTACAGATCCGATGCAGGATCGCTACGATGAGGCCTACAAGGGCTTCTTGGAATCATCCTTGAAGATGCAGACTTCAGTCGGGATCTCGCCGCTTTACTGCATCAGGCCACTGATCTTGAGTAGAGGAGACGACGATGGTGGATCTCCAGATTGTCTGACATGGCTGGACTCGCAGCCAAGAGGGAGCGTCGTGTTCTTGTGTTTCGGGAGCTTGGGCGTCTTCTCGGTGGAACAGCTGGGGATACTCGATCGAAGATGACCGAAGAAGAAGACTTCCTCCCTCGCTTTCTTTTCTTCTTTCCCACTCTGCTTTTCTTGTCTTTTCCCTTGTGTGTGTCAGACTAACAAGGGAAATTTTCTCGAAAAAAAAGAGAAGTAAGAGAGAAGAGGGAAAGAGAGGTGTGGGCAGAAATGGAGGGGAGGAGAGAGAGTAAAAGGGTGAGAGACAGAGCGTTAACGAAGAAGTGGGCGCTGACAGGTGGGCCCAAATTTACCACGTGTCGACTTTGTATGGTAATACATTTGGCCTACGTGGAGGGTAAAACCCACCCAATATTTTCTCGTGCTTCCCCACTGATTATTCAGCTCGGAAAAAGCAGTTGTGAAACTCAAACTAATTCCAAATCATGGATAGCCCAAAAAGAAAACAACCGATCCTATACCTACTTTCCCACATAACTGCAACGCATCACACACATTTTCAAGATTTCTCTCTCTCTCTCTCTCTCTCTCTCTCTCTCTACACCGCTTTTCTCGTACACATCAGATGGAGGAGGCAGTGGTGCTGTATCCATCGCCGGCCATCGGCCACCTCATCTCCATGGTGGAGCTGGGCAAGCTCCTGCTCTCCCACCGCCCTTCCCTCTCCATCCACGTCCTCATCACCAGCCAGGCCTACAACGCCGGCTCCACCACCTCCTACATCGCCTCCGTCTCCACCGCCTGCCCCTCCATCGCCTTCCACCACCTCCCCCACATCCCTCCCACCGGACTTCTCCACCACCTCCCCCCACCACGAGACCCTCGCCCTCGAGCTCCTCCGCCTCAACAACCCCAACGTCCACGCCGCCCTCACCTCCATCTCCAAGAACCACATCGTTCACGGCCTCATCATCGACTTCTTCTGCGCTTCAGCTCTGAGCGTCGCACGTGAGCTCAGCATCCCTTGTTACTATTTCTTCACTTCCGGCGCGAGCGTCTTGACCGTATTCTTATATTTCCCAACTCTTCACAAGCTGTACACCAAGAGCTACAAGGACCTCAACGCCGTTCTTCATGTCCCGGGGACCCCGCCCTTACCGTCCTCCGACATGGCGAAGCCGGTGCAAGACCGCAACGACAGGGCTTATGAGCTCTTCCTCGAGAGCTCCAAGTACATGGCCACGTCTGCCGGGATCATAATCAACACGTTCGAGAAGCTCGAGCCCAGGGCGGTGCGAGCGATCAGGGACGGAGAGTGCGTGCCCGACGGGCCCACGCCTCCGCTGTACTGCATCGGGCCGCTGATCAAAAGCGGAGAGGGAAAGAGAGAGGGCAGCAGCACCGGCAGGTCGGATTGTCTGACGTGGCTGGACTCGCAGCCAAAAGGAAGCATCGTGTTCCTGTGTTTCGGAAGCTTGGGTGTTTTCTCGGTTGAACAATTGAAGGAAATAGCGACAGGGTTGGAAAGGAGTGGCCAACGGTTCTTGTGGGTGGTCCGCAACCCGCCACGAGATGCAGACCAGAAGACCGCCACGTCAGCGATGCCCGACCCGGAACTGAGCTCGCTTCTGCCAGAGGGCTTCCTGGAGCGGACAGGGGAGAGGGGCCTGGTGGTGAAGACGTGGGCGCCGCAGGTGGAGGTGCTGAGCCACAGCTCGGTGGGCGGGTTCGTGACTCACTGCGGGTGGAACTCGGTGCTCGAGGCAGTGTGCGCCGGCGTGCCGATGGTGGCGTGGCCGCTCTACGCGGAGCAGCGGCAGAACAAAGGGCTGATGGTGGAGGAAATCAAGATCGCCCTGCCAGTTAACGAGTCGGAGAGCGGGCTGGTGAGTTCGGAGGAGGTGGAGAAGCGAGTCAGGGAGCTGATGGAGTCGGAGGGGGGTGAGATCATAAGGGAACGAGTGAAGTCTTTGAAGGAGGAAGCGAAGGCTGCTCTCAGTCCGGGCGGGTCGTCCAGCGTTGAGCTGAGTAATCTCGTAGAGTCGTGGAAGCGCAAGTGAGTAGGTGGGATGTAGTAGCGTGATAGCTTCCAGCATCTGCATCAATAAGGTGAAAAATGGTAGTTGCACGAAGAAAATTTATTAAGAGTTTTTTACCCCTTTAAAAATTGGGTTTTGTAGTACGTGCCATTCTAGCATCAGTATCTCGTCGCTTGGTAAGACGATTTAATAAGGTTCCTTGATACATGTAACATTGTTCTATCAAGAACTAAAGACTTAAAATGTGTCTAAATTAATTTTCTCAACCTATTTAATCTAAATCTCATGGAGCTCATGTATCGACTTTTTTTTAGCTCAAAACAGTCGAAACTTTCAAAGTATATAAATATCGACACGTAAATTTACACGTGATATTGTTTTGTAATTTCTTCGAAATTTGGATATTATTTTCAATTTGGTGTGGAAGTAAAATTATTTGTTGCTTTAGCTTAACTGGAAAACAAACAAGCTCTTAAACGGTGAGTTTAGTGCGAGTAACTCGTTGCTAGTTTCATCAACGATTCACTCTATTGTTTATTATTATTTTTTGTGTAAAGAGCACTAGAATATCCAAGACCATACATTATAGTATACGATATCTCTTTGTTTTTGTGAAAAGGATGTGATTTTATAGCAACAACTAGTACCCGGACATGTACCCCTTTACAACATTGCAAGCTATGATTACTTAGATATTTAAGCAAGTCAAGGAATTCTTGCTAAGCACGGATTTTGCATTTATGAGTAATCTTGATCGAATGATGATCCTGAAAAGTCCCTCGGCCGTAAAAGTACATGCCCGAATTCCTCACAAGAAATTTTCTTTTATCCCCATACTCTTATTTTTTTCTAATTAAGTTTTCTTAATTTTAAATTTTTATAACTCCTTTTACATTTACAAAATTTTATTTTATAAAATCCGTGTGACTTTAAATTCGACCAAATTTACAAAAGTAGGCAAGTGTGGAAAATTTTAATTAACGTAGGCAGGCGTTGATATAAGATGTGGATGAAACTTAGCTAACTATAGACACATGGATGTCTTTATTAGAAAACTTCAGGGTTGTACTAACAGTCAAAGGATGCGACGTTTGACCAAAAGAAAGGATGGCCACGAAATTTCCTTTCTCCAACGCAAGTGTGTCGAAATTTGCAAGCAAAATGTTAGATATTTCTCTCATGAAAAATGTGTGGCTAGGAGTTGATTGTCCGTTTTCCATCATGATTAGGCTAACCATTTTCCAAAACTTTATTCGCGTCACATCACAAATTTTCCGACACCATAAATGGACGATTGCCAGCACCCATCACTTTTTTAGCGCTTTTGCAGCCTTACTCGAGCCAGTCTAGGCCACTGAATCACCTCCGCAATCATTGGTAAAGTCGCTTATTAGAATTAATTTACAAAACTCACGTATAAATTGGTGCAATACATACTCATTGAATGTTTAAACACATCATACTTATAACAGCAGACGTCCGAGAGTTTTATCGTAGTACCTTACGAAACAATGTAATAAATCAAAATAGCTATTTTGTTTGATTGAAAATACTTTTTTAAAATTAAAATTTTAGATTTTCCCCTATTTGATTCGCAATAAATTACTAGTTAACTAAAAACGCTTTTTGATTAAAGAAAATATTTATGCATAAAATTAGAAAAACGAATTCCTCGATCTAAAGATGTGAAAACACATTATGCTTTATGTGGAACCCGATCTCCTTCCCTCCCCATTTTGCTCTTCCCTCGCAAATCCTAACCCCGCGAAGGAGCTTCATGAGCAATGGCAAAGCACAGGAGACAAGACCTCGATGTAAGAGTTTTTCTAATGTGTGAACTGCATTAATTGATCTTATATACCATTTTATGAGATTTGTCAAAGATGATATAGAAATTTTTTTAATTATTATAATATGGAGTTGACTAGTGTAGACCAAATTGAACCTAGCTTGTAATGAGAAAGCTTGACTGGAAATCTTTTCTCTAATCTTAACACACACAATTATCCTCATAAATGAGTGTTCATTAATTCATTAAGGGGGAGAGACTATTTCATTAAGTTAGTAATGCAAAGGAAAATGAAAGAGAAGTTCTTGAGTTTGAATCGTCACTATTTCGCATAAAAAACAATGGTCCAAATCAGGTACGTAAATCTCTTTACTTGTTTATATGTGTTTTTTATTATAGTTATGGAGATTTTGGGGTTGCATTTTTGCGTCTTATACTCAATTCATTCATTTTGATCATACAAGTCAAGGAGCAATGTCCACAATGGAGCAACAAAGAAGCCATCGCTTCATTTTCTTTCTTCTTCTTCTTCTTCTTTTTCTTCTTTTTGTCGATGCTCTTTCATCAATCCAATCCAAGTCGTTGTTGCTCTGATCATCAATCCATTCATTGGTTTTGGTTGATTAGCTTATCATGACAACGTTGGCTTCTTGAAGAAGCTAGTGGTTTTTTTTGGACGATGTTTATGTTTTTTTTTTCTTTCTTTTTTTTTTGTGAGGGGAGAATTTTTGGGTTCAAGAGCGAGAGGAAATGGGGTTGACGTCCGGAGTTTTCATGAGGACCATGGTTGGCGTCGCGCTGATGCTTGGATGGAGTTACATGATGCAGCTTTGCAACACTTGGAGGTGCAGCGGTGGCTGTAAGGGCGTTGGGCGGAGGTAGAGGCATGGAGAAAATAGTGGGTACCTTTTTATGTGCCAGCATGGCAAATAAAAAGATCCTTAAGAGCACAACACCTGTTGCGTGTGGGCTTCAATTGTCAGGGTATTGAAAACTCTTCTTGAGAAAATATTGGCTGGGTCTTACGCTCCACGTAGGCGTAGGGTAAGACCATTTAGAAATCGACACGTGGCTCCACGTAGGCGACGGGGCCAGAGGTTCAAAATTTGCGTTCGCCACTCCTAGGGCCCACCACTCTGACGCTCTCTCTCCTCTGCTCGAACTGCGCTCTTGTTGACTCGTTTTCTCTCCTTTCTCTCTCCCCGTTCTCTATTCCGTTGCGGGGGAGATTTTTGTTCTCCCGCAACGGAACAGAGAACCGGGAAAGAGAGAGAGAGAGGAGAGAGAGGATGAGTCGATAGGTCGCAGAGGAGAGCAGAGGAGAGAGAGTCAGAGTTGTGGGGCCCAGGAGCGACGCGCGCAAATTTTGAACCTCTAACCCCATCGCCTACGTGGAGCCACGTGTCGAATTCTGAATAGTCTTACCCTACGCCTACGTGGAGTGTAAGACCTAGTCAATATTTTCTCCTGCAGTGAACACTTTTCTCTATCGCCTCTCTGCACGCTTTTCTCTCTCTTCAGCCTCCCCTTCATGCTCTCTCTTCTTTCTTCTCTCTCCTCTCACGCTTTGTCTCACTTGACTTTCTCTCTCTCTTCACCGCCTCCTCTCACTCCCACCGAGCCCTCGTCTAACTAACGAACCACCATGGCCGACCAACGAACTTCGCGACGGCGGAAGTGGAGGCCACATGGTGGTTTGTCAGATGAGGGTTCGGTCATGATTTAGAAAGAGCGAAAGAGAGCAGCCGGGAGGGGGTAGCAACTTGGCAACGGCAGAGCCAGAGGGGCGGCGCTGTGGCTTATCAATCGGATGAGGGCGCGGTAGCTCATTCCCACGTGGTTGTGCCTCGAAGTTGCCTTCGCTGTCGTGAAGTTTGTTGGTCAAGTGCGGTGGCTTGTCCGATGAACCATTGCACGGCTCCACCTCCGCCTCAAAAGGTTGCCTCTATTGTCACCGTGGAGTTCATTGGTTGGGTGTGTTGGTTCGTTAGTCGAGCGAAGGCATAGTAGCTTGTCCGACGAACCATCGGGCGGCCTCCGCCTCCGCTTCAAAACAGGTGAGATAGAGAGCGTGCATTGTAGGGGGGTAAACGGAGAGAGAGAGAGAGAGTGCAGAGAGGAAAGATGAGCTTTCAATGCTCTGAAAATTGGGCCTTATACGCGACACATGTTGCACTCTTAAGGGCCTTCTTATGTGCCAGCATTGCCATGCTGGAACATGAAAGGCACTCAATATTTTCTCAGAGGCATGGGCTAAGTGGGGAGACAAGTCATGGTTGAGCCAGGAGGGCAAGTTATGAGCGCGTTCATGGGCTGACTAATGAGATTGTCATTTTCTCATTTTCCAAATGAGATCTAAACAAAGAAAACATTTTTGATCATATATCATCAAACAGAGGAGAACTAACCATTTTCTTAATTAATAATTTTCCAAAAAGTATATTCTTTATCATGGAATTTTCTCCCAAACAAACATACCCGAAATTTTAATCCCTCAAATTATTTTTCCAGTGATTCATTTGAAATTATAGCAATCAAAGCCTTAAAGAGCCGATGTTCAGTCTTCACCATCATTTATGTTAAAAAATCCAATCCAAAAACTTAAATTGATACCATATGTATAAAAGTAGTAATTCAATTAAATCCGTAAGTCAAGGGGTCTCATATATTTCTACATTCCCTCTCACATGCAAGGCGGATTAAGAATAACATGTGGAATTTGATGAATGGGATGGAGGCACATGTGAAATTTACTAGGACAAAGCCTAAGTTTTCATATGATGTTAGAAAGTTATTAGCATCTCTCTACGTTAGTGCATGCATAGCATACAAGATGCCATAGAGACAAATTTTGTAAAGGGATAATTACAAAAAGCACGAGGATTGCAACTAATATTAAATCAACTCCCCTTTTATGTTACAAAAAACATGGGGTTCTCTTGTATTTTTCGAAATAACTAGCCGATAAAAAATGTCAATAATTTATGTGTAAATATTTTTGTAAATGATGGAAATATTTTTCTTTCATTTATTTTTTAAACCGATATAAGTGATTATTTTTAGAAAATGTGTCCAAATCATCTATTTTTTTTTTCGCTAAATAAATAGAGCCTAAATATAAAATTGAAGATATCTTTTACAAAACTTGAATATATTGTTCACGATCATCCCTTTTGTAAGAGATATGGGGGCATCTAGTATTTTCTTTTCTTTTTAAATCAATATCTTGCAACTCACACAATTTGAATATTTTTTCATTCACAAGATTTGAAATCGTCATAGTATATAATTGTTGGCACAAAAATTAATGTATGCATTTTTCATAAAATTTTGACATTTGAATAACATTTTAAGTTTTGATGAGAAAGAGAAAAAATGTTTGCTTTTGATTAAAGGACGAGTGTATTGAAAATTCTCAAACTTATCGTGAAAGTGCAATTGAATTTTAAAATTCCGAAAAATGCAATCAAGTCCTAAAATTTAACGAATTGATACAATCGAGTCCTTCTGTAACATCGTCAATTTGTCTAAATGTTAATGGATGCCTCGATTGCACTAATCACAGCAATTATCGTTGTTTTAGGATTTGATTGTATTTTTGAAAGTTTTAAGACTAGTCATAAATTTTAAGTTTTCCAATGCACTTATCTCTTACTTTAATGATTATGAAATTTGGCAAAATCTTTAATGACGATGTTTAGCTTCTAAACTTAATATGATTCACTATGATTGATTATTGAACTGGCCAAAAAGTAATTCATAACGTAATATATATAAGAAATGCATTACAAATTACATCTTCAATTGCATTATAACCATCAATAACGTAATAATATATTTGTACTTCATAATATTATAACTGATTTTTCTTTATCACATTTCATATAAACAATTCCTAGTCATTTTCTCTTTTTACCTGACATGTGCGTCAATCAATATAAATGTTTCCGAAGAGATGCTATTTGATTCAAAGTTTTATTGAAAATAGTTATGTATATACAATATTCCAGATCCAATTTTATTATATACATTGCACTCATATCAAAATCTCTCCATGTTTCAAGCTCTATCGGGCCGATACTTTAACCTCACATAAGTAAATTTTCAACTGATCGTGTCAGCCGTTCCCTCACGCATCAAATATACTTCGATCTCGAGAAGACTAATTGTGAACCAGACAAAAAAGAAACAAACCAATCTCACCAAAACCCTCAGTCTCAGGGGTTCCAGCAACACCAACAAAACCCAAACAATGAAGGAAGCAATCGTGCTTTATCCTTCACCGGCCATCAGCCACCTCATCGCCTTGGTGGAGCTCGGCAATCTCCTCCTCACCCACCGCCCTTCCCTCTCCATCCACATCCTCAGCACCAACCAAGCGTACGACGCCGGCTCCACCACCGCCTACATCGCCTCTGTCTCCGACACTGTCCCCTCCATTGCCTTCCACTACTTCCCTGCCATCACCCTACCCCCGGACTTCTCCACCACCTTCCCCAACTATGAGACCCTCGCCATCAAGCTCCTCCGCCTCAACAACCCCAATGTCCGCCGCGTCCTCACCTCTATCTCCGAAAACCATGTCGTTCACGGACTCATCATCGACTTCTTCTGCGTCGCTGCCGTCGCCATCACACGCAAGCCCAACATCCCCTGCAACTGATTCTTCACTTCGGGCGCCGGCTACCTAAACTTCTTCCTTTACGTCCCAACTCTTCACGACAAGTTTGCCAAGAGCTTTAAAGACTTTGACGCCCCCACAGATGTCCCGGGCTCACCGCCTATACCGCCCTCTAATGTTGCGAAGCCAATGCAGGATCGCTATGACAAGGCCTACAAGGGCTTCTTGGATTCATCCCTGGAGATGCAGACTTCTGCCGGGATCATAGTCAACAACTTCGAAAAGCACGGGCCCAGAGCTATATGAGCCATCTTGAACGGCGAGTGTGTGCCCGGTGGCCCCACTGCACGGCTTTACTGCATCGGGCCGCTGATCTCTAGCAAGGGAGATGACAATGGCAGATCGCTAGATCTCTCACGTGGCTGGACTCGCAGCCAAGAGGGAGCGTCGTGTTCCTGTGTTTCGGGGGCTTGGGCGTGTTCTCGGTGGAACAGTTGACAGAAATAGCCACGGGGCTGGAGAGGAGCGGTCAACGGTTCTTGTGGGTGGTCTGTCACCCGACCAAGGACAAGAACCAAAAGGCCGCCACATTGACAATGCTAGGGGTGTCAATGGGTTGGGTCGGGTTTTGATGTTACCCGACCCAAAACACATTAGAGCCGAATTGAAAATTCAGGTCGGGTTAGTCCAAGTCAGGTTATGGGTTTTCCCTTTTTCCCCTCCCTTTCTCTAGTAAGATTTTTTGAAATAAAATGCCATTTAACTTTTGAGGAACAACAAATCTGAAAGATAGTGCCTTCAGCCTTAAGGCTTTAGGAACTTTTACCTTAAGCAGAAATTGAAAACAGACTTACCCGTAGTCGAGCAATCCACCATAAATCATAGACAACTGAGGCTTCATCCCAAAATTAACAAATTGTAGGAAAAATGTCTAAAATGGGGAGTAGCATTCCCAACTAAAGAGACACTATCTGGAAGGAAGCAAATTTTCTTTCTAACCCCTGGCAAAGTGCTAGATACGTACCAAAGAGGTGAAAACTCCTGGCAAACTGTAGCTTGAATATGAGGAGACAGAAGCCCAACTGTAGGCAATAAGATAAGAACTTTGTTAACTTTGCACACTACAACCATAATGTAGACATGTTCAGGACAATGATTTCTATCAAAGAAAGAGGTAAAATTCCAGACAAGAATGAAGCATACAAACGCAAATAATACCAGCATTGACTATGCTCTCAAACAAGCAAATATAATTTCTAATGCAACAAATTTGGTAAAAAGAATTAGTACTCATGTCCTTAGACTAGAAAGTTTGTTAATGTTCTGTTTTCTGCAGCAAATGAGGTACTCCATGCAGGGTCTGTCATCAATCTTGCTTCAAAAAAATCAAGGGTTTGTGTCACCTAAAGACCTCCATGTAACAATCCATATCCTCTCCAATAGTTACACCTAATCTTGAACCGACAAGTCCTAATCTCAAACGCAGTCATCGCGCCTATTCTCTTTTTCTTCAACCTGTGAAAATCATCCATTGGCATATATTCCAAGACAATTGTGAAGGCACTAATCACAGAAAACTCTATTAATCAAACATATTTAATTTGCCATGACAAAAATTCAGCAATGATTGGTTGGAAAGTACTATTATCCTCACATCATTACGTAATCAATCAAGATTAAAACAAGAGCTTCTTAAAAACCTATTCTGGAATTTGGAAAGAACAACGAAAGGACAGTTAGACAAGCAGAAATAAGCCATTTGGGTTATTTCCAAGTCACAAAGTAGCTCGCCCAGAGCATTGGCTTCAGCCACGGCAGACCCAAATCGTCGTTTCCCATTCTTATCATCGGGCTCACCTGAAGAAGCAAAATCGACGAAAAAAACGAAAGTCAAAATCGACCCTTTCACTTTCTTCTTCATCACGTAGTCGAAATGGAAACACCAAAAACAAAGGGTACAAAAAGAAAGGCAACGCAGCGGTTATCATCACTTTCTGGTGGCTAGTCTTGAAGACTCCGATGCTCTGCAAGTGGCGATGGATATCAAGAGCCACCTTGTCCGGCTCCAGGAAAAATCAACCCAAGTTTGTCCCTTTTTTCTATCGACCCACCTCGAGAAAGATCAGAGCTTTTCTCCTCTGCAAATGTCGGCGACGGAGGCTGAAAGAGAGGGCCGTTGCTGGGCGGTAGGGGATTTGGGAGAATCCGCAAACCCTAGCGTCGGATGGACGCAAGGGAAGAGAAGAGGCCAAGGAGATTCAACAAGGAGGAGGAAGAGCCGTCGATGGCGGCGGAGTCGAGGTAAGGGCTCTGAAGTTTCAGTCACTCTGTTTCTCGAATGTTTCTGTGACGTTGGGAATGAGGAACGTGTTTGGGTTTCACATAAGTGATGTGTTCGGGTTTCACGTAAGTGACGTGTCGAGGGTCGAGCTATGTTCCAATGAGAAAATATTGGCTGGGTTTTACCCTCCACGTAGGCGGTGGGTAAGACCACCTAGCGATCGACACGTGGCGCCACGTAGGCGACGGCGTCAGACGTTCAAAATTCGCGCGGGCCTCTCCCGGGGCCCACTTTCTCGTCGGAAAGAGAAAGGAAGCTGTCTGACATCCTCTCTTTTTACTCCTCCTCTTCTTTGGTTTTATTTTCAAGCTTACATCAGAAGTTGAGAAAGAGCCTCCCTTTGAAGTTGCTTTTTGGAATCTCCTCTCTCTCTCTCTTCTCTCTCTCTCTCTCTCGTCCTCTCTAGAGCAGCATGCTCCCCCTTGCACGCGTGCTCTCCCTTGCATGCGTAGCCTCCCTTTCGTAGCATCTATCTGACGTCAACGTTTTGTACTCCCGCATTCGTAGCCTCGCCTCCCGCCTCACTCGACGTCGATGCCTTTGCCTCATGCTAGATGTTGACGCCTTTTAAGGAGTATCGTTCTCAATAAAATTGGGAACTTGTTCTCCGAATCCGATTCCTGGTTCTTGGGTGGAACTTGGTCGGACCGGAAAATGATCACCCCTGCAATCCTCACTCTCCATCAATTCTTTGACTTGCTTCTCCACCTCCTCCGACCTCACCGACCCATCCTCCAACTCATCCACTGGCAGAGCAATCCTCATCTCCTACACCAGCAGCACCCTGTTGTACCGCTGCTCCGCGTGGAGTGGCCACGCCAGCATTGGCACACCCGTGCACACCGCCTCACGCACCAAGTTCCACCTGTAGTGAGTCACGAATCCGCCCACCGAGGGTTGGCTCAGCACCTCCACCTGCGGGGCCCATTTCTTGACCACGAGCCCCCTCCCATTGGTATGTTCCAAAAAGCCCCCGGAAGCAGGGAGGCCAAATCCGGGTCGGGCATTGTCTAGGGCTATCCAAAACACTTGACCCGACCCAACCTGAACATGATCCAAATACGAAACAAGTATGGTACATGTTTCGGATTGAATAACAGATATAAAATAAGCGGAATACATGTTTCAGGTGGAGTCAGGATTGGAACATGAGAAAATATCTCTGGGTGGTCTTACCCACCGCCTACGTGGAGGGTAAAACCCAGCCAATATTTTCTCCCTTTTTCCTTCTTCTTTGGTCAGGGAGCAGTTGCGTGGCAAGTCACATCTTGCTCCAAGATTTCTTTTCTTCCCCGTAAAAGATATTGGGTAGGCACCACTTTCGATTTTCCTTTTGTGCAAACCCATTAATAAGGTCACATCTTGGTCTGATCGGTCCAGTTCCCACTCACCCTGAAATCAGGAATCGGACCGTCTAGTCACCCGTTCCAAAAATAAGAACCGGGAACTAGATCGAGACTCCCTAGAGCCGTCTAGAACCAGCTAGTTCGGTCTGGTCTGGGTGATTCCCAATCTAGGCGGTTTCCATTGCACGCCTTGAGGAGGGCAAGATGGTGGTGAGAGAGTGAGTGCTTGCCATGAAGGAAGAAGCTCAGGCTGCTCTGAGCCTTGGCGGGTCGTTTCGGTCGGCGTTGGCCGGACTTATTGAGTTGTGGAAGCGCTAATGAAATGCCTTGGATTTTGTAGGTCATCTCGGTCGGCCGTCCGTTATGAATTTTTCTGTCGTCTTTTGGGTTTGCAATATTTGAGGGAGGCGAATTGACGCGCGTTACGAACAAAGTGGCCTGTGCTTTAATTCTCCACGTGCAAACAAAATCCTTTATTTTCTGAATGAAATAAAATCTCTCTTGAATTCGTTCTCTCGTTTTGGATTATCTATCTCCATTTTCGGGTGGTTTTGCATACAGCAACTGTATCATTAGGAAATAATCTGAGTTACGCTATTTCGATAATCACCGGTTACAACACCTCTAAAATTATGATAACTTTTGAAAAATATCTCATTCAACTTTAAAGTGCAGCTGCAATTTAAGACATTTTATTAAGAATACATAATTCACGGACATTTGTGGAAATAGTTAACTAACGTAGACAACATTGGAATATGATGTGGATAAAACTTAGCCAACTAAATAGCCATGTGAATGTTCATATTGGAAAAACTTTATCCATGTCTCATCGCACAATTTGCAGTGACACCTTGGCTGGATTTAATATATGGATTTCATTTTTAAAAAGCACGTTAACGAGAATTTATCTTTTGTAGAAAAGAAATTTATTTTGTCTCACAAACTAATCTGTACTTTTAAAAATACTAGCATGCATTTGATGTTCCTTTTACTTCCCCAAATTTTAAATTTTTTCCAGTAAAATCAAATTATCATCCACATTACGAAGATAACAAAAATCATATTTGCAAATGTACATGGTTATTCACCCACAAGCACATATAAAAAAAATTGAGTAAAAAAATCAATATGTGTGCACCTGAAATTTGGACAAAAGAATTTGAAAGTAAATCCAAATATACTTCTAACATTTACACAACGGCAAGGTTTAAGTAAAAGAAAACTCATGTACACATTGGCGTAATACATTTTTATTGGATGTTGAAACACATCTTTCTTATATGAATAGTCATTTCAGAGCTTGATCGTATTGCCTTGCCAAACAATATTACAATCAAAATTTCAATACCTCATTATTTTTCCAGTGTTTCATTCGAAATTGCAGTAATCAAAGGTTTGCAGAGTTGGTATTCATTCTTCGCAATCATTTATGTTTGGAGAATCGATATTCATAGCCTCCTCAAGCTACCCCTTGCTGTCCCTAACGTGCCGACCTTAGACTTGAGACTGGTAATGGTCATTGCCTCAAATCTTGTCCTGGTCAAAGTTGGCGGTTTTTGATTCGGAAGAGACGCAATCTAAAGATTCTTAAAAGTGATGAGGGTTTTTGATACATAAGTGTAAACTTGAAGTTATTTTCTGCAATTATTTCTTTTGTAAAAGATATAGGGGGGTCAAGTTCAACTTTTTGCTTTTCTTTTTCTTAATTGACATCTTGCATTTCATATAATTTGAATTTTTTATTCGTAAAATCAGA
Source organism: Eucalyptus microcorys (assembly GCA_014182515.1). NCBI lineage: Eukaryota > Viridiplantae > Streptophyta > Magnoliopsida > Myrtales > Myrtaceae > Eucalyptus > Eucalyptus microcorys. Next base: position 31,284,841 of record CM024562.1, on the reverse strand, counting down.
AATTGTCATGGTATATAACTACTGGCACGTAAATTAGCGCAAATGTTTTTTTCATAGTTCTTTTGACATTTTAATAATATTTCGATTTTGATGGGAAAGAAATATTATTTTTTTTGGCTTTTGATAATAGGGGATAAAAAAGGAGGCCCGCAACAACTGATGAACGAGAATCGCCATTTTCAATAATATTGGGAAAATCTTAAATGAAAATTTTTAACTTCAAAACTTCAATATGATTTTGGTTGATAGTGATTGACCAATGCAAGTAATGGGCGTCCTTAGAGATTAGATTAATATGTATATAAAAATTACGTTACAAATTACATGTTCAATCCTATTGTAATTATCATTAATGTATTAATAAACTCGTATCTTAAAATATTGGGATTGGTTTTTTTATAGCATTTTCTATAGATAATTTTATGTTATTTCTTTTTTTACTTGACGCGTGCCATTGGCGCCGACATGGATAATTTTTTAATATTTTAATATTTATTTCGATATTTATTTGTATTTGTATTTCTTTTTCTTTCTTAATTCGTCACTCTCTTCTTCCTCCAGTCGGTTGTCGGCTTGTAGCCAACTAGGCAGGGCCAGCAAGGTCTCGCCAACCCTGCCTCTGGTTACAAGTCGGTGACTGGCTAGAGGAAGAAGAAAGTGAACAAAAAACAAAAGAAAAGAGAAAAAAATATTAAAATATTTTAAAATTTATCTACATCAGCGTTGATGACGCCATGTGAAATGGTTGACATCTAAATCAACGCTGATCAACTGCTAGCCATATAAATCTGCACGTTTGGCATCTCTAGAAATTTTTTTAAATAATTATGAACATTATTGATAATCGAGACCAGATCACATTTAAAAATAGATCTACAACATTATTGTGCGAGAAGTTAAGAAAGATTGATTCTATTGTTCTTATTGATGTCATATTGGTTATGCTGCTCTTTGTCAACCCATTTCCTTGGGAACTAAGGGTGCGCATGGCAACGTTTCTATTCCGTCGACCGTCGCCCGCCACCGCACGACCATCGACCATCGCCACCGACCACTGTCATAGGATTGCCGCCCACAGCCCACCGGCTGCGCCCCTCCCACGGTCGGTAGGCTGTGGGCGGCGGTCAGTAGCGACGATCGGTGGTCATGCAACGGCAGGCGGCGATCGTGTGGCGGTTGGCGATGGTAGGCTGCCAGTGGATGGTGGCGGTCGTCGACTGGTGGGTTGTGGGCGGTGGCCGGTAGGCTACGGGCAGCGGCAATCGTCGCCGGCGGTTAGCTGCCGATGGTGGATGCGAGCGGCAGGAGGTGGCCAACGGTTGGCAGGCGGTTGGCGATAGCCACAATAAGGAAGAAGAACAAAAGAAAAATAGAAAAAAAAAAAATTTCTAGAAATTGTTCTCGGGAAGAAGTTACTTTTTTTTTTCTTGTTTTTATTCCAAATCTATTCCCCAACCACTTTCTATTATGCGGAATAGAAAAATAAGTTAACGTTACCAAACAGATTTTCGTTCTTTTTTGTTCCGGGGAACAAAAGAACAGAAATCGGGAGAAATAGAAACGTTACCATGCAGGCCTTAAGAGTCAACCTATTGGCTGACTAAAGGAGAGCGGTTGATCGAGCACGATCAATGCTTTTACAATGAGTTTATAGATCATGATGATGTGGATCAGTATTTTCTTAACAATTAATTATAATTGGGGCTCCCCATAACGCCTACATCATCAATAAAAAAAATGACTTTAGGCTATAGAACATTTTTTCTAAACCAGCCTATAGTATTCATTTGAATGGGACACCGTGTTTTAGAGCAAGTGTCCCATGAATATAGGCTGAGTATTCATTCGAATGTGGATCTATACAAAACTAAATGTAAACGCTTGGATTTGGTCGACCCATCATTTTCAATATTACAGATTCAATTTTCTATCGACATTGCACTTATCAAATTTTCTCCATGTTTCAAGCACTATTAGCCCAATAATATCGGGCCACTACTTTGACCTCACATAAACAAATTTGCAACTGATTGTGTCATTCCCCCACGCATCAACGTCATCTCGAGAAGATAAATTGTGAACCAGACAAAAAAGAAACAAACCAATCTCACCGAAACCCTCGTTGTCACAGAGCTTCATCGTCGTTCCGGTAATTCCAACAATCCCAAGCAATGAAGGAAGCAATCGTGCTGTATCCGTCACCGGCCATCGGCCACCTAATCTCCATGGTGGAGCTCGGGAAGCTCCTCCTCACCCACCGCCCTTCCCTCTCCATCCACATCCTCATCACCAACCAAGCTTACGACGCCGGCTCCACCACCACCTACATCGCTTCCATCTCCGACACTGTCCCCTCCATTGCCTTCCACTACTTCCCCGCAACAACACTCCCCCCGGACTTCTCCACCACCTCCCCCCACCGTGAGACCCTCGCCCTCGAGCTCCTCCGCCTCAACAACCCCAACGTCCATCGCGCCCTCACCTCTATCTCCGAGAACCATGTCGTTCACGGCCTCATATCGACTTCTTCTGCGTCGCTGCTGTCGCCGTCGCGCGTGAGCTCAACATCCCCTGCTACTACTTCTTCACTTCGGGGGCCGGTTTCCTCAACTTCTTCCTATACATCCCAACTCTTCGCGACAAGTTTGCCAAAAGCTTAAAAGACTTTGCCACCCCCATAGATGTCCCCGGAAACCGCCAATACCGCCCTCCGATGTTGCGGATCCGTTGCAGGATCGCTGTGATCAGGCCTACAAGGGCTTCTTAGAATCGTCCTTGAAGATGCAGACTTCAGCCGGGATCATAGTCAACACCTTCGAGAATCTCGAGCAGAGAGCGATACGAGCCATCATGGATGGCCAGTGTGTGCCCGGTGGACCCACTCCGCCGCTTTACTGCATCGGGCCACTGATCTCGAGCAGAGGAGGCGACGATGGTGGATCTCCAGATTGTCTGACATGGCTGAATTCGCAGCCAAGAGGGAGCGTCGTGTTCTTGTGTTTCGGGAGCTTGGGCGTCTTCTCGGCGGAACAGCTGCAGGAAATAGCGACGGGGCTGGAAAGGAGCGGTCAACGGTTCTTGTGGGTGGTCCGTAACCCATCAGAGGACAAGAACCAAAAGGCCTCCATGTTTGCGATGCCCGACCCAGACTTGGGCTCGCTGCTTCCGGAGGGCTTCTTGGAACGTACCCAAGAGAGGGGCCTCGTGGTCAAGAAATGGGCCCCGCAGGTGGCCGTGTTGAGCCACCCCTCGGTGGGCGGGTTCGTGACTCACTGCGGGTGGAACTCAGTCCTTGAGGCAGTGTGTGCAGGCATACCGATGCTGGCGTGGCCGCTCTATGCGGAGCAGCGGCACAACAGGGTGCTGCTGGTGCAGGAGATGAGGATCGCCCTACCGGTGGACGAGTCAGAGGACGGGTCGGTGAGGTCGGAGGAGGTGGAGAAGCGAGTCAGAGAATTGATGGAGAGTGAGGAGGGCACGATGGTGAGAGAACGAACGCTCGCCATGAAGGAAGAAGCTAAGGCTGCTCTGAGCCCCGGCGGGTCGTCTCGGTTGGCGTTGGCCAGACTCGTTGAGTTGTGGAAGCGCGAGTAAAACGCGCCGGACTCGTTCGGCCGTCTGCTGATGATATTTTCTTGTCGTCTTTTATCAGTAAACGTAAAGCAGAAGGTGCGCACGGCATGGTCGATTTTTGTCTTGTATGCTGCGCTTTGACTCCCCCCGTGCAAACAAAATCCTTTGTTTTATGGGTGAAATAAAATCTCTCTTGGACTGTACACTCTTAATCATTCTCTCCCTCTGTGTTACCTATCTCCATTTTCGGGCGGATTAGCAGACCGCAAAATCTTGGTACCAGGGTTGCAGTGCTCTCTAAGTTACAGCAGCTTTTGAGGAATCATTTCATTCGGCTATGAAGCGCTCTTACTGTAGAACAACACAGTTACCCATTCGTCGGCAGCACCTCACGACATGTTCTGGTTATTTTCTTTTCGGCCATAGACATAGACAACCAATGAACTGTTAAATACATGGGTTGTCTTTTGTCTTATTCGGAGGTTCTACATCGGACGAAATTGCCTACGTAATCTCTCTATGCACAGGCATGCGGGGGAGGACGGTGTTGCAGGCAGATCCCGGCATCAACGCTATTGTCGAACACGTGTGTGCAAGCGGGAGTCTTTAATCTCCATCAACTACCCAATATATGTGCACAGCTATTTTCAATTATGAAAGTTACTTTCATGATAATGAAATTGGCAATAAAAACATGCATAGCTATTTTCAATATTAAAAGTTACTTTCATGATTATGACATTTGACAAAATCTTAAATGACGATATTTATTTTCTAAACTTACATAGCGATTCACTACTGAAATGATCAAAAACCAATTCAAGACTGTCTTTAGAGATTAGATATATATACGTACTAATTGTGTTACAAGTTACACATTCGATCATATTATATTTATCATTAATGTATTAATAAACCCGTAACTTAAAATTAGGGCTAAGCATCGGTCTAGAGTTAATCGAACCAGCCTAACCTAGCCAGTCCTAGTCCGGTTCCCATGGAGACTAGGTCAGTCCTTAGTCCTAGGATCCCTGAACCTTGCATTGTGTGGGTTAATTCTCTGTCCTGGAGGTTTAGAGTTAGTCCAACTCCGACCAACCCTATATATATATCAAGTATAATATGTATTAGATATATTATAAAATTTTGGCTATTCTAAATTCTAACACCTCTGCTCTGTCCTCTTCACAGTGCAATTTGTCACATAAATTAGAAAGTGAAAAGAAACCGAGCCCTAATTCAACCAAAATAAAAAATAAAAACCCTCTTTGCTCACCTCGGCCTTGCTCGCCTACTCGCCTTGATTCAATCACCTCTATCCACTCTCCTCTAGCCTCTTCTCACTCACCTCGTGTGTTCATTTTTATAGTTTGTTTCTTTTAGCAAGTATGAAATTTCTGTTGTTATCTTTTCTTATATTTATATTTGATATGTGATTGTGTTCATAATTTGGTTACTCAATGTCGCATTATTGATGCATATATAATTTGCAATAGTACACTTGTCCTTTTAAGGAATACAAAAAGTGAAATAAAAAATAATCAATTAGTACTAGACTCATAAGGTTAGTCTGGTACTCGGTCCCAAGCTTAAAAGGGTTGGTCCTCGGTCCCTTGTGGACCAATATTGTGCAAGTCGGTTCCTAGATTTGGTGCTGGACTTCTCCAATCCGAATCATGCTCACATTTACTTAAAAATACTATGATTAACTTTTTTTTATTGCGTTTTCTCTGAACAGCTTCCTGTCATTTTCTTTCTACCTAACTCGAGCACAATGAAATCTAAGGGAATACTCAGATTGAAGCAAAATTAGTTGCACCAAAAAGAAAGGGAACAAAGGAAAAGGAAAAGGAAAAGAAGCACACAATGTTTTGATAATCCTTTGTGTTTTTTCTCTCACCTAAATCGACTCCATGGATTTTCGTATGTCTTATAATCACCATTGGAAATTTCTCGGGCCTTAGCTCGATGAGGTGCAATGTTAACGTAATGCCCATGCACATAATTTGCATGTCCGTACAATCAATAGATCGAAAGAATATACAGTGCCGAATTTTGCACGTTTGGCATCTCTAGACTATAAATCATCATATAATCCGAACATTATTGATAATTTACACCTAATGACATGTAAAAATAGCGAATTTCCATATGCACATGTACTTTATATATAACTTCATTTATTGAAAGATTTGATAACGTAGAATTGAGTTTTCAAATAAGTCAATTACATGGTGTTTGCAGGAGAGTTTCCTCTCTCTTGTAGGAGAGCTCCCTCTACCTTTGGGTAGTCACTGAAATCCAAAACCCTAACATTTTCCCTACAGTCTTCGCTGTTTCATTGTGGGATCATGGCCGACCCACTCAATAGCTACCCAAAAATAACTTTTCCCCCTTAAAATCGCCACCTCTTTCCCACCGCAAAACCCTAATAATTTCTCATCTTCATCCCCTTTGACCTGCTTTGTGTTCAACCAGCGTATGCTTTTAGAGATGTTATAAGCTCTCTTCATGGAAGACTTGGAAGAATCTGAAGTCCGCCTTGCTGCCCTTTGCAAGCGACTGGGAAAGCTGTGGCCAAAGAACAAGATTACAATAGTGGATGATGAAATAACCCCAGAGAAGATTGAAGAATGCAGATTATCTTTAATCGGCCAACTGTATCAAAATCCAAAGGTAAATATTCAAGCATTTCAGAATACAATGCGTCGAGTATGGAAAATGGAAAATGTGGAGATATCCCCAATAGCCCAAGGCATTTTTGAATTCCGATTTTGGTCGGAAACAGACAGGGATAAGGTTCTTCAATAGGGTCCCTGGTCGTTTGCAAATCACTTACTCTTGCTGAATTTATGGGAGCCTAATATGTCTTCTGCATGTTACAACTTTAAAACCTATGAGTTTTGGGTGCATATACATGTTTTGCCGATTGAATGGATATCAAAGAGGGTGATAACAAAGGTGGCTAGAGAAATAGGCAGTGTCTCGGAGGTTAAGATTGAATCTAGGGGATATACGTCCTACAAGATAGGAAAGGCCAGGGTCAAGCTAGACATCTCGAACCCTCTGATCTCAAGGTCGATTTTTAGCAACAGGGGAAAGAAATTATGGCTGGATTTTAGATATGAAAGATTGCCTCACTATTGTTACTCATGTGGGCGTTTGGGACATTACTCTCAATACTATGAGGAGTTTCCTTTTATTGAGGACAAATTTAAAAACATGAAAGAACTGCCCTTTGGCTCCTGGTTGAAGGCAGAAGCTAATGAAGTTAGCCCTTATTGGGATCTATTTTACGGGAAGTCGATTGAGGAATTGATGGCAGCAGAAGTCATACCTGAAACACCATTGGATGCAACACCTATTGTGGTGTATAAGGGCAATCCAATAGATTTGAAGAATACAAGCACCAGCAGGGCAAATGAATGCGGGAAGGCCGAGATGAAGGAACCCATGGTTTGGGAGGAGGATATGGATGTGCTGAACCCTTCACAAGAATTGAGAGAGAGAGTGGAGGAGTATCTTTAGAAAGCACCAAGCAAGGATCTCTAGAAGCTCGAAACCTGAAAATATGCAAAAACATGAAAACACATGTTAATAAAAAAATAGAAGAGATACTCTCCATATGAAGTGCAGCAATCCAACAATGAAATCTTAGATGTGACTCAATTGATGGAGACTCCTATTCAGACATGGGAAGAAGCACAAAAATGGGCTCTAGTGGCTAGCTCTAATAAGCACAAGAAAGTTATATGTTGGAATTGTCAGGGTTTAGGCTCCCCCCTGACAATTCAGTCTTTACGAGCTTTAGTAGCTCAAGAAAAGCCTACGGTCCTATGTTTATTGGAAACGAAGAATAGAGAAGATGTCGTGAAAAGAATGCAGAAAAAGACTAAAGTTTCATAATGGCTTCACAGTAAATCCAAGAGGCTTGGCAGGGTGATTAGCAATTTCCTGGAATGAACAGGTTACCATTTCCATTATATCTGGCACTATGTCTTTTATCGACTTAATATGCAATTTGGAAGAGACAAAGCAAAGAATGCGTATCACCTTTGTTTATGCACCGACTGATTTTCAGCAAAGATTACAGCCGTGGGAGGAAATTTATCAAATGACTAGGCTGAATCGGGACCATTGGCTGTGTGTTGGGAATTTTAATGAAATCTTATATTAGTGGGAAAAAGTAGGGGGAAGAGCGGCTGAAAACTATAGATGTAAAGCTTTTCAAGATTTTACAAATGCTTGTGCTCTTATGGATCTAGAAAGTAAGGGTTGTGCCTATACTTAGGCAAACAATAGAGAAGGGGATGAGCTGATTAGGAGGAGGCTGGATCGAGCTTTGTGTAGTATGGATTGGAGGGTTTCTTTCCCTTTTGCGGAAGTTATTCCTTTGCCATCTATAGGGTCGGATTATAGTCCCATTTTATTAAACATTTTTCCCTAACAAGTTAAACGTAAAAAAGAATTTAAATTCGAAGCTTTCTGGGTAGTTGAGGAGGACTATGAACAGATTGTATTGGACACCTGGAATTCTTTTGGAGGGGAGAAAGTAAATCTATCGATTAGATTTAAAAAGGTGGCTGAAAAGCTAGCGTTTTGGAGTAAAAGGAGATTCAAAAATGCAGAAAAACAAATTTCAATGCTAAAAAGAGAGATGCAGGTCATCACAAACAACTCAAATTCACATTATGACATAAACAGAATGAATTGGCTGAAAATGGAGATAGAGAGGCTATGGAGACAGGAAGAAGTATATTGGGGGTATGAGATCCAGGATCAATTGGCTCAGATAGGGGGGATAAAAACTCCAAATACTTTCATACAACCACAGTGCAAAGGCGTCAAAGAAACGGGATAGTAATGCTAAAAAATGAGCACAATGAATGGTGTCGAGACCCCATACAATTAAAGGAGATGACGGCCAAGTATTTCAAAGAGCTCTATACTTCTACAGGGCAAAGAAATGTCCAACCAATCATTGACCAAATCCCATACCTTGTAATAGAGGAGATGAACCAAGTGTTGATTGAAGAAGTGACCCTACAAGAGGTTACCGCAGCAACTTTTCAGTTGGGTGCTCTCAAAGCTCCTGGACCATATGGTTTGTGTGGAAAATTCTATCAACATCACTGGAAAAACATTCAAGAAGAAGTATTTAAGGAGGTCAAGTCTTTCTTTAACTCAGGAACACTTAATCCTAAGTTGAATCACACATATATCACCTTTATACCGAAAATGCACAATCCAGAGAGGTTGGAACAGTTTCACCCTATCAGCCTTTGTAACTTTGTTTATAAAATCATTTCAAAGATCATGGTGAATAAACTAAAACAGTGGTTGTCTGACTTGATAGCAACAGAGCAAAGTGCATTTGTAAATGGGCAACAAATTCAAGATAACATACTAATAGTGCAGGAAGTGCTTCATCAGCTACGTATTAGAAAACGGAAAGAGAAATTTCATGTAGTGCTGAAAGTAGATATGAAGAAGGCATATGATCGCGTGTAATGGGACTTTCTCAAAGCAAGTATGCTTAAAATGGGTTTCTGCGATACTTGGGTCTCCTGGGTCATGGAATGTGTCTCTACGGTATCATTCAGCGTCAAAATAAATGGGGAACCTACAGCTTCTTTTAAGCCTATTCGCGGGATAAGACAAGGTGACCCCCTATCTTCGTACCTATTCATTATTGTGGCAAACATCCTATCTATGATGCTGAAAAGAGAAATGGAAAATGGCAGCATTAAGGGTATTGAGCTTAATAGATTTTGTCCATCACTATCCCATCTACTATTTGCAGATGACTTAATCTTGTTTTTGGAAGGCAAACTGGTCAAGTGTCAAAATGTAGCAATGATCCTAAACCAATATTGCTTTGTGTCTAGACAAGCTATAAATCTGAACAAGTCTGGTATGCTCTTTAGTAAAAATTGTCCAAGAGAATTGAGGAGTAACTTGACTAAATAAATGAGAGTACTAGATTTGGAAAAGACCGGGAAATACCTCAGGATACCTTCTGATTGGGGTGGATCTAAAAAGCAAATATTTGACTGGATTCTTGCATGAGTCAATATGAAACTGGAGGGCTGGAAAGAGAATTTTTTTTATCAAAGGCAGGGAAAGAAATTCTACTTAAAACTGTGGTGCAGGCTCTACCACAATATGCTATGTCCATTTTTAAAATTCCCCTATCTATTTGCCGAGTCATTGAAAGGAAAATAGTAGCTTTCTAGTGGAAAAACAATGAGAACAAGGCAGGTTTACATTGGAAAAACTGGGATATTCTTAGAGCAAGAAAGGATGAAGGTGGGCTAGGCTTTCGAGATCTAATTAAATTTAATGAGGCATTATTGGGGCGGCAAGCATGGAGGCTAATTCAGAACCCAACTTCTCTTTGGAGTCGAATTTTCAAAGGACTATACTTTCCACACACAGATGCATTACATGCAGAGAAAGACTCAAGACCATCGTGGGGTTGGCAAAGTCTACTCTTGGGAAGAAATGCTATAATTCCTTCATTACAATGGGTGGTTGGAAATGGAGAAAAAATCAGTATTAGGAATGATTAATGGTTACTGAGAGGTTTAATTGGAGGACCTACAAATAGAGATGACCCATCACGAGTTTCGGAACTTATAACCAGAGATTCTGCTACTTGGAAGGAAGACAGAGTACTAGAACTTTTCGACCATGATGTGTGTAAAGAAATTCTAGCAATCCACCTAAACCCCCAATTTCTAGAGGACAAATTAGTTTGGAAGCCAACCAAAACAGGTCAATTCATAGTCAAGAGTGCATATAACAAGCTCAAGGCACAAGGAGAAAATCAGAAGCAAAACCATGTTTCTTTGTCCTATCAAGTTCCACGATCATTGTGGAATAGAATATGGAAAGCCCAAATTCAGCCTAAAATCATATTTTTCCTTTGGCAAATTTGTCAAAATGCATTAGCAACAAAGGATAATTTATATAGGAGACATATTATACCTGAGGCCATATGCACAATATGGAACAAATATCCAAAGTCAGTAGAGCATATTTTCCTCCTTTGTCCATGGACAAACCAAGTATAGGAGGCCGCTGTAGTGACAATATAAAGAGATGGTCATGGGATAACTCGGATAGAGGAATGGCTAGCCAAATTTCAACACACCTCAGTGTCTTTTGAGCGATTAGCCCTCTTGCTGTGGTAGATCTGGAAATCACGCAACGATTGGTGTTTCAAAGTAAAACCGTTGAATTCCCAGCACATACTCACTTCAGCTATGGCCATGGAAGAAAACTTCAACAGGTGGATGAAAAAACAGACCAAAACAAAGTAGGTGCAGGCCATTCCATCTCAGTTCTGGACAGCTCCGACGGAGACTTCGCCCTAAAACTCCACTCCTCTGACGCACAGCACGACACAAACTGAGTCCTCGCCGCAAAGCACCCGCATTAGGAGCAGGTGCCAACCCCCCAATCTTAGATCTGGACGTATTCGACGTAGGCTTCGCCTCAAACTTCGACGCACGACTCGACACAAAAACGGACTCCTTCACCGTAGTGCTCACATCGGGAGCAAGTGCCGACCCCTCCCCCCCAATCTCAGATTTGGATGTCTTCGACGCGAGTTGCGTCTCGATGTCCACCCTTCCGACGCACGGCTTGGCGCAAACGTGGAATCTTTCGCTGCAGCGCTTACATCAAACTGGGAAACCTCCGACGTACATCTCGCCTCCAGCTGGGACCTATTCGAAGCACGGCTTGCCTCATATCTGGACTCCCCCAACGCACGGTGTGATAAAAATAAACATCGATGGCTCTTTTCTTCAAGAAACAGGGGAAGCGGTTGTAGCTTGCGTCTGCCGAGACAGCCGAGGAGTCCTCGTTGATGGTTTTGTGCGCACGGTCAGAGCCTCTTTAGTGATCTAGGCAGAAGCACAAGTTGTGTTACAAACCCTAAAGTATTTTGAAGGAAGAGAAGAAAAGCAGATGGAGTTGGAGTCAGATAATCTTGAACTGGTGAAAGCCTTAGTGGAAAGTACACCGCAGGTCAACTGGGAAGTAGATGCGTTAATATGTGAAGTGAAGGCACGTGTTAATACTTTCCCAAATCGGAAAATAGCCCATTGCCGACGAGAATGCAACAAAGTGGCGGACTGGGTCGTCAAGGCCCACCGAAGAAAGGCCCTTCCCGCTAATTGGGTTTTTTTATCCCCCTTCTTGTCTTTTGGACTTGTTATATTCTGAAGCTAGTGCTTCTACTATCCAAACCTTTGCTAACCTTTGCTTGAATGAGAATGCTATAAATTTCTTTTCGACCAAAAAAAAAAAAAAAAAAAAAAATTACATGGTGTTTTCTCGATGGTGTTTTCAAATAAGATGCAATGCTCAAATTGTAATTTTAGCTAATCGAGAAGGAGGCATTCAAAATGGCGAATACGCTAATCGTGCCTTCATTCCTCATTGTCAAGGATTAGGGATAGCTCCGGATCCTTCCTCTAACAAAGCCCAAATGCTACATTCGCCTAGCCGGATTAGCTGTGTTGCTCAAACAAGCCTTTATTATTGTGCTTGTGACCAGATCTACGTCATTATTGTGCTAAAAGTCAAGAAATGCCAGTTCTGTTTTACTTAAGGAAGTGGTACGGGCTCAGCTGCTCTTTGTCAAACCATTCCCTTTGGGACCAAGAATCAAACCCATCGGCGGTCCAAAGAAAGGAAACTGGTTGATAGAACACAATCAATGCTTTTAAAAAAGCCCTCTCCAAAATTGCGTAGAAGTCCCACTAATTTACGAATGGACCCTGCAAATATAACCATACCGTTGTTACTATAAATAACGGTGCCATAATTACCACAAATTCCCATCTGTGAGGATTTGGCAATAAGAGTTAAGGAAATTAGAGAGAGTTTTTGAAGAACATAACTACAGTAATATAGAAAAGCAAATTGTGGCATCATTATTCTATCATGGAATGACAAGATTTTGGAAAATTGAATTTCGAAATTTTTTTATTGTTCTTTTTTTTTTGGTCATAATATAGTTCTGTTTAATGGCATTAAAAATATTTTCCCTTATCATGCTTCAAACCAAATCCCAAAAGAAAAAAAGAAGAAGAAGCATGGATTATGCATTGGAAAAAAAATATTCTCACTTTTAAAAGATCCAAAAAATTCATGAATTACTTAAGGGATAAAATAATCTACTATTGAATTTTCCATCTACAAATTGATAAATTCGCTAAAAATCATCAATTTGGAATTCTAACTTTTGGTTTGGGAGCAAAGGAACTTGATTCACTAGCCTTAGTTCGTTCAATTTGGACTACTAATTTTTTTTTTCTATTTTCTCATTAAAACAGACAAATTTTTGATTGAAAAAACCACAAGTGTGAAAAATGTTTTGCATCCATGCTGTTAGTAATTCTACATTTATTTTCTTTCGAAATGAAAATGTTTCAATCATTCTTTTTTCACTTAATATAAAAAAATAATAATCTAACACTGATAATGTTAATAAGTTTCATTTTTATTCCGTTATTTTTATTTTGGCTGATTTTTTTCTCTTAGAAGAAATCTTAGTCAATGCGCTATAAAACCTACCAAGTGGGATTCATGATTTTTCCAGAGAATCAAGTATTCCCTGGTAAAATATGTGGTGTACACGACTGTCCTCCTTTCATTTCCCTTTAAAAAACAGTTAGAACGAAATGATCGAATGAATGAAGGAACTATTGAAATGCCAGCCCAAACCAATGAGAAGCTATTGTACATATAGTCTATAGAACATGATGGGGATCAATATCATCTTAACAATTGATTTTATATGGGTCTCTCTCGTGGACCTGCATTATCAATGATTGGAATGAGTTAGTCTACATTATCTTTGTAGACTAAAAAAAAAAAAAAAGAGCAATATTATCACCTCACATTAATCACTTATTAATTTCTCATGATTGTGTCGGTCATTAACAGACCAATCTGACCAAAGTTGATAAGACCTCGATCTCGAGAAGATTACTTGCTAACCAGAACAAAAAGAAACAAACAAATCTCACCAAAACCCACAGTCCCAGAGGGCTTAAACGTCGTTCCAGCAACACCAACAAAGCCCAAGCAATGAAGGAAGCAATCGTGCTGTATCCTTCACCGGCCATCGGCCACCTCATCCCCATGGTGGAGCTCGGCAAGCTCCTCCTCACCCACCGCCCTTCCCTCTCCATCCACATCCTCATCACCAACCAAGCTTATGACGCCGGCCCCACCACCGCCTACATCGCCTCCGTCTCCGCCGCCATCCCTTCCATCGCCTTCCACTTCTTCCCTGCCACCACCCTCCCCCCGGACTTCTCCACGAACTCCCCCCACCACGAGACCCTAGCCCTGGAGCTCCTCCGCCTCAACAACCCCAACGTCCGCCACGCCCTCACCTCCATCTCCGAAAACCATGTCGTCTACAGCCTCATCATCGACTGCTTCTGCTTTGCTGCCATCGCCGTTGCGCGCGAGCTCAACATTCCCTACTACTACTTCTTCACTTCCGGCGCTGGCTACCTCAGCTTCTTTCTTTACCTTCCAACTCTTCACGACAAGTATGCCAAAAGCTTAAAAGACTTTGACGCCCCAATAGATGTCCCAGGCACACCGCCGATACCACCCTCCGATGTTGCGAAGCCGTTGGAGGATCACTATGATGAGGCCTACGAGGGCTTCTTGGATTCATCCCTGAAGATGCAGACTTCGGCCGGGATCATAGTCAACACCTTCGAGAAGCTCGAGCCGAGATCTATACGAGCCATCACGGACGGCGAGTGTGTGCCCGGCGGGCCCACTCCGCCGCTTTACTGCATCGGGCCGCTGATCTCTAGCAGGGGAGGCGACGACGGCAGATCGCCGGAGTCTCTGACGTGGCTGGACTCCCAGCCGAGAGGGAGCGTCGTGTTCCTGTGTTTCGGGAGCTTGGGCGTGTTCTCGGTGGAACAGCTGAAGGAAATAGCAACGGGGCTGGAGAGGAGCGGTCAGCGGTTCTTGTGGGTGGTCCGTAGCCAGACACAGGACAAGAACCAAAAGGCCGCCACGTCGGCGGTGCCCGACGTGGACTTGGGGTCCCTGCTTCCGGAGGGCTTTCTTGGACGTACCAAAGAGAGAGGGCTCGTGGTCAAGAAATGGGCCCCGCAGGTGGAGGTGTTGAGCCACCCCTCGGTGGGCGGGTTCGTGACTCACTGCGGGTGGAACTCGGTGCTTGAGGCGGTGTGCGCTGGCGTGCCGATGGTGGCGTGGCCGCTCTACGCTGAGCAGCGGCACAACAGGGTGCTTCTGGTACAGGAAATGAGGATCGCCCTTCCAGTGGACGAGTCAGCGGACGGGTGGGTGAGTTCCGAGGAGGTCGAGAAGCGAGTCAGAGAGTTAATGGAGAGTGAAGAGGGAAAGGTGGTAAAGAAGCGAGTGCTTGCCATGAAGGAAGAAGCTAGGGCTGCTATGAGCCCCGGCGGGTCGTCTCGGTCTGCGTTGGCCGGACTCACTGAGTCGTGGAAGCGCAAGTGAAATGCTTTGGATTTTGCAGGTCGTCTCGGTCAGCCATCCGATTGTTGAACTTTTTTTTGTCGTCTTTTGGGTTTGCATTATTCAAGGGAGGCCAATTGACGTACGTTTGATCGTTTACGTTACCGACAATGTGGCATGTGCTTTTTATGTTTTTGTTTCTTTGGAAACGTAAACAGGAGGAGCGTTGTCGAATTTTCTCCGGTGGCCTAGCCCTGGGCACGTGCTTTGATTCTCCCCTTGCAAACAAGATCCTTCTTTTCTAAATGAAATAAAATATCTCCTCAATTTTTTTCTTCGAAAAAATTTCTCTTGAATTGAAATTGCAACAGTATTCTCTCTTTTGGGTTATCCATCTCCATTTTTGGGTTTTTTTTTTTTTTTTTTTTCATATACCAACTGTCCTAACTAAAAGAAAATATTGGGTGATTCCGAATCGCCAAGTCAGCATGTGCCCCAACCAATCAAGAAGTGACGCGTGGCTCCACGTGTGTGGGCGTGGCTCCATGGTTTTTCTGCATAAAATTTATTATGTTCCATTTTTGTATTTTAAAATTTACTGCCATTAAAAGGCTTGTGGCTGCTTTTCTCTCTCCTCTTTCGGAGTAGGCCTGCACGCATTAATAACGCTTTCTTTCTCCTCCTTAATGCAGAATGAATACCCGCGCTATAGCTTCCTTTTCCCCCTTCCTTTCCTTCTTAATGCAAACTTTTGGGTACGAATTTGCTCTCTACGTTGTGGTGCTTCTCCAGTCTCTGCCCCAAAGCTCGTTGCTTCTTGGCCTGCGTCATTGTGTTCCTTCTTCGCCTTGCTCCCGTGTGGTTTCTCTGCACAAAACGATGAGGAATGTTCTTGTTGTAAGTCGCGGACTCTACGTTGCGATGCTTCTCTAGCCTCTACCCCAAAGCTCGTTGCTTCTCGGCTTGTGTAAGATGTTGAGCGGAGCCTCGACACTTGCTGGCAACTCATTTAATTTCCCAAATTCCACCGACAGAGCCTGGAGTTGCAGTTACATGGGCATGAGAGGGATCATGAATGAGAAGGTAGAGAACGGCAAGAGATGCGGAGAGAAGGCCAGTCCATATGGACAAATGGTGCTGAGTAAGCGGCACCAGAGGGCGGTCCTCCGAATGTCCGCCATCTTCAAGAAGAATACCAGCATGAAACTTCTCGGTGTCGAGGTCGGGAAGAGCAATGGTAACGGTGTTGACATTGGTACTGAAAAAGGTGTATCGGCAGTATTCCTCAATCCACCATAAGAGCTAGAGCTGTAGCTTGGGTGTTGATGAAATTGCAGGGTGCTCGACAGAAGATGAAGGTGAAGACCGTGTTCTACAAAGTGAGCAACCCTTTCAAAGAAGAAGAACGAAACGAAGAAGATGACAGCAACGACAATGACGACATCCTTACGTATGAAGAGGAGGAATGTGAAGAAGTAGAGCTGTGCAAGAAGAGAATTCTGATGGGAAGGAGGTGCAAGCAACTGTACTGTTCTGGTACTCTCCAGTACGACGATGATGGCATTTTGTTGCCAGAGTCGCTTCCATGACTGGAGATATTTACCATTTTTTCCGACTTGCCATATTCAATTGCTTGTAAGTTTATAGTCGGAAAACATGTTGCCATGAGCAGTAGAAGACATTATCACATCCAAATTCTGCTTTTTCAAACCAAATGTGTGCATAAAAATGGATGCTGAATCTCTTGTTTGTATGTAGATTGTAAGATCCTAAACTTGAACAGTTTGTGGACACAAGTACACTGGACCGATTACATCAGTTCTCAAATGATCCAAGGAACCCAAGCCATGTGACTCACATCTATAGCTCGCAACCATGCAATTAAAGAGGATAAGACGGTAATATATTCGATCATCCATCTCTAAACGCCAACTGAAAGCCTACAAAATGTTCTGGAGACTTCAGTTTATGGTGCCAAAGAGTAAAAACAAGGGGCATAAGGTCAAATGTAAATAAAGTTCAAAGACAGCCACATTTGATTTCTCACTGCTCAATCTATACAGTAAAGACAGCACACCAGCAATTGAACATTCCATCAGGCTAAGCATCATCATCGGTAATCACTCAATCAACATGTCTTTGCAACTGTCATGCCTAGAGCTTCAACGGTTTCAATCCCAGAGAACCTCGCAACCTTTTTCTTCTGCAATCTTTGGGTCGGGATGGTCTATCCCATCATCCTGCTTTTCCTTCTTCTCTTTCTTCTTCTTTGGCTCTTCTTGGCCATCTTCATGCCTGCGCCTTTTCAGACTTGTGTTGCCATGTGCATGTCTCTTACAGTGTTCCCCACCATCACGGTCCTTGCAGTCCCTGCTCCTACTTCGACTTCTTGATTGGCTCCTTCTCTACCCACGATCTCTGTCTCACCTGTCTCGTTCTCTACCTTCTCGTTCATGATCGCTCTCACGCCCATGTAACTGCAACTTCGGGCTCTGTCGATGGAATTTGGGAAATCCAATGAGTTGCCTGTTGAAATAATAATTGTTTTTCTGCACGTTTTTGCTAATTTGGTTTTTCAGTTATTCTAATCTTTAGGAGTTAGTGGAGTCACGTTTAGCTAATTTGTGTGTTAGTTGTCCTAGTTTTTAGGTGTTAGTGGAATAAATGCTTTATGTAGAACATTGGTAGTTATGAGTCATATTTTAGTGGTGTTTTACATTATGTATTTGACTTTGTAAAAGACTTCGTTGTTCTGAAAAAAAGAGGAAGTTTCAGCCTCATCTCTCCTCCCCTTTAGTTATTCTACAGTGGTATTAGAGCCTTGAGAAGAGGGAGAGAGTTTTTAAAAAAGATAAAGAAGGTTTAGAGGTGTGAGATACTTTCGTGAGATAATTGCAGCAGCAATATTTCCAATGGCCACTGACAATTTTGTTCAACCAGCAATTCCACGCTTTGATGGTCACTATGACCATTGGAGCATGCTGATGGAGAATTTTTTACGATCAAAGGAGTATTGGTCGGTTGTCGAATATGGAATTCAAGAGCCACCAGCAAGCATGACTTTGACAAATCTCCAGAAAGCAGAATTGGAAGCTAGAAAGTTGAAGGACCTGAAGGCAAAAAATTATCTCTTTCAAGCTATTGATCGTCTCATCTTGGAAACTATTTTTTGCAAAAAAACTTCCAAGGATATTTAGGATTCTGTGAAGAAGAAATATCAAGGCTCTGTTAGAGTAAAGCTTGCACAGCTTCAAGCCTTGAGAAGAGATTTTGAGATACTAGCGATGAAAGATGGAGAATCTGTCACCGGCTATTGTGCCAGAACAATGGAGATCAGCAACAAGATGCAATTCCATGGCAAAAAGATAGACGATGTCACCATTGTGGAGAAGATTTTGCGTTCTCTGACACCAAAGTTTAATTATGTTATCTGCTCAATTGAAGAGTCGAAATACATATATGCACTCTCTCTTGATGAATTACAAAGCTCCTTATTGGTCCATGAACAGAAAATGAACAGAAGTTCAACAGTAGAGGAGTAAGTGTTGAAGGCTTCTATCAATACTCATTCCAACAATTTCAGAGGAAGGGGTAGAGGTAGAGGTAGAGGAAGGGGAGATCGAGGAAATAGAGATGTTAGTAGGAATTTTAAAGCCAATAATGAACAATTTCAAGGAAAAGGTAGAGGATGGGAACCTAACAAATCCAAGATAGAGTGTTTTAGATGTCATAAATTTGATCATTATGCATCTGAATGTTATACTAGGCTGCCTAATAATAAAGAAAATGCAAAGAGTTCAAATTTTGTTGAAGAAAAGGAAGTAGAAACGTTGTTGATGGCTGTTCAAGATGAAAAGAAGCTCGAGTCATATATTTGGTATGTGGATATGGGCTACAGTAATCACATGAGTGGAAGTAAGTCTTCTTTTGCTTATCTAAATGAAGATTTTCATTCCACTATGAGTTTTGGGGATCATTTTACTATGAAATTGGTGGGAAAATGTGATATTAAGATAAGAACCAAGAATGGTTTTGTGGAAACAATCTCTAATGTGTTGTATGTTTCTGATCTGAAAAGTAACCTGTTGAGTGTTGGTCAATTACAAGAAAAGGGTTATGTTATCATCATTTGGAGGGGTGCTTGTGAAATTTATAATTCTGTTAGAGGTGCTATTGCAGTTGTTCCTATGAGTTCAAATAGATTGTTTTCATTAAAGATTGAAAATATTCAATCTTGTTTGATGGCTGAAAAGAAAGATCCCTCATGACTGTGGCCTTTTCGCTATGGTCACTTGAGTTTTGGTGGATTGAAGACTTTCCAACAGAAAAACATGGTGACAGGTCTTTCTCAAATTACTACTCTATCCCAAGCTTGTGAAAAATGTGTTATTAGCAAACAATATCATTCTCAATTTTCAAAAGAGAAGTCATGGAGAGCAAATGATGTTTTGCAGCTGGTGCATTCGGACATTTGCGGTCCTATAAACTCATTTTCTAATGGAGGTAAAAGATATTTAATTACTTTCATTGATGATTTTTTCAGAAAAACCTGGGTTTATTTTTTACAGGAAAAATTAGAAGCTTTCTCCACATTTAAAAGCTTCAAAGCTCGTGTGGAAAATGAAGTAAGAAAAACCATTAAGACCTTTCGAACAGATCGCGGTGGTGAATATTGCTCAAAAGAATTTGAAACTTTTTGTGTATATTATGGCATTTGAAGAGAGTTTACAGCTGCATATACACCACAATAGAGTGGTGTATCTAAGAGGAAAAATAGAAACATTCTCAACATGGTGAGAAGCTTATTGGCAAGAAGAAGAGTTCTAAAAACTTTCTGGCCAGAAGTAGTAAATTGGAGTATTTACGTTTTGAACAAAAGTCCAACTTTTGCTATTCAAAATATGACACCAAAATAAGCTTGGAGTGGGAGAAGACCTGTTGTAAATCACTTGAGAATCTTTGGATGCATCGCATATGCCCATGTCTCGGATGAGAAAAGGAAGAAACTTGATGACAAGGCTGAAAAATGTGTCTTTCTTGGTGTAAGTGAAGCATCCAAAGCATATAAATTATTCAATCCACTAACAAAGAAAATTGTGACTAGCATGGATGTTGTTTTTTTATGAAGAAAACACTTGGGATTGGAATAGGCAGCAACTTACCCAAATCCTTTATGACAATGATGCTGAACAGGAGCAAATTTCAGCACCTTGTATGCCCAAAAATTCATCAAATTCGATTTCTACAACTGCTAGAATTTCACCAACAGTCGTGGAAGTAAATGAAGAAGAAGCTCAATCTCTTCGTCGCGTTCGAAGAAGGCCTGCTTAGATGGAAGATTATGAGGTAACTGGAATTGGAGATTCAATTACTCACTTTGTCTTATTTTCAGACTATGACCCTACAACTTTTGAGAGTGCTATCAAAGAAAAAAAATGACAAAAAGCGATGGATGATGAAATGAATGCCATTGAAAGAAATGATAGTTAGGAGCTATCCAATCTTCCAAATAGACAAAAAACCATTGATATAAAGTGGGTATTTAAAACAAAACTGAAAGAAAATGGTGAAGTTGACAAATACAAGGCACGTTTGGTAGCCAAGGGATACAAGTAGCAACATGAGATTGACTATACATAAGTTTTTTCTCTAGTTGCAAGGCATGACACGATTAGATTGGTAGTTGAGAATTCTTGGCATATTTTCCAGCTAGATGTCAAATCGGCATTATTGCATGGGTACTTGGAGGAACAAGTATTTGTCAAGCAACCCCCTCGTTATGTCAAAATTGAAAATTAGAATAAAGTTTATAGATTGAAGAAAGCTCTTTATGGGCTAAAACAAGCCCCTCGAGCTTGATATAGTCATATTGAAACTTATTTTCTTAAAGCTGGGTTTTCAAAATGTCCTTATAAACATACGTTTTTTTGTTAAGATTGGAGATAAAAAGAAAATGCTCATTGTCTGCTTGTATGCTGACGATCTTATATTTACTTGAAATTGTGATGCCATGTTTGAAGAATTCAAGAAATCTATGCTGGATGAGTTTGAAATGTCTGATCTTGGTATGATGCATTATTTCCTTGGCATAGAAGTGGTACAATCGGATGATGGGATCTTTATTTCTCAAAAGAAATATGTGGGAGAAATTTTGGATAGGTTTCAAATGAAGGATTGCCTATAAATACTCCAATTGAGTTTGGCTTAAAGCTGTACAAAGATCATGAATGGAGGAAAGTTGACAGCATACTTTATAAACAAATTGTGGGAAGTTTGATGTATCTAATTGCAACAAGACAAGATATAATGTATTATGTGAGTTTAATCAATAGATATATGGAGAATCCTACAAAAATACATTTGTTAGCTGCCAAGAGAATCCTTCATTACTTGCAAGGAACTAGAGACTTTGGGCTATTTTACAAGAAGGGTGAAAAGTCTAATTTGTTGGGATTTACTGATAGTGACTATGCAGGAGATCAAGATGATAGGAGGAGCACTTTGGGTTATGCTTTTATGTTTGGGACAAGTGCTATTTCGTGGTCATCCAATAAGCAACCAATTGCCACATTGTCAAGTATATAAGTTGAATTTGTTGCTGCAATAGCTAATGCTTGTCAAGCTATTTGGCTAAGGAGAATTCTTGAGGAGTTGGAATTCAAGCAACCGGGAGCTACTAAAATTTTTTGTGACAACAACTCAGCAATCAAAATCTCCAAGAATCATGTGCTACATGGAAGAAGCAAACACATTGATGTGAAGTTTTATTTCTTGAGAAATCTTAACAATGATGGAACAATTGATCTAATCTACTGCAGGAGTGAAGATCAAGTTGCTGATATATTCACTAAGGCCCTCAAGATTGAGTCATTTGTGAAGCTCAGAAGGTTACTAGGTGTTTGCACGTTGAAAGTAGTCAAGGCCTTAAACTGCATGTTAGTAAACATTAGTTTAAGGGATGGATTGTTGAAATAATAATTGTTTTTCTACTCATTTTTGCCGATTTGCTTTTTTAGTTATTCTAATCTTTAGGAGTTAGTGGAGTCATGTTTAGCTAGTTTGTGTGTTAGTTGTCCTAGTTTTTAGGTGTTAGTGGAGTAAATGCTTTATGCAGAACATGAGTAGTTATGGGTCCTATTTTAGTCGTGTTTTACGTTATGTATTTGTTTTTGTAAAAAGACTTCGTTGTTCTGAAAAAAAGAGGAAGTTTCAGCCTCATCTCTCCTCCCCTTTAGTTATTCTACATTGCCAACAAGTGTCGAGGCTCCGCTCAACATCTTACACAAGCCTAGAAGCAACGAGCTTTGGGGCAAAGGCCGAAGAAGCACTGCAACGTAGAGTCCGCAACTTACAGCAAGAACATTCCTCGCAGTCTTGTGCAGGGAAACCACACCGAAGCAACACGAAGAAGGAACACAACGACGCAGGTCGAGAAGCAACGAGCTTTGGGGCAGAGGCCGGAGAAGCACCACAACGTAGAGAGCAAATTCTTACCAAAAATTTTGTATTGAAAAGGAAAGAAGGAGGGAAGGGAAGCTGTAGTGTGCATATTCATTTAATGCATGCAAGCCTACTCCAAATTAGAGGAGAGAGAAAAAAGCAGTGGTAGCCTATTAATGGTCGTAAATTTTTAAATTAAAAAAGGAACATAATAAATTTTATGCGGAAAAACTAGTGGGGCCATACACGCACATGTGGAGCCACGCGTCACTTCCTGATTGGTCGGGGTGCACAGTGACTTGGCGCTCTGGGACTACCTAATATTTTCTCGAAACACTGTTTTTGGGCCATTAGGTCCATTGCGCCTTTAGAAATGATCGTCTGAACTGGGTTCGGAGCTCTGGATGGGGTAATTGGCGATTCTTTTCCTGAAAAGTCAATATTGAATCAGAATGTATTTTTATATTTATATATTTATATATGACATATAGCTTTTGATATACAGTACATTCACCATGAATTATTAGTTTCTTAGTAATTTGGCTCGATTGTACTCCTTTTGGGTCTTTTAATTTTTGAGACAGGATGAAACATTTAAGTGGTGAACATTATACATCATACACCTTATTTAAGTTGTGATAGTCAAGAACTCTATTCAGTCTTTATGGGTTGTAGAACCAACAAGGTGAATTCAAGCTTTCTAACAATAGTGAAATCAACTAACCCACAAGCTTAATTGAATCCTTGGCATCCTAGATCACATTGCTATGTAAACTTGAGTTCAAGGTGTTAAAATTTTGGATGAATAGAGCTTATCTTTAAATAAAATAGGATCAGATTTAAAGCTTCCCCTTGCGACCTCTTATATAGATACACCAGGCTTTTGTCGCGCAAGCGGTAGGACTTGTCCAAAATAATAAATAATTCCAGCATTAACATTGCTGTTGTCGAACCGTGTGTGCATGCAAGTCTTAAAATCGCTTACATGTACATCCATAGCTCCAGTGGGCAAGCCAAGATTTTTTTTCGAGCGAGGTCACTGAAAAATCCACGATTGCTTTGGATGAGAAAAAGTACTTTCTTGATTGTGAAATTTGGCAAAATCTTAAATGAGGATATTTACCCTCAAAGCTTAAATAAGAATAGCTATTTTTAGTAAGCAAAATTGTTTGCATGATAATGAAAATTTACAGAATCTAAAATGATGATATTCGGCTTCTTAACTTGAAATGATTTTGGTCCATGGTGACTAACTACAGAAAATTCTCGAAAAAGTTATTGCACTTTTACCAATTTAGTCTTAAATATTTTAACTTCTTACCAATTGAGTCAATATAGCCAATTTTGACCGGAAATTGCCAACATGACGGGTTGATAGCAAAAGCGATTCCAATAGTAGCGGTGAGCGAAATGGTGCTTTTTAATAATTTTTTAATTTAATTTAATTTTCTTTTTTGGTTTGGCTTTAGGGCCGACCGTAGGGCAAAGGTCAAATGCTTTGACTTTGTCTACCGGACCCTCGCTAGCCCTAGGTGAAGGCCCCAAGCAAGGTTGCTATCCTTACTTGGCCAAATCTAGTGAGGGTGGTGATAGCCCTCGCCCAGTGCCGACGAGGGTTAGCCAGCCCACACCTATGGTTGGTGAGGGCCGTCGGCCCTTAATCGTGGCTGGGGTCGGCCAATAACCTCGCCCGCCTTAATGCCAAACCCAAAAAAAAAAAAAAGGGAGAAAAGTAAAAAAAAAAAAAAAAAACAAAAGGAAAAAATTTAAAATTTAAAATATTATTAAAATATTATTAAAAAATGCCACATTAGCGTCGACTGGTCATGTCAGTAATTTCCAATCAAAATTAGCCGCATGCACTTAATTGGCAAGAGGTAAAAATATTTAAAACTAAATTGGCAAAACTGAAAAGTAAAAATGTTTAAAATTGAATTGACAAAAGTGTAATAAATTTAGAACTTTTTGACAATTTTCCCTGTTTAACTACTAGAATGGTGAAAAAGTAATTCAAAAGCATCCTTAGAATTTGAGATGCCATTACTGATATATATAGGAATTGCGTCACAAATTACACATTTCATCGCATAATTATCATCCTTCATCATCATTATTGACGTATATATAAACTTGTATCTGGTAGCACTATGATTGATTTTTTTACCACTCTTCATGAACAATCCTCTATCATTTTCTTTTTCTACCTACTGCGTGCGTCAGTCAATATAAATGATTATGAAGAGATGCAATTTGATTCAAAGACCGCACATGGAACACTATGAAATCTAAAGGAATACTCAAATCGGAGCACAACTAGTTTAACCAAAATAGAAAGGGGAACAAAGGAAAAGGAAAAGAAGTACACGGTGTTTGGATGCACTTTTGCATGTTCTTCTCCTCTTAAATTGACTCGATGCATTTTCAAATGTCTAAAATCACTATTTGAAATTTCAACCTTTGGGCGAGAGTAGGTGCAATGTTTACGTAATCCACATGCACATAATTTACACTGTCCGTACAATCGATAAATCGAAAGAAAAGACTCGATTTTCCACGCTTGGCCCAGTATGAATTGAGCTGTCAAATAAGCCCATTACGTACTATTTTTCGGTAGCCAGGTTCTAAGTTAGAAGCGGCAATTCCACTTCCAACAATTTACAACTCTCCCGCTCTCCATGGGAAGCTAAGTGCCCCAAGGGAAGAAAGATTATGCATCGCTCTTGTCTTTCCTCTAATGATGTCCTAATGCTACTTTCGCCCGGTCGGTGAAGCTGTGTCCCGTGGGCAAGCATTTTACAATTATGGTCACGATTAGAGATCTACCGCATTGTCGTGTTGGAATTGCAAAAACATCGATTATTTTTCTTTCTTATTTTCAAAAAGAAGTTGTATGAGCTCAGCTATTCTTTGTCACCCTCACTCGATCAAGAATCAACCCCACCATCCATCTAAAGAATGGAGATTGGTTGACACAATACAATTAAAGCTTTTAAAATCAAAATGTCCTTTCTAAAATCGTGAGGAGTCTCACTAGTTTAAACAATCATTACAATTTTATCAAATCATTTAAAATAAGAAAAGGTAAAAGATCTTAATATCGTTAACATAGCACTCAAAATATGATGACGAAATGACCAAATTTACAAAGAATTCGAATGAAATGCTAGCCTAAACTAACGAGAAGCTATTCCATATATAGTCTATAAATCACGAGGATCATATATTATCGAGTTTTATAAGCATAATAGTTTTTGGGTTATTGTTAGAGTAACGGCATATTTTGAACTATAAATTCTTAAAAATGTGTACCTCATAATAATTTATAATTATTTCTCATTAATTTTTTTATGGTTCAGAATATACTATTAAATACTTTGCTATCTTTTCTCTATATCATTTTAACAATTAAATATATATGGGTCTTACTATAGGACTACGTCGCCAGTGTTTGAAATGACCCTAGTCCACATGATCTATAGACCAAAATATTCATTGAACCTGATACATATATCAAACTAGCTTTCAATAGTCATATTTCATTGGGCCGCCATTTTCCACGTTCTAGATCCGAACAATATTGGGCCCATACCATACTTTGACCTCACAAAAATAAATTGCGTCAGCCATTTTGTTATGCATCTGACGGTATTGGAAATTTAGAATTACGAGGGACCATACTGCATGATTCCCCCTCGATGTCAGGAGTATAGAACAGACCAATCTCCCCACAACCGTCGGCCTCGAGAGCTTCAACGTCGTGTGAAAAGAACATCAACAAGCCCAAGCAATGAAGGAAGCGATCGTGCTGTATCCAGCGGCGTTCTTCGGCCACCTAATCTCCATGGTGGAGCTTGGCAAGCTCCTCCTCACCCACCGCCCTTCCCTCTCCATCCACATCCTCATCACCAACCAAGGTAATGACGCCTGCCCCACCACCGCCTACATCGCCTCTGTCTCCACCGCCGTCCCTTCCATCGCCTTCCACTTCTTCCCTGCCACCACCCTCCCCCCGGACTTCTCCACCACCTCCCCCAACCACGAGACCCTCGCCTTCGAGCTCCTCCGCCTCAACAACCCCAACGTCCACCGCACCCTCACCTCTATCTCCACAGACCACGTAGTTTACGGCCTCGTCATCGACTTCTTCTGCGTCGCCGCAGATACCGTCGCACGTGAGCTCAACATCTCCCGCTACTATTTCTTCCCTTCGGGCGCCTGTTTTCTTAACTTCTTCCTTTACCTCTCAACTCTTCACGACAACTTCGCCATAAGTGTTAAAGAATTTGACGCCCCCATAGATGTCCCCGGCTCACCGCCGATACAGCCCTCCGATGTTGTGAAGCCGTTGCAGGATCGCTATGACGATGCCTACAAGGGCTTCTTGGATTCATCCCTGAAGATGCAGACCTCGGCTGGAATCATAGTCAACACCTTCGAGAAGCTCGAGCGAAGAGCCATAGGAGCCATCAGGGACGGCGAGTGTGTGCCCGGTGGGCCCACTCCGCCGCTTTACTGGATCGGGCCGCTGATCTCTAGCATGGGAGCCAACGACGGCAGATCACCAGAGTCTCTGACGTGGTTGGACTCGCAACCGAAAGGGAGCGTCGTGTTCTTGTGTTTCGGGAGCATGGGTGAGTTCTCAGTGGAACAACTAAAGGAAATAGCGACGGGGCTGGAGAGGAGCGGTCAGCGGTTCTTGTGGGTGGTCCCGAGCCCGACAAAGGACAAGAACCAAAAGGCCGCCATGTCAGAGGTGCCCAACCTGGACTTGGGGTCGCTGCTTCCGGAGGGCTTTCTGGAACGTACCAAAGACAGGGGGCTCGTGGTCAAGAAATGGGCCCCGCAGGTGGCGGTGCTGAGCCACCCGTCGGTGGGTGGGTTTGTGACTCACTGCGGGTGGAACTCGGTGCTCGAGGCAGTGTGCGCTGGCGTGGCCGCTTTACGTGGAGCAGGGGCACACCAGGTTGCTGCTGGTGCAGGAGATGAAAATCGCGCTGCCGGTGGACAAGTCAGAGGACGGGTGGGTGAGTTCGGAGGAGGTGGAGAAGCGAGTCAGAGAGTTGATGGAGAATGAGGAGGGCAAGATGGTGAGAGAGCGAGTGCTGGTCATGAAGGAAGAAGCAAAGGCCGTGCTAAGCCCCCCTGGGTCGTCTCGGTTGGCGCTGGCCGGACTCGTCGATTCGTGGAAGCGCGAGTGAAACGCGCCGGACTTTGTGGGTCGTCTTCTTCGTTTGCGTCGTTCGTCCATCAATGAATCTTTTCTATTATCGTCTTTTTGGTCTTTTGCAGTATTCAATGGGGGCGAAACTGACGTACAACGAACACAGTCGCACGTGCTTGATCTGTCTCTTCTAAATTAATAACTGTCAGGACGGACGAGCAATGTTTGAATATTTTATTGAATTGTACTTGTATCTCCACTTTCGGGTGGTCGTTTTGCAGGCCAAAACTGTACACTTGTGGAGAAAAACTTAGCCTCAACGGAAATCGTCTCATTCGACTCTAATGTACTACAGTTTCAAAATATATAAAAATAATAAATAATTATAGCACTTTATAGCACAGTTACAACATAACTGATAACACTATCAAATTGAAACTATATATATTTATGTATGTATTATTGTAGTTTTGGGTCGCATGTCCACCCATTACTCCGAGAGCTATAATCATCTCATGCGGGCTGACCTATCCACCCGAGGATCTCTCCTCATAGGATCGAGGTCTACTTTAGAGTCGAGAACCACACGTCGTTGATGGACAATGGGCAAGTGGTGATGTGGACCACGGAAAATGGCCATCAGGTCCACTTGGCTGGAAAGAAAGTGCTGTCTTACGATTTCTTATCATCACATACCAGGATTATGTCTTGTAAACTTATCCAAAATTACGAAAGTGGATCATGCATTGAATTAAACTAACCCAGAAGACGAAGGTGCTCAAGAAATATGCAAAGTGATAAGGTATGCCATGAATTCAG
This sequence comes from Eucalyptus microcorys, assembly GCA_014182515.1. Classification (NCBI taxonomy): domain Eukaryota; kingdom Viridiplantae; phylum Streptophyta; class Magnoliopsida; order Myrtales; family Myrtaceae; genus Eucalyptus; species Eucalyptus microcorys. Next base: position 31,256,358 of record CM024562.1, on the reverse strand, counting down.
AGATATCTCTCTGAACGAAGGTAGTCCAAACATCAAACCGACTAAACTTATTTAACAAAGCCCACGTAAAACGAGGGATTTCATTATCAAAATGACGGAGTGAATCCACAATTATTTCATAATATATCCTTCACGTGCCGCGGCCTCCTATAGAGATCTAGCTTCGTGCTGATATGCATCAACTGGAAATTAGTAGTTTTCTTCTGATCATGTAGCTGTGTCACTGTATTGGATTTGGTTTTGGGGTGGGGTGGGGGGGCGTGGTGGCCTAGACCGCCGCTGAATGGACAATATGTAAAGCCGAAACCTCAATAGTCAGACCTAACTATGGGGGGCGGTGGCGGCGTGGTGGTCCAAACAAGTCGTTGAGAGTTTATATGCTTAGGTATGTAAGTTCACTTATCACAGGTTTAGCCAGGCTAATTTTCTCAAAACAAAATGACCCTCGAGCTTTGGGGTAGAGGCCGGAGAAGCACCGCAACGTAGAGGGCAAATTCTTACCAAACATTTTGCATTGAAAAGGAAAGAAAGAGGGAAGGGAAGCTGTAGTGTGCGTATTTATTTAATGCGTGCAGGCCTACTCCAAATTAGAGGAGAGAGAAAAAGCAACGGCAGCCTATTAATAGCTGTAAATTTTTAAATTAAAAAAGGAAAATAATACATTTTATGCAGAAAAACTAGTGGGGCCATACACGCTCACGTAGAGCCACGCGTCACTTCCTGATTGGTCGGGGCACACGTTGACTTGGCGCTCCAGGACTACCCAATATTTTCTCGAAATGTTGTTTTTAGGCCATTAGGTCCATTGTGCCTTTAGAAATGGCCGTATGAATTGGGTTCGGAGCTCTGGATGGGGTGATTGGCTATTCTTTTCCTGAAAAGTTAATATTGAATCAGAATGTATTTTTATATTTATATATTTATAAATGACATATAGCTTTTGATATACAGTACATTCACCATGAATTATTAGTTTCTTAGTAATTTGGCTCAACTGTACTCCTTTTGGGTCTTTTAATTTTTGAGACAGGACGGAACATTTAAGTGGTGAACATTATACATCATACACCTTATTTCAGTTGTGCTAGTCAAGAACTCTATTCAGTCTTTATGGGTTGTAGAACCAACAAGGCGAATTCAAGCTTTCTAGCAATAGTGAAATCAACTAACCCACAAGCTTAATTGAATCCTTGTCATCCTAGATCACATTGCTATGTAAACTTGAGTTCGAGGTGTTAAAATTTTGGATGAATAGTGCTTAACTTTAAATAAAATAGGATAAGATTTAAAGCTTCCCTTGCGATCTCTTATATATATACACCAGGCTTTTGTCGCGCAAGCGGTAGGACTTGTCCAAAATAATAAATAATTCCAGCATTAACATTGCTGTTGTCGAACCGTGTGTGCATGCAAGTCTTAAAATCGCTTTCATGTACATCCATCGCTCCAGTGGGCAAGCCAAGATTTTTTTTCGAGTGAGGTCACTGAAAAATCCACGATTGCTTTGGATGAGAAAAAGTACTTTCTTGATTGTGAAATTTGGCAGAATCTTAAATGAGGATATTTACCCTTGAAGCTTAAATTAGAATAGCTATTTTTAGTAAGCAAAATTGTTTGCATTATAATGAAAATTTACAGAATCTAAAATGATGATATTTGTCTTCTTAACTAGAAATGATTTTGGTCCATGGTGACTAACTACGGAAAATTTTCGAAAAAGTTATTGCACTTTTATCAATTCAGTCTTAAATATTTTTACTTCTTACCAATTGAGTCCATATAGCCAATTTTGACCGGAAATTGCCAACATGAGGGGTTGACAACAAAAGCGATTCCCATAGTAGTGGCAAGCGAAATGGTACTTTTTAATAATTTTTTTTTAAAATTTTAAATTTTAAATTTAATTAAATTTTCTTTTTTTGGGTTTGGCTTTAGGGTCGACCATGGGGCAAAGGTCAAGTGCTTTGACTTTGTCTACCGGACCCTCGCCAACCCTAGGTGAGGGCCTCGAGCAAGGTTGCTATCCTTACCTAGCCAAATCCAGTGAGGCTGGTGATGGCTCTCGCCCAGTGCCGACGAGGGTTAGCCAACCCACGCCTATGGTTGGTGAGGGCCGTCAGCCCTCGACTATGGCTGGGGTTGGCCAATAACCTCGCCCGCCTTAATGCCAAACCCAAAAAAAAAGGGAGAAAAGTAAAAGAAAGGAAAAAATTTTAAATTTTAAATATTATTAAAAAGTGCCACATTAGCGCCAACTAGTCATGTTAGTAATTTCAAGTCAAAATTAGCCGCATGCACTCAATTGGCAAGAGATAAAAATGTTTAAAATTAAATTGACAAAACTGAAAGGTTTATGACTAAATTAACAAAAGTATAATAAATTTAGAACTTTTTGACAATTTTCCCGGATTGACTACTAGAATGGTGAAAAAGTAATTCAAAAGCATCCTTAGAAATGAGGTGCCATTATTGATATATATAGGAATTGCGTCACAAATTACACATTTCATCGCATAATCATCATCCTTATCATCGTTATTGACGTATATATAAACTTGTATTTGGCAGCACTATGATTGATTTTTTTACCACTCTTCATGAACAATCCTCTATCATTTTCTTTTTCTACCTACTGCGTGCATCGGTCAACATAAATGATTCTGAAGAGATGCAATTTGATTCAAAGACCGCACATCGAACGCTATGAAATCTAAAGGAATACTCAAATTGGAGCACAACTAGTCTAACCAAAGTAGAAAGGGGAACAAAGGAAAAGGAAAAGAAGTACACGGTGTTTGGATGCACTTTTGCATGTTCTTCTCCTCTTAAATTGACTCGATGCATTTTCAAATGTCTAAAATCACTATTTGAAATTTCAACCTTTGGGCGAGAGTAGGTGCAATGTTTACGTAATCCACATGCACATAATTTACATAATTTACACTGTTCGTATAATCGATAAATCGAAAGAAAAGACTCTCGATTTTCCACGCTTGGCCCAGTATGAATTGAGCTGTCAAATAAGCCCATTATGTAGTATTTTTCGGTAGCCAGGTTCTAAGTTAGAAGCGGCAATTCCACTTCCAACAATTTACAACTCTCCCGCCTCTCCATGGGAAGCTGAGTGCCCCAAGGGAAGAAAGATTATGCATCGCTCTTGTCTTTCCTCTAATGATGTCCTAATGCTACTTTCGCCTGGTCGGTGAAGCTGTGTCCCTATGGCAAGCTTTTACAATTATGGTCACGATTAGAGATCTACAGCATTGTTGTGTTGGAATTGCGAAAACATCGATTGTTTTTCTTTCTTATTTTCAAAAAGAAGTTGTATGAGCTCAGCTATTCTTTGTCACCCTCACTCGATCAAGAATCAACCCCACCATCCATCTAAAGAATGGAGATTGGTTGACACAATACAATTAATGCTTTTAAAATGTCCTTTCTAAAATCGTGAGGAGTCTCGCTAGTTTAAACAATCATTACAATTTTATCAAATCATTTAAAATAAGAAAAGGTAAAAGATCTTAATATCGTTAACATAGCACTCAAAATATGATGACGAAATGACCAAATTTACGAAGGATTCGAATGAAATGCTAGCCTAAACTAACGAGAAGCTATTCCATATATAGTCTATAAATCACAAGGATCATATATTATCAGGTTTTATTAGCATAAAAGTTTTTGGGTTATTGTTAGAGTAACGGCATATTTTGAACTATAAATTCTTAAAAAAAGTGTACCTCATAATCAATACCGTCGCTATCATTTCTCTATATCATTTTAACAATTAAATATATATGGGTCTTACTAGGACCACATCACCAGCGTTTGGAATGAGCCTAGTCCACCTGATCTATAGACCAAAATATTTCCTTGGGCCGCCATTTTCCACGTTCTAGATCCGAACAATATTGGGCCCATACCATACTTTGACCTCACAAAAATAAATTGCATCAGCCATTTCGTCATGTTTCTGACAGTATTGGAAATTTAGAATTACGAGGGACCATACTGTATGATTCCCCCTCGATGGACCATACTAGAAAAGAACATCAACAAGCCCAAGCAATGAAGGAAGCGATCATGTTGTACCAAGCGCCGGCCATCGGCCACTTAGGGCCTGTTTGTTAATGTTCTTTTTTTCTGTTTTTGAACAAAATTTCTATTTTTTTGTTCCAGGGAACAAAAAAAGAATAGAAACGCGTTTGTTTGCGTTTTTGTTCCAAATCTATTTTTTTTTCCAGGAACATATTTGAAACAGAAACAAGAAACAAGAAAAATGTGTTTATTGTTTCTGGAACAATTTTTAAGAACAAATTTTCTCTCTCCTCTCTTTTTCTTTTTTTTTTCTTTGGCTGGTCACCGGCCTCGGCCATGGCTGGCGATCGACCGTCGAGGGCCAGCGACCTCGCCGGAGTGTTGCTGGCCCCCGGCGAGGCCGAGCATCGTCGGCCCCTAGTGAGGCTCGGCCAGGCGAGCCCGAGCTCGCCCAGCCACCGGCGAGGCTCGCCGGCCTAGCGGTGGCCCGGCGAGGCTCGCCTAGCCAAGGCGAGGCCGAGCCTCGCCCAACCACAGCGAGGCTCGGCCTCGCCGGGGGTCGGTGAGCCTCGCCGTGGCTGGGTGAGGCCGCCGGCCAAAAGAAGAAAAAAAGAAAAAAGAAAAAAGAAAGAAAAGAAAGAAAATAAAAATAAAAATATTAAAAAAATAAAATAAAATAAAATAAAATAAAAGAACACAAATTTACCAAACGTATTTCTATTCATTTTTTATTCTCGGAACAAGTTTACCAAACGCATTTTTTTATTAAAAAATTGTTCTCTTTTCTATTTCTGTTCTCTAGAATAAAAAAGAATGTAAATGTTACCGAACGCGTCCCTAATCTCCAGGCTGGACCGTACTATATGATTCCCCCTCGATGTCAGGAGTATCGAACAGACCAATCTCCCCACGACCGTCGGCCTCACAGAGCTTCAACGTCGTGTGAAAAGAACATCAACAAGCCCAAGCAATGAAGGAAGCGATCGTGTCGTATCCAGGCCGGCCATCGGCCACATAGTCTCCACGGTGGAGCTCGGCAAGCTCCTCCTCACCCACCGCCCTTCCCTCTCCATCCACATCCTCATCACCAACCAAGGTAATGACGCCGGCCCCACCACCGCCTACATCGCCTCCGTCTCTGCCGCCGTCCCTTCCATCGCCTTCCACTTCTTCCCTGTCACCACCCTCCCCCCGGACTTCTCCACCACTTCCCCCAACCACGAGATCCTCGCCTTCGAGCTCCTCCGCCTCAACAACCCCAACGTCCACCGCACCCTCACCTCTATCTCCACAGACCACGTAGTTCACGGCCTCGTCATCGACTTCTTCTGCACCGCCGCCGATACCGTCGCGCGTGAGCTCAACATCCCTCGCTACTATTTCTTCACTTCGGGCACCTGTTTTCTTAACTTCTTCCTTTACCTCTCAACTCTTCACGACAACTTCGCCATAAGCGTTAAAGAATTTGATGCCCCCATAGATGTCCCCGGCACACCACCGATACAGCCCTCCGATGTTTTGAAGCCGTTGCAGGATCGCTATGACGATGCCTACAAGGGCTTCTTGGATTCATCCCTGAAGATGCAGACCTCGGCTGGAATCATAGTCAACACCTTCGAGAAGCTCGAGCGAAGAGCCATAGGAGCCATCAGGGACGGCGAGTGTGTGCCTAGCGGCCCCACTCCGCCGCTTTACTGCATCGGGCCGCTGATCTCTAGCATGGGAGGCCATGACGGCAGATCACCAGAGTCTCTGACGTGGCTGGACTCGCAGCCGAGAGAGAGCGTCGTGTTCCTGTGTTTCGGGAGCATGGGCGAGTTCTCGGTGGAACAGCTAAAGGAAATAGCGACGGGGCTGGAGAGGAGCAGTCAGCGGTTCTTGTGGGTGGTCCGGAGCCCGACAAAGGACAAGAACCAAAAGGTTGCCACGTCAGAGGTGCCCGACCTAGACTTGGGGTCGCTGCTTCCGGAGGGCTTTCTGGAACGTACCAAAGACAGGGGGCTCGTGGTCAAGAAATGGGCCCCGCAGGTGGCAGTGCTAAGCCACCCGTCAGTGGGTGGGTTCGTGACTCACTGCGGGTGGAACTCGGTGCTCGAGGCGGTGTGCGCTGGCGTGCCAATGCTGGCGTGGCCGCTTTACGCGGAGCAGGGCCACACCAGGTTGCTGCTGGTGCAGGAGACGAAAATCGCGGTGCCGGTGGACGAGTCAGAGGACGGGTGGGTGAGTTCGGAGGAGGTGGAGAAGCGAGTCAGAGAGTTGATGGAGAGTGAGAAGGGCAAGCTGGTGAGAGAACGAGTGCTGGTCATGAAGGAAGAAGCAAAGGCCGCGCTAAGCCCCGGCGGGTCGTCTCGGTCGGCGTTGGCCAGACTCGTCGATTCGTGGAAGCGCGAGTGAAACGCGCCGGACTTTGTGGGTCGTTTTCGTCGTTTGCGTCGTTCGTCCGTCGATGAATCTTTTATATTATCGTCTTTTTGGTCTTTTGTAGTATTCAATGGGGGCGAAACTGACGTACAACGAACACAGTCACACGTACTTGATCTGTCTCTTCTAAATTAATAAATGTCCACAGGACGGACGAGCAATGTTTGAATCTTTTATTGAATTGTACTTGTATCTCCACTTTCGGGTGGTCGTTTTGTAGGCCAAAACTGTACCCTTGTGGAGAAAAACTTAGCCTCAATGGAAATCGTCTCATTCGACTCTAATGTACTACAGTTTCAAAATATATAAAAATAATAAATAATTACAGCAGTTTATAGCACAGTTACAACATAACTGATAACACTATCAAATTGAAACTATATATATTTATGTATGTTTTATTGTAATTTTGGGTCGCATTTTGGGTCGCATGTCCACCCATTACTCCAAGAGCTATAATCATCTCATGCGGGCTGACCTATCCACCCGAGGATCTCTCCTCATAGGATCGAGGTCTACTTTAGAGTCGAGAACCACACGTCGTTGATGGACAATGGGCAAGTGGTGATGTGGACCACGGAAAATGGCCATCGGGTCCACTTGGCTGGAAAGAGCGTGCTGTCTTACGATTTCTTATCATCACATACAAGGATTATGTCTTGTAAACTTATCCAAAATTACGAAAGTGGATCATGCATTGAATTAAACTAACCCAGAAGACGAAGGTGCTCAAGAAATATGCAAAGTGATAAGGTATGCCATGAATTCAGAGATATCTCTCTGAACGAAGGTAGTCCAAACATCAAACCAACTAAACTTATTTAACAAAGACCACGTAAAACGATGGATTTCATTATCAAAGTGACGGAGTGAATCCACAATTATTTCATAATATATCCTTCACGCGCCGTGGCCTCCTATTTCATAATATATCCTTCATGCGGTGTGGCCTCCTATAGAGATCTAGCTTCGTGCTGATATGCATTGACTGGAAATTAGTAGTTTTCTTCTGATTATGTAGCTGCGTCACTATATTGGATTTGTTTTGTTTTGTTTTTTTTTTTTTTTTGGGGGGGGCGTGGTGGCCTAGACTGCCGTTGAATGGACAATATGTAAAGCCGAAACCTCAATAGTCAGACCTAACTATGGGGGGTGGCGGCGGCGGTGTGGTGGTCCAGATAAGTCGTTGAGAGTTTATATGCTTAGGTATGTAAGTTCACTTATCATAGGTTTAGCCAGGCTATTTTTCTCAAAACAAAATGACCCTCGAGCTTTGGGGCAGAGGCCGGAGAAGCACCGCAACGTAGAGAGCAAATTCTTACCAAAAATTTTGCATTGAAAAGGAAAGAAAGAGGGAAGGGAAGCTGTAGTGTGTGTATTTATTTAATGTGTGCAGGCCTACTCCAAATTAGAGGAGAGAGAAAAAAGCAACGGCAGCCTATTAATAGCTGTAAATTTTTAAATTGAAAAAGGAAAATAATAAATTTTATGCAGAAAAACTAGTGGGGCCATACACGCACACGTGGAGCCATGCGTCACTTCCTGATTGGTCGGGGCACACGTTGACTTGGCGCTCCAGGACTACCCAATATTTTCTCGAAACGCTGTTTTTAGGCCATTAGGTCCATTGCGCCTTTAGAAATGGCCGTATGAATTGGGTTCGGAGCTCTAGATGGGGTGTTTGGCTATTCTTTTCCTGAAAAGTTAATATTGAATCAGAATGTATTTTTATGTTTATATATTTATATATGATATATAGCCTTTGATATACAGTACATTCACCAGGAATTATTAGTTTCTTAGTAATTTGGCTCGACTGTACTCCTTTTGGGTCTTTTAATTTTTGAGACAGGACGAAACATTTAAGTGGTGAACATTATACATCATACACCTTATTTCAGTTGTGCTAGTCAAGAACTCTATTCAGTCTTTATGGGTTGTAGAACCAACAAGGCGAATTCAAGCTTTCTAGCAATAGTGAAATCAACTAACCCACAAGCTTAATTGAATCCTTGGCATCGTTGATTCGTGGAAGCGCGAGTGAAACGCGCCGGACTTTGTGGCTCGTCTTCGTTGTTTGAGTCGTTCGTCCGTCGATGAATCTTTTCTATTATCGTCTCATTCGACTCTAATGTACTACAGTTTCAAAATATATAAAAGTAATAAATAATTACAGTACTTTATAGCACAATTACAACATAACTGATAACACTATTAAATCGAAACTGTCGACTGTAGTTTTGGGTCACATGTCCACCCATTACTCCGAGAGCTATAATCATCTCATGCGGGCCGACCTATCCATCCGAGGATCTCTCATCATAGGATTGATGTCTACTTTAGGGTCGAGAACGACATGTCGTTGATGGACAACAGGCAAGTGGTATCAGGTCTACTAGGCTGGAAAGAGCATGCCCGTAGGTTGGTGAGTTGGGTTTGGAGTTTAGGATTCTGTACTTCGCTATTTTCCTCTCTTCTAAATTGATTATTTTTTTTTCTGTTCGACCAAAAAAATAATCAATTTTTTGGATAAGTTATTTTCTTATCTATTATATAGCCGTAGAAATATCATGTTAGTCTCATCTTATTTTAGTCGAGCAAACATAAGATCAAAGTAAAATGAACGTTATCCATTGTAAGGGCCTTGATTACATCTTTTATGGGATTGTAAAATCAACAAGCCTAATTCAAGCTCTCTAACAATGGTGAACTCAACTAGCCCAAGAGCTAAATTGAATCCTTAGGATCTTAGATTAAATATGTTACATCATTGGTATGTAAACTCAAATTTAAGGCGCTAAAGCTATGAATGGCTAGAGATTTTTTTTTTTTTAATAAAATAAAATCGGACTTAAAAGTGTCGTCTTGAGATTTCTTATTATCACACACTAGGATTATGTCGTACAAGTGGCAAAACTTATCCAGAATTATGAAAGTGGATCATGCATCGAATTAAACTAACTCAGAAGACGAAGGTGCTCAAGAAATATGCAAAGTGATAAGGTATGCCATGAATTTAGAGATATCTCTCTGAATGAGCGTAGTCCAAACATCAAATTGACTAAATTTATTTTACAAAGACCACATAAAACAATGGATTTCATTATCAAAGTGACGGAGTGAACCCGCAATTATTTCATAATATATCCTTCACGCACCGTGGCCTCTGATAGAGATCTAGCTTCATGCTGATATGCATTCACTGGAAATTAGTAGTTTTCTTCGGATCATGTAGCTGCGTCACTATATTGGATTTGGTTTGGGGGGTGGGGCGGCGTGGTGGCCCAGACCGCCGCTGAATGGACAATATGTAAAGCCGAAACCTCAATAGTCAGACCTAACTATGGGGGGCGGCGACGGCAACGTGGTGGTCCAGACAAGTCGTTGAGAGTATATATGCTTAGGTATGTAAGTTCACTTATCACAGGTTTAGCCAGGCTATTTTTCTCAAAACAAAATGACGCTCACACGCTCGCACAATGCACACGCACCAGTCCATTTGTTCGACCCTCAGGCCCAATCCAACAAGAAATACTAACTTGGACCTGGGTTGCATTAGTGGCTTGGAAGTGGTAGCCTTTAACGTCAGACAATGGCCTTTTTTTATCTGAGGTTGCACCTCTTACTGTGTCATCTAAGCAAAGAAGGGGAGACTCGTACATGTGATGTATACACTGTGTAGTTCACTTGTTGGCAGGGCCGCCAGGGTCTTTATTTTGAAGACAACTCTTACTCTCCTTCGCCTAAAAAAGAGATTTGCACGGCACATTGGGTTCGATTTAAAAAAGTGAGTGTCATATGAATGACACTTTTAATTTCCTATTACCTATGTAAAATCATTGGTAATCAAAATTGAATCAGACAACCACTTTCATTTATTCTAGAACCTATCTAGTTCGCATAAGCTGCATCGGGTTATATTCACATTTTCCTGGGCAAGTTTTATGACAGTGGACACGTGCATCTATAAAAAGACGAATACGCACAACAATCTATAGTGAAAAAAAGAATTATGCTAGGTGTACGAGTACGACGACTCACTCACAATATTGATTCATGGATTAGTCATATTATAATATATAGTTCGGTAACGATCTAAATCAATTGCGGTGATCCAAAAGCTATCCCAAAAGACAAATCGACTTTTCATAGTCGGAAGCAAGGACATGGAGTCGCTTTCTCCCACTCTCTTGCCTTATGATGAAAATATGAGAAACTATTGCATGCACCTCATGTGCTAGCGCAACAAATAAGAAGGTACATGAACTTCCAACATGTGTCTAAGTGGGCCTAAATGTTACTTTCCTCCCCTGCACGCTTGTCTCTCTCTTACCAAGCCCTCGTCTGATCGACAAACCACGGCGCCTTCTCCTCCCAGCAATCTTCACCTTGCCCGGGAAGCTGTTGCACTTGCCGGTCTTCTTATCATTGCAGAGATTGATCTCCTGAATCTCTGAGAGCATGGACCCTGCATCGTGGACGGGGAACTCGACCCGCTCGTCCCACTGCGAGTTTAGGTCCCGGAACTTGGTCTTCGTCCACCGCCTCTGGCTGTCGAAGTTGACGATGGCATAGGCGCTCGCGGTGCCTTGGCCGTCTTTGGGCATCAAGTTCTTGGTGTGGCAAACCTCCACGATGAGCTTCCGAGCGCACGATTTGGCCAATTCCCGACCAGAGAGACCTGTATCGAGATTCGATTTTTGGCCTATACTGTTCGGGAGGGAGGGAGGGAGGGAGCGAGGGAGGGAGCGAGGGAGATTATTGGTGAGTCATGGCTTTTGACTGTTGCGAGAGTGTTGTAATGATAGTTTCGGCCCCACTTGAATACGTGTCGGAAGCTTCCGTCCTTTCTTTTTTGTTACGCTGGCAGTGCACACAAATATACGTAATATTTTCTCAGGAAAATATTGCACACTTGACAAGTGCCAAGCAGTTCACATTCGACTTCTGGTCGATTCACGTGTACAGGGGGCCCACCCTGCAGATTTTCTCCTTCTCAGTTTGACTCCAACACTTCATCCTTCTTCAACAACCGTGGATTCTAGACATCTCCGCGAAATATGTGAGGCAAAAAATGACTCATTTCTCACCATCGCATATACCTGCTTTCCCACATAAGTGCAACGCATCACACGCATTTTCAAGAATCCTCTCTCTCTCTCTCTCTCTCTCTCTCTCTCTCTCTCTCTCTCTCTCTCTCTCTCTCTCTCTCTCTCTCTCTACACCACTTTTCTCGTACACATCAGATGGAGGAGGCAGTGGTGCTGTATCCATCGCCGGCCATCGGCCACCTCATCTCTATGGTGGAGCTGGGCAAGCTCCTCCTCTCCCACCGCCCTTCCCTCTCCATCCACATCCTCATCACTAGCCAGGCCTACAACGCTGGCTCCACCACCTCCTACTGTTAAAAAACAGAGGAGATGCAGATATACACAAGAGCAGCGTTAAAAACAGAGAAGAACAGAGGAGATACCGATATATACAAAAATAGAGGAATCGTCTGCAGAACCACACCCATAAAAACTGATGCCATAGCCTTTATATAGGCTTTACACAAACAAATAACCACCACAGCCCACTAACTTCACACGTACACCAACCAATCCACATAATAGAAGTGCTTAATAGACTATTAACATATAAAAAACAAACCAGAAACATTGACTCGTTCAACATTCCCTCCCTTAAACTGATGTTGCAAACAATCAGTTTAAATGACCTTCCCTCAATTTGGAATATCCAACAAACGAACACCAAGGAGCTTTCTCAGCTTCTAAAACATGGACAACTTTAGGGGCTTGTGAATATATCAGCCCCTTGATCTTCACTTCTACAGAAAATTAGCTCAACTACTTCATCCTTTGTAAGATCTCTTAAGAAGTGGTACTTCACATCTATATGCTTGCTCCTCCCATGTAGAACTGGATTTTTGGACAGCTTGATAGCTGAGCTGTTGTCACAATAGATTGTAGTTGTTTCTTGCTGTTTGAACTGAAGCTCTCCAAGAATCTTCCGTAACCATATGGCTTGACAAGCGCATGAAGTTGCAGCAACAAATTCTGCATCAATTGTTGATAAAGTAACAATTTATTGCTTCTTTGAAGACCATGAAACCGCCATTGAACTAAGCGTGAATACATATCTTGAAGTACTTCTTCTATCATCGACATCTCCAGCATAATCGCTATCTGTAAACCCAAACAAATCTGACTTTTTTCCCTTTTTATAGAACAGCCCAAAATTTTTAGTTCCTTGCAAATAGCGAAAAATCCTTTTTGCAGCTTGTAAATGTAACTCTGTTGGGTGCTCCATATACCTGCTTATAAGGCTCACAGCATGCATGATATCTGGTCTTGTCCACGTCAAATACATCAGGCTTCCAACAATTTGCTTGTAGAGAGTGCTATCCACCTTGCTTCCATTAGGATCTTTCAAGAGCTTCAATCCAACTTCAGTTGGAGTAGTCACGGGGTTACAATTATTCATTTGAAACCTGTCCAAAATCTCTTGAACATACTTCTTTTGAGACATAAAGATTCCAGCTGCAGATTGAATTACTTCTATGCCCAGAAAATAATGCATCAATCCAAGATCAGTCATCTCAAATTCATCCATCATAGACTCCTTTTCTTGAAGATCACCATGCAAGAATGCTGCCTTCACATCCAATTGGAAGATAGGCCATGAATTCTGCGCTTCTAATGCAATTACCAATCTGATTGTGTCAAGTCTTGCTACAGGTGCAAATACTTCTTTGTAATCCACTCCAAATTCTTGCTTGTAGCCTTTCGCCACCAAGCGCGCCTTATACTTGTCAACTTCACCATTCTTGTTCAATTTTGTCTTGTACACCCACTTGACTCCGATTGTTTTATGTCCTTTTGGAAGATCTGTCAACTCCCAAGTGTTATTTCTCTCAATAGCTGCAATTTCTTCATCCATTGCTATCCTCCAATTTTCTTTTTGTACTGCTTCATCAAAGGTTGTTGGATCACAATATGAAAACAAAGCAAAATGGGTAAGTGGATCTTCATATTGATCATCTCCTGTTACTTCATAGTCACTCATCCATGCAGGCCTCCGTCAAACACGATGAGGTCGATCTTCAGGTTATACAGCTGCTGCTGTACTTTGGACATTGCCTGTAGCGATTTGGGTTGTTGTGGGTTGTTGCACCAACTAATCTTCTTCTTCAAAATTCGTTGGAATTTGCTTATCAACACCTTGCTCACCCCACGACCAAGTTTGTTCTTCATCAAAAATCACATCACGGCTGATAATGATTTTCTTGATCATAGGATCATAATGTTTATAGGCTTTTGATTGATCACTAATGCCAAGAAAAACACATTTGACTCCCTTGTCATCTAGCTTCTTCCTCTTCTGGTCAGGAACATGGGCGTAGGCAATACACCCAAAAATTCTAAAGTGATCTACTGCAGGTCTTTGGCCGCTCCATGCTTCTTCCAGTGTCATATTTTGAACAGCTAGAGTGGGACTTCTATTTAAAATATGAATGCTCCAATTGACTGCTTCAGGCCAAAAACTTTTTGGAATTCCACTTCCCCTCAAGAGACTTCGCACCATATTTAGAATGGTACGATTCTTCCTCTCACATACGCCATTTTGCTATGGTGTATAGGCTGCTGTAAGTTGTCTCTTGATGCCATGCTTCACACAAAAATCTATAAACTCAAGTGAGTTGTACTCTCCACCACAATCCGTGCGAAGGACCTTTATTTGATTTCCTCCATCCTTTTCAACAAGTGCTTTGAAGTTCTTGAAAGCTACAAAAGCTTCATATTTTTCTTGCAAAAAATACACCCAAAATCTTTCGGCTAAAATCATCAATGAAGGTAATGATATACCGTTTACCTCCATTGGAAATTGGAGATATTGGTCCACAAATATCTGAATGAACCAACGCCAACGGGCTTTTTGCTCTCCACGATTTTCTTTGTGGAAATTGAGCACGATGTTGCTTGCTAACAACACAATCTTCACAAATTTCCAAAGGAGCAGAGATTTGAGGAAGACCCTCCACCATCTCTTTTTTATATAGTGTTTGCAACCCACCGAAATTAAGATGCCCATAGTGAAAATGCCATAACCAAACTTCCTCCTTCAATCTTGCAGAGAAACATGAATTTGTAGTGTTGTGGAGATACAGTGGAAACATCCGATTGCCCGTCATTTTGACTTCGGCAATTAAACCCAACTTCTCATCTTGGATTCTGCAAATCCCACCTTTAATAGAGATTTCATATCCCTTCTCTTGCAGCTGACCAGCACTTAACAGATTAGTCTTCAATTCAGGGACATACAATACATTTGAGATGGTTTGTACCAAAGTCCCTTTTGGATGAATTGCCACTGTTCCTTTCCCCATCACCGACACAATGGAATTGTCACCAAACTTTACGGTGTTGTTGTACGTTTCGTCTAGATCAAAAAACATTTTCTTGTCTCCACACATGTGATTGCTACAACCAGTGTCGAGATACCACATGTTTGGTTGAGTTTCTTCCTTCTCATGGCACACCATCAAAAGAGATACTTCTTCTTCTTTTTCAGCAAAGTTAGTTCTTTCAATTCTTTGTTTATTCAAATTAGTTTGACATTCAGATTTGTAATGCCCATACCTGTGGCATCTAAAACACTCCACTTTGGATTTGTCTGCTGACCTTAGCCTAAAACCAGTTGAATGTCGTCCTCCACGACCTCTTCCTCTCCCTTGGAAATCACGATAGGAATAGCTTTCAGAATTTTGATCAAAGCTGAAGCTACTGCGATCGTTGTTCCCTCTTCCTCTGCCTCTTCCTTTGTTCACCATTGCTGCTGATGAAGAATGATCTCCAATTGAGACCTTCAAAACTTGCTCTTCCGTCTCTTGTTGTAGGAGTTTTTGTTCATGAACTAACAAGGATCCTTGCAACTCATCAATGGAAAGTTCTTCAATGTCCTTGGCTTCTTCTATGGAACAAACAATAAAGTTGAACTTTGGTGTCAAAGATCGAAGAATCTTTTCAACGATGGTGACATCCTCCGTCTTGTCGCCATGAATCCGCATCTTATTAACTATTGCCATTGTCCGAGAGAAGAAATCTGTGATTGTCTCTCCCGACTTCATTCGTAGCATTTCAAACTCCGAACGAAGCGTTTGAAGCTGCTGCCTCTTTGCTCTTGCTGAGCCTTGATACTTTCTCTTCATGGAATACCATATTTGCTTGGAGGTATCCTTGCAAAGAATTGTCTCCAAAATGGATTTGTCAATTGCTTGGAAAATGTAGTTTTTGGCCTTGAGATCCTTCAATTTTAATGCATCCAAAGCCGTTCTTTGCGCTGCCGTTAACACAGCTCCTTCATCAGGTTTGGCAACTCTCGAAGAAACAACATCCCAATATCCTTGGACTTGAGAAAATTCTCCATTAGCATGCTCCAATGATCATAGTGACCATCAAAATGTGGAATAGTAGGTTGTACAAATGTTTCTAAGGCCATCGCTGCTGCTCATTGCAGAGAAGTGATGCAACTGGTGGCTTTGCTTTGCTCGGCGGTTTGGGATCCTGATCGTCAACGTTGGCTAGAGGTCGTCTGGCTGTTCCTATCCTTCTGTGGTAGCAAGCTCGTTGAAGCGGTGAAGAACGACTTTGGATTTGCCCTTGATCGGAGCTCCGGAATCCGGGATAAAACTCTGGCGACGAGGCTCCCCTTTACTTGAGAACCTCGATATACCAACTTCCTCTCACCCGGCCTCTGCAAAATATCTTTCTCTTTGCTCTCTGCAATCTCCACGCTCACCGCACCAGGAGAAAGATCTCCTCGTAAAATGTCGTCGCGAAACTCGACAATCTGCGCAAAGATCCGTCCCGGCAACGACAACCCACTTAGGGTTTCTACCCAACGGAGGGCTCTGATACCAATGTTAAAAAATAGAGGAGATGCAGATATACACAAGAGCATTGTTAAAAATAGAGAAGAACAAAGGAGATACTGATATACACAAAAATTGAGGAACCGTCTGTAGAACCACACCCATAAAAACTGACGTCATAGCCTTTATATAAGCTTTACACAAACAAATAACCACCACAGCCTACTAACTTCACACGTACAGCAACCAATCCACATAATAGAAGTGCTTAATAGACTATTAACACATAAAAAACAAACCAGAAACATTGACTCGTTCAACACCTACATCGCCTCCGTCTCCACCGCCTGCCCCTCCATCGCCTTCCACCACCTCCCCTCCACCTCCCTCCCACCGGACTTCTCCACCACCTCCCCCCACCAAGAGACCCTCGCCCTCGAGCTCCTCCGCCTCAACAACCCCAACGTCCACGTCGCCCTCACCTCCATCTCCAAGAACCACATCGTTCACGGCCTCATCATCGACTTCTTCTGCGCTTCAGCTATGAGCGTCGCACGTGAGCTCAGCATCCCTTGTTACTACTTCTTCACTTCCGGCACGAGCGTCTTGACCGCGTTCTTATATTTCCCAACTCTTCACAAGCTGTACACCAAGAGCTACAAGGACCTCAACCCCGTTCTTCATGTCCCGGGGACCCCGCCCTTGCCGTCCTCCGACGTCGCGAAGCCGGTGCAAGACTGCAACGACAGGGCTTATGAGCTCTTCCTCGAGATCTCCAAGAACATGGCCACGTCTGCCGGGATCATAATCAACACGTTCGAGAAGCTCGAGCCCAGGGCGGTGCAAGCGATTAGGGACGGAGAGTGCGTGCCCGACGGGCCCACGCCTCCGCTGTACTGCATCGGGCCGCTGATCACAAGCGGAGAGGGAAAGAAAGAGGGCAGCAGCACCGGCAGGTTGGATTGTCTGACGTGGCTGGACTCGCAGCCAAAAGGAAGCATCGTGTTCTTGTGTTTCGGAAGCTTGGGTGTTTTCTCGGTTGAACAATTGAAGGAAATAGCGACAGGGTTGGAGAGGAGTGGCCAGCGGTTCTTGTGGGTGGTCCGTAACCCCCCACATGATGCAGACCAGAAGACCGCCACATCAGCGATGCCCAACCCGGAACTGAGCTCGCTTCTGCCAGAGGGCTTCTTGGAGCGGACAGGGGAGAGGGGCCTGGTGGTGAAAACGTGGGCGCCGCAGGTGGAGGTGCTGAGCCACAGCTCGGTGGGCGGGTTCGTAACTCACTGCGGGTGGAACTCGGTGCTTGAGGCAGTGTGCGCCGGCGTGCCAATGGTGGCGTGGCCGCTCTACGCGGAGCAGCGGCAGAACAAAGGGCTGATGGTGGAGGAAATCAAGATCGCCCTGCCAGTTAACGAGTCGGAGAGCGGGCTGGTGAGTTCGGAGGAGGTGGAGAAGCGAGTCAAGGAGCTGATGGAGTCGGAGGAGGGCGAGATCATAAGGGAACGAGTGAAGTCTTTGAAGGAGGAAGCGAAGGCTGCTCTGAGTCCGGGCGGGTCGTCCAGCGTTGAACTGAGTAATCTCGTCGAGTCGTGGAAGCGGGAGTGAGTAGGTGGAATGTAGTAGCGTGATAGCATCCAACATCTGCATCAATAAAGTGAAAAATGGTAGTTGCACGAAGAAAATTTATCAAGAGTTTTTTACCCCTTTAAAAATTGGGTTTTGAAGTACGTGCCATTCTAGCATCAGTGTCTTGTCGCTTGGTAAGACGATTTAATAAGGTTCCTTGATACATGTAACATTGTTCTATCAAGAACTAAAGACTTAAAATGTGTCTGAATTAATTTTCTCAACCTATTTAATCTAAATCTCACAGAATTCATGTATCGACTTTTTTTTGGCTCAAAACAGTCGAAACTTTCAAAGTATATAAATATCAACACGTAAATTTACACGTGATATTATTTGGTAATTTCTTCGAAATTTGGATATTATTTTTCAATTTGACGTGGAAGTAAAATTATTTGTTGCTTTAGCTTAACTGGAAAACAAACAAGCTCTTAAACAGTGAGTTTAGTGCGAGTAAATCATTTCTAGTTTCATCAACGATTCACTCTATTGTTTATTATTATTTTTTGTGTAAAGAGCACTAGAATATCCAAGACCATGCATTATAGTATACGATATCTCTTTGCTTTTGTCAAAAGGACATGATTTTACAGCAACAACTGGTACGCAGTCATGTACCCATTTACAACATTGCAAGCCATGATATTTTAGATATTTAAGCAAGTTAAGGAATTCTTGCTAAGCACGGATTTCGCGTTTATGAGTAATCTTGATCGAATGATGATTCTGAAAAGTCCCTCGGCCGTAAAAGTACATGCCCGAAGTCCTCACAAGAAATTTTCTTTTGTCCCCATACTCTCATTTTTTTTCTAATTAAGTTTTCTTAATTTTAAATTTTTATAACTCCTTTTACATTTACAAAATTTTATTTTATAAAATCCGTGTGACTTTAAATTCGACCAAATTTACAAAAGTAGGCAAGTGTGGAAAATTTTAATTAACGTAGACAGGCGTCGATATAAAATGTGGATAAAACTTAGCTAACTATAGACACATGGATGTCTTTATTGGAAAAATTCAGGGTGGTACTAACAGTCAAAGGATGCCAAGTTTGACCAAAGAAAAGGATGGCCACGAAATTTCCTTTCTCCAACGCAAGTGTGTCGAAATTTCCAAGCAAAATGTTAGATATTTCTCTCATGAAAAATGTGTGGCTAGGAGTTGATTGTCCGTTTTCCATCATGATTAGGCTAACTATTTTCCAAAACTTTATTCGCGTCACATCACAAATTTTCTGACACCATAAATGGACGATTGCCAGCACCCGTCACTTTTTTAGCCCTTTTGCAGCCTTACTCGAGCCCGTCTAGGCCACTGAATCACCGCCGCAATCATTGGTAAAGTCGCTTATTAGAAATAATTTACGAAACTCACGTATAAATTGGTGCAATACATGCTCATGGAATGTTTATAGCGTGTTTAGTAACTTTTCTATTTCGAAGAATAATTTTTAAATAAAAATTATTTTTTTTTGCTTTCAATGAACAATTTCGAAAGTATAAGAACATACTGATAAGCAAAAAAAATTTCTATTCAGGAATAGAAATGCGTTTTGTAAATCTGTATAATTTTTTTGTTTCTTTTAATTTTTCAATATTTTTATCATTTTTATCATTTTTTTCTTCTTTCTTCCTTTTGGCCGATCGCCGGCCCCCGACGAGGCTCGACCTCGCCAGGCCAAGGCTAGGCCGACCTCGCGCTGCCTAGGCAAGGCCGAGCCTCGCCAGTGGCTGGGCGAGCTCGGCCTCACCAGGGGCCGGCGAAGCTCCGGCGACCGGCCAAAGGAAGAAGAAGGAAAGAAAAAAGAAGAAGAAAAATGAGAAAAAAAGAAGTGTTTCTCGGAATTGTTACGGGAACAAGAAATAAGTTTTTTCTATTTCTTGTTTTTGTTCCAAATCTGTTTAAGGAAAAATAAATAAATTTTTGTTCCAGGGAACAAAAGTGTAAACAAATGCGTTTCTGTTCTTTTTTTTGTTCGTTGGAACAAAAGAACAAAAATTTGTGTTACAGGGAACAAAAACACATTTTGCCAAACACACCCTTAAACACATCATACTTATAACAGCAGACGTCCGAGAGTTTTATCATAGTACCTTACGAAACAATGTAATAAATCAAAACATGTATTTGTTTGATTGAAAATACTTTTTTAAAATTAATTTTTTAGATTTTCCCCTTTTTGATTTACAATAAATTACTAGTTAACTGAAAACGCTTTTTGATTAAAGAAAATATTTATGCATAAAATTAGAAAAGCGAATTCCTTGATTTAAAGATGTGAAAACACATTATGAGAATTTCTCTTTATGTGGAACCCGATCTCCTTCCCTCCCCATCTTGCTCTTCCCTCGCAATTCCTAACCCCACGAAGGAGCTTCATGAGCAATGGCGAAGCACAGGAGACAAGACCTTGATGTAAGAGTTTTTCTAATGTGAACTGCATTAATTAATATTATATACCATTTTATGGGATTTGTCAAAGATGAGATAGAATGTTTTTTAATTATTCTAATATAGAGCTGACTAGTGTGGGCCGAGTTGAACCTAGCTTATAATAAGAAAGCCTAATTGGAAATCTTTCCTCTAACCTTAACACACACAATTACCCTCATAAATGAGCGTTTACTAATTCATTAAGTGTGAGAGGCATTATCATTAAGTTAGTAATGCAAAGGGCAATGGAAGAGAAGTTATTGAGTTTGAATCGTCGCTATTTCGCATAAAAATACAATGGTCCAAATCAGGTACGTAAATCTCTTTACTTGTTTATATGCGTTTTTATTTTAATCATGGAGATTTTGGGGTTACATTTTTGCGTCTTATACTCAATTCATTCATTCTAATCATACAAGTCAAGGAGCAGTGTCCACAGTGGAGCGACAAAGAAGCCATCGCTTCATTTTCTTTCTTTTTTTTTTTTGGGTGTCGATGCTCTTTCATGAATCCAATCCAAGTTGTTGTTGCCCTGATCATCAATCCATTCATCGGTTTTGGTTGATTAGCTTCTCATGACAACGTTGGCTTCTCGAAGAAGCTAGTGGTTTTTTTTGGACGATGTTTATGTTTTTTTTTCTTTCTTTTTTTTGTGAGGGGAGAATTTTTGGGTTCAAGGGCGAGAGGAAATGGGGTTGACGTTCGGAGTTTTTGTGAGGACCATGGTCGGCGTCGCGCTAATGCTTGGATGGAGTTACATGATGCGGCTTTGCAACACCTGGAGGTGCAGCGGTGGCTGTAAGGGTGTTGGGCAAAGGTAGAGGCATTGAGAAAATATTGGGTACCTTTTATGTGCCAGCATGGCAAATAAAAAGATCCTTAAGAGCACAACTGTCACACCCCAAAACTACAAAGAATGGGAATGACACGGCTGTCCTTCCACACGAAAGACGCAGCTTCAAACACAACCAACAACCTGATATCAACTTATATATATCTCAAACCATATATATACATATAAGATAAACCAACAAATTAGTTGCAACATTAGAGTTTCTATAATCCACCAAAAAGATATATACATTTAGAACGCAAACAATCCAACCACTAGCAAGGATCATATGCACCACTTCCTTAAACCATACCAAAAAAACAAAATAGAACTCCCCAAAAGTTTCCCACCGACAGCGCTCTCGCTCTATTCACCACTAACCGAGGAACTTGAAAAGATTAAAGGAGGAGTGGAATGAGCAACAACAGCTCAATGAGTAGTACATATCTTCTAAGCAGATCGAACAACCATTATGCATGTATACAAAGCAATACCAAACTTCATAACACCAACTCAATATATAAAATACATATCAAATCTTATAAGAGTTATTTCTTACCATCAAAGCTTTATACTAATATGGAAAACTAATTTAAATCGCCATCAAAAGTCAAGTATCAATGGTCTATCCATTGATTCATCTCACATCAAACACACGTCGATGGTCCATCCATCGACCAATCTTTTGCTCAATAACTAACTATGGTCACGACACAACGCCTTGTGACAAGACGACCAAGATTTCCCCTTGGCAAGGTCTCCACCTACAAAGCTGATAGGTGGGCCCAGAAGGATATCCTAAACTTGGTATGCATACCCCAAAAACCCCTCATTGGGTTCACAGTCATATTGAGCATAAATAACCATTCTCCAATACTAGAAATCCAATTCAGAAATCAATATCTTAAACCAAACAAATAACATTTGCGGCATAGCCCATCATCCATTTCATATCCATTTCTCAAGTCATCATAAACCTTTTTCATAAATCAGTCGCAAAGCAATTTCATATATATTTCTCCACTTACTTTGTATAATACGCTTTTCAAACATCCACAATCAACCAAAGAGTAGCAATTGCTCGATCTAGCCTTTATGCAATAAAAATGCTCTTCTATATATATATACTTTAAGACATGATTTTACAAAACCAAAGAAGATATAGTACCACTCACCTCATCGTCTACGACCAAACGACGAACGATACTCGTATCGTCGAACTCAAGGCCCTATCAAATAACCGAGAAAAATGTTAAAATCTAATAAAACTCTATCTCAACTACGACACAACTAAATTACGCCTTAACTCTAACAAAAGGACTTCTAAGCGCTAACAAATTGCATAACCAAAACAATTGTTCAAGCCATTCGTGACGCGGAGTTTAAGCGCAAAACTTAGTTACGCAATAACTTCCTCCTCCGAACCCCGTTCCGAACGTACTTATAGTCAATAGAGAGCCCTTGACACATATTACAAGAATCCCAACTTAACGGTCCCAAAATCAAGCAGAAAAATGACAAAATACGGGTCCAAAGCTGCTAGACGCGTACTGTTCACTGCGTGCGGGAAACTTTGAAATTTTGTTTAGGACAAACCATAACTCAAATCACGATCCGTAAAATCCCACGGCTCCACAACACCCTAAACTACCATCTATACAAAAATACATGGCTCAACGACTCCAAAATCGGACTTCGCCGCTCGATTTTCCAAAAATTCCGAATTTGAACCCTAAACCCATAAATTACTTCAATTGGACGAACGGGGGGCCTAATCTCTTACTTCCCTTTTCTCTTCTTCTTCTTCTTCTTCTTCTTCTTTTCTTTCTTTTCTTTTTGGTCGAGGGACATCTCAGCTTCTATTTAACCGACCCCTCTCCCTTCTCCTTTTTGCTTATTGACTTTTCAACTTTTTTTTTTTCTTTTTCTTCTTTTGGGGCCCACTAACCTAATATTACATTCTACCCTCCTTAAAAAAAAAAATCGTCCTCAAAATTTACATGTACTTCAATCATGAAACAAGTTAAGGTATTTGTGTCTTGCCTCCTCCTCGAGTTCCCAAGTAGCCTCTCTCTCGATGTGGTTTTGCCATTGTATTTTCACATAAGGAATAGTTCGTCACCGCAACACCTGATCTTTCTTATTGACAATGCGAATAGGCTGCTCCTCATATGTCAAGTTCTCCCGTAATCTCAATGGAGTAAAGTCTAGCACATGTTCAGGATTTGGCACATATTTCCGCAACAAAGAGACATGGAATACATTATGGACACCTGATAGTGCCGGTGGCAAAGCCAATTTATAAGCGACTTCACCAATTTTTTCTAAGATCAAGAATGGTCCCACGTACCTTGGACTTAACTTCCCACGTGTGTCAAATCTCATTACACCCTTCGTAGGAGAAACTTTTAAGAACACGTGATCCCCCACATTAAATTCTAACTTGTGTCTTTTCAGATCCGCATAACTTTTTTGACGACTTTGAGCTGTTCTGAGACGTTCCCGAACCAACCTAACTTTCTCTTCTAACTGTTGAATGAACTCAGGGCTAGTTAGTCTTTTCTCACCAACGTCATCCTAACAAATAGGACTTCTACATTTTCGGCCATATAAAGCTTTAAAGGGTGCCATCTTAATGCTGGAGTGATAACTGTTGTTATAAGAAAATTCTGCCAAATATAGATGTTCATCCTAAGAACCGCCAAAGTCAATGATGCATGATCTCAACATATCCTCTAATGTCTGGATCATTCTCTCTGACTGTCTATTTGTTTGTGGATGAAAAGATGTACTCAAGTTGAGTTTAGTACCCAAAGCTCCTTGCAAACTCTTCCAAAAGTTAGACATGAACCTAGGATCCCTATCAGAAACAATGCTTACAGGAACTCCATGAAGCTTCACTATCTCATTAACATATCACTTTGCCATATCTTCCATTGAAAGACCAAATCAATATGACAAAAAGTGAGCGGACTTAGTTAATTGATCAACAATCACCCAAATAGCATTCCTACCACTTGGCATCCTCAGTAGACCAACTATAAAGTCCATGGCAATATGCTCCCACTTCCATTTAGGTATCTCTAGAGGTTGCAACCGTCCACCTAGTTTCTGATGCTCAATTTTCACTTGCTGGCAAACTAAACATTGATCAATAAATTTTATAATATCATTTTTCATGTTGATCCACCAAAAGTTTTCTCTCAAGTCCCTATACATTTTAGTGCTTCCCGGATGAATTGAAAATCTAGTACTGTGAGCTTCTTGCAGGATCTCCTTTTTTCAGCTTTGAGTCCTCAGGAACACATAGTCGACCACGAAACCTTCAGGATCCATCTACATGTAAACTAAAATCCGCTTGTCTTCTAGCTTCCATACCTTCTCTAATTTTTTGTAATTGTGGATCTTCATTCTGTTTAGCCTTAATTCTGGCAATCAACATAAGTTGTATTTGAAGATTAGTTAATTGAGCACCAAGCTGCTGCACCAACACCTCCAAGTCGAACTTCATCATATCTTCAAGAATGGATTTCTGAGAAGTGAGCAAAGTTACCATATTTCCAAAGGATTTATGACTCAAAGCATCCGCTACCACATTAGCCTTACCCGGATGGTAATTAATGGATAAGTCATAATCCTTCAAAAGTTCTAGCTATCTTCTTTGCCTCATGTTCAGTTCTTTCTGAGTAAAGATATACTTCAGACTCTTGTGATCGATAAAGACTTCACATTTTTCACCATACAAATAGTGCCGCCATATCTTCAAGGCAAACACAACCGCCGGTAACTCCAAATCATGAGTGGGGTAGTTCTTCTCATGTAATTTCAATTGTCTAGAAGCGTAGGCAACAACTTTGCTATCTTGCATAAGAACACAATCCAAACCTTCTTTGGATGTGTCGTAGTAGATTACAAAGCCGCCACTTCCAGAAGGTAGAGTTAGAATAGGAACTGACACTAGCCGTCTCTTCAACTCTTGAAAACTGAGTTCACATTGGTCTGACCATTCAAATTTAATTTTCTTCTGAGTTATACGGGTAAGTGGATCGGCAATCTTTGAGAATCCCTCTACAAATCACCTATAGTAGCTGGCTAGCCCAAGAAAACTTCTCACTTCTGTAACATTAATTGGACGATTCCACTTAACAACTGCTTCAACCTTCTTTGGATCCACTAATATGCCATCCTTCGAGATCACATGACCCAATAATTCTATATGATCAAGCCAGAAATCACACTTACTAAATTTGGCATACAACTTCTTTTCATGCAAAGTCTGCAAGACAAACTTCAAGTGTTGTTCGTGTTCCTCTAAACTCTTTGAATATACTAGCATGTCATTAATGAAAACCACAATAAATTTGTCTAGATATTCCCTGAACACTCTGTTCATCAAGTCCATGAAGGCAGTAGGTGCATTTGTTAATCCAAAAGGCATGACGAGAAATTCATAATGGCCATATCTTGTTCTGAAAGCGGTTTTGGGCACATCATCTATCTTTATCTTCAACTGATGATACTCCGAACGAAGGTCGATCTTGGAAAATACCTGAGCTCCCTGAAGTTGATCAAATAAATCCTCAATCTGGGGCAAAGGATATTTGTTTTTGACCGGGACCTTGTTAAGCTCTCGATAATCTATGCAAAGCCGCATACTACTATCCTTCTTTTTCACAAATAGAACAGGAGCTCCCCAAGGCGAAACACTAGATATGATGAAACCCTTATCCAAAAGCTCTTGCAGCTGTGTTTTCAATTCTTTCAATTCAGTGGGTGCCAACCGATATGGTGCCTTAGAGATTCGTGTTGTACCGGGCATCAATTCAATACAAAACTCAATTTCTCTATCAAGAGGCAAGCTTGGTAAATCCTTAGGAAACACACTTGGAAACTCTCTAACGATAGGAACATCTTCCAACTTTACTACAACCTTACTTGTGTCTTTTACACAAGCTAAATAACCACAACAACCCTTTCTCAAAAGTTTCCTCACATGCAAAGCTAAGATCAACCTTGGAGAAGTGTTTTGACAACTTCCCGAAAAAGAGAATTCGGGTTGATTCGAAAGTCTAAATATCACTTTCTTTGAAAAACAATCAACAATAGCATGATAGGTAGATAACCAATCCATCCCTATAATAACATCAAAATCTCGAATATTTAACTCCACTAGATCCACGGGCATTTCAACATTATTAATCCGAATTACACATCTCTTGAACACTTGATGACCAAAATCGCCAGTAGGAGTATCAACACACAATTCACATTCAAGAGGGTCAGGCAACACATCAAGCTTATTTGCAAATTCAGTTGAAATGAAGGAGTGCATAGCACCAGGATCAAATAACGCATAAGCACATTGCGAGGCAATAGAAATATTACCTGCAACAATTGTGTTAGATGCTGCCGCATCCTCCTTCTTCATGGCAAAAACTTTCCCACTTGTACTTTGTCTTTGTTGGTTCTCTTGGGGCCTACCAACCAAAGGGGTATTCCTTCGCATGGAACAATGGTGTGGTAGGTGCCCTTGTCGCCCACATAGATAACATTGTCTATTGTCAATAGGAGGATTCCTTTGTGTAGGACAATCTCGCCACATGTGTCCCGCTTTCCCACATGAGAAACATACTCCGGTTTTCCGATGACACTCACCGCGATGATAACTTCCATATGTATTACAGGGGCCCTGATTACTCGAATTTTTGAACTGTCTTGGTCGGCTAAAACCTCTTCGCCTTCCACTACCATCAGTATGGCTACCTTGTACATTTGTGGGCTTAAACCTTTTGGGTTGAGGCACTCCTTGTGTGCCATGCTTCATGATGCTTTGTTCCACCTTGATTGCTCGTTCTAGCACATCCTTATAAGTTGTTACTACGAAAGGTGCAAGTGTGAAATTAATTTCAGGTCGAAGCCCTCCTAGGAAATGATCGACCTTATCTTTCTCATTTGCTACCAAGTGCTCCGCAAATCTACTCAACTGATTAAAACGGACTGAATACTCCAAAATCGTGAGTCACCCTGAGATATATGTACAAAGTCACCCTTCATCTTTGCCTAGAATGACAGAATTGAGCATTGAACGCCTTTTTAAAGTCCTCCGAGGATATAATAACATCCCTACTTCCAAGACTTAGCTTCATTCCATCCCACCAAAAATCTGCTTCACCTTCTAGGTATTGGGTGGCAAATTTAACTTTCCGATCCTCGGGAACCTCTTCAGCTTCAAAGATCCCATCAATCTTTTTAATCCAACGCTTAGCCGCAAGAGGATCAGCTTTCCCATCAAAAGTGGGTGGTTTCGCCTTTCTAAAATGGGCAAAAGTGCCTGAGCTAGTCACTCCATCTCCAGTTAATTCTTTTGCTTGGCGATACCAATGGATCATTACTTGTTCAAATTCAGTTGAACGGGTTGGCTCTTAATCCTCTTCTCTAACTTCGTGCAAGTCAAGACTCCTATCATAGCGGTCCTCAAGTCTCCTTCTCAAAGACGCACCTCGAGAAGCTTAAGGCATGTCTCTAACATCAGGGGTAGTGACTCGTTTGCCTTTGCTGCTCCTACGAAGCGAGGCAAGTGTCTCAGAGTCGATACTCATGATCACCTGAATCCAAGAATGAAACTACACCTTAGAATCTAAAAGGCTAACACAAAAATAAAATCTATCACATAACCTCACAACATCCCATAAATACATCCAAAAAGATCAAAACTTAGGCTCCGATACCATTTGTAACACCTTGAGTCTCCACTGTACACATATTGTCCGCTTTAGACACTAAGTCCTCACGATTTTATTCTTCTCGGGGCAGCCCATACTAACCCAAGAAAACGTGTATATACAGTTAGAGGGCTTATTGCCTTATAAGCTAGCCTAGGACTCCCTCCCTAGGCAATGTAGGACAAGAGAGGGACTCCTTCCTTGCGCACGTCCGGGGACCAAGGCGCGGACGTACCGCCATCCCTCCTCTCCGCGCACTGCCGCTTAGGCCGTCACACTCTCCTCGCCCGCGTACTGCCGAGGCAATCTTAGTCCGTCCCTCCGTACTGATCCGGGTTTGCGTCGTCACACTCTCCACCCCTTAGAAACACAAGGTCCTCGCTATGGCCCCACACGCGGTTGGGAGTTGGTTCTGATACCAAAAGATGTCACACCCCAAAACTACAAAGAATGGGAAATGACACGGCCATCCTTCCACACGAAGGACGCAGCCTCAAACACAATCAATAACCTGATATCAACTTATATATATATATCTCAAACCATATATATACATATCAGATGAACCAACAAATTGGTTGCGACATCAGAGTTTCTATAATCCACCAAAAAGAGATATACATTTAGAACTCAGACAATCCAACCACTAGCAAGGATCATGTGCACCACTTCCTTAAACCATACCAAAAAAAAAAAAAAAAAAATAGAACTCCCCAAAAGTTTCCCACCGACGACGCTCTTGCTCTATTCGCCGCTAACCGAGGAACCTGAAAAGATTAAAGGAGGAGTGGAATGAGCAACAACAGCTCAGTGAGTAGTACATATCTTTTAAGAAGATTGAACAACCACTATGCATGTATACAAAGCAATACCAAACTTCATAATGCCAACTCAATATATAAAATACATATTAAATCTTATAATAGTTATTTCTTACCATCAAAGCTTTATACTAATATGGAAAACTCATTTAAATCGCCATCAAAAGTGAAGTATCAATGGTCGAATCCATTGAATAATCTCCATCAAAAACACATATCAATGGTCTATCCATTGATTCATCTCACATCAAACACACGTCGATGGTCCATCCATCAACCAATCTTTTGCTCAATAACTAACTATGGTCACGACACAACACCTTGTGACAAGGCGACCAAGATTTCCCCTTGGCAAGGTCTCCACCTACAAAGCCGATGGTTGGGCCCAGAAGGATATCCTAAACCTGGTATGCAGACCCCAAAAACCCATCATTGGGTTCACAGTCATATTGAGCATAAATAACCATTCTCCAATATCAGAATTCCAATCCATAAATCAATATCTTAAACCAAACAAATAACATTTGCGGCATAGCCCATCATCCATTTCATATCCATTTCTCAAATCATCATAAACCTTTTCATAAATCAGTTGCAAAGCAATTTCATATATATTTCTCCACTTACTTTGTATAATACACTTTTCAAACATCCACAATCAACCAAAGAGTAGCAATTGCTTGATCTGGCCTTTATGCAATAAAAATGCTCTTCTCGATTCAATATATATATACATATATATACTTCAAGACATGATTTTACAAAACCAAAGAAGATATAGTACCACTCACCTTGTTGTCTATGACCAAATGTCGAAGGATACTCGTATCGTCGAACTCAAGGCCCTATCAAATAACCGAGAAAAATATTAAAATCTAATAAAACTCTATCTCAACTATGAAACAACTAAATTACGCTTTAAGTCTAACAAAAGGACTTATAAGCACTAACAAATCGCATAACCAAAACAATTGTCCAAGCCATTCGTGACGCGTAGTTTAAGCGCAAAACTTAGTTACGCAATAACTTCCTCCTCCGAACCTCATTCCGAATGTACTTATAGTCAATAGAGATCCCTTGACACATATTACAAGAATCCCAACTCGACCATCCCAAAATTAAGCCGAAAAATGACAAAATACGGGCCCAAAGCTGCTAGACGCGTACTATTCACTGCGCACGGGAAATTTTGAAATTTTGTTTCGGATAAACCATAAGCTCAAATCACGATCCGTAAAATCCCACGGCTCCACAACACCCTAAACTACCATTCCTACAAAAATACATGGCTCAATAACTCCAAAATCGGACTTCGTCACTCGATTTTTTAAAAATTCCGAATTTGAACGCTAAACCCATGAATTACTTCAATTGGACGAACGAGGGGCCTAATCTCTTACCGGATGCTGCGTTATGGAGTCAAGTCGACTTGGCAAGGCATTCATGGCGTGCACGTGCCAAAACCCCTTTCTTTTCTTCCCCTTTCTCTTATTATTATTATTCTTCTTCTTCTTTTCTTTCTTTTCTTTTTGATCGATGGACCTCTCAGCTTCTATTTAACCGACCCCTCTCCCCTCTCCTTTTTGCTTATTGACTTTTCAACTTCTTTTTTTTTTTTTTTTTTTTTCTTTTTCTTCTTTTGGGGCTCACTAACCTAATATTACAACAACACCTGCCGTGCTATGTGTGGGCTCCAATTGTCAACGTATTGAAAACTCTTCTCTCTCCTCTCTCTTTTCTCTGCACACGCTCTCTCTCTCGTGTCTCTCTATTCACCCCCTGCAGTGCACACTTTTCTCTATCGCCTCTCTGCACGCTTTCCTCTCTCTTCTGCCTCCCCTTCACACTCTCTTCTTTCTTCTCTCTCCTCTCACGCTCTGTCTCACTCGACTTTCTCTCTCTCTTCACCGTCTCCTCTCGCTCCAACCGAGCCCTTGTCTGACCGACAAACCACCATGGCTGACCAACGAACTTCATGACAGCGGAAGCGGAGGCCATGTGGTGGTTTGTCAGACGAGGGTTCGGTCATGACTTAGAAGGAGAGAAAGAGAGCAGCCGGGAGGGGGCAGCAACTTGGTGACGGCAGAGCCAAAGGGGCGGCGTTATGGCTTATCAGTCAAATGAGGGCACGGTAGCTCATTCCCGCGTGGCTGTGCCTCGAAGTTGCCTTTGCCGTCGCGAAGTTTGTCAGTCAAGTGCGGTGGCTTGTCCGATGAACCATTGCATGGCTCCACCTCCCCATCAAAAGGTTGCCTCTGTCGTCATCGTGGAGTTCATTGGTTGGGTGTGGTGGTTCGTCAGTTGGGCGAGGGCATAGTGGCTTGTTTGACGAACCACCGAGCGGCCTCTGCCTCCGCTTCAAAATAGGTGAGATAAAGAGCGTGCACTGTAGGGGGTAAACACAGAGAGAGAGAGTGCAGAGAGGAAAGAGGAGCTTTCAATGCTCTGAAAATTGGGCCCATACGCGACACATGTTGCACTCTTAAGGCCTTCTTATGTGCCAGCATTGCCATGCTGACACATGAAAGGCACTCAATATTTTCTCAGAGGCATAGGCTAAGGGAGGAGACAAGTCATGGCTGAGCCAGGAGGGCGAGTTATGAGCACGTTCATGGGCTAACTAATGAGATTGTCATTTTCTCATTTTCCAAATGAGATCTAAACAAAGAAAACATTTTTGATCATATATCATCAAATAGAGCAGAACTAACATTTTCCCAATTAATAATTTTCCAAAAAGCATATTCTTTTATCATGGAGTTTTCTCCCAAACAAACATACCCGAAATTTTAATCCCTCACATTATTTTTCCAGTGATTCATTTGAAATTGTAGCAATCAAAGCCTTAAAGAGAAGATGTTCAATCTTCACCATCATTTATGTTAAACAATCCAAATCAAAAACTTAAATTGATACCATATGTATAAAAGTAGTAATTCAATTAAATCTGTAAGTCAAGGGGTCTCATATATTTCTACATTTCCTCTCACAGGCAAGGCGGATTAAGAATAACACGTGGAATTTGATGAATGGGATGGAGGCACACGTGAAATTTACTTGGACAAATCCTAAGTTTTCATATGACGTTAGAAAGTTATTGGCATCTCTCTACGTTAGCGCATCCATAGCATACAAGATGCCATAGAGACAAATTTTGTAAAGGGATGATTACAAAAAGCACGAGGATTGCAACTAATATTAAATCACCTCCCCTTTTATGTTACAAAAAACATGGGGTTCTCTTGTATTTTTTGAAATAACTAGCCAATAAAAAATGTCAATAATTTATGTGTAAATATTTTTGTAAATGATGGAAATATTTTTCGTTCATTTATTTTTTAAACCGATATAAGTGATTATTTTTAGAAAATGTGTCCAAATCATCTTCTTCTTTTTTTCGCTAAATAAATGGAGCCTAAATATAAAATTGAAGATATCTTTTACAAAACTTGAATATATTGTTCACGATCAGCCCTTTTGTAAGAGATATGGGGGCATCTAGTATTTTCTTTTCTTTTTTAATCAATATCTTGCAACTCACACAATTTGAATATTTTTTTAATTCACAACATTTGAAATCGTCATAGTATATAATTGTTGGCACAAAAATTAATGTATGCATTTTTCAAAACATTTTGACATTTGAATAACATTTTAAGTTTTGATGAGAAAGAGAAAAAATGTTTGCTTTTGATTAAAGGATGAGTGTATTGAAAGTTCTCAAACTTGTCGTGAAAGTACAATTGAATTTTAAAACTCCGAAAAATGCAATCAAGTCCTAAAATTTAACGAATTGGTACAATCGAGTCCTTCTATAACATCGTCAATTTGTCTAAATGTTAATGGATTACTCGATTGCACCAATCACAACAATTATCAGTTGTTTTAAGATTTGATTGTATTTTTTGAAAGTTTTAAGACTAGATATTCCAATGCACTTATCTCTTACTTTAATGATTATGAAATTTGGAAAAATCTTTAATGACGATGTTTAGCTTCTAAACTTAAATATGATTCACTATGATTGATTATTGAATTGGCTGCAAAGTAATTCATAAGCGTCCTTAGAAATTAAATAATATATATAAGAAATGCGTTACAAATTACATCTTCAATTGCATTGTGATCATCAATAATGTAATAATATATTTGTACTTCATAATATTATAACTGATTTTTCTTTATCACATTTCATATAAACAATTCCCAGTCATTTTCTCTTTTCACCCGACATGTCATCAATTGATATAAATGTTTCCAAAGAGATGCTATTTGATTCAAAGTTTTATTGAAAATAGTTATGTATATACAATATTCCAGATCCAATTTTATTATATACATTGCACTCATATCAAAATTTCTCCATGTTTCAAGCTCTATCGTGCCGATACTTTAACCTCACATAAGTAAATTTTCAACTGATTGTGTCAGCCGTTCCCTCACGCATCAGATATACTTCGATCTCGATAAGACTAATTGTGAACCAGACAAAAAAGAAACAAACCAATCTCACCAAAACCCTCAGTCTCAGGGAGCTCCATCGTCGTTCCAGCAACACCAACAAAACCCAAACAATGAAGGAAGCAATCGTGCTTTATCCTTCACCGGCCATCAGCCACCTCATCGCCTTGGTGGAGCTCGGCAATCTCCTCCTCACCCACCGCCCTTCCCTCTCCATCCACATCCTCAGCACCAACCAAGCCTACGACGCCGGCTCCACCACCGCCGACATTGCCTCTGTCTCCGACACTGTCCCATCCATTGCCTTCCACTACTTCCCTGCCACCACCCTACCCCCGGACTTCTCCACCACCTCCCCTAACTATGAACCCTCGCCATCGAGCTCCTCCGCCTCACGACCCCAATGTCCGCCGCGTCCTCACCTCTATCTACGAAAACCATGTCGTTCACGGCCTCATCATCGACTTCTTCTGCGTCGCTGCCGTCACCACCACACGCAAGCTCAACATCCCCTGCAACTGATTCTTCACTTTGGGCGCCGGCTACCTAAACTTCTTCCTTTACGTCCCAACTCTTCACGACAAGTTTGCCAAGAGCTTTAAAGACTATGACGCCCCCACAGATGTCCTGGGCTCACCGCCTATACCGCCCTCTGATGTTGCGAAGCCAATGCAGGATCGCTATGACAAGGCCTACTCATCCCTGGAGATGCAGACTTCTGCCGGGATCATAGTCAACGACTTCGAAAAGCACGCAGCCAGAGCTATACGAGCCATCTTGAACGGCGAGTGTGTGCCCGGCGGGCCCACTGCACGGCTTTACTGCATCGGGCCGCTGATCTCTAGCAAGGGAGATGACAATGGCAGATCGCTAGATCTCTCACGTGGCTGGACTCGCAGCCAAGAGGGAGCGTTGTGTTCCTGTGTTTCGGGGGCTTGGGCGTGTTCTCGGTGGTACAGTCGACGGAAATAGCCTCGGGGCTGGAGAGGAGCGGTCAACGGTTCTTGTGGGTGGTCCGTAACCCATCAGAGGACAAGAACCAAAAGGCCTCCATGTTTGCGATGCCCGCCCCAGACTTGGACTCGCTGCTTCCGGAGGGCTTCTTGGAACGTACCCAGGAGAGGGGGCTCGTGGTCAAGAAATGGGCCCCGCAGGTGGCCGTGTTGAGCCACCCGTCGGTGGGCGGGTTCGTGACTCACTGCGGGTGGAACTCAGTCCTTGAGGCAGTGTGTGCAGGCATACCGATGCTGGCGCGGCCGCTCTATGCGGAGCAGCGGCACAACAGGGTGCTGCTGGTGCAGGAGATGAGGATCGCCCTACCGGTGGACGAGTCAGAGGACGGGTCGGTGAGGTCGGAGGAGGTGGAGAAGCGAGTCAGAGAATTGATGGAGAGTGAGGAGGGCACGATGGTGAGAGAACGAACGCTCGCCATGAAGGAAGAAGCTAAGGCTGCTCTGAGCCCCGGCGGGTCGTCTCGGTTGGCGTTGGCCAGACTCGTTGAGTTGTGGAAGCGCGAGTAAAACGCGCCGGACTCATTGACTCGTTCGGCCGTCTGCTGATGATATTTTCTTGTCGTCTTTTATCAGTAAACGTAAAGCAGAAGGTGCGCATGCTCGAGTTTTGTCTTGTATGCTGCGCTTTGACTCCCCGTGCAAACAAAGTCCTTTGTTTTATGGGTGAAATAAAATCTCTCTTGGACTGTACACTCTTAATCATTCTCTCCCTCTGTGTTACCTATCTCCATTTTCGGGCGGACTAGCAGACCGCAAAATCTTGGTACCAAAGTTCCAGTGCTCTCTAAGTTACAGCAGCTTTTGAGGAATCATTTCATTCGACTATGAAGCGCTCTTACTGTAGAACAACCCAGTTACCCATTCGTCGGCAGCACCTCACGACATGTTTTGGTTATTTTCTTTTCGGCCATAGACATAGACAACCAATGAACTGTTAAATACATGGGTTGTCGCATTCGGAGGTTCTACATCGGACGAATTTGCCTACGTAATCTCTCTATGCACAGGCACGCGGGGGAGGACGGTGTTGCAGGCAGATTCCGGCATTAACGCTATTGTCGAACACGTGTGTGCAAGCGGGAGTCTTTAATCTCCATCAACTACATCCATAGCCCAATATATGTGCACAGCTATTTTCAATTACGAAAGTTACTTTCATGATAATGAAATTGGCAATAAAACATGCATAGCTATTTTCAATATTAAAAGTTACTTTCATGATTATGACATTTGACAAAATCTTAAATGCCGATATTTATTTTCTAAACTTACATAGCGATTCACTACTGAAATTGTCAAAATCCAATTCAAGAGTGTCTTTAGAGATTAGATAAGTATACATACTAATTGCGTTACAAGTTACACATTCGATCATATTATATTTATCATTAACATATTAATAAACCCGTAACTTAAAATTAGGGCTAGGCATCAGTCTAGAGTCAACCGAACCAACCTAACCTAGCTAGTCCTAGTCCGGTTCCCATGGAGACTAGGTCGGTCCTTAGTCTAAGAATCCTCGAACCCCGCACCTTTGTGCGGAGGTTAATTTCTGTCTGGAGGTTTAGAGTTAGTCCAACTCCGACCGACCCTATATATATTTTATAATATTATAGATATATATATATATATATATATATATATATCAAGTATAATATGTATTAGATATATTATTCATTATAAACTTTTGTCTATTCTAAATTCTAACATCTCTTGCTCTGTCCTCTTCACAGTTCAGTTTGTCACATAAATTAGAAAGTGAAAAGAAACCAAGCCCTAATTCAACCAAAATAAAAAATAAAAGCCCTCTTTGCTCACCTCGGCCTTGCTCGCCTACTCGCCTTGATTCAGTCACCTCTATCCACTCGCCTCTAGCCTCTTCTCACTCGCCTCGTGTGTTCATTTTTATGGTTTGTTTCTTTAGCAAGTATGAAATTTATGTTGTTATCTTTTCTTATATTTATATTTGATATGTGATTGTGTCCATAATTTGGTTACTCAATGTTGCATTATTGATGCTTATATAATTTGCAATAGTACACTTGTAAGGATTACAAAAAGTGAAATAAAAAAATAATCAATTAGTACTAGACTCATAGGGTCAGTCTAGTACTCGATCCCAAGCTCAAAAGGGTTGGTTCTCGATCCCAAAAATTGTGGACCAATACTGTGCAAGTCGGTTCCTAGATTTGGTGCTGGACTTATCTGATCCGGATTATGCTCACATTTACTTAAAAATACTATGATTAATTTTTTTTATTGTGTTTTCTCTGAACAGCTTCCTGTCGTTTTCTTTTTCTACCTAACTCAAGCACAATGAAATCTAAGGGAATACTCAGATTGAAGCAAAATTAGTTGCACCAAAAAGAAAGGGAACAAAGGAAAAGGAAAGGAAGCACGCAATGTTCCGATAATCCTTTGTGTTTTCTCTCTCACCTAAATCGACTCCACGGATTTTCGTATGTCTTATAATCACCATTGGAGATTTCTCGGGCCTCGGCTCGAGGAGGTGCAATGTTAACGTAATGCCCATGCACATAATTTGCATGTCCGTACAATCAATAGATCGAAAGAAAAGACAGTGCCGAATTTGCACGTTTGGCATCTCTAGACTATAAATCATCATATATTCCAAACATTATTGATAATTTACACCTAATGACATGTAAAAATAGAGAATTGCCATATGCACATGTACTTTATATATAACTTCATTTATTGAAAGATTTGATAACGTATAATTGAGTTTTCAAATAAGTCAATTACATGGTGTTTTCTCGATGGTGTTTTCAAATAAGATGCAATGCTCAAATTGTAATTTTAGCTAATTGAGAAGGAGGCATTCAAAATGGCGAATACGCTAATCGTGCCTTCATTCCTCATTGTCAAGGATTAGGGATTGCTCTGGATCCTTCCTCTAACAATGCCCGGATGCTACATTCGCCTAGCCGGGTTAGCTGTGTTGCTCAAACAAGCCTTTATTATTGTGCTTGTGACCAGATCTACGTCATTATTGTGCTAAAAGTCAAGAAATGCCAGTTCTGTTTTACTTAAGGAAGTGGAACAGGCTCAGCTGCTCTTTGTTAAACCATTCCCTTTGGGACCAAGAATCAAACCCATCGGCGGTCCAAAGAAAGGAAACTGGTTGATAGAACACAATCGATGCTTTTTTAAAAAGCCCTCTCCAAAATTGCGTAGAAGTCCCACTAATTTACTAATGGACCCTGCAAATATAACCATACCACTATAAATAACGGTGCCATAATGACCACAAATTCCCATCTGTGAGGATTTGGCAATAAGAGTTAAGGAAATTAGAGAAAGTTTTTGAAGAACATAACTACAGTAATATAGGAAAGCAAATTGTGGTATCATTATTCTATCATGGAATGACAAGATTTTGGAAAATTGAATTTCGAAATTTTTTTATTGTTCTTTTTTTTTGGTCATATTATAGTTCTGTTTAATGGCATTAAAAATATTTTCCCTTATCATTCTTCAAATGAAATCCCAAAAAAAAAAAAAAAAAAGAAGCATGGATTATGCATTGGACAAAAATATTCTCACTTTTAAAAGATCCAAAAAATTCATGAATTACTTAAGGGATAAAATAACCTACTATTGAATTTTCCATCTACAAATTGATAAATTTGCTAAAAATCATCAATTTGGAATGCTAACTTTTGGTTTGGGAGCAAAGGAACTTGATTCACTAGCCTTAGTTCGTTCGATTTGGACTCTAATTTTTTTTTTCTATTTTCTCATTAAAACAGACAAGTTTTTCATTGAAAAAATCACAAGTGTGAAAAATGTTTTGCATCCATGCTGTTAGTAATTCTACATTTATTTTCTTTCGAAATGAAAATGTTTCAATCATTCTTTTTTACACTTATTATAAAAAAATAATAATCTAACACTGATAATGTTAATAAGTTTCATTTTTATTTTGGCTGATTTTTTTCTCTTAGAAGAAATCTCAGTCGATGGGCTATAAAACCTACAAAGTGGGATTCATGATTTTTCCAGAGAATCAAATACGTGGTGTACACAACTGTCCTCCTTTCATTTCCCTTTAAAAAACATTTATAACGAAATGATCGAATGAATGAAGGATCTAGTGAAATGCCAGCCCAAACCAATGGGAAGCTATTGTACATATAATCTATAGAACATGATGAGGATCAATATCATCTTAACAATTGATTTTATATGGATCTCTCCCGTGGACCTGCATTATCAATGATTGGAATGAGTTAGTCTACATTATCTTTGTAGACTAAAAAAAAGGCAATATTATCACCTCACATTAATCAATTATCAATTTCTCATGATTGTGTCGGCCATTAACAGACCAATTTGACCAAAGTTGATAAGACCTCGATCTCGAGAAGATTACTTGTTAACCAGAACAAAAAGAAACAAACAAATCTCACCAAAACCCTCAGTCCCAGAGGGCTTAAACGTCGTTCCAGCAACACCAACACAGCCCAAGCAATGACGGAAGCAATCGTGCTGTATCCTTCACCGGCCATCGGCCACCTCATCTCCATGGTGGAGCTCGGCAAGCTCCTCCTCATCCACCGCCCTTCCCTCTCCATCCACATCCTCATCACCAACCAAGCTTATGACGCCGGCCCCAACACCGCCTACATCGCCTCCGTCTCCGCCGCCGTCCCCTCCATCGCCTTCCACTTCTTCCCTGCCACCACCCTCCCCCCAGACTTCTCCACCACCTCCCCCCACCACGAGACCCTCGCCTTCGAGCTCCTCCGCCTCAACAACCCCAACGTCCGCCACGCCCTCACCTCCATCTCCGAAAACCATGTCGTTTACGGCCTCATCATCGACTGCTTCTGCTTTGCTGCCGTCGCCGTTGCGCCCCAGCTCAACATTCCCTACTACTACTTCTTCACTTCCGGCGCTGGCTTCCTCAATTTCTTTCTTTACCTCCCAACTCTTCACGACAAGTTTGCCAAAAGCTTGAAAGACCTTGACGCCCCAATAGATGTCCCAGGCACACCGCCGATACCACCCTCCGATGTTGCGAAGCCGTTGGAGGATCGCTATGATGAGGCCTACGAGGGCTTCTTGGATTCGTCCCTGAAGATGCAAACTTCGGCCGGGATCATAGTCAACACCTTCGAGAAGCTCGAGCCGAGAGCTGTACGAGCCATCACGGACGGCGAGTGTGTGCCTGGCGGGCCCACTCCGCCGCTTTACTGCATCGGGCCGCTGATCTCTAGCAGGGGAGGCGACGACGGCAGATCGCCGGAGTCTCTGACGTGGCTGGACTCCCAGCCGAGAGGGAGCGTCGTGTTCCTGTGTTTCGGGAGCTTGGGCGTGTTCTCGGTGGAACAGCTGAAGGAAATAGCAATGGGGCTGAAGAGGAGCGGTCAGCGGTTCTTGTGGGTGGTCCGTAGCCCGACACAGGACAAGAACCAAAAGGCCGCCACGTCGGCGGTGCCCGACGTGGACTTGGGGTCCCTGCTTCCGGAGGGCTTTCTTGAACATACCAAAGAGAGAGGGCTCGTGGTCAAGAAATGGGCCCCACAGGTGGATGTGCTGAGCCACCCCTCGGTGGGCGGGTTCGTGACTCACTGCGGGTGGAACTCGGTGCTGGAGGCAGTGTGCGCTGGTGTGCCGATGGTGGCGTGGCCGCTCTACGCTGAGCAGCGGCACAACAGGGTGCTTCTGGTACAGGAAATGAGGATCGCCCTTCCGGTGGACGAGACAGCGGACGGGTCGGTGAGTTCCGAGGAGGTCGAGAAGCGAGTCAGAGAGTTAATGGAGAGTGAAGAGGGAAAGGTGGTAAAGGAGCGAGTGCTTGCCATGAAGGAAGAAGCTAGGGCTGCTATGAGCCCCGGCGGGTCGTCTCGGTCTGCGTTGACCGGACTCACTGAGTCGTGGAAGCGCGAGTGAAATGCTTTGGATTTTGCAGGTCGTCTCGGTCAGCCATCCGATTGTTGAACTTTTTTTGTCGTCTTTTGGGTTTGCATTATTCAAGGGAGGCCAATTGACGTACGTTTCATCGTTTACGTTACCGACAATGTGGCATGTGCTTTTTATGTTTTTGTTTCTTTGGAAACGTAAACAGGAGGAGCGTAGTCGAATTTTCTCCGGTGGCCTAGCCCTGGGCATGTGCTTTGATTCTCCCCTTGCAAACAAGATCCTTCTTTTCTAAATGAAATAAAATATCTCCTCAATTTTTTTCTTCGAAAAAATTTCTCTTGAATTGA
The DNA here is from genome assembly GCA_014182515.1 of Eucalyptus microcorys. NCBI lineage: Eukaryota > Viridiplantae > Streptophyta > Magnoliopsida > Myrtales > Myrtaceae > Eucalyptus > Eucalyptus microcorys. The sequence goes on along the minus strand of CM024562.1, from coordinate 31,215,878 downwards.
AATTGCAACAGTATTCTCTCTTTTGGGTTATCCATCTCCATTTTCGGGTTTTTTTTTTTTCATATGCCAACTGTCCTAACCAAAAGAAAATATTGAATGATTCTGAAGCGCCAAGTCAGCGTGTGCCCCAACCAATCAAGAAGTGACGCGTGGCGCCACGTGTGTGGGCGTGGCGCCACGTGTGTGGGCGTGGCTCCACTGATTTTTCTGCATAAAATTTATTATGTTCCATTTTTGTATTTTAAAATTTACTGCCATTAAAAGGCTTGTGGCTGCTTTTCTCTCTCCTCTTTCGGAGTAGGCCTGCACGCATTAATAACGCTTTCTTTCTCCTCCTTAATGCAGAATGAATACCCGCCCTACAGCTTTCTTGGCCTGCGTCATTGTGTTCCTTCTTCGCCTTGCTCCCGTGTGGTTTCTCTGCACAAAACGATGAGGAATGTTCTTGTTGTAAGTCGCGGACTCTACGTTGCGATGCTTCTCTAGCCTCTACCCCAAAGCTCGTTGCTTCTCGGCTTGTGTAAGATGTTGAGCGGAGCCTCGACACTTGCTGGCAACTCATTTAATTTCCCAAATTCCACCGACAGAGCCTGGAGTTGCAGTTACATGGGCATGAGAGGGATCATGAATGAGAAGGTAGAGAACGGCAAGAGATGCGGAGAGAAGGCCAGTCCATATGGACAAATGGTGCTGAGTAAGCGGCACCAGAGGGCGGTCCTCCGAATGTCCGCCATCTTCAAGAAGAATACCAGCATGAAACTTCTCGGTGTCGAGGTCGGGAAGAGCAATGGTAACGGTGTTGACATTGGTACTGAAAAAGGTGTATCGGCAGTATTCCTCAATCCACCATAAGAGCTAGAGCTGTAGCTTGGGTGTTGATGAAATTGCAGGGTGCTCGACAGAAGATGAAGGTGAAGACCGTGTTCTACAAAGTGAGCAACCCTTTCAAAGAAGAAGAACGAAACGAAGAAGACGACAGCAACGACAATGACGACATCCTTACGTATGAAGAGGAGGAATGTGAAGAAGTAGAGCTGTGCAAGAAGAGAATTCTGATGGGAAGGAGGTGCAAGCAACTGTACTGTTCTGGTACTCTCCAGTACGACAATGATGGCATTTTGTTGCCAGAGTCGCTTCCATGACTGGAGATATTTACCATTTTTTCCGACTTGCCATATTCAATTGCTTGTAAGTTTATAGTCGGAAAACATGTTGCCATGAGCAGTAGAAGACATTATCACATCCAAATTCTGCCTTTTCAAACCGAAATGTGTGCATAAAAATGGATGCTGAATCTCTTGTTTGTATGTAGTTGTAAATTGTTACAACGCATTGATGGCACTGATCTCGTGTTTCAAGTTTTCAACAAGGGACACGAACAGCAGAGTCTTGTAAGATCCTAAACTTGAATAGTTTGTGGACACAAGTACACTGGACCGATTACATCAGTTCTCAAATGATCCAAGGAACCCAAGCCATGTGACTCACATCTATAGCTCGCAACCATGCAATTAAAGAGGATAAGACGGTAATATATTCGATCATCCATCTCTAGACGCCAACTGAAAGCCTACAAAATGTTATGGAGACTTAAGTTTATGGTGCCAAAGAGGCATAAGGTCAAATGTAAATAAAGTTCAAAGACAGCCACATTTGATTTCTCACCGCTCAATCTATACAGTAAAGACAGCATACAAGCAATTTGAACATTCCATCAGGCTAAGCATCATCATCGGTAATCACTCAATCAACATGTCTTTGCAACCGTCATGCCTAGAGCTTCAACGGTTTCAACCCCAGAGAACCTTGCAACCTTTTTCTTCTGCAATCTTTGGGTCGGGATGGTCTGTCCCATCATCCTGCTTTTCCTTCTTCTCTTTCTTCTTCTTTGGCTCTTCTTGGCCATCTTCATGCCTGCGCCTTTTCAGACTTGTGTTGCCATGTGCATGTCTCTTACGGTGTTCCCCACCATCACGGTCCTTGCAGTCCCTGCTCCTACTTCGACTTCTTGATTGCCTCCTTCTCTACCCACGATCTCTGTCTCGCCTGTCTCGTTCTCTACCTTCTTGTTCATGATCGCTCTCACGCCCATGTAACTGCAACTTCGGGCTCTGTCGATGGAATTTGGGAAATCCAATGAGTTGCCTGTTGAAATAATAATTGTTTTTCTGCATGTTTTTGCTGATTTGGTTTTTCAGTTATTCTAATCTTTAGGAGTTAGTGGAGTCACGTTTAGCTAATTTGTGTGTTAGTTGTCCTAGTTTTTAGGTGTTAGTGGAATAAATGCTTTATGTAGAACATTGGTAGTTATGAGTCATATTTTAGTGGTGTTTTACATTATGTATTTGACTTTGTAAAAGACTTCGTTGTTCTGAAAAAAGAGGAAGTTTCAGCCTTATCTCTCCTCCCCTTTAGTTATTCTACAGTGGTATTAAAGCCTTGAGAAGAGTGATAGAGTTTTTAAAAAAGATAAAGAAGGTTTAGAGGTGTGAGATACTTTCGTGAGATAATTACAGCAGCAATATTTCCAATGGCCATTGACAATTTTGTTCAACCAGCAATTCCACGCTTTGATGATCACTATGACCATTGGAGCATGCTGATGGAGAATTTTTTACGGTCAAAGGAGTATTGGTCGGTTGTCGAATATGGAATTCAAGAGCCACCAGCAGGCATGGCTTTGACAAATCTCCGAAAGCAGAATTGGAAGCTAGAAAGTTGAAGGACCGAAGGCAAAAAATTATCTCTTTCAGGCTATTGATCGTCTCATCTTGGAGACTGTTTTTTGCAAAAAAACTTCCAAGAATATTTGGGATTCTGTGAAGAAGAAATATCAAGGCTCTGTTAGAGTAAAGCTTGCACAGCTTCAAGCCTTGAGAAGAGATTTTGAGATACTAGCGATGAAAGATGGAGAATCTGTCACTGGCTATTGTGCCAGAACAATGGAGATCAGCAACAAGATGTGATTCCATGGCAAGAAGATAGACGATGTCACCATTGTGGAGAAGATTTTGCGTTCCCTGACACCAAAGTTTAATTATGTTATCTGCTCAATTGAAGAGTCGAAAGACATATATGCACTCTCTCTTGATGAATTACAAAGCTCCTTATTGGTCCATGAACAAAAAATGAACAGAAGTTCAACAGTAGAGGAGTAAGTGTTGAAGGCTTCTATCAATACTCATTCCAACAATTTTAGAGGAAGGGGTAGAGGTAAAGGTAGATGAAGGGGGAGATCGAAAAAATAGAGATGTTAGTAGGAATTTTAAAGCCAATAATGAACAATTTCAAGGAAAAGGTAGAGGACAGGAACCTAACAAATCCAAGATAAGGTGTTTTAGATGTCATAAATTTGGTCATTATGCATCTGAATGTTATACTAGGCTGTCTAATAATAAAGAAAATGCAGAGAGTTCAAATTTTGTTGAAGAAAAGGAAGTAGAAACGTTGTTGATGGCTGTTCAAGATGAAAAGAAGCCCGAGTCATATATTTGGTATGTGGATATAGGCTGCAGTAATCACATGAGTGGAAGTAAGTCTTCTTTTGCTTATCTAAATGAAGATTTTCATTCCACTATGAGTTTTGGAGATCATTCTACTGTGAAAGCGATGAGAAAATGTGATATTAAGATAAGAATCAAGAATTGTTTTGTGGAAACAATCTCTAATGTGTTGTATGTTTCTGATCTGAAAAGTAACCTGTTGAGTGTTGGTCAATTACAAGAAAATGGTTATGTTATCACCATTCAGAGGGGTGCTTATGAAATTTATAATTCTATTAGAGGTGCTATTGCAGTTATTCCTATGAGTTTAAATAGATTGTTTCCATTAAAAATTAAAAATATTCAATCTTGTTTGATGGCTGAAAAGAAAGATCCCTCATGACTGTGGCATTTTCGCTATGGTCACTTGAGTTTTGGTGGATTGAAGACTTTCCAACAGAAAAACATGGTGACAGGTCTTTCTCAAATTACTACTCCATCCCAAGCTTGTGAAAAAAATGTGTTATTAGCAAACAATATCGTTCTCAATTTTCAAAAGAGAAGTCATGAAGAGCAAATGATGTTTTGCAGCTAGTGCATTCGAACATTTGTGGTCCTATAAACTCATCTTCTAATGGAGGTAAAATATATTTAATTACTTTCATTGATGATTTTTTCAGAAAAACCTAGGTTTATTTTTACAGGAAAAATTAGAAGCTTTTTCCACATTTAAAAGCTTCAAAGCTCGTGTGGAAAATGAAGCAAGAAAAACCATTAAGACCTTTTGAACAGATCGTGGTGGTGAATATTGCTCAAAAGAATTTGAAACTTTTTGTGTATATTATGGCATTTGAAGAGAGTTTACAGCCGCATATACACCACAATAGAGTGGTGTATCTGAGAGGAAAAATAGAAACATTCTCAACATGGTGAGAAGCTTATTGGCAAGAGGAAGAGTTCCAACGACTTTCTGGCCAGAAGTAGTAAATTGGAGTATTTATGTTTTGAACAAAAGTCCAACTTCTGCTGTTCAAAATATGACACCAAAAGAAGCTTGGAGTGGGAGAAGACCTGTTGTAGATCACTTGAGAATCTTTGGATGCATCGCATATGCCCATGTCTCGGATGAGAAAAGGAAGAAACTTGATGACAATGCTGAAAAATGTGTCTTTCTTGGTGTAAGTGAAACATCCAAAGCATATAAATTATTCAATCCACTAACAAAGAAAATTGTGACTAACAAGGATATTGTTTTTGATGAAGAGAACACTTGGGATTGGAATAGGCAGCAACCTACCCAAATCCTTTATGACAATGATGCTAAACAAGAGCAAATTTCAGCACCTTGTATGCCCAAAAATTCATCAAATACGATTTCTACAACTGCTAGAATTTCACCAACAGTCGTGGAAGTAAATGAAGAAGAAGCTCAATCTCTTCGCCACATTCGAAGAAGGCCTGCTTAGATGGAAGATTATGAGGTAACTGAAATTGGAGATTCAATTACTCACTTTGCCTTATTTTTAGACTATGATCCTACAACTTTTGAGAGTGCTATCAAAGAAAAAAAATGACAAAAAGTGATGGATGATGAAATGAATGCCATTGAAAGAAATGATAGTTGGGAGCTATCCAATCTTCCAAATAGACAAAAAACCATTGATATAAAGTGGGTCTTTAAAACAAAATTGAAAGAAAATGGTGAAGTTGACAAATACAAGGCACGTTTGGTAGCCAAGGGATACAAGTAGCAATATGGGATTGACTATACATAAGTTTTTTCTCTAGTTGCAAGACATGACACGATTAGATTGGTAGTTACATTGACGGCACAGAATTCTTGGCATATTTTCCAGCTAGATGTCAAATCGGCATTATTGCATGGGTACTTGGAGGAACAGGTATTTGTCGAGCAACCCCCTTGTTATGTCAAAATTGAAAATGAGTATAAAGTTTATAGATTGAAGAAAGCTCTTTATGGGCTAAAACAAGCCCCTCAAGCTTGATATAGTCGTATTGAAACTTATTTTCTTAAAGCTGGGTTTTCAAAATGTCCTTATAAGCATACATTTTTTGTTAAGATTGGAGATAAAGGGAAAATGCTCATTGTCTGCTTGTATGCTGACGATCTTATATTTACTTGAAATTGTGATGCCATGTTTGAAGAATTCAAGAAATTTATGCTGGATGAGTTTGAAATGTCTGATCTTGGTATGATGCATTATTTCCTTGGCATAGAAGTGGTACAATCGGATGATGGGATCTTTATTTCTCAAAAGAAATATGTGGGAGAAATTTTGGACAGGTTTCAAATGAAGGATTGTAATCCTGTAAACACTCCAATTGAGTTTGGCTTAAAGTTGTACAAAGATCATGAATGGAGGAAAGTTGACAGCACACTTTATAAACAAATTGTGGGAAGTTTGATGTATCTAATTGCAACAAGACAAGACATAATGTATTCTGTGAGTTTAATCAGTAGATATATGGAGAATCTTACAAAAATGCATTTGTTAGCTGCCAAGAGAATCCTTCATTACTTGCAAGGAACTAGAGACTTTGGGCTATTTTACAAGAAGGGTGAAAAGTCTAATTTGTTGGGATTTACTGATAGTGACTATACAAGAGATCAAGATGATAGGAGGAGCACTTTGGGTTATGCTTTTATGTTTGGGACAAGTGCTATTTCGTGGTCATCCAATAAGCAACCAATTGCCACATTGTCAAGTATAGAAGTTGAATTTGTTACTGCAATAGCTAGTGCTTGTCAAGCTATTTAGCTAAGGAGAATTCTTGAGGAGTTGCAATTCAAGCAACCGGGAGCTACTAAATTTTTTTGTGACAACAACTCAGCAATCAAAATCTCCAAGAATCATGTGCTACATGGAAGAAGCAAGCACATTGATGTGAAGTTTTATTTCTTGAGAGATCTTAACAATGATGGAACAATTGATCTAATCTACTGCAGGAGTGAAGATCAAGTTGCTGATATATTCACTAAGGCCCTCAAGATTGAGTCATCTGTGAAGCTCAGAAGGTTACTAGGTGTTTGCACGTTGAAAATAGTCAAGGCTTTAAACTGAATGTTAGTAAACATTAGTTTAAGGGAGGGATTGTTGAAATAATAATTGTTTTTCTACTCATTTTTGCCGATTTGCTTTTTTAGTTATTCTAATCTTTAGGAGTTAGTGGAGTCATGTTTAGCTAGTTTGTGTGTTAGTTGTCCTAGTTTTTAGGTGTTAGTGGAGTAAATGCTTTATGCAAAACATGGGTAGTTATGGGTCCTATTTTAGTCGTGTTTTACGTTATGTATTTATTTTTGTAAAAAGACTTCGTTGTTCTGAAAAAAGAGGAAGTTTCAGCCTCATCTCTCCTCCCCTTTAGTTATTCTACATTGCCAACAAGTGTCGAGGCTCCGCTCAACATCTTATACAAGCCTAGAAGCAACGAGCTTTGGGGCAAAGGCCGAAGAAGCATTGCAACGTAGAGTCCGCAACTTACAGCAAGAACATTCCTCGCCGTCTTGTGCAGGGAAACCACACCGAAGCAACGCGAAGAAGGAACACAACGACGCAGGTCGAGAAGCAACGAGCTTTGGGGCAGAGGTCGGAGAAGCACCACAACGTAGAGAGCAAATTCTTACCAAAAATTTTGAATTGAAAAGGAAAGAAGGAGGGAAGGGAAGCTGAAGTGTGCATATTCATTTAATGCATGCAAGCCTACTCCAAATTAGAGGAGAGAGAAAAAAGCAGCGGCAGCCTATTAATGGTCGTAAAATTTTAAATTAAAAAAGGAACATAATAAATTTTATGCGGAAAAACTAGTGGGGCCATACACGCACATGTGGAGCCACGCGTCACTTCCTGATTGGTCGGGGCGCACAGTGACTTGGCGCTCCGGGACTACCTAATATTTTCTCGAAACGCTGTTTTTGGGCCATTAGGTCCACTGCGCCTTTAGAAATGGCCGTCTGAACTAGGTTCGGAGCTCTGGATGGGGTAATTGGCGATTTTTTTTCCTGAAAAGTCAATATTTAATCATAATGTATTTTTATATTTATATATTTATATATGACATATAGCTTTTGATATACAATACATTCACCATGAATTATTAGTTTCTTAGTAATTTGGCTCGATTGTACTCCTTTTGGGTCTTTTAATTTTTGAGACAGGATGAAACATTTAAGTGGTGAACATTATACATCATACACCTTATTTAAGTTGTGCTAGTCAAGAACTCTATTCAGTCTTTATTGGTTGTAGAACCAACGAGGTGAATACAAGCTTTCTAACAATAGTGAAATCAACTAACCCACAAGCTTAATTGAATCCTTGGCATCCTAGATCACATTGCTATGTAAACTCGAGTTCAAGGTGTTAAAATTTTGGATGAATAGAGCTTATCTTTAAATAAAATAGGATCAGATTTAAAGCTTCCCCTTGTGACCTCTTATATAGATACACCAGGCTTTTGTCACGCAAGCGGTAAGACTTGTCCAAAATAATAAATAATTCCAGCATTAACATTGCTGTTGTCGGACCGTGTGTGCATGCAAGTCTTAAAATCGCTTACATGTACATCCATCGCTCCAGTGGGCAAGCCAAGATTTTTTTTCGAGCGAGGTCACTGAAAATTCCACGATTGCTTTGGATGAGAAAAAGTACTTTCTTGATTGTGAAATTTGGCAGAATCTCAAATGAGGATATTTACCCTAAAAGCTTAAATAAGAATAGCTATTTTTAGTAAGCAAAATTGTTTGCATGATAATGAAAATTTACAGAATCTAAAATGATGATATTCGGCTTCTTAACTAGAAATGATTTTGGTCCATGGTGACTAACTACGGAAAATTCTCGAAAACGTTATTGCACTTTTACCAATTTAGTCTTAAATATTTTTACTTCTTACGAATTGAGTCCATATAGCCAATTTTGACCGGAAATTACCAACATGATGGGCTGATAGCAAAAGCGATTCCAATAGTAGTGGTGAGCGAAATGGTGCCTTTTAATAATTTTTTAATTTAATTTAATTTTCTTTTTTGGGTTTGGCTTTAGGACCGACCATAGGGCAAAGGTCAAATGCTTTGACTTTGTCTACCGGACCCTCGCTAGCCCTAGGTGAGGGCCCCAAGCAAGGTTGCTATCCTTACCTGGCCAAATCTAGTGAGGGTGGTGATAGCCCCCGCCCAGTGCCGACGAGGGTTAGCCAGCCCATGCCTATGGTTGGTGAGGGCCGTCGGCCCTCAACTGTGGCTGGGGTCGGCCAATAACCTCGCCTGCCTTAATGCCAAACCCCAAAAAAAAAAAGGGAGTCAAGTTAAAAAAAAAAAAAACAAAAGGAAAAAATTTAAAATTTAAAATATTATTAAAAAGTGCCACATTAGCGTCGGCTGGTCATGTCAGTAATTTCCAATCAAAATTAGCCGCATGCACTCAATTGGCAAGTGGTAAAAATATTTAAAACTAAATTGGCAAAACTGAAAAGTAAAAATGTTTAAAACTGAATTGACAAAAGTGTAATAAATTTAGAACTTTTTGACAATTTTCCACGATTAACTACTAGAATGGTGAAAAAGTAATTCAAAAGCATCCTTAGAATTTGAGATGCCATTACTGATATATATAGGAATTGCGTCACAAATTACACATTTCATCGCATATTCATCATCCTCATCATCATTATTGACGTATATATAAACTTGTATCTGGTAGCACTATGATTGATTTTTTTACCACACTCTTCATGAACAATCCTCTATCATTTTCTTTTTCTACCTACTTCGTGCGTCAGTCAATATAAATGATTATGAAGAGATGCAAGTTGATTCAAAGACCGCGCATCGAACACTATGAAATCTAAAGGAATACTCAAATCGGAGCACAACTAGTTTAACCAAAATAGAAAGGGGAACAAAGGAAAAGGAAAAGAAGTACACGGTGTTTGGATGCACTTTTGCATGTTCTTCTCCTCTTAAATTGACTCGATGCATTTTCAAATGTCTAAAATCACTATTTGAAATTTCAACCTTTGGGCGAGAGTAGGTGCAATATTTACGTAATCCACATGCACATAATTTACACTGTCCGTACAATCGAAAAATCGAAAGAAAAGACTCTCGATTTTCCACGCTTGACCCAGTATGAATTGAGCTGTCAAAGAAGCCCATTACGTTGTATTTTTCGGTAGCCACGTTCTAAGTTAGAAGCGGCAATTCCACTTCCAACAATTTACATCTCTCCCGCTCTCCATGGGAAGCTAAGTGCCCCAAGGGAAGAAAGATTATGCATCGCTCTTGTCTTTCCTCTAATGATGTCCTAATGCTACTTTCGCCCGGTCGGTGAAGCTGTGTCCCTCGGGCAAGCTTTTACAATTATGGTCACGATTAGAGATCTACCGCATTGTCGTGTTGGAATTGCAAAAACATTGATTATTTTTCTTTCTTATTTTCAAAAAGAAGTTGTATGAGCTCAGCTATTCTTTGTCACCCTCACTCGATCAAGAATCAACCCCACCATCCATCTAAAGAATGGAGATTGGTTGACACAATACAATTAATGCTTTTAAAATCAAAATGTCCTTTCTAAAATCGTGAGGAGTCTCACTAGTTTAAACAATCATTACAATTTTATCAAATCATTTAAAATAAGAAAAGGCAAAAGATCTTAATATCGTTAACGTAGCACTCAAAATATGATGACGAAATGACCAAATTTACGAAGGATTCGAATGAAATGCTATCCTAAACTAACGAGAAGCTATTCCATATATAGTCTATAAATCACGAGGATCATATATTATCGAGTTTTATAAGCATAATAGTTTTTGGGTTATTGTTAGAGTAACGGCATATTTTGAACTATAAATTCTTTAAAATGTGTACCTCATAATAATTTATAATTATTTCTCATTAATTTTTTTATGATTCAGAATATACTATTAAATACTGTCACTATATTTTCTCTATATCATTTTAACAATTAAATATATATGGGTCTTACTATAGGACCACGTCACCAGTGTTTGAAATGAGCCTAGTCCACATGATCTATAGACCAAAATATTCATTGAACCTGATACATATATCAAACTAGCTTTCAACAGTCATATTTCCTTGGGCCGCCATTTTCCACGTTCTAGATCCGAACAATATTGGGCCCATACCATACTTTGACCTCACAAAAATAAATTGCGTCAACCATTTCGTCTTGCATCTGACAGTATTGGAAATTTAGAATTACGAGGGACCATACTGTATGATTCCCCCTCGATGGACCATACTAGAAAAGAACATCAACAAGCCCAAGCAATGAAGGAAGCCATCGTGCTATACCCAGCGCCGGCCATCGGCCACTTAGGGCCTTTTTGTTAATGTTCTTTTTTTCTATTTTTGAACAAAATTTCTATTTTTTTGTTCTAGGGAACAAAAAAAGAACAGAAACGCATTTATTTGCGTTTTTGTTTCAAATCAAATTTTTTTGTTTTCAGGAACATATTTAGAACAGAAACAAAAAACAAGAAAAATGTGTTTATTGTTTCTGGAACAATTTTTAAGAACAAATTTTATCTCTCCTCTCTTTTTCTTCTCTTTTTTTCATCTTTTCTTTTTCTTTTTTCTTTGGCCGGCGACCTCGCCGGAGCGTCGCCGGCCCCTGGCGAGGCCGAGCGTCGTCGGCCCTTGGTGAGGCTCCGCCTCGCCCAACCACGGTGAGGCTCGGTCTCGCTGGGGGCCGGTGAGCCTCGCCGTGGCTGGGCGAGGCCGCCGGCCAAAAGAAGAAAAAAAGAAAAAAGAAAATAAAAATAAAAATATTAAAAAATTAAAAGAAATTAAAAAAAACACAAATTTACCAAACGTGTTTCTGTTCATTTTTTTTATTCCGGAACAAGTTTACCAAACGCGTTTTTTTATTCAAAAATTGTTACCGGAACAGAAACACTTTTTTCTTCTTCTGTTCCCTGGAACAAAAAAAGAATAAAAATGTTACCAACCATGCTCCTAATCTCCATGATGGACCGTACTATATGATTCCCCCTCGATGTCAGGAGTATCGAACAGACCAATCTCCCCACGACCGTCGGCCTCAGAGAGCTTCAACGTCGTGTGAAAAGAACATCAACAAGCCCAAGCAATGAAGGAAGCGATCGTGCTGTATCCAGCGCCGGCCATCGGCCACATAGTCTCCACGGTGGAGCTCGGCAAGCTCCTCCTCACCCACCGCCCTTCCCTCTCCATCCACATCCTCATCACCAACCAAGGTAATGACGCCGGGCCCACCACCGCCTATATCGCCTCCGTCTCTGCCGCCGTCCCTTCCATCGCCTTCCACTTCTTCCCTGTCACCACCCTCCCCCCGGACTTCTACACCACCTCCCCCAACCACGAGATCCTCGCCTTCGAGCTCCTCCGCCTCAACAACCCCAACGTCCACCGCACCCTCACCTCTATCTCCACAGACCACGTAGTTCACGGCCTCATCATCGACTTCTTCTGCGCCGCCGCCGATATCGTCACGCGTGAGCTCAACATCCCCCGCTACTATTTCTTCACTTCGGGCGCCTGTTTTCTTAACTTCTTCCTTTACCTCTCAACTCTTCACGACAACTTCGCCATAAGCGTTAAAGACTTTGACGCCCCCATAGATGTCCCCGGCACATCGCCGATACAGCCCTCCGATGTTTTGAAGCCGTTGCAGGATCGCTATGACGATTCCTACAAGGGCTTCTTGGATTCGTCCCTGAAGATGCAGACCTCGGCTGGAATCATAGTCAACAGCTTCGAGAAGCTCGAGCGAAGAGCCATAGGAGCCATCAGGGACGGCGAGTGTGTGCCCAGCGGGCCCACTCCGCCGCTTTACTACATCGGGCCGCTGATCTCTAGCATGGGAGGCCACGACGGCAGATCACTAGAGTCTCTAACGTGGCTGGACTCGCAGCCGAGAGGGAGCGTCATGTTCCTGTGTTTCGGGGGCATGGGCGAGTTCTCGGTGGAACAGCTGAAAGAAATAGCGACGGGGCTGGAGAGGAGCGATCAGCGGTTCTTGTGGGTGGTCCGGAGCACGACAAAGGACAAGAACAAAAAGGCCACCACGTCAGAGGTGCCCGACCTGGACTTGGGGTCGCTACTTCCGAAGGGCTTTCTGGAACGTACCAAAGACAAGGGGCTCGTGGTCAAGAAATGGGCCCCGCAGGTGGCGGTGCTGAGCCACCCGTCGGTGGGCGGGTTCGTGACTCACTGCGGGTGGAACTCGGTGCTCGAGGCGGTGTGCGCTGGTGTGCCGATGCTGGCGTGGCCGCTTTACGCGGAGCAGGGGCACACCAGGTTGCTGCTGGTGCAGGAGACGAAAATCGTGCTGCCGGTGGACGAGTCAGCGGACGGGTGGGTGAGTTCGGAGGAGGTGGAGAAGCGAGTCAGAGAGTTGATGGAGAGTGAGAAGGGCAAGCTGGTGAGAGAACGAGTGCTGGTCATGAAGGAAGAAGCAAAGGCCGCGCTAAGCCCCGGCGGGTCGTCTCGGTCGGCGCTGGCCGGACTCGTCGATTCGTGGAAGTGCGAGTGAAACGCGCCGGACTTTGTGGGTCGTCTTCGTCGTTTGCGTCATTCGTCCATTGATGAATCTTTTATATTATCGTCTTTTTGGTCTTTTGCACTATTCAATGGGGGCGAAACTGACGTACAACGAACACAGTCGCACGTGCTTGATCTATCTCTTCTAAATTAATAAATGTCCACAGGATGGACGAGCAATGTTAGAAGCTTTTATTGAATTGTACTTGTATCTCCACTTTCGGGTGGTCGTTTTGCAGGCCAAAACTGTACCCTTGTGGAGAAAAACTTAGCCTCAACGGAAATTGTCTCATTCGACTCTAATGTAATACAGTTTCAAAATATATAAAAATAATAAATAATTAAAGCACTTTATAGCACAATTACAACATAACTGATAACACTATTAAATTGAAACTGACGCTGTAAATAAATAAATATATATTTATGTATGTATTATTGTAGTTTTGGATCGCATTTTGGGTCGCATGTCCACCCATTACTCCGAGAGTTATAATCATCTCATACGAGCCGACCTATCCACCCGAGGATCTCTCCTCATAGGAACGAGGTCTACTTTAGGGTCGAGAACGACACGTCGTTGATGGACAATGGGCAAGTGGGGATGTGGAGAACGGAAAATGGCCAGCGGGTCCACTTGGCTGGAAAGAGCGTGCTGTCTTACGATTTCTTATCATCACATACCAGGATTATGTCTTGTAAACTTATCCAAAATTACGAAAGTGGATCATGCATTGAATTAAACTAACACAGAAGACGAAGGTGCTCAAGAAATATGCAAAGGGCTAAGGTATGCCATGAATTCAGAGATGTCTCTCTGAACGAAGGTAGTCCAAACATCAAACCGACTAAACTTATTTAACAAAGACTACGTAAAACGATGGATTTCATTATCAAAGTGACGAAGTGAATCCACAATTATTTCATAATATATCCTTCACGCGCCGTGGTCTCCTATTTCATAATATATCCTTCACGCGCCGTGGCCTCCTATAGAGATCTAGCTTCATGCTGATATGCATCGACTGGAAATTAGTAGTTTTCTTCTTATCATGTAGCTACGTCACTGTATTGGATTTGGTTTTGGGGGGGGGGCGGCGTGGTGGCCTAGACCGCCGCTGAATGGACAATATGTAAAGCCAAAACCTCAATAGTTAGATCTAACTATGGGGGGCGGCGGCAACGGCGCGGTGGTCCAGACAAGTCGTTGAGAGTTTATATGCTTAGGTATGTAAGTTCACTTATCACAGGTTTACCCAGGCTATTTTTCTCAAAACAAAATGACCCTCGAGCTTTGGGGCAGAGGCCGGAGAAGCACCGCAACGTAGAGAGCAAATTCTTACCAAAAATTTTGCATTGAAAAGGAAAGAAAGAGGGAAGGGAAGCTGTAGTGTGCATATTTATTTAATGCGTGCAGGCCTACTCCAAATTAGAGGAGAGAGAAAAAAGCAACGGAAGCCTATTAATAGCTCTAAATTTTTAAATTAAAAAAGGAAAATAATAAATTTTATGCAGAAAAACTAGTGGGGCCATACACGCACACGTGGAGCCACGCGTCACTTCCTGATTGGTCGGGGCACACGTTGACTTGGCGCTCCAAGACTACCCAATATTTTCTCGAAACGCTCTTTTTAGGCCATTAGGTCCATTGCGCCTTAAGAAATGGCCGTATGAATTGGGTTCGGAGCTCTGGATGGGGTGATTGGCTATTCTTTTCCTGAAAAGTTAATATTTAATCAGAATGTATTTTTATATTTATATATTTATATATGACATATAGCTTTTGATATACAATACATTCACCATGAATTATTAGTTTCTTATAATTTGGCTCGACTGTACTCCTTTTGGGTCTTTTAATTTTTGAGACAGGATGGAACATTTAAGTGGTGAACATTATACATCATACACCTTATTTTCAGTTGTGCTAGTCAAGAACTCTATTCAGTCTTTATTGGTTGTAGAACCAACGAGGTGAATACAAGCTTTCTAACAATAGTGAAATCAACTAACCCACAAGCTTAATTGAATCCTTGGCATCCTAGATCACATTGCTATGTAAACTCGAGTTCGAGGTGTTAAAATTTTGGATGAATAGAGCTTATCTTTAAATAAAATAGGATCAGATTTAAAGCTTCCCATTGCGATCTCTTATATAGATACACCAGGCTTTTGTCGCACAAGCGGTAGGACTTGTCCAAAATAATAAATAATTCCAGCATTAACATTGCTGTTGTCGAACCGTGTGTGCATGCAAGTCTTAAAATCGCTTTCATGTATATCCATTGCTCCAGTGGGCAAGCCAAGCTTTTTTTTTTCGAGCGAGGTCACTATGTAAAGCCGAAACCTCAATAATCAGACCTAACTATTGGGGGGGGCGGCGGCGGCGTGGTGGTCCAGACAAGTCGTTGAGAGTTTATATGCTTAGGTATGTAAGTTCACTTATCACAGGTTTACCCAGGCTATTTTTCTCAAAACAAAATGACCCTCGAGCTTTGGGGTAGAGGCCAGAGAAGCACCGCAACGTAGAGAGCAAATTCTTACCAAAAATTTTGCATTGAAAAGGAAAGAAAGAGGGAAGGGAAGCTGTAGTGTGCGTATTTATTTAATGCGTGCAGGCCTACTCCAAATTAGAGGAGAGAGAGAAAAGCAACGGCAGCCTATTAATAGTTGTAAATTTTTAAATTAAAAAAGGAAAATAATAAATTTTATGCATAAAACTAGTGGGGCCATACACGCACACGTGGAGCCACGCGTCACTTCCTGATTGGTCGGGGCACACGTTGACTTGGCGCTCCAGGACTACCCAATATTTTCTCGAAACGCTCTTTTTAGGCCATTAGGTCCATTGCGCCTTTAGAAATGGCGGTATGAATTGGGTTCGGAGCTCTGGATGGGGTGATTGGCTATTCTTTTCCTGAAAAGTTAATATTGAATCAGAATGTATTTTTATATTTATATATTTATATATGACATATAGCTCTTGATATACAATACATTCACCATGAATTATTAGTTTCTTAGTAATTTGGCTTGACTGTACTCCTTTCGGGTCTTTTAATTTTTTAGATAGGACGGAACATTTAAGTGGTGAACATTATACATCGTACACCTTATTTTCAGTGGTGCTAGTCAAGAACTCTATTTAGTCTTTATGGGTTGTAGAACCAACAAGGCGAATTCAAGCTTTCTAGCAATGGGGAAATCAACTAACCCACAAGCTTAATTGAATCCTTGGCATCCTAGATCACATTGCTATGTAAACTCGAGTTCGAGGTGTTAAAATTTTGGATGAATAGAGCTTATCTTTAAATAAAATAGGATAAGATTTAAAGCTTCCTGTTGACACCTAAATTTTTGGGGTTAATTTTTGCTAAATAAAAAATAAAAATCATAATCACATGGCATATAGTTTAGGAAAATTTTATTTTTTGTTATATTTCTTTAAGATTTTTCACATATTTAGGTAATTTACACTGGGAGATGCACTTTTGCACAAAAGGGAATTTTCTTGATGGAATATGCGGAAAATATTTCAGCGATATATTTAGGGGTATTGTGCTCAAGCAAAATTAGAAACGAAATATACCCCCAAGATACAATTTTTGGCTTATAAAAGGGGTCACGTACGGTAAATTGGGAGAGTTCTTTTCCGTCGAAAAAAAGGGCACCAAAAAGAGAAAACAGTGAAAAAGTGAGGTAAGAGAGAGAAAACCCAAAAAAAAAAAAAAAAAAAACTCCCCCACACGACTGTTCATCTTCCTCGTGTGGGGGGGGTGTCCCTGCCGGCGCCGGCCCCACTTGCCCGCACCGTCGCCGTCTCGCGAGCCGCCGCCCATCGCCGCTCCGCCGGCGACCCGCGAGTCGTCTCCACTCCACCGCAACCGCGCCGCGTCCGACGCCGTTGCATCGCCACCGCAGCCGAGCCGAGATCCAGCCGCCGGAGTCCCTCCGCCTGCAAATCCGAGGTCCCTGTAGCATTCGTGACCCGATCATCCGCGCCACCACGCCGCCCCGTTTCCGATCTGCAGCACTCCAGCTCGCGCCGCCCCACGGAGGACGCCGATCTCGCCCTCGAATCCGCCTGCCGCTCGTGACCCAGTGGATCTCGAGTCGGCTCGCCGTCCCTGTCTCCCCGTTCGTTGCCCTAGAGCCCCGACGGTGGCTGGTCCAGACCCAACGCCGTCCCTACTCCGCCCACGAAATCGTCACTGCCGCCAAGTCGAGATCGGAACGCCGTGTTCGAGCCCGGCCCTGCTCCCTCGAAGCTCGTGACGTGACGCCCCCTGCTGCCTCGCCGCCGTCGCGCCACTCCCGGTGTCCTCGCCAGAACCCTAGCCGGCGATCCCTCCTCGCCGGACCGGCCACCAGCCCCTTTTTCTTTTTAGAAAAAAAAAAAAAAAAAAAAGGAGAAAAAAAAAAGGAAATTTAGGTATTTTCTTTATCTTATTTTTTTATTGTTTTTGCTATTTTATTTTATCTTTTAGTGTAATTATTCCTTTAATGTGAAATTGAAATTCCATGATATGAAATTACCTTGAAATTAGTGATTGTCAGTCCGATTTTGGCGCCCGAAATCAGACTCGCAATTACTTAAAAAAATTGCCAATCCGATCTCCCGCCCGAGATCCGATTCGTGATTTATGTGAAATTGGCCAACCCGATCTCATGCGCGAGATATGGTTCGTCAATTCGGGTGTCGATATTGCTTGATTTGCCATGGTGTTACTTAGGTTAGTTTTCTTTTAAAAAAAAATCAAAAAAATGTAGGTTTAGGGTTTGCATGCTCATAATAGGAATTTTATTTCGAATTTTTAAAAATAAAAAAATCAAATCAATTAATTTAGGTTGCTAGTTTTTTTAACTTGGATTGCATGTTTAATTATTTGGCAATTATTAATTTCGAAATTAAAAAAAAAGGAAAAAAAGGAAAAACACAAAAAAAAGTCATTATGCATGTCATGTAAGATTAGGGCATCTTTTGCACGTCATTGCATATTAGGGTAAATTGCATTTAGTTTAATTTTAAATAATATTTTTCTTAATTTATTATAGGTTTAGGTATTTTATTAAATAGATTGCATTTTAGGATTATTTAGGTTAAGATAATATTTTAGTTTAAATTAGGATTTGGCTCAACCTAATTCCTAATATAAATTAAATAGGATCTCAATCTAATTAGTTTATTTTCATATTTTACCAAATTTCAAATTTCATGAAAAAATATAAAAAGTGCCATAGGTTGAATTAGTTTTATTTTCTATGATAGACTGCATTCTTTTAGGAAAAAGAAAGAAAAAAAGAAAAATGCCACATGCACGTCATTAGGATTAGATTCATTGAAATGCATGTCATGTGATAGTTGTTACTAGGTCTATCCAATTAGAAATTACATGTCATTAGAGTTAGGTTACTTAGTTAATATTGCATCGCATATTGCATAATTTTCATTAAATAAGTGAAAAAAAAAATTGCGTGTTAATTAGAAATCACATCTAGGATTGTTGATGTGAATTCTGATCTAACATTGCAGATGCTTTCGTTGCTTTGAGGTAAGTTTTGCAATCTATTCATTGTTTTCTTGGATGTTAAATTGGTGGATTGCACACTCGTATGATCGCCTCACATGTTAGGGAAATAGATTTAAAATCAATCAAAACTGCTTGCAAAAAATATTTTTTCAAAATAAAAGAAATGGTACCGAAATGGCGTTAGAGAAATCTAGCGTAACCAAGTCCCCGTACCCAAATCTTTGGTTCGTAGGAGTAAAGTAAATCTCTCATTACTTTACTTGGGTTTCTAATCGACCCACCAAAAATAAATTAGTGGCAACTCCTAATTGAAAATCAATTGTATGTTAATAACTTGAACCTAAGTCGCAAATTGGTATGAGCTTAGGAGAGCTCGAGTTAAATGTAAGCTTAACAATCCATTAGCCAAACCTTAGGTGGTTCACATCCCGAAAAATTGGTCACGACACTTCCCCTTGCGATCTCTTATATAGATACACCAGGCTTTTGTCGCGCAAGCGGTAGGTATTGTCCAAAATAATAAATAATTCCAACATTAACATTGCTGTTGTCGAACCGTGTGTGCATGCAAGTCTTAAAATCACTTTCATGTACATCCATCGCTCCAGTGGGCAAGCCAAGATTTTTTTTCGTGCGAGGTCACTGAAAAATCCACGATTGCTTTGGATGAGAAAAAGTACTTTCTTGATTGTGAAATTTGGCAGAATCTTAAATGAGGATATTTACCCTCAAAGCTTAAATTAGAATAGCTATTTTTAGTAAGCAAAATTGTTTGCATCATAATGAAAATTTACAGAATCTAAAATGATGATATTTGTCTTCTTAACTAGAAATGATTTTGGTCCATGGTGACTAACTACGGAAAATTGTCCAAAAAGTTATCTCATTTTTATCAATTCAGTCTTAAATATTTTTACTTCTTACCAATTGAGTCCATTTAGCCAATTTTGACCAGAAGTTGCCAACATGAGGGGTTGACAACAAAAGCGATTCCCATAGTAGTGGCAAGCGGAATGGTACTTTTTAATAAAAAAATTTTAATTTTTAATTTTTAATTTAATTTAATTTTCATTTTTTGGGTTTGGCTTTAGGGTCGACCATGGGGCAAAGGTCAAGTGCTTTGACTTTGTCTACCGGACCCTCACCAACCCTAGGTGAGGGCCTTGAGCAAGGTTGCTATCCTTACCTAGCCAAATCCAGTGAGGCTGGTGATGGCTCTCGCCCAGTGCCAACGAGGGTTAGCCAGCCCATGCCTATGGTTGGTGAGGGCCGTCAGCCCTCGACTGTAGCTGGGGTTGGCCAATAACCTCGCCCGCCTTAATGCCAAACCCCAAAAAAAAGGGAGAAAAGTAAAAGAAAGGAAAAAATTTTAAATTTTAAATATTATTAAAATGTGCCACATTAGCGCCAACTGGTCATGTCAGTAATTTCAAGTCAAAATTAGCCGCATGCACTCAATTGGCGAGAGGTAAAAATGTTTAAAACTAAATTGACAAAACTAATAGGTTTATGACTGAATTAACAAAAGTATAATAAATTTAGAACTTTTTGACAATTTTCCCGGATTGACTACTAGAATGGTGAAAAAGTAATTCAAAAGCATCCTTAGAAATGAGGTGCCATTACTGATATATATAGGAATTGCGTCACAAATTACACATTTCATCGCATAATCATGATCCTCATCATCTTTATTGACATATATATAAACTTGTATTTGGCAGCACTATGATTGATTTTTTTACCACTCTTCATGAACAATCCTCTATCATTTTCTTTTTCTACCTACTGCGTGCGTCGGTCAACATAAATGATTCTAAAGAGATGCAATTTGATTTAAAGACCGCACATCGAACACTATGAAATCTAAAGGAATACTCAAATTGGAGCACAACTAGTTTAACCAAAGTAGAAAGGGGAACAAAGGAAAAGGAAAAGAAGTACACGGTGTTTGGATGCACTTTTGCATGTTCTTCTCCTCTTAAATTGACTCGGTGCATTTTCAAATGTCTAAAATCACTATTTGAAATTTCAACCTTTGGGCGAGAGTAGGTGCAATGTTTACGTAATCCACATGCACATAATTTACACTGTTCGTATAATCGATAAATCGAAAGAAAAGACTCTCGATTTTCCACGCTTGGCCTAGTATGAATTGAGCTGTCAAATAAGCCCATTACGTAGTATTTTTCGGTAGCCAGGTTCTAAGTTAGAAGCGGCAATTCCACTTCCAACAATTTACAGCTCTCCCGCTCTCCATGGGAAGCTGAGTGCCCCAAGGGAAGAAAGATTATGCATCGCTCTTGTCTTTCCTCTAATGATGTCCTGATGCTACTTTCGCCTGGTCGGTGAAGCTGTGTCCCTACGGCAAGCTTTTACAATTATGGTCACGATTAGAGATCTACAGCATTGTCGTGTTGGAATTGCGAAAACATCGATTATTTTTCTTTCTTATTTTCAAAAAGAAGTTGTATGAACTCAGCTATTCTTTGTCACCCTCACTCGATCAAGAATCAACCCCACCATCCATCTAAAGAATGGAGATTGGTTGACACAATTCAATTAATGCTTTTAAAATGTCCTTTCTAAAATCGTGAGGAGTCTCGCTAGTTTAAACAATCATTACAATTTTATCAAATCATTTAAAATAAGAAAAGGTAAAAGATCTTAATATCGTTAACATAGCACTCAAAATATGATGACGACATGACTAAATTTACGAAGGATTCGAATGAAATGTTAGCCTAAACTAACGAGAAGCTATTCCATATATAGTCTATAAATCACAAGGATCATATATTATCAGGTTTTCTTAGCATAAAATTTGTTGGGTTATTGTTAGAGTAACGGCATATTTTGAACTATAAATTCTTTAAAAAAAGTGTACCTCATAGTCAATAATGTCGCTATCATTTCTCTATATCATTTTAACAATTAAATATATATGGGTCTTACTAGGACCACGTCACCAGTGTTTGGAATGAGCCTAGTCCACATGATCTATAGACCAAAATATTTCCTTGGGCCGCCATTTTCCACGTTCTAGATCCGAACAATATTGGGCCCATACCATACTTTGACCTCACAAAAATAAATTGCGTCAGCCATTTCGTTATGCATCTGACGGTATTGGAAATTTAGAATTACGAGGGACCATACTACATGATTCCCCCTCAATGTCAGGAGTATAGAACAGACCAATCTCCCCACAACCGTCGGCCTCAGAGAGCTTCAACGTCGTGTGAAAAGAACATCAACAAGCCCAAGCAATGAAGGAAGCGATCGTGCTGTATCCAGCGGCGTTCTTCGGCCACCTAATCTCCATGGTGGAGCTCGGCAAGCTCCTCCTCACCCACCGCCCTTCCCTCTCCATCCACATCCTCATCACCAACCAAGGTAATGACGCCGGCCCTACCACCGCCTACATTGCCTCCGTCTCCACCGCCGTCCCTTCCATCACCTTCCACTTCTTCCCTGCCACCACCCTCCCCCCGGACTTCTACACCACCTCCCCCAACCACGAGACCCTCGCCTTCGAGCTCCTCCGCCTCAACAACCCCAACGTCCACCGCACCCTCACCTCTATCTCCACAGACCACGTAGTTCACGGCCTCATCATCGACTTCTTTTGCGCCGCCGCCGATACCGTCGCGCGTGAGCTCAACATCCCCCGCTACTATTTCTTCACTTCGGGCGCCTGTTTTCTTAACTTCTTCCTTTACCTCTCAACTCTTCACGACAACTACGCCATAAGCATTAAAGACTTTGACGCCCCAATAGATGTCCCCGGCACACCGCCGATACAGCCCTCCGATGTTGTGAAGGAGTTGCAGGATCGCTATGACGATGCCTACAAGCGCACCTTGGATTCATCCCTGAAGATGCAAACCTCTGTTGGAATCATAGTCAACACCTTCGAGAAGCTCGAGCGAAGAGCCATAGGAGCCATCAGGGACGGCGAGTGTGTGCCCGGCGGGCCCACTCCGCCGCTTTACTGCATCGGGCCGCTGATCTCTAGCATGGGAGGCCACAACGGCAGATCACCAGAGTCTCTGACGTGGCTGGACTCGCAGCCGAGAGGGAGCGTCGTGTTCCTGTGTTTCGGGAGCATGGGCGAGTTCTCGGTGGAACAGCTGAAGGAAATAGCGACGGGGCTGGAGAGGAGCGGTCAGCGGTTCTTGTGGGTGGTCCGGAGCCCGACAAAGGACAAGAGCCAAAAGGCCGCCACGTCAGAGGTGCCCGACCTGGACTTGGGGTCGCTGCTTCCGGAGGGCTTTCTGGAACGTACCAAAGACAGGGGGCTCGTGGTCAAGAAATGGGCCCCGCAGGTGGCGGTGCTGAGCCACCCGTCGGTGGGCGGGTTCGTGACTCACTGCGGGTGGAACTCAGTGCTCGAGGCGGTGTGCGCTGGCGTGCCGATGCTGGCATGGCCGCTTTACGCGGAGCAGGGGCACACCAGGTTGCTGCTGGTACAGGAGACGAAAATCGCACTGCCGGTGGACGAGTCAGAGGACGGGTGGGTGAGTTCGGAGGAGGTGGAGAAGCGAGTCAGAGAGTTGATGGAGAGTGAGGAGGGCAAGATGGTGAGAGAACGAGTGCTGGTCATGAAGGAAGAAGCAAAGGCCGCGCTAAGCCCCGGCGGGTCGTCTCAGTCGGCGCTGGCCGGACTCATCGATTCGTGGAAGCGCGAGTGATACGCGCCGGACTTTGTGGCTCGTCTTCGTCATTTTGCGTCGTTTGTCTGTCGATGAATCTTTTCTATTATCGTCTTTTTGGTCTTTTGCAGTATTCAATGGGGGCGAAACTGACGTACAACGAACACAGTCGCACGTGCTTAATCTGTCTCTTCTAAATTAATAAATGTCCACAGGACGGACGAGCAATGTTTGAATCTTTTATTGAATTGTACTTGTATCTCCACTTTCGGGTGGTCGTTTTGCAGGCCAAAACTGTACCCTTGTGGAGAAAAACTTAGCCTCAACGGAAATCGTCTCATTCGACTCTAATGTAATACAGTTTCAAAAAATATAAAAATAATAAATACTTATAGTACTTTATAGCACAGTTACAACTTAACTGATAACACTATTAAATCGAAACTGTCGACTGTAGTTTTGGGTCGCATGTCCACCAATTACTCCGAGAGCTATAATCATCTCATGCGGGCCGACCTATCCACCCGAGAATCTCTCGTCAAAGGATCAAGGTCTACTTTAGGGTCGAGAACAACATGTCGTTGATGGACAACGAGCAAGTGGTATCAGGTCCACTAGGCTGGAAAGAGCATGCCCGTAGGTTGGTGAGTTGGGTTTGGAGTTTAGGATCCTGTACTTCGCTATTTTCCTCTCATCTAAATTGATTATTTTTTTTCCGTTCGACCAAAAAAATAATCAATTTTTTGAATAAGTTATTTTCTTATCTATTATATAGCCATAGAAATATCATGTTAGTCTCATCTTATTTTAGTCGAGCAAACATAAGATCAAAGTAAAATGAACGTTATCCATTGTAAACCTTATTTTAGTTGAGCCTTGATTACATCTTTTATGGGATTGTAAAATCAACAAGCCTAATTCAAGCTCTCTAACAATGGCGAACTCAACTAGCCCGAGAGCTAAATTGAATCCTTAGGATCTTAGATTAAATATGTTACATCATTGGTATGTAAACTCAAATTTGAGGCGCTAAAGCTATGAATGGCTAGAGTTTTTTTTTTTTTTTTAATAAAATAAAATCGGACTTAAAAGTGTCGTCTTGAGATTTCTTATTATCACACACAAGGATTATGTCATACAAGTGGCAAAACTTATCCAAAATTAAGAAAGTGGATCATCCATCGAATTAAACTAACCCATAAGACGAAGGTGCTCAAGAAATATGCAAAGTGATAAGGTATACCATGAATTCAGAGATATCTCTCTGAACGAGCATAGTCCAAACATCAAATTGGCTAAATTTATTTAACAAAGACCACATTAAAACGATGGATTTCATTATCAAAGTGACGGAGTGAACCCGCAATTATTTCATAATATCTCCTTCACGCGCCTTGGCCTCTGATAGAGATCTAGCTTCATGCTGATATGCATTCACTGGAAATTAGTAGTTTTCTTCGGATCATGTAGCTATGGCACTATATTGGATTTGGTTTTTTTTTTTTTTTTTTTTTTTGGGGGGGCGTGGTGGCCGGACCGCCTTTGAATGGACAATATGTAAAGCCGAAACCTCAATAGTCAGACCTAACCATGGGGGGCGGCGGCGGCGGCGGCGGCATGGTGGTCCAGACAAGTCGTTGAGAGTTTATGTGCTTAGGTATGTAAGTTCACTTATCACAAGTTTAGCCAGGCTATTTTTCTCAAAACAAAATGACCCACACACGCTCGCACAATGCACACGCACCAGTCCATTTGTTCGACCCTCAGGCCCAATCCAACAAGAAATACTAACTTGGACCTGGGTTGCATTAGTGGCTTGGAAGTGGTAGCTTTTAACGTCAGACAATGGCCTTTTTTTATCTGAGTTTGCACCTCTTACGATGTCATCTAAGCAAAGAAGGGGAGACTCCTACATGTGATGTATACACTGTGTAGTTCACTTGTTGGCAGGGCCGCCAGGGTCTTTATTTTGAAGACAACTCTTACTCTCCTTCGCCTATGAAAGAGATTTGAACGGCACATTGGGTTCGATTTAATTTTGTTTACGTAACCGAATGAAAGCCCAAAGAAGAAAATTTGCCGAATGCTTGAGTACACTCAATTACATCAAAACCTAACAATTTTAATTGTGACAAGTAGTTAGGTTTGAAGTAATCTGGTCACATTTTATACGTCCTCTAATGTTTCTTGATTGTACACTCAATCACATCATACCTAACTTTCTCGGTTGTTTTAGTACACCCAAGGAGTAATGCCAAAAAAAGAAAAAAAAAAGAAATCATAAACCTATTACATTTGCGTCAATTCAATTGTAAATCTTTTTGTGATTTGCCAATTAAATTCTAAATCTTTCAATCCTATTAATTTAATTTTAAACATTTTAACGATTTGTCAATTTTCATTTCAACAGATTTTAACTAGGTGCTAACGTAGACAAATTTTTTTTATCCTTTATTATTTTACTTCTTTCATCTTTTCTTTTTTATTTTCCTTTTTTCCAACTCCCTAGCTAGCCAAATGTGAAGGTCGAGGAGGGCCATGACGCTCTTGCCAGGTTTGGGCAAGGGTCCAATGCCCTCGCCTGTGGCTAGCTATCTTCGCAACCTCACTAGCCAAGAGTTGGAATAAAAAAAAAAAGAAGAGGAAAGAATAAAAGAATAAAGAAAACAAGTTCAGAAAGAAAGTTTTACATAATGCAGAAAATTGTTCGTGCCAGCATTTTTCCGCCAAAATTGGTACGAATAACTAAATTGATAAATCATCAAAAGTTTATGACTACATTGAAACAACTTAAAATTTTAAAATTGAATTGATACATATACAATATGCTTAGAATTAAAGTGAGTGTCGTATGAATGACACTTTTAATGTCCTATTACCTACATAAAACCATTGGTAATTAAAATTGAATCGGACAACCACTTTTATTTATTCTAGAACCTAACTAGTTTGCACAAGCTGCACAGGGTTATATTCACATTTTCCCGGGCAAGTTTTATGACAGTGGACACGTGCAACTATAAAAAGACAAATACACACGGCAATCTATAGTGAAAAAAAGAATTATACTAGGTGTACGAGTACGATGACTCACTCATAATATTGATTCATGGATTAGTCATATTATAATATATAGTTTGGTAACGATCTAAATCAGTTGCGGTGAGCCAAAAGTTATCCCAAAAGACAAATTGACTTTTCATAGTCGGAAGCAAGGACATGGAGTCGCTTTCTCCCACTCTCTTGCCTTATGATGAAAATATGAGAAACTATTGCGTGCACCTCATGTGCTAGCGCAACAAATAAGAAGGTACATGAACTTCCAACACATGTCTAAGTGGGCCTAAATGTTACTTTCCTCCCCTGCACGCTTCTCTCTCTCTTACCAAGCCCTCGTCTGATCGACAAACCACGGCGCCTTCCCCTCCCAGCAATCTTCACCTTGCCCGGGAAGCTGTTGCACTTGCCGGTCTTCTTATCATTGCAGAGATTGATCTCCTGAATCTCTGAGGGCATGGACCCTGCATCGTGGACGGGGAACTGGACCCGCTCGTCCCACTGCGAGTTTAGGTCCCGGAACTTGGTCTTCGTCCACCGCCTCTGGCTATCGAAGTTGACGATGGCATAGGCGCTCGCGGTGCCTTGGCCGTCTATGGGCATCAAGTTCTTGGTGTGGCAAACCTCCACGATGAGCTTCCGAGCGCACGATTCGGCCAATTCCCGACCAGAGAGACCTGTATCGAGATTCGATTTTTGGCCTATTCTGTTCGGGAGGGAGGGAGGGAGGGAGCGAGGGAGATCATTGGTGAGTCATGGCTTTTGACTGTTGCGAGAGTGTTGTAATGATAGTTTCGGCCCCACTTGAATACGTGTCGGAAGCTTCCGTCCTTTCTTTTTTGTTACGCTGGCAGTGCACACAAATATACGTAATATTTTCTCAGGAAAATATTGCACACTTGACAAGTGCCAAGCAGTTCACATATTCGACTTCTGGTCGATTCACGTGTACAGGGGGCCCAAGATTTTCTCCTTCTCAGTTTGACTCCAACACTCCATCCTTCTTCAACAACCGTGGATTCTAGACATCTCCGCGAAATATGTGAGGCAAAAAATGACTCATTTCTCACCATCGCATATACCTGCTTTCCCACATAAGTGCAACGAATCACACGCATTTTCAAGAATCCTCTCCCTCTCCCTCTCCCTCTCCCTCTCCCTCTCTCTCTCTCTCTCTCTCTCTACACCGCTTTTCTCGTACACATCAGATGGAGGAGGCAGTGGTGCTGTATCCATCGCCGGCCATCGGCCACCTCATCTCCATGGTGGAGCTGGGCAAGCTCCTCCTCTCCCACCGCCCTTCCCTCTCCATCCACGTCCTCATCACCAGCCAGGCCTACAACGCCGGCTCCACCACCTCCTACATCGCCTCCGTCTCCACCGCTTGCCCCTCCATCGCCTTCCACCACCTCCCCCCCACATCCCTCCCACCGGACTTCTCCACCACCTCCCCCCACCACGAGACCCTCGCCCTCGAGCTCCTCCGCCTCAACAACCCCAACGTCCACGCCGCCCTCACCTCCATCTCCAAGAACCACATCGTTCACGGCCTCATCATCGACTTCTTCTGCGCTTCAGCTCTGAGCATCGCACGTGAGCTCAGCATCCCTTGTTACTACTTCTTCACTTCCGGCGCGAGCGTCTTGACCGCGTTCTTATATTTCCCAACTCTTCACAAGCTGCACACCAAGAGCTACAAGGACCTCAACGCCGTTCTTCATGTCCCGGGGACCCCGCCCTTGCCGTCCTCCGACGTCGCGAAGCCCGTGCAAGACCGCAACGACAGGGCTTATGAGCTCTTCCTCGAGAGCTCCAAGAACATGGCCACGTCTGCCGGGATCATAATCAACACGTTCGAGAAGCTCGAGCCCAGGGCGGTGCGAGCGATCAGGGACGGAGAGTGCGTGCCCGACGGGCCCACGCCTCCGCTGTACTGCATCGGGCCGCTGATCACAAGCGGAGAGGGAAAGAAAGAGGGCAGCAGCACCGGCAGGTCGGATTGTCTGACGTGGCTGGACTCGCAGTCAAAAGGAAGCATCGTGTTCTTGTGTTTCGGAAGCTTGGGTGTTTTCTCGGTTGAACAATTGAAGGAAATAGCGACAGGGTTGGAGAGGAGTGGGCAGCGGTTCTTGTGGGTGGTCCGCAAGCCCCCACATGATGCAGACCAGAAGACCGCCAGGTCAGCGATGCCCGACCCGGAACTGAGCTCGCTTCTGCCAGAGGGCTTCTTGGAGCGGACAGGGGAGAGGGGCCTGGTGGTGAAAACGTGGGCGCCGCAGGTGGAGGTGCTGAGCCACAGCTCGGTGGGCGGGTTCGTGACTCACTGCGGGTGGAACTCGGTGCTCGAGGCAGTGTGCGCCGGCGTGCCAATGGTGGCGTGGCCGCTCTACGCGGAGCAGCGGCAGAACAAAGGGCTGATGGTGGAGGAAATCAAGATCGCCCTGCCAGTTAACGAGTCGGAGAGCGGGCTGGTGAGTTCGGAGGAGGTGGAGAAGCGAGTCAGGGAGCTGATGGAGTCGGAGGAGGGTGAGATCATAAGGGAACGAGTGAAGTCTTTGAAGGAGGAAGCGAAGGCTGCTCTGAGTCTAGGCGGGTCGTCCAGCGTTGAACTGAGTAATCTCGTCGAGTCGTGGAAGCGGGAGTGAGTAGGTGGAATGTAGTAGCGTGATAGCATCCAGCATCTGCATCAATAAAGTGAAAAATGGTAGTTGCACGAAGAAAATTTATCAAGAGTTTTTTACCCCTTTAAAAATTGGGTTTTGAAGTACGTGCCATTCTAACATCAGTGTCTCGTCGCTTGGTAAGACGATTTAATAAGGTTCCTTGATACATGTAACATTGTTCTATCAAGAACTAAAGACTTAAAATGTGTATGAATTAATTTTCTCAACCTATTTAATCTAAATCTCACGGAATTCATGTATCGACTTTTTTTTAGCTCAAAACAGTCGAAACTTTCAAAGTATGTAAATATCGACACGTAAATTTACATGTGATATTGTTTTGTAATTTCTTCGAAATTTGGATATTACTTTTCAATTTGACGTGGAAGTAAAATTATTTGTTGCTTTAGCTTAACTAGAAAACAAACAAGCTCTTAAACGGTGAGTTTAGTGCGAGTAAATTATTTCTAGTTTAATCAATGATTCACTTTATTGTTGTTGACACCTAAATTTTTGGGGTTGATTTTTGCTAAAAAAAAATAGAAAATCACATGGCATATAGTTTAGGAAAGTTTTATTTTTGTTATATTCCATTAAGATTTTTTTTACATATACTATCTTGCGCAAAACATGAATTTTTTGGATAGAATATGTGAAAAATAAAAAAGGGAAGATTGCGCAAGATGGGTATATTTCAACAATATATTTAGGGGTATCACGCGCAAACAAAAAAGGAAAAAATGTATACTGCAAAGATACATTTTTTAGACCTATATAATACCTCGCGTGCAATTTGTTTGAGGAGGCCATGCAATTGAGACATTCGGCCATATTGAAGAGAAAAAATTCAGAGAGAAAAGCACGAGAGAGGGGCGCCATTCCGTCGGTAAGAAAAGAGCAAAAGGTGAAAAAGTGAGTATAGAGAGAAAAAGTAAAAAAAAAGAAAAAAAGAAAAAGCCCCCACGCGACTGTTCATCTTCCTCGTGGGGGGTGTCCCTGCTGGCGCCGGCGCCGGCGCCGCCTGCCCGCACCGTCGCCGTCTCGGCCGCCGTCGCCGCCGCGACTCAGCCGCACCTCCGTAGCCGAGCCGCCGCCCATCGCCGTTCCGCCGGCGACCCGCTAGTTTTCTCCGCTCCACCGCCGCCGCGACGTTCACAGAGCCGCCCCGCGTCCGACGCCGTTGCATCGCCACCGCAGCTAGCCCTCCCGACGCCAGAGCCGGTCGCCGATCCGTCGCGCGTCTGCCACCGCTGCGGCCGACCCGCGAACTGCAGATCTCGAATCGCCGGTCGCTACTGCAACAACCCCGACGTCCTCCTCTGCCCAGATCTGCCCGGAGCCCACCGCGCGTTCGACGCCACCAGATCCAGAAGCAAACGCCGCCCGCCGGTCTCGCTGTGCCGCCCCGACGCCGCCTCCGCCTTGCCTCCGGCCCGAGCCACCCCTACTTCGACCAGCGACCCGCCCGCGACGCCCGCTCCCAGATCCGACGCCGCCCCGTGCCGATCCGCGACGCCCGCACCCAGATCCGACGTCAGCCCCGTGCCGGCCCGTGTCACTACCCTCGCCGGAGTCCTCGCCGGAACCCTAGCCAGCGATCCCTCCTCGCCGGACCGGCTACCAGCCCCTTTTTCTTTTTAGAAAAAAGAAAAAAAAAGAAAAAGAGAAAAACAAAAGGAAATTTAGGTATTTTCTTTGTCTTATTTTTATTTTATTGTTTTTTGCTATTTTATTTTATCTTTTTAGTGTAATTATTCCTTTAATGTGAAATTGAAATTCCATGATATGAAATTGCCTTGAAATTAGTGAATGTCGGTCCGATTTTGGGCCGAAATCCGACTCGCAATTACTTAAAAATTTGCCAATCCGATCTCCCGCCCGAGATCCGATTCGTGATTTATGTGAAATTTGCCAACCCGATCTCACGCGCGAGATATGGTTCGTCGGTCGGGTGTCAATATTGCTTGATTTGTCGTGGTGTTACTTAGGTTAGTTTTCTTAAAAAATAAAATAAAAAAATGTAGTTTTAGGGTTTGCATGCTCATACTAGGAATTTTATTTCGAATTTTTAAAAAAATAAAAAAAAATCAAATCAATTAATTTAGGTTGCTAGTTTTTTTTTTTTTAAACTTGGATTGCATGTTTAATTATTTGGCAATTATTAATTTCGAAATTAAAAAAAGGAAAAAAAGGAAAAACAGAAAGAAAAAAAAAAAGTCATTATGCATATGTCATGTATATTAGGGCATCTTTTGCACGTCATTGCATATTAGGGTAAAATTGCATTTAGTTTAATTTTAAATAAAAATTTTCTTAATTTATTATAGGTTTAGGTATTTTATTAAATAGATTGCATTTTAGGATTATTTAGGTTAAGATAATATTTTAGTTTAAATTAGGACTTGGCTCAACCTAATTCCTAATATAAATTAAATAGGATCTTAATCTAATTAGTTAATTTTCATATTTTACCAAATTTCGAATTTCATAAAAAAATACAAAAAGTGCCATAGGTTGAATTAGTTTTATTTTCTATGATAGACTGCATTCTTTTAGGAAAAGAAAGAAAAAAGAAAAAAAGAAAAATGTCATGCACGTCATTAGGATTAGATTCATTGAAATGCATGTCATGTGATAGTTGTTACTAGGTCCATCCAATTAGAAATTACATGTCATTAGAGTTAGGTCACTTAGTTAATATTGCATCGCATATTGCATAATTTTCATTAAATAAGTGAAAACAAAAAAGAGAAATTGCGTGTTAATTAGAAACCATATTTAGGGTTATTGATGTGGATTTTAATTTAACATTGCAGATGCTTTCGTTGTTTTAAGGTAAGTTTTGCAATCTATTCATTGTTTTCTTGGATGTTAAATTGGTGGATTACACACTCGTATGATCACCTCACATGTTAGGGAATTAAAATCAATTCAAGTTGCCTGCCAAACATTTTTTTTCAAAATAAAAGAGAAAGGTATCGAAAGGGCGCTAGAGAAATCTAGCGTAATCAAGTCCCCGAACTCATAAATCTCTGGTTTGTAGGAGTAAAGTAGAACTCCCGTTACTTTACTTAGGTTTCTAATCGACCCATTAAAAATAGATTAGTGGCGACTCCTAATTGAAAATTAATTGCATGTTAAAAAAACTTGAACCTAAGTCGCGAATTGGTATGGGCAGGAGAACCCGAGTTAAAGTCAGCTAACAATCCAATCCATTAGCCAAACCCTAGGTGGTTCACACCTCCAAAAAATTGGTCGGGACAATTGTTTATTATTATTTTTTGTGTAAAGAGCACTAGAATATCCAAGCCCATGCATTATAGTATACGATATCTCTTTGCTTTTGTCAAAAGGACGTGATTTTATAGCAACAACTAGTACGCGGACATGTACCCCTTTACAACATTGCAAGCTATGATTACTTAGATATTTAAGCAAGTGAAGGAATTCTTGCTAAGCACGGATTTCGCGTTTATGAGTAATCTTGATTGAATGATGATCCTGAAAAGTCCCTCGGCCGTAAAAGTACATGCCCAAAGTCCTCACAAGAAATTTTCTTTTGTCCCCATACTCTCATTTTTTTTTCTAATTAAGTTTTCTTAATTTTAAATTTTTATAACTCCTTTTACATTTACAAAATTTTATTTTATAAAATCCGTGTGACTTTAAATTCGACCAAATTTACAAAAGTAGGCAAGTGTGGAAAATTTTAATTAACGTAGACAGGCGTTGATATAAGATGTGGATAAAACTTAGCTAACTATAGACACATGGATGTCTTTATTAGAAAACTTCAGGGTGGTACTAACGGTCCAAGGATGCCAAGTTTGACCAAAGAAAAGGATGGCCACGAAATTTCCTTTCTCCAACGCAAGTGTGTCGAAATTTCCAAGCAAAACGTTAGATATTTCTCTCATGAAAAATGTGTGGCTAGGAGTTGATTGTCCGTTTTCCATCATGATTAGGCTAACCATTTTCCAAAACTTTATTCGCGTCACATCACAAATTTTCCGACACCATAAATGGACAATTGCCAGCACCCGTCACTTTTTTAGCCCTTTTGCAGCCTTACTCGAGCCTGTCTAGGCCACTGAATCACTGCCGCAATCATTGGTAAAGTCACTTATTAGAAATAATTTACAAAACTCACGTATAAATTGGTGCAATACATGCTCATGGAATGTTTATAGCGCGTTTGGTGACGTTTCTGTTTCGGGAAATAATTTTTGAACATAAATTATTTTTTTTTTTGTTTCTGTTTCAGTGAATAATTTATGAGTATAAAAACACGCTTTGTAACTACAAAAAAAATTCTATTCCAAAAAAGAAATGTGTTTGGTAAACCTGTATAATTTTTTTTGTTTCTTTTAATTTTTCAATATTTTTATCATATTTTTCTTTTTTTTCTTCTTTC
This sequence comes from Eucalyptus microcorys, assembly GCA_014182515.1. Lineage (NCBI taxonomy): Eukaryota > Viridiplantae > Streptophyta > Magnoliopsida > Myrtales > Myrtaceae > Eucalyptus > Eucalyptus microcorys. The sequence goes on along the minus strand of CM024562.1, from coordinate 31,182,511 downwards.
TTCCTTTTGGCCGATCGCCAGGCCAAGGCAAGGCCGATCTCATGCTGTCTAGGCGAGGTCGAGCCTCGTCAGTGGCTGGGCAAGCTCGGCCTCATCGGGGGCCGGCGAAGCTTTAGCGACCGGCCAAAGGAAGAAGAAGGAAAGAAAAAAAGAAGAAGAAAAAGGAGAAAAAAGAAGTGTTTCTCGGAATTGTTCCTGGGAACAAGAAACAAGTTTTTTCTACTTCTTGTTTTTGTTCCAAATCTATTCCCAGGAAAAAAATAAATAAATTTTTTGTTCCCAGGAACAAAAGTGTAAACAAATGCGTTTCTGTTCTTTTTTTGTTCCTTGGAACAAAAGAACAAAAATTTGTATTATAGGGAACAGAAACACATTTTGCCAAACACACCCTTAAACACATCATACTTATAACAGCATACGTCCGAGAGTTTTATCGTAGTACCTTACGAAACAATGTAATAAATCAAAACATGTATTTGTTTGATTAAAAATACTTTTTTAAAATTAATTTTTTAGATTTTTCCCTATTTGATTTGCAATAAATTACTAGTTAACTGAAAACGCTTTTTGATTAAAGAAAATATTTATGCATAAAATTAGAAAAGCGAATTCCTCGATTTAAAGATGTGAAAACACATTATGGGAATTTCTCTTTATGTGGAACCTGATCTCCTTCCCTCCCCATCTTGCTCTTCCCTCGCAAATCCTAACCCCACGGAGGAGCTTCATGAGCAATGGCGAAGCACAAGAGACAAGACCTCGATGTAAGAGTTTTTCTAATGTGAACTGCATTAAAAATTGATATTATATACCATTTTATGGGATTTGTCAAAGATGAGATAGAATTTTTTTTAATTATTCTAATATGGAGTTGACTAGTGTGGGTCGAGTTGAACCTAGCTTATAATAAGAAAGCCTGATTGGAAATCTTTCCTCTAACCTTAACACACACAATTATCCTCATAAATGAGCGTTTACTAATTCATTAAGTGTGAGAGGCATTATCATTAAGTTAGTAATGTAAAGGGCAATGAAAGAGAAGTTATTGAGTTTGAATCGTCGCTATTTCACATAAAAAAAAACTGAAAGTGCTAGTATGAACAACTAGAGGGGGGGGTGAATAGGTGTAAAAACAGATTTTGCAAAATACAGTGAAGATCTTTATTTTTAACCTGAGTCTGAATAACAACAGATTTTTGAAACTGTGTCTGAAGAGCAGCAGACTTTGAGCGAGATCAGACTTTAACAATTAAATAGAACTACGAACAAAATAAAGAGATTCAGGGAAGAGAATAAGAACACAAGGCTTATAGTGGTTCGGCTTAATCCAAGCCTACGTCCACTCTTCCACGCTAACAGCCTTCTTGGCTGGATTCCACTATGCAATCAACAAGAGATTACAACTTTGAGTGCAAACACTTAGTAGATCACACTATCTCACTAAGTCACTTTTTTGGTATTTCTTTCACGATCACAAACGTTTAAGTTTACCAAAGACAAGTGTATGATCGAAGTTCGCTCAGACTTTGGAATTATAAATTCTACACTCCGTCTCTTACTTGCTCATCGGTCCTTCATCTCTTTAAATACTTCTCCACTTCCAAACTAGCTGTTGGATAGTATCTTGAGGATCGTCTTCTAATCTACCCGTTGGATAGATCTGTATCTAGAAGATTTGGAAGCCGTTGAGTGACAAGAGTAGAATCCCAAATTGATTCCGATCGCCTATACAAACAGAATCTTGGTTTCCATAAGTAAAGCTTCTTTGTATAGAAAGTTCTTGTCTTCAATATTCAATTGTCAATCAATTAGATCGAGTCAATCAAATCAATCTTGATGTAGAATCCAAACCAGATCACTAGCCGTTATATGATTGGGCTTGTATTACGTTCTGTCGAATCTGGATGTAAAGTCTGAGAGTAATAGACTTTACAATCTGAGTCTGAGTGCGATAGACTTTACAATATGAGTTTGAACATATTCTGCTTCTGAACAGATTTAGCTTTAAGGTCTGGATATAGTCTGAATAAGTTTAGCTTCAGCATAGAGTCCGTCTTCTGGTTCAGCTTCAGCATAGAGTTTGTCTTATGGTTCTTCATTCGCGTCTAGTCTGGAATTTGTCAGAGTGAACATACTTCTGATGTAGAACAGACTTTGACACTAAAGTTTGGCAATCTTCAGACTTTGACACAGAAGTCTGGAAATCTTTAGAATATACTTTGAACATATGTTACGTTCAGTCTTCAGGCCTTCTTCAAACTTTGACAATATCCTTTACATGTTCTATCATCTGCATGGTCTATTACTTAACTATTAAACACGTTAGTAGCCTATGATTTATTTTGTCATCTTCAAAACATCATAAGGGATTTCCCTAACAAAAACAATGGTCCAAATCAGGTACATAAATCTCTTTACTTGTTCATATGCGTTTTTATTCAAATCATGGAGATTTTGGGGTTACATTTTTGCGTCTTATACTCAATTCATTCATTCTAATCATACAAGTCAAGGAGCAGTGTCCACAGTGGAGTGACAAAGAAGCCATCGCTTCATTTTCTTTCTTCTTTTTTTTTGGGTGTCGATGCTCTTTCATCAATCCAATCCAAGTTGTTGTTGCTCTGATCATCAATCCATTCATCGGTTTTGGTTGATTAGCTTCTCATGACAACGTTGGCTTCTCGAAGAAGCTAGTGGTTTTTTTTGGACGATGTTTATGTTTTTTTTTTCTTTCTTTTTTTTTTTATGAGGGGAGAATTTTTGGGTTCAAGGGCGAGAGGAAATGGGGTTGATGTTCGAAATTTTCGTGAGGACCATGGTCGGCGTCGCGCTGATGCTTGGATGGAGTTATATGATGTGGCTTTGTAACACCTGGAGGTGCAACGGTGGCTGTAAGGGCGTTGGACAGAGGTAGAGGCATGGAGAAAATATTGGGTACCTTTTATGTGCCAGCATGGCAAATAAAAAGATCCCTAAGAGCACAACTGTCACACCCCAAAACTACAAAGAATGGGAATGACACGGCCGTCCTTCCACACGAAGGACGCAGCCTCAAACACAATTAACAACCTGATATCAACTTATATATATATATATATATATCTCAAACCATATATATACATATCAGATAAACCAACAAATTGGTTGCAATATCAGAGTTTCTATAATCCACAAAAAAAATATATACATTTAGAACGCAGACAATCCAACCATTAGCAAGGATCATGTGCACCACTTCCTTAAACCATACCAAGAAAACAAAATAGAACTCCCCAAAAGTTTCCCACTGCCGGTGCTCTCGCTTTATTCGCCGCTAACCGAGGAACTTGAAAAGATTAAAGGAGGAGTGGAATGAGCAACAACAGCTCAGTGAGTAGTACATATCTTCTAAGCAGATCGAACAACCACTATGCATGTATACAAAGCAATACCAAACTTCATAACGCCAACTCAATATATAAAATACATATCAAATCTTATAAGAGTTATTTCTTACCATCAAAGCTTTATACTAATATGGAAAACTCATTTAAATCGCCATCAAAAGTTAAGTATCAATGGTCGAATCCATTGAATAATCTCCATCAAAAACACATATCAATAGTCTATCCATTGATTCATCTCACATTAAACACACGTCGATGGTCTATCTATCGACTAATTTTTTGCTCAATAACTAACCATGGTCACGACACAACGTCTTGTGACAAGTGATCAAGATTTCCCCTTGGCAAGGTCTCCACCTACAAAACCGATAGCTGGGCCCAGAAGGATATCCTAAACCTGGTATGCATACCCCAAAAACCCCTCATTGGGTTCACAGTCATATTGAGCATAAATAATCATTCTCCAATACTAGAAATCCAATCCAGAAATCAATATCTTAAACCAAACAAATAACATTTGCGGCATAGCTCATCATCCATTTCATATCCATTTCTCAAGTCATCATAAAACTTTTTCATAAATCAGTCGCAAAGCAATTTCATATATATTTCTCCACTTACTTTGTATAATACGCTTTTCAAACATCCACAATCAACCAAAGAATAGCAATTACTCGATCTAACCTTTATGCAATAAAAATGCTCTTCTTGATTCAATATATATACATATATATACTTCAAGACATGATTTTACAAAACCAAAGAAGATATAGTACCACTCACCTCGTCGTCTACGACCAAACGACGAATGATACTCGTATCGTCGAACTCAAGGCCCTATCAAATAACCGAGAAAAATGTTAAAATCTAATAAAACTCTATCTCAACTACAAAACAACTAAATTACGCCTTAACTCTAACAAAAAGACTTCTAAGCGCTAACAAATCGCATAACCAAAACAATTGTTCAAGCCATTCGTGATGCGGAGTTTAAGCGCAAAACTTAGTTATGCAATAACTTCCTCCTCTGAACCCTGTTCCGAATGTACTTATAGTCAATAGAGAGCCCTTGACACATATTACAATAATCCCAACTTGACCGTCCCAAAATCAAGCCGAAAAATGACAAAATATGCGCCCAAAGCTGCTGGACGCGTACTGTTCATTGTGCGCGGGAAACTTTGAAATTTTGTTTTGGACAAATCATAAGCTCAAATCACGATCCGTAAAATCTCACTGCTCCAAAACACCCTAAACTACCATCTCTACAAAATTACATGGCTCAATGACTCCAAAATTGGACTTCGCCGCTCGATTTTCCAAAAATTCTGAATTTGAACCCTAAACCCATAAATTACTTCAATTGGACGAACGAGGGGCCTAATCTCTTACTTCCCCTTCTTCCCCTTCTTCTTCTTCTTCTTCTTCTTCTTCTTCTTCTTTCTTTTCTTTTTGGTCGAGGGATATCTCAGCTTCTATTTAACCGACCCTCTCCCCTCTCCTTTTTGCTTATTGACTTTTCAACTTCTTTTTTTTTTCTTCTTTTTTTTCTTCTTTTGGGGCCCACTAACCTAATATTACATTCTACCCTCCTTAAAAAAAAATTTCATTCTCGAAATTTACATGTACTTCAATCATGAAACAAATGAGGGCATTTGTGTCTTGCCTCCTCCTCAAGTTCCCAAGTAGCCTCTCTCTCGGTGTGGTTTTTCCATTGTATTTTCACATAAGGAATAGTTCGTCGCCGCAACACTTGATCCTTCTTATCGACAATGCGAATAGGCTGCTCCTCATATGTCAAGTTCTCCCATAATCTCTATGGAGTAAAGTCTAGCACATGTTCAGGATTTGGCACATATTTCCGCAACAAAGAGACATGGAATACATTATGGACACCTGATAGTGCCGGTGGCAAAGCCAATTTATAAGCGACTTCACCAATTTTCTCTAAGATCAAGAATGGTCCCATGTACCTTGGACTTAACTTCCCACGTGTGTCAAATCTCATTGCACCCTTCGTAGGAGAAAATTTTAAGAACACGTGATCCCCCACATTAAATTCTAACTTACGTCTTTTCAGATCCGCATAACTTTTTTGACGACTTTGAGCCGTTCTGAGATGTTCCCGAACCAACCTAACTTTCTCTTCTGACTGTTGAATGAACTCAGGGCAAGTTAGTCTTTTCTCACCAACGTCGTCCCAACAAATAGGACTTCTGCATTTTCGGCCATATAAAGCTTCAAAGGGTGCCATCTTAATGCTAGAGTGATAAATGTTGTTATAAGAAAATTCTGCCAAATATAGATGTTCATCCTAAGAACCGCCAAAGTCAATGATGCATGATCTCAACATATCCTCTAATGTCTAGATCGTTCTCTCTGACTGTCTATCTGTTTATGGATGAAAAGCTGTACTCAAGTTGAGTTTAGTGCCCAAAGCTCCTTGCAAACTCTTCCAAAAGTTAGACATGAACCTAGGATCCCTATCAGAAACAATGCTTACAGGAACTCCATGAAGCTTCACTATCTCATTAACATATCGCTTTGCCATATCTTCCATTGAAAGACCAAATCGATATGACAAAAAGTAAGTGAACTTAGTCAATCGATCTACAATCACCCAAATAGCATTCCTACCACTTGGCATCCTCGGTAGACCAACTACAAAGTCCATGGAAATATGCTCCCACTTCCATTTAGGTATCTCTAGAGGTTGCAACTGTCCACCTAGTTTCTGATGCTCAATTTTCACTTGCTGGCAAACTAAACATTGATCGACAAATTTTATAATATCATTTTTCATGTTGATCCACCAAAAGTTTTCTCTCAAGTCCCTATACATTTTAGTGCTTCCCAGATGAATTGAAAATCTAGTACTGTGAGCTTCTTGCAGGATCTCCTTTTTCAGCTTTGAGTCCTCAGGAACACATAGTCGACCACGAAACCTCAAGGATCCATCTACGTGTAAACTAAAATCCGCTTGTCTTCTAGCTTCCACACATTCTCTATTTTTTTGTAATTGTGGATCTTCATTCTGTTTAGCCTTAATTCTTTCAATCAACATAAGTTGTACTTGAAGATTAGCTAATTGAGCACCAAGTTGCTGCACCAACACCTCTAAGTCTAACTTCCTCATATCTTCAAGAATGGGTTTCTGAGAAGTGAGCAAAGCTGCCATATTTCCAAAGGATTTATGACTCAAAGCATCTGCTACCACATTAGCCTTACCCGGATGGTAATTAATGGATAAGTCATAATCCTTCAAAAGTTCTTGCCATCTTCTTTGCCTCATGTTCAGTTCTTTCTGAGTAAAGATATACTTCAGACTCTTGTGATCGGTAAAGACTTCATACTTTTCACCATACAAATAGTGCCGCCATATCTTCAAGGCAAACACAACCGCCGCTAACTCCAAATCATGAGTGGGGTATGTGACATCCCAGATTTTCGACTTTATTTTCTACTGAATTAATCAAGTATTTCATTGACGCGTCTATAGGGGCTGTTCTCAGAGCCGATCACTCTTGAGATAACTAGACTATTTGGGGAAGTCATTAAGGAATTTTAAGGCAATAGACTTGAGAATTTGACTAGAAATTGGCTACTCGACCATGCTCATCTTTAGAGGTCATTACGGCATAGATATAAATCGATTTGAGATCAGAGATAGGTCGGTTCAACTTGTTGGAGAAAACTTCCGTATTTGTTTTGAAGCTGACAAAACGTTTCCATCAGTCTAGTCTGAAGACTTGCAGACTCTTTCGTCAAAGTCTGAAGACCGCCGAACTACCAGACTCAAGATTCAAAGTCTACCCTCATTGACAGTTTCTAGACCGTCGAAGAAGACTTATCCAGAATTGAGTATTTCTTTAAGGATTTGATTCTATCGATTAAAGAAGATCTCTCGGTTGGATATAGCATCTCGGAATCTATTATTTGTTTTGATTCGGGTAATTTAGATCCGTTGATTGGCGAAGCATACTTGGAAGGTTCTACTTATGGAAACCTAGATCCTGATTGTATGGGCGAGCAGGATTGGTGGACTATCGTCATATTCCTTAAATAACTCAGAATCTCCCTAATTGATTCTGTCCAACTGGTAGATTGGAAGAGCTCCTTTGGAAAGTGCCAACGGTTATGAAGGTATGGAGGAGTATATAAGGAAGATGTTCTAGTTATTCGAGTGTGTGCGCGATAGATAAATTCCAAAGTCTAAAGCTCCTTGTTCCTCGTCAATTCAATTGTTGAGCATAAACTTGTACTCAAAAGAGAGTTTATACTTTTGTCAGACCTTGAGGAAGTGTAGCAGAGTCTCTACACTGTGGAATCAATGACGTGATACTGTAACAACTCTTTTGTTTCATAGTGAAATTCAGGCGGTGGGCTATCAGTGCGGGAGAGTGGACGTAGGCTTGGATTAAGCCGAACCACTATAAACCTTGTGTTCTTATTCTCTTTCCTAAACTTTTTTACTTTACTCGTAATTTTATTTATTTGTTAGAGTCTCATTTCTATTTTAAAGTCTGCTGTTAAACAGACTTAGGTTAAAAGTAAAGTTTTACACTATACTTCGCAAAAGTTTGTTTTCGCACCTATTCACCCCATAGGTGCTCGTACTAGCATTTACACGATTGAGATGTGTGACCGATCATGGGTGACTCCACTAAATTGGAAAATTCTCGTCGACCGGCACTAATATGATTTTATTGTCATTTTGGTACCTTGTGTTCGTAATTGAATCCTCGAGATTTTCATGACAATCGAGAGTCACCGTTGAGTCGAGTGGGTTCATAGTGGTTTGAAGAAAATCGACCACGAGTCATTTGCCCTAAAAATGTCTAAAAACTACTCGGTAGTCTAGATCACGCTAAAAACGCGCCAAATGAAAATTAACCATGAATTTAAGTCCGATTTCAAAAATTGAAGATTATGTCATGTCACAATAAATTCTAGGAACGTCAACTTAGTCTCAGAGGATTTTTCAGAGATTTCAAGATTCTTACAGAAAATTGTACGGACGTCGTGGAAAATTAACGGAAATTCGTATGTGCCGAATTTAAGCGAGTTTGGACTTTCAAGCAAAGCCTTTGAGTGTCAGGGAATTACAGAAAATTGTTCGGGATTTTTCTTCATCGAAATTGGACCTGAATTTGGGAAATTGAGTGAGGAAATTGATCCTAAAATTGGGAAATTCGGAGCTATGGTTGAGGGCTACAAATTTTGGCTTCAAAGTTGATTAATGGTGGAATTATTCTTCTAGAAAGAATTAGGGGACAAGAGGGATTAGATTGAGATCTTGTGGGACCAACTCATTCAATGTATTGGCTAAGGATTGAGACTTTTGTTCCCCTCACAACTGGCTTCTCCCTCACGCACGGCTCCCCCTCCATCTTCCTCCTCACGCGAGTAATTTCCCCTTTATTTTGCTTTCATTTCTCCCACCGAACTTGCTGCCTTTTTCTCTTTGATTTTCCTTTCTGTTGTGGCCATCGTTTTTCTTTCTTTGCGAATAGCCCACACCCCACCGAGAATTCTCCTTTGCTTGGCCACGCGTCCACGAGCTACCCATCCTTGGTCAACTAAAGAAGTTCTTCACCACCAACGTTGACCTCTCCATTCACCGAAGCTCTGCCCATCCACCGAAGTTGCTCATGCCATCATTATCATCATCATCCCATCTCCATTCTCCTCTTCACCGTTTGCCACGCCCATGCCAACACACCACCAACGAACTCATCCCATCTTCTCCATTATTATTTGTCTCTTTGGTCAACATGCAAATTCACCGAGGCTTTTGTTGACCGAAGCTCGTGTGGCCTCACGCCAGCAAACCACTGAAGCATCGTCCGCGCACTTCCCAGCTCTTGCCAAAGCCGCGCCAGCCCACTTCTCGGTCAACTCCAGCAGCAGCAATGACGCCGCGTGGTCTTCTCCAGCTCACGTGATTTAGGTTTCCTTCGACCGAAGCAGCAGTCTTCATGCTGTGGCCCTTTCGTCTCAGCCCAACAATTCGGCCCTTGGGGCCGTGAGCTTCACCAGCAGAAAGCCCACGAATTTTACTTGAAGTCAGGCCCAGATCTGCAGCATTTCGGCCCAGCATTTCCATCAAGTTTAGCCCATTTGAAGCTTAGCCCATTTGAAGCTTAGCCCATTCTTGAAGCCCAAAAGTCCAGCAGAGTTTCAGCCCGTGAAGCCCAGCAGTCTTCGACCCATCTTCAGCAGGCCCAACTCAACTTGGGTCCAGCCCAAAACCAAGAACAAATCTCAGTTTGGCTTAGATTTGTTGGGCCAAGTTAAAGGCCCGGTCCAAGCCCGCCAATGTCGTCGAAAGCCCGAGTGTCCGCCGTCGCAGTGATCCGGTCTCCGCTTTTAATCAAGTGAGTTTTGCTCACTAATAATTTCTTAGTTTGCTAATGATGCTTAAGGGTTGATTAGATTTAATTAAGTGCAATTAGGTGATTATATTAGTTTAGAGTAATTTAATTAGTGACTTAATGATGAATGTTAGGCATTTGACTAGTGTAATTAGCTAGATGATAGCCTATATTATTTTTGAATGCATCTCGAGATTTTTCCCGATCCGTTCTGGCGTCCAATCAGGCATTACTGGCCTAAATTGGATTTTTAGTATTTATTTAATAATTTTCGAAATTAATTAATTAATTATTTATTTTCCAGAAATTAGACCGGGATAGCCAACGACTGAAATTTTGTGCTGATTGTCGTGGCACAGTCCGTTTATTTAATTGAGCTTTATTTCATGCTAACTTGAATTATTTGTGAAAGTGAAAATTATTCTTTAATTGGATAATCGTTGGTTATTAATTGAAAAATAACTGGGCATCGGTTGATAATGCCAAAAATATTTGAGTGGACTACAGAAAATGTGGGAGTTATGGAAATGAAAATATTATATTTTGACTAAGGCCGACCGTGTCCTCACACACGGCTACTTTATCGATAATGATAAAAAGATGGAATTGATTGTATAATTGGGATGGTATACTATATCAGCCTACGGGCGATATGTCAGCTTATCATAGAGCAGTATACCTTATTAGTTTTAATGGAATATGTCGGTATACTATATCATCCTACGGGCTCTGATATGGCAGCTTAGCAAAGAGCTGTATACATTGTCAGCTTAGCAAAAAGCAATGTCGGTGTACTATATCAGCCTACGGGTGATATGATAGCTTAGCAGAGAGTAGTATACCTTATCAGCTTAGATTGAGCACTATCGGTATACTATATCAGCCTAAGGGCGATATGGCAGCTTAGCAGAGAGTAGTATACCCGATCATCTCAGAAGCGAGCTATACTATCTATTTATCAACTTAGCAGTGAGCAGTCCTGATATGAACGGACTTATAGATAGTATGAGATGAGCCAACCGAGAAATGGTCGAGATGACATGAAATCGACTAGGTCGATTGATCAAGATATCGATCTGTGATATGATTGTTTGGGTACCTATTGAACTGTGCTAATATGCAGGTGGAATATGAGGCCAAGGTAAGTTCTCTAACCCGTGCGTGTATAGGCAGCCCGGTTAGCGTATTGGTTTACTAATCGAGTCTTAGGGGTAGAACTTGCTGAGACGTGGTTTCAATGGTTATTGAATAACTATTTCAAGACCTTGATGAAAAGCCTGAGGAGGAGGAATCTAAAGAGGAGAACCGTAATGTGGAACCAGATGAGGAGGAAGATTTTGGAGAAGAATATGACCATGAGGAGGATCTTGAGTACGACCCGGATGAGGACTGAGATCCCATCTTGTTTTTTCAAACCTTGATTAGATGTGGATAAGTGTTAGATCAGACCCCTGTGAATAGTATTGCATTATATACTATGAGGTGCTTGTATAAAAGTGTGGTGGTGAATTTCAGTATGAAAATTATGGCCATGCTTTTCTATCCCATTGTTTTATTGTTTGGGGATTTATAGCTGCTTCTGTATGTGCTATTGAAAATGAAAGGGTTGACAATACGTAGTCCTGAGATATCGCATTTTAAAATCGACTAAAGATGAAGGATGGGCACGTGATCGAAGATCGGGGCATGACAGGGTAGTTCTTCTCATGTAATTTCAATTGTCTAGAAGTGTAGGCAACAACTTTGCTATCTTGCATAAGAACACAACCTAAACCTTCTTTGGATGCGTCGTAGTAGATTACGAAGACGCCACTTCCAGAAGGTAGAGTTAGAATAGGAACCGACACTAGCCGTTTCTTCAACTCTTGAAAATTGCGTTCACATTGGTCTGACCATTTAAATTTAATTTTCTTCTGAGTTATATGGGTAAGTGGACCAACAATCTTTGAGAATCCCTCTACAAATCGCCTATAGTAGCTGGCTAGCCCAAGAAAACTTCTCACTTCTGTAACATTAGTTGGACGATTCCACTTAACAACTGCTTCAACCTTCTTTGGATCCACTAATATGCCATCCTTTGAGGTCACATGACCCAATAATTCTATATGATCAAGCCATAAATCACACTTACTAAATTTGGCATACAACTTCTTTTCATGCAAAGTCTATAAGACAAACCTCAAGTGTTGTTTGTGTTCCTCTAAACTCTTCGAATACACTAGGATGTCATCAATGAAAACCACAATAAATTTGTCTAGATATTCACTGAACACTCTGTTCATCAATTTCACGAAGGCAGTAGGTGCATTTGTTAATCCAAAAGGCATGACGAGAAATTCATAATGGCCATATCTTGTTCTGAAAGCGGTTTTGGGCACATCATCTATCTTTATCTTCAACTGATGATACTTCGAACGAAGGTCGATCTTGGAAAATACCTGAGCTCCCTGAAGTTGATCAAATAAATCCTCAATCTGTGGCAAAGGATATTTGTTTTTGATCGTTACCTTGTTAAGCTCTCAATAATCTATGTAAAGCCGCATACTACTATCCTTCTTTTTCACAAATAGAACATGAGCTCCCCAAGGCGAAACACTAGGTCTGATGAAACCCTTATCCAAAAGCTCTTGCAGCTGCGTTTTCAATTCTTTCAATTCAGTGGGTGCCATCCGATATGGTGCCTTAGAGATTGGTGTTGTACCAGGCATCAATTCAATACAAAACTCAATTTCTCTATCAAGAGGCAAGCCTGGTAAATCCTCAGGAAACACACTTGGAAACTCTTTAACGATAGGAACATCTTCCAACTTTACTACAACCTTACTTGTGTCTTTTACACAAGCTAAATAACCACAACAACCCTTTCTCAAAAGTTTCCTCACTTGCAAAGCCGAGATCAACCTTGGAGAAGTGTTTTGACAACTTCCCGAAAAAGAGAATTCGAGTTGATTCGAAAGTCTAAATATCACTTTCTTTGAAAAACAATCAACAATAGCACGATAGGTAGATAACCAATCCATCCCTATAATAACATCGAAATCTCGAATATTTAACTCCACTAGATCCACGAGCATTTCAACATTATTAATCTGAATTACACATCTCTTGAACACATGATGACCAACTAAGAAATCGCCAGTAATAGTATCAACACACAATTCACATTCAAGAGGGTCAGGCAACATATCAAACTTATCTGCAAATTCAGTTGAAATGAAGGAGTGCATAGCACCAGGATCAAATAACGCATAAGCACATTGCGAGGCAATAGAAATATTACCTGCAACAACTGCCTTAGATGCTGCCGCATCCTCCTTCGTTATCGCAAAAACTTTCCCACTTGTACTTTGCCTTTGTTGGTTCTCTTGGGGCCTACCAACCAAAGGGGTATTCCTTCGCATGGAACAATGGTGTGGTAGGTGCCCTTGTCGCCCACATAGATAACATGATCTATTGTCAATAGGAGGATTCCTTTGTGTAGGACAATCTCGACGCATGTGTCCCATTTTCCCACATGAGAAGCATACTCCGGTTTTTCGATGACACTCACCGAGATGATAACTTCCGCATGTATTACAGGGGCCCCGGTTACTCGGATTTCTGAACTGTCTTGGTCAGCTGAAACCTCTTCACCTTCCACTACCATCAGTATGGCTACCTTGTACATTTGTGGGCTTAAACCTTTTGGGTTGAGGCACTCCTTGTGTGCCATGCTTCAGAATGCTTTGTTCCACCTTGATTGCTCATTCTAGCACATCCTTATAAGTTGTTACTACGAAAGGTGCAAGTGCGGAATTAATTTTAGGTCGAAGCCCTCCTAGGAAATGGTCGGCCTTATCTTCCTCATTTGCTACCAAGTGCTCCGCAAATCTACTCAACTAATTAAAGTGGACTGAATACTCCAAAATCGTGGAGTCACCCTGAGATATATGTACAAAGTCACCTTTCATCTTTGCCTGGAATGACTTTGGGAAGAATTGAGCATTGAACGCCTTTTTAAAGTCCTTCAAGGATATAATAACATCCCCACCTCCAAGACTTGGCTTCATTCCATCCCACAAAAAATCTGCTTCACCTTCTAGGTATTGGGTGGCAAATTTAACTTTCCAATCCTCAGGAACCTCTTCAGCTTCAAAGATCCCATCAATCTTTTTAATCCAAGGCTCAGCCGCAAGAGGATCAGCTTTCCCATCAAAAGTGGGTGGTTTCGCCTTTCTAAAATGGGCAAAAGTGCCTAAGCCAGTCACTCCATCTCCAGTTAATTCTTTTGCTTGGCGATACCAATGGATCATTACTTGTTCAAATTTAGTTGAATAGGTTGGCTCTTAATCCTCTTCTCTGACTTTGTGCAAGTCAGGACTCCTATCATAGTGGTCCTCAAGTCTCCTTCTCAAAGACGCACCTCGAGAAGCTTGAGGCATATCTCTAATATCAGGGGTAGCGACTCGTTTGCCTTTGCTGCTCCTACGAAGCGAGGCAAGTGTCTCAGAGTCTGTACTCATGATCACCTGAATCCAAGAATGAAACTACACCTTAGAATCTAAAAGACTGACGCAAAAATAAAATCTATCACACAACCTCACAACATCCCATAATTACATCCAAAAAGATCAAAACTTAGGCTTCGATACCATTTGTAACACCCTGGGTCTCCATTGTACACATATTGTCTACTTTGGACACTAAGTCCTCACGGTTTTGTTCTTCTCGGGACAGCCCATACTACCCCAAGAAAACGCGTATGTACAGTTAGAGGGCCTATTGCCTTATAAACTAGCCTAGGACTCCCTCCCTAGGCAATGTAGGACAAGAGAGGGACTCCTCCCTTGCGCACGTTCGGGGACCAAGGCGCGGACGCACCGCCATCCCTCCTCCCTGCGCACCGCTACTCGGGCCGTCACACTCTCCTCACCCGTGTACTGCCGAGGCAATCTTAGTCCGTACCTCTGTACTGCTCCGAGTTTGGGTCGTCACACTCTCCACCCCTTAGAAACACAGGGTCCTCGTTGTGGCCCCACACGCGGTCCACACGCGGTCGTGAACCCCAAAACTACAAAGAATAGGAATGACAAGGCCGTCCTTCCACACGAAGGACACAACCACAAACATAACCAACAACCTGATATAAACTTATATATATATATATCTCAAACCATATATATACATATCAGATAAACCAACAAATTGATTGTGACATCGGAGTTTCTATAATCCACCAAAAAGATATATACATTTAGAACTCAGACAATCCAACCACTAGCAAAGATCATGTGCACCACTTCCTTAAGCCATACCAAAAAACAAAATAGAACTCCCCAAAATTTTCCCACCAACGGCGCTCTCGCTCTATTCGCCGCTAACCAAGGAACTTGAAAAGATTAAAGGAGGAGTGGAATGAGTAACAACAGCTTAATGAGTAGTACATATCTTCTAAGCAGATCGAACAACCACTATGCATGTATACAAAGCAATACCAAACTTCATAACGCCAACTCAATATATAAAATACATATCAAATCTTATAAGAGTTATTTCTTACCATCAAAGTTTTATACTAATATGGAAAACTCATTTAAATCGCCATCAAAAGTCAAGTATCAATGGTCGAATCCATTGAATAATCTCCATCAAAAACACATATCAATGGTCTATCCATTGATTCTTCTCACATCAAACACACGTCGATGGTCCATTCATCGACCAATCTTTTGCTCAATAACTAACTATGGTCACAACACAATGCCTTGTGACAAGGCGACCAAGATTTCCCCTTGGCAAGGTCTCGACCTACAAAGTCGATAGCTGGGCCCAGAATGATATCCTAAACTTGGTATGCATACCCCAAAAACACCTCATTTGGTTCACAATCATATTGAGCATAAATAATCATTCTCCAATACTAGAAATCAAATCCAGAAATCAATATCTTAAACCAAACAAATAACATTTGCGGCATAGCCCATCATCCATTTCATATCCATTTCTCAAGTCATCATAAACCTTTTTCATAAATCAGTCGCAAAGCAATTTCATATATATTTCTCCACTTACTTCATATAATACGCTTTTCAAACATCCACAATCAACCAAAGAGTAGCAATTGCTCGATCTGGCTTTTATGCAATAAAAATGCTCTTCTTGATTCAATATATATACATATATATACTTCAAGACATGATTTTACAAAACCAAAGAAGATATAGTACCACTCACCTCGTCGTCTACGACCAAACGACGAACGATACTCATATCGTCGAACTCAAGGCCCTATCAAATAACCGAGAAAAATGTTAAAATCTAATAAAACTCTATCTCAACTACGAAACAACTAAATTATGCATTAACTCTAACAAAATGACTTCTAAGCGCTAACAAATCGCATAACCAAAACAATTGTTCAAGACATTCGTGACGCGGAGTTTAAGCGCAAAACTTAGTTACGCAATAACTTCCTCCTCTGAACCCCGTTCCGAACGTACTTATAGTCAATAAAGAGCCCTTGACACATATTACAAGAATCCCAACTCGACCGTCCCAAAATCAAGCCGAAAAATGACAAAATACGGACCCAAAGCTGCTGGACGTGTGCTATTCACTGCGCACGGGAAATTTTGAAATTTTGTTTCGGACAAACCATAAGCTCAAATCATGATTCGTAAAATCCCATGGCTCCACAACACCATAAACTACCATTCCTACAAAAATATGTGGCTCAACGACTCCAAAATCGGACTTCGCCGCTCGATTTTCCAAAAATTCCGAATTTGAACACTAAACCCATAAATTACTTCAATTGGACGAACGATGGGCCTAATCTCTTACTGGGTGCTACACTATGGAGTCAAGTCGATTGGCGAGGCATTCGTGGCGTGCATGTGCCAAAACCCCTTTCCTTTCTTCCCCTTTCTCTTCTTCTTATTCTTCTTCTTCTTCTTCTTTTCTTTCTTTTCTTTTTGGTCGAGGGACCTCTCAGCTTCTATTTAACCGACCCCTCTCCCCTCTCCTTTTTGCTTATTGACTTTTCAACTTCTTTTTTTTTTTTCTTCTTTTGGGGCTCACTAACCTAATATTACAACAACACCTGCCGTGCCGCGTGTGGGCTCCAATCGTCAAGGTATTGAAAACTCTTCTCTCTCCTCTCTCTTTTCTCTACACACGCTTTCTCTCTCTCTCTTGTCTCTCTATTCACCCCCTGTAGTGCACACTTTTCTCTATCGCCTCTCTGCACGCTTTCCTCTCTCTTCTGCCTCCCCTTCACACTCTCTCTTCTTTCTTCTCTCTCCTCTCATGCTCTGTCTTGTTGGAGATATGCACAAATCGAGCTGAAGATTGTAATCAATCGATCCAAGATTACAGGAGATTGTGATTATTTAATTATGTCAATCTGTGATTGGATTTCATTTGATGAATATTCTTTTTCTTTAGTTAGACATTTAATGTACTATAAATAGGACATCATACAACATAAATTGAATATACAAAAATACAAGAAAACCTTGAGTCTTCTCTTGTGCTTGGCCTATTCCTCCATTTCTGACATGGTATCAGAGCTAGACTTTTCAACCTAGCTTCCGCCAAACTCTTTGAATTGCCTCTATTCCTTTCTCACAAATTAGTTTCTACAAAGAAGCAGAGTAATTCATCATGGCCAAGAATACTCAAGGAGAAATCTCAGTTGAGGAAAGACCAAACTCACCTCATAGTAGGAATCTAGCCTTAGTCGACCCCTCTGAAGATGACCACTCGACGGCTCAACATACTGCCAACCCGACACTTGCTCCAGCCAATGTTTCCGGCCCAACTCAATGGCCATCAGTCCCATGGTTTCCCTTTCAGGGTCCGTGGGGAATTGGGCCAGCTCAGTCGTGGGTTCCATACGGAACATCTGGAGAAGGGTTCTCGAGCACTGGCACAGGCCCAACGGGAATAAGCTTGACGGGCACAGGCCCGAGACCCGAAGCATCTTCGATGGTTCAGGGAGGGAATCCCTACCCGAATGTAAGACCCGGCTACCGGAATGCAGGACCTGGATACCTGGCGTTCATCTTTCCAGCCAGCGGCAGCTGGCCGGAACACGGCGACCCATTCTACACGTCGCCGAGCGACAGACCCGAGCTACAGCTCATTTCCTTAAAGCTTACTTACTGGACCTGAAAACTACACTACTTGGGCTCAAGATCTTCGGCAGGCGCTGGTGACCAAGGAGAAAGAAGGTTTCATAGATGGAAGCATACCCTTCCCGACCGACGAACGCTCGCAATGGCACTGGCACAGGTGCAATTAGCTCGTGCGGACGTGGATCAAGAATTGTTTGGCTCCTGAGGTGGCCATCGGACTTCCACCAACTGAAGACTCGAAAGCGATTTGGGAGGCGATCCGAGAGATGTACGGCAAGCTTGATCGAGCCAAGCTTTTCTCCCTCACCCAAGCTGTATTTGACCTGAAACAAGGAAATCAGACCGTCACGACATGTTTCAACCGGCTCTCTGCCCTCTGGAACGAACTCGAGGCTGCTGAGGAGAGACTCGAGGGACCGGAGGAAACCCTAAATCAGTATAGGGCTATTCGAGACAGAGAAAGATCAACTCGATTTTTGCTGATTTTAAATGAAAGTTACTCACATTTCAGGTCCCAAGTGCTTGCAATGGAGCCGTCACCATCGCTCCGGCGGATCTACTAGTTGGCGGTCCAAGAAGAAAGCTAGAGGATGGCGGTGACTGGACTCGCGCGAACCGGAGAAGGAACGGCGTTCGTGGCTCTCGAATCTGGCCCATTGACGGCCAAGAACCTCTCATCGGCGTTCGCTATTCCCGGATCTGGCCTTACTCCGGCTGGCAACTCCTCGTACACCTTCTCTCCAACGGATCAGCCCTTCGGGTTCCATGGAGAAAGCTTCTATCGCACGAATGAGAGAAAGAAGGAGGAAGGAAACCCTAATTTCAGGGTGGACGGCTCAAATCAGATCTTCAGATCTGACGGTCATTATTCAGCTAATGCCCTAGCCGAATCCAACGACTCCGGTTCCTTTAGGGGATCCTACGGTCCAAGAAATTTTGCACCAAAGGAAAATATTAGAGGAAAAGACAAATTATATTGCAACTATTGCAAACGACCTCATCACACGGTGGAAACCTGTTGAAAATTACACAGTAAACCCGGGGATAAAAGAAAGAAGGAATCTTCAGTTAATCAAGTCACTGGGCATAATATCAACCAGTCCACTACACAAAATCAGTATCAGGAAATAATGAAGGCCCTAAAACAACTGGAAGTTTCCGAAAAAAGAGCAGGCTTCTCAGGTACCTCATTTTGCCTAAGCTCTATTTCTCATGATGCATGGATCATTGACTCAGGTGCTAGTAACCACATTATCTGTGACGAGAGTTTCTTTTCTCATATTCATGCACATATTTTCCTAGTCACTGTGAAACTTCCAAATGGGAATACTACAAATGTCACAAAAATAGGGACAGTACATCTTAGCTCTTCCATTACCCTTAAAAATGTGCTTTATATTCCTCAATTTGAATTCAATCTTATCTTAGTGTCAAAAGCCTGTGAGGATAATTCATGTCGAATCCTCTTCAACTCTGACACATGTCTTTTTCAGGCCCTTTTGACTGGCAAATTGATGGGCTTGGGTAGTCTCTCACAAGGGTTGTATTTTGGACAAGTTTTCCCAAAAATATTGATTTACCATGTTTTTTTGTGAATAAGGAATTATTGTGTAACGTTGCTACCAATGATAAAGCTATCATTTCTCATCGACGTTTTGGTCACAGTGCTTTCTTTCCACATCCTAAATGTGATATTTGTCCTCTCACAAAACAATCACGTGCCCCTTTTTTCACAAGCAAGTCCCATACTACAGAGAATTTCTCTTTAATTCATGTAGACATTTTGGGACCCTATCATACACCACATCGTGATGAGTCTTGTTTTTTTCTCACTATTGTTGACGATCATTCTCGTGCTACATGGGTCTTCCTTATGCAATCAAAGAGTCAAGCTC
Source organism: Eucalyptus microcorys (assembly GCA_014182515.1). Classification (NCBI taxonomy): domain Eukaryota; kingdom Viridiplantae; phylum Streptophyta; class Magnoliopsida; order Myrtales; family Myrtaceae; genus Eucalyptus; species Eucalyptus microcorys. The sequence goes on along the minus strand of CM024562.1, from coordinate 31,162,739 downwards.
TTTCTCATTTGAGAGATTTTTTCATTCTGACAAAAAATCAATTTGGAAAATATGTTCGATGCATTCGAACAGACAATGGGAAAGAATTCTCTAGTCATGATTGTCAATCCTTATTTTCCTCACATGGAATTCTACATGAAAGTACGTGCACTTATACACCTCAACAAAATGGGGTTGTTAAGCAGAAACACCGCCATCTTCTAGAAGTAGCACGTGCACTTAAGTTTCAAGCTTTCATTCATGAAACTTTCTGGGGAGATTGTGTGATCACAGCAGCCTACCTGATCAATCGCATGAAAACTAGGGTTCTCAATGGACGTACCCCATTTGAGATTTTATTTGGAAAGAAACCTGAAGTGGATCATTTAAGAGTTTTTGGCTGCTTGTGTTATGTTGCTGCTTTGGGTCCTCGTGACAAGATGAGTCCCCAAGCCAGACAATGCATTTTTATGGGTTATCCAACCTTCCAGAAGGGGTACCGTGTTTTTGAACCATCGACAGGTGATTTCTTCGTAAGTAAAGATGTGGTTTTCCATGAGGATGTGTTCCCTTTTCAAGATGAAATATCTTCCAATGAATCTTCAAGCTCAAATCAGCAAAATAGAAATTTTCTATTTGAGGAAGATTTATCACTCAGTCCACAATATATATGTGTCCTGACTTCTTCTCCCGTGATCGAAACAAATGCAGCATCCTTACTTGCCTTTGAATATTCATCTCCGGGCTCTACAGTATCCATTGAAGAGACATCTAATTCAGAACAATTATCTCCTCAATCTATTTCTGAAGAATCATCTCCTACACCTGATCATATTCCCCCAAGACGGTCAGGACAAACCACTTGTCCCCCAACTTGGACAAAGGATTATGTTTGTGCATCTCTCAACTCATTAGGTACTCCATACCCTATCTCCTCTTATGTCTCGTTTGATTGTCTATCTATGGAATATATGTGCTGTATTAGTCGTATCTCCGAAGAAATGGAACCATCATCTTATGATGTGACCGTTCGTGATCCACGCTGGCAAAAGGCTATGGAAGTTGAGTTACATGCATTGGTAGAGAATCACACATGGGATATAGTACCACTACCTGTTGATCGTAAGCCAATTGGCTGCAAGTGGGTATACAAGATCAAGTATAAGGCTGATGGTTCAGTGGAACGCTATAAGGCTCGCTTAGTGGCAAAGGGCTTTACACAACGTGAAGGTTTTGATTACCATGAAACGTTCTCTCAAGTTGCCAAAGATGTCACTATTCGTTCCTTTCTTTCTGTTGCTGCTTTCCAAGACTGGAAACTACATCAAATGGATGTCCACAATGCTTTTCTTCATGGAGATCTTGATGAAGAAATATATATGGATCTTCCACCGAGATTATGGCGACAGGGGGAGTCTGGAGTGTGTTGTCTCCATAAGTCCCTTTATGGACTCAAGCAAGCTTCTCGTCAGTGGTATGCAAAATTCACCCCAGCCCTTACAACCATTGGTTTCAAGCAATCCAAGTATGATTATACCCTATTCTCTTGGACTAAAGGTACGTCTTCAATCTACCTGATGATATATGTTGATGACATACTTATTATGGGAAATGATGAATTGGGCGTCAAGAGACTTAAGGAACATTTGCATTCTAGCTTTCGTATTAAAGATTTGGGATCTCCCAAGTATTTCCTTGGCATTGAGATTGCTCTATCAGAGCTAAGAATTGCCTTTAGTCAACGGAAATTTGTATTGGAGATTATATCATAAGCAGGCTTATCAGGATGTAAACCGGCTGTCATCCCTATCGATCAGAACATCAAACTACTGTTGACTATGATGTTGGATCATCGTCTAAGATTGACGATCCTCTGCTTAAAGATCTATCCCACTATCAAAGGCTTGTAGGGAAACTTATATATCTCACTATGACTAGGCCGGATATATGTTATGCAGTTCAGACACTTAGTCAATTCATGCATAGTCCGAAGGAGTCTCACATGAATGCAGCCTTGAAGGTTATAAAGTATTTGAAGAAATGTCTAGGCCTTGGATTACTTCTTTCACGAGATTGCAATCTCGAAATGGCAGCTTATTGTGACACAGATTATGCCACATGTCCTATGAGTCGAAGATCAGTCACTGGTTTTTGCATCTAGCTGGGAGAGTCGTTACTTGCATGGAAAACGAAGAAGCAATCCACTGTATCTCTTTCATCTGTTGAAGCCGAGTATAGAGCTATGGCTAAAACAGTTTGTGAAATAGTTTGGATATGAGGCTTACTTTTAGATCTTGGGATACAAGTCAAAGGGCCAACAAACATATATTGTGACAATGATGCAGCAATCAAACTTGCAGTAAATTCCGTTTTTCATGAAAGAACGAAACACATTGAAGTTGACTGTCACTATACTCGAGATAAAATCCAAGAAGTGGTAATCAAGACAAATGGAATTGGAACTATGGAACAGCCTGCTGATATCTTTACCAAACCATTATGTCAAAGACAACACGCATATCTACTGAGCAAGCTTGGCATCTTGGACATATATCAGCCATCAGCTTGAGGGGGAGTGTTGGAGATATGCATAAATCGAGCTGAAGATTGTAATCAATCGATCCAAGATTACAGGAGATTGTGATTATTTAATTATGTCAATCTGTGATTGGATTTGATTTGATGAATATTCTTTTTCTTTAGTTAGACATTTAATGTACTATAAATAGGACATCATACAATGTAAATTGAATATACAAAAATACAAGAAAACCTTGAGTCTTCTCTCGTGCTTGGCCTATTCCTCCATTTCTGACATGTCTCACTCGACTTTCTCTCTCTCTCTTCACCGTCTCCTCTCGCTCCCACCGAGCCCTTATCTGACCGACAAACCACCATGGCCGACCAACGAACTTCGCAACGGCGGAAGCAGAGGCCATGTGGTGGTTTGTCAGACGAGGGTTCGGTCATGACTTAGAAGGAGAGAAAGAGAGCAGCCGGGAGGGGGCAGCAACTTGGTGACGGCAGAGCCAAAGGGGCGACGCTATGGCTTATCAGTCAGATGACGGTGCAGTAGCTCATTCCCGCGTAGCTGTGCCTCGAAGTTACCTTTGCCGTCGCAAAGTTTGTCGGTCAAGTGCGATGGCTTGTCCGACGAACCATTGCATGGTTCCACCTCCGCATCAAAAGGTTGCCTCTGTCGTCATTGTGGAGTTCATTGGTTGGGTGTGGTGGTTCATCAGTTGGGTTAGGGCATAGTGGCTTGTTTGATGAATCACCGGGCGGCCTTCGCCTCCGCTTCAAAACAGGTGAGATAAAGAGCGTGCACTGTAGGGGGTAAACACAAAGAGAGAGAGAGAGAGAGAGAGAGAGAGAGAGAGAGAGAGAGAGAGAGAGAGAGTGCGAGAGAGGAAAGAGGAGCTTTCAATGCTCTGAAAATTGGGCCCATACGCGACACATGTTGCACTCTTAAGGCCTTCTTATGTGCCAGGATTGCCATGCTGACACATGAAAGGCACTCAATATTTTCTCAGAGGCATAGGCTAAGGGAGGAGACAAGTCATGGCTGAGCGAGGAGGGCGAGTTATGAGCTCATTCATGGGCTAACTAATGAGATTGTCATTTTCTCATTTTCCAAATGAGATCTAAACAAAGAAAACATTTTTGATCATATATCATCAAACAGGGGAGAACTAACCATTTTCCCAATTAATTATTTTCCAAAAAGTATATTCTTTTATCATGGAGTTTTCTCCCAAACAAACATACGCGAAATTTTAATCCCTCACATTATTTTTCCAGTGATTCATTTGAAATTGTAGCAATCAAAGCCTTAAAGAGAAGATGTTCAGTCTTCACCATCATTTATGTTAAACAATCCAATCCAAAAACTTAAATTGATACCATATGTATAAAAGTAGTAATTCAATTAAATCCGTAAGTCAAGGGGTCTCATATATTTCTACATTTCCTCTCACAGGCAAGGCGGATTAAGAATAACACGTGTTATTTGATGAATGGGATGGAGGCACACATGAAATTTACTAGGACAAATCCTAAGTTTTCATATGATGTTAGAAAGTTATTGGCATCTCTCTACGTTAGCGCATGTATAGCATACAAGATGCCATAGAGACAAATTTTGTAAATGGATGATTACAAAAAGCACGAGGATTGCAACTAATATTAAATCACCTCCCCTTTTATGTTACAAAAAACATGGGGTTCTCTTGTATTTTTTGAAATAACTAGCCGATAAAAAATGTCAATAATTTATGTGTAAATATTTTTGTAAATGATGGAAATATTTTTCATTCATTTATTTTTTAAACCAATATAAGTGATTATTTTTAGAAAATGTGTCCAAATCATCTTCTTCTTTTTTCGCTAAATAAATGGAGCCTAAATATAAAATTGAAGATATCTTTTACAAAACTTGAATATATTGTTCACGATCATCCCTTTTGTAAGAGATATGGGGGCATCTAGTATTTTCTTTTCTTTTTTAATCAATATCTTGCAACTCACACAATTTGAATATTTTTTTAATTCACAAGATTTGAAATCGTCATAGTATATAATTGTTGGCACAAAAATTAATGTATGCATTTTTCATAACATTTTGACATTTGAATAACATTTTAAGTTTTGATGAGACAGAGAAAAAATGTTTGCTTTCGATTAAAGGATGAGTGTATTGAAAGTTCTCAAACTTGTCGTGAAAGTGCAATTGAATTTTAAAACTCTGAAAAATGTAATCAAGTCCTAAAATTTAACGAATTGGTACAATCGAGTCCTTCTGTAACATCGCCAATTTGTCTAAATGTTAATGGATTACTTAATTGCACCAATCACAACAATTATCGGTTGTTTTAGGATTTGATTGTATTTTTTGAAAGTTTTAAGACTAGATATTCCAATGCACTTATCTCTTACTTTAATGATTATGAAATTTTGAAAAATCTTTAATGATGATGTTTAGCTTCTAAACTTAAATATGATTCACTATGATTGATTATTGAATTGGCTGAAAAGTAATTCATAAGCATCCTTAGAAATTAAATAATATATATATATATATAAGAAATGTGTTACAAATTACATCTTCAATTGCATTATGATCATCAATAACGTAATAATATATATTTTTTTTGGTAAAATAAAATAACGTAATAATATATTTGTACTTCATAATATTATAACTGATTTTTCTTTATCACATTTCATATAAACAATTCCCAGTCATTTTCTCTTTTTACCCGACATGTGCGTCAATCGATATAAATGTTTCCAAAGAGATGCTATTTGATTCAAAGTTTTATTGAAAATAGTTATGTATATACAATATTCCAGATCCAATTTTATTATATACATTGCACTCATATCAAAATTTCTCCATGTTTCAAGCTCTATCGGGCCGATACTTTAACCTCACATAAGTAAATTTTCAACTGATTGTGTCAGCCGTTCACTCACGCATCAAATATACTTCGATCTCGAGAAGACTAATTGTGAACCCGACTAAAAAGAAACAAACCAATCTCACCAAAACCCTCAGTCTCATGGAGCTCCATCGTCGTTCCAGCAACACCAACAAAACCCAAACAATGAAGGAAGCAATCGTGCTTTATCCTTCACCGGCCATCAGCCACCTCATCGCCTTGGTGGAGCTCGGCAAGCTCCTCCTCACCCACCGCCCTTCCCTCTCCATCCACATCCTCAGCACCAACCAAGCCTACGACGCCGGCTCCACCACCGCCGACATTGCCTCTGTCTCCGACACTGTCCCATCCATTGCCTTCCACTACTTTCCTGCCACCACCCTACCCCCGGACTTCTCCAGCACCTCCCCTAACTATGAACCCTCGCCATCGAGCTCCTCCGCCTCACGACCCCAATGTCCGCCGCGTCCTCACCTCTATCTCCGAAAACCATGTCGTTCACGGCCTCATCATTGACTTCTTCTGCGTCTCTGCCGTCGCCATCACGCGCAAACTCAACATCCTCTGCAACTGATTCTTCACTTCGGGCGCCGGCTACCTAAACTTCTTCCTTTACGTCCCAACTCTTCACGACAAGTTTGCCAAGAGCTTTAAAGACTTTGACGCCCCCACAGATGTCCCGGGCTCACCGCCTATACCGCCCTCTGATGTTGCGAAGCCAATGCAGGATCGCTATGACAAGGCCTACTCATCCCTGGAGATGCAGACTTCTGCCGGGATCATAGTCAACGACTTCGAAAAGCACGCAGCCAGAGCTATACGAGCCATCTTGAACGGCGAGTGTGTGCCCGGCGGGCCCACTGCACGGCTTTACTGCATCGGGCCGCTGATCTCTAGCAAGGGAGATGACAATGGCAGATCGCTAGATCTCTCACGTGACTGGACTCGCAGCCAAGAGGGAGCGTTGTGTTCCTGTGTTTCGGGGGCTTGGGCGTGTTCTCGGTGATACAGTCGACGGAAATAGCGTCGGGGCTGGAGAGGAGCGGTCAACTGTTCTTGTGGGTGGTCCGTAACCCATCAGAGGACAAGAACCAAAAGGCCTCCATGTTTGCGATGCCCGCCCCAGACTTGGACTCGCTGCTTCCGGAGGGCTTCTTGGAACGTACCCAGGAGAGGGGGCTCGTGGTCAAGAAATGGGCCCCGCAGGTGGCCGTGTTGAGCCACCCGTCGGTGGGCGGGTTCGTGACTCACTGCGGGTGGAACTCAGTCCTTGAGGCAGTGTGTGCAGGCATACCGATGCTGGCGTGGCCGCTCTATGCGGAGCAGCGGCACAACAGGGTGCTGCTGGTGCAGGAGATGAGGATCGCCCTACCGGTGGACGAGTCAGAGGACGGGTCGGTGAGGTCGGAGGAGGTGGAGAAGCGAGTCAGAGAATTGATGGAGAGTGAGGAGGGCAAGATGGTGAAAGAACGAACGCTCGCCATGAAGGAAGAAGCTAAGGCTGCTCTGAGCCCCGGCGGGTCGTCTCGGTCGGCGTTGGCCAGACTCGTTGAGTCGTGGAAGCGCGAGTGAAACGCGCCGGACTCATTGACTCGTTCGGCCGTCTTCTGATGATATTTTCTCGTCGTCTTTTAGGTAGGCAACATTCGAGGGAGGCGAATGGACGGACGTCACAGACGAAGTGGCGTGTTCTTTCTATGCATCGGTTTTATCAGTAAACGTAAGCAGAACGTGCGCATGGTCGAGTTTTGTCTTGTATGCTGCGCTTTGATCCCCCCCGTGCAAACAAAGTCCTTTGTTTTATGGGTGAAATAAAATCTTTCTTAGACTGTACACTCCAAATCATTCTCTCCCTCTGTGTTACCTATCTCCATTTTCGGGCGGATTAGCAGACCGCAACGGTACAAAATCTTGGTACCAGGGTTGCAGTGCTCTCTAAGTTACAGCAGCTTTTGAGGAATCATTTCATTCGGCTATGAAGCGCTCTTACTGTAGAACAACCCAGTTACCCATTCGTCGTTAGCACCTCACGACATGTTACTGGTTATTTTCTTTTCGGCCATAGACATAGACAACCAATGAACTGTTAAATACATGGGCTGTCGCATTCGGAGGTTCTACATCGGACGAAATTGCGGACGAAATTGCCTACGTAATCTCTCTATGCACAGGCACGCGGGGGAGGACGGCGTTGCAGGCAGATTCCGGCATTAACGCTATTGTCGAACACGTGTGTGCAAGCGGGAGTCTTTAATCTCCATCAACTACATCCATAGCCCAATATATGTGCACAGCTATTTTCAATTATGAAAGTTACTTTCATGATAATGAAATTGGCAATAAAAACATGCATAGCTATTTTCAATATTAAAAGTTACTTTCATGATTATGACATTTGACAAAATCTTAAATGACGATATTTATTTTCTAAATTTACGTAGCGATTCACTACTGAAATGGTAAAAAACCAATTCAAGAGCATCTTTAGAGATTAGATAAATATACGTACTAATTGCGTTACAAGTTACACATTTGATCATATTATATTGATCATTAATGTATTAATAAACCCGTAACTTAAAATTAGGGCTAAGCATTGGTCCAGAGTCAACCAAACCAGCCTAACCTAGCCAGTCCTAGTCCGGTTCCCATGGAGACCAGGTCAATCCTTAGTCCTAGGATCCCCGAACCCTGCACAATGTAGGTTAATTCTTTGTCTTGGAGGTTTAGAGTTAGTCCAACTCCGACCAACCTTATATAAATTTTATAATATAATAGATATATATCAAGTAGAATATGTATTAGATATATTATATATTATAAACTTTTGTCTATTCTAAATTCTAACACCTCTTGTTCTGTCCTCTTCACAGTTCAGTTTGTCACATAAATTAAAAAGTGAAAAGAAACCGAGCCCTAATTCAACCAAAATAAAAAATAAAAACCCTCTTTGCTCACCTTGGCCTTGCTCGCCTACTCGCCTTGATTCAGTCACCTCTGTCCACTCGCCTCTAGCCTCTTCTCACTCACCTCATGTGTTCATTTTTATGGTTTGTTTCTTTTAGTAAGTATGAAATTTCTGTTGTTATCTTTTCTTATATTTACATTTGATATGTGATTGTGTCCATAATTTGGTTACTCAATGTCGCATTATTGATGCATATATAATTTGCAATAGTACACTTGTCCTTTTAAAGAATACGAAAAGTGAAATAAAAAAATAATCAGTTAGTACTAGACTTATAGGGTCAGTCTGGTACTCGGCTTTAAGCTCAAAAGGATTGCTCCTCGATCCCAAAAATTGGGAATCAATACTGTGCAAGTCGATTCCTAGATTTGGTGTTAGACCGATCCAATCCGGATCATGCTTACCTTTACTTAAAATACTATGATTAATTTTTTTTATTGGGTTATTCTGAACAGCTTTCTATTGTTTTCTTTTTCTACCTAACTCGAGCTCAATGAAATCTAAGGGAATACTCAGATTGAAGCAAAATTAGTTGCACCAAAAAGAAAGGGAACAAAGGAAAAGGAAAAGGAAAAGAAGGACGCAATGTTCTGATGATCCTTTGTGTTTTCTCTCTCGCCTAAATCGACTCCACGGATTTTCGTATGTCTTATAATCACCATTGGAAATTTCTCAGGCCTCGGCTTGAGGAGGTGCAATTTTAACGTAATGCCCATGCACATAATTTGCATGTCCGTACAATCAATCCATCAAAAGAATAGACAGTGCCGAATTTGCACGTTTGGCATCTCTAGACTATACCTTAACACAAAGAAAAATTATAAATCATCATATATTCCGATCATTATTGATAATTTACACCTAATGACATGTAAAAATAGAGAATTGCCATATGCACATGTACTTTATATATAATTTCATTTATCGAAAGATTTGATAACATAGAATTGAGTTTTCAAATAAGTCAATTACATGGTGTTTTCTCGATGGTGTTTTCAATTAAGATGCAATGCTCAAATTGTAATTTTAGCTAATCAAGAAGGAGGCATTCAAAATGGCGAATACGCTAATCATGCCTTCATTCCTCATTGTCAAGGATTAGGGAATGCTCCTGATCCTTCCTCTAACAATGCCCGAATGCTACATTCGCCTAGCCGGATTAGCTGTGTTGCTCAATCAAGCCTTTATTATTGTGCTTGTGACCAGATCTACGACATTATTGTGCTAAAAGTCAAGAAATGCCAGTTCTGTTTTACTTAAGGAATTGGTACAGGCTCAGCTGCTCTTTGTCAAACCATTCCCTTTGGGACCAAGAATCAAACCCATCGGCGGTCCAAAGAAAGGAAACTGGTTGATAGAACACAATCAATGCTTTTTAAAAAGCCCTCTCCAAAGTTGCGTAGAAGTCCCACTAATTTAAGAATGGACCCTGCAAATATAACCATACCGTTGTTACTATAAATAACGGTGCCATAATGACCACAAATTCCCATTTGTGAGGATTTGTCAATAAGAGTTAGGGAAATTTAGAGAAAGTTTTTGAAGACCATAACTACAGTAATATAGAAAAGCAAATTGTGGTATCATTATTTTATCATGAAATGACAAGATTTTGGAAAATTGAATTTGGAAATTTTTTTATAGTTATTTTTTTTTTTTTGTTATATTATAGTTCTGTTTAATGGCATTACAAATATTTTCCAGTATATTGCTTCAAACCAAATCCCAAAAGAAAAAAAGAAGAAGCATAGATTGTGCATTGGACAAAAATATTCTCACTTTTAACGGATCCAAAAAAATCATGAATTACTTAAAAGGATAGAATAACCTACCATTGAATTTTCCATCTACAAATTGATAAATTCGCTAAAAAAAGTCAATTTGGAATATTAACTTTTGGTTAGGGAGCAAAGGAACTTGATTCACTAGTGTGAAAAATGTTTTGCATTGAAGCTGTTAGTAATCCTACATTTATTTTCTCTCAATATAAAAATGTTTCAATCGTTCTTTTTTGTACTTAATATAAAAAAAGAAAATCTAACACTGATAATGTTAATATGTTTTATTTTTTATTCTGTTATTTTCATTTTGGCTGATTTTTTTTTTCTATTACAAGAAATCTCAGTCGATGGGCTATAAAACCCAAATGGGATTCATGATTTTTCCAGAGAATCAGGTATTCTCTGGTAAAATATGTGGTGTACACCACTGTCCTCCTTTTATTTACCTTTATAAAACAGTTACAACGAAATGATCGTATGAATGAAGGATCTAGTGAAATGCCAGCCCAAACCAGTGAGAAGCTGTTGTACATATAGTCTATAGAACATGATGGGGATCAATATCATCTTAACAATTGATTTTATATGGGTCTCTCCCGTGGACCTGCATTATCAATGATTGGAATGAGTTAGTCTACGTTATCTTTGTAGACTAAAAAAAAAGAGCAATATTATCACCTCACATTAATTAATTATCAATTTCCCATGATTGTGTCGGCCATTAACAGACCAATCTGACCAAAGTTGATAAGACCTCGATCTCGAGAAGATTACTTGCTAACCAGAACAAAAAGAAACAAACAAATCTCACCAAAACCCACAGTCCCAGAGGGCTTAAACGTCGTTCCAGCAACACCAACAAAGCCCAAGCAATGAAGGAAGCAATCGTGCTGTATCCTTCACCGGCCATCGGCCACCTCATCTCCATGGTGGAGCTCGGCAAGCTCCTCCTCACCCACCGCCCTTCCCTCTCCATCCACATCCTCATCACCAACCAAGCTTATGACGCCGGCCCCACCACCGCCTACATCGCCTCCGTCTCCGCCGCCATCCCTTCCATCGCCTTCCACTTCTTCCCTGCCACCACCCTCCCCCGGACTTCTCCACGACCTCCCCCACCACTAGACCCTAGCCCCGGAGCTCCTCCGCCTCAACAACCCCAACGTCCGCCACGCCCTCACCTCCGTCTCCGAAAACCATGTCGTCTACAACCTCATCATCGATCGCTTTCGCTTTGCTGCCGTCGCCGTTGCGCGCGAGCTCAACATTCCCTACTACTACTTCTTCACTTCCGGCGCTGGCTACCTCAGCTTCTTTCTTTACCTTCCAACTCTTCATGACAAGTATGCCAAAAGCTTAAAAGACTTTGACGCCCCAATAGATGTCCGGGCACACCGCCGATACCACCCTCCGATGTTGCGAAGCCGTTGGAGGATCGCTATGATGAGGCCTACGAGGGCTTCTTGGATTCGTCCCTGAAGATGCAGACTTCGGCCGGGATCATAGTCAACACCTTCGAGAAGCTCGAGCCGAGATCTATACGAGCCATCACGGACGGCGAGTGTGTGCCCGGCGGGCCCACTCTACCGCTTTACTGCATCGGGCCGCTGATTTCTAGCAGGGGAGGCGACGACGGCAGATCGCCGGAGTCTCTGACGTGGCTGGACTCCTAGCCGAGAGGGAGCGTCGTGTTCCTGTGTTTCGGGAGCTTGGGCGTTTTCTCGGTGGAACAGCTGAAGGAAATAGCAATGGGGCTGGAGAGGAGCGGTCAGCGGTTCTTGTGGGTGGTCCGTAGCCAGACACGGGACAAGAACCAAAAGGCCGCCACGTCGGCGGTGCCTGACGTGGACTTGGGGTCCCTGCTTCCGGAGGGCTTTCTTGAACGTACCAAAGAGAAAGGGCTCGTGGTCTAGAAATGGGCCCCGCAGGTGGGAGAAAATATTAGCTGCAGCTCTGACTCCAGCGTGGCTTCCTCCGAGTCCATTCACCGGGCGACACGTGTTGCCCGGCAGCCACGCTGGAGTCAGACTCCCTTCTTTAAATATTGGACGAGCAGGGCCCACCAAAAACCTTTTCCCTCTCGGTCAAATTTGAAAAATTCGGGGCGCTCTCTCTCTCTCCTCCCAAGAAAATATTAGTTGGGCCCCACAACAGATCCTTCTCTCTTATAATTAATTTGAACGGAAGCGTTGGACTCTCTCTCTCCATTTTTTCGTTCGACTCTCACCCGGTTGCTCTCCCTTCGCTTCTTCTTCGATTGGACGACGGAGCCGCCGTCCGACGAATCACGCCACCGCTGCCGCTTCCGCATCTGCCTCATCAGCCGCCGCTGCATCTGAGCTACAGCTAATATTTTCTTGTTCGTTCTACCCCTTCGTCGCGCTGCTCCTCCGGTGAACGACGGAGCCCGCCGTTCGATGAACCACGCCGCAGCACCTCCGCATCCGCCTCTTCCACCACCTCCACATCTGCATTCTCCTTCGTCTTCAACGGTGACCGGGCTCTTCCTCTCCCAGTCGCCGTCAAAGAATCCGTACTCGAAGTCAACGTCCGAGCGATGCGGGGATGCGAGGGAGACGGAAGCGGGACCTCGTGGATGCTCCGGGTCGATGCATCTTGACGTGGAAGACCCGGGGTCTTGTCGAACGAGAGCTCGCGCTCCCCGTAGCAGATAGGCATCGAGCTGCGGTAGCCGCAACCGCCATCGATGCTCTTGACGAATCCAGCCATGGCGAGATGGAACTTGACCGCGAGGAGCCGCCTGAACGCCCCGCCTCTCCTCCACCACAACAGCGCAAAGCGGACCACGTCCCAAGCTCTGCGGGTGACGCCGGAGTCCCCGCTTGCCATTTCCGGATGCAGAACGTGTTACAGAGACGATGAGGACGGCGAATCGCAAGCGAGCGGAAGCCCAACGCCGGAGTCCCCGCTTGCCTTTCTTGCTTTACCCTTCTCTCTCTCGTTGGTCGGAGCGAGCTTGAGATGCATAACAATGAAAGCTGCCGACAAGGCCACGGAGAAAGCAATGGCCGATTCCTTCTCGCATGAAGTAAACCCCATCTTGTATGATGTGAGAGAGATAGCAGATGCTATGTCGATTGAGGAGGTCGTCGGTGGCAGCATTCAAGAAGGGTTCTCTCATTACTCGTGGAGGTATGCAGACAAGCACTATTGATGGAGACAGGAAATCGTCGACCTAGACTTCCTTCTGTTTCATGGAGCACTGTTCGGCTCTCTGCATTCTTCTTTTCTCGTCTGTAACCGGGGTCTAAACTCGATCATGGGGATCTCGATGAAAAAATAAAACTAGGAATTGTTAAGTCCTTTGGATCTAGAAGAGAAAGCGTGTAGCTAAGTCCCTAAGTTCGAAGAAATGTGCTGTTTTCTGAAACAATCATCAATAATAATGTTGCAATTTGTTGAGGTTGTTTGTTTAATTTTTGCTGATTTCTCGCTTTATGGTACACAAAGTATAGAATGCTCTTCCGTGTTGGTATATTTTTTAAAAACTTTTGTCACTTGTTGAACCCGTTTATAATTTACCAACATTGTTTGTCTAACTTACCAACTTAACTTTTCTAAAAACTTTTCTAGCTTGATGTTCATTTGCTCGCTTTGAACTTACCGACTTCTCTTATAATTTACCAACATTGTTAGTCTAACTTTCCAACCTTCTAGAATTTGGCATATATAGTTGCCCTTTCAATATGCTTTGTTTTTGTTTCATCTATTATGGCATTGTTTGCCATTTTGTCGTCTCCAGTGATGAGCTCGCGGGGCTTGTTCAGTTATTCTCACGGCATTATCGACCTAAAAGAATGAAGGCATCATTATGCACAAGAAAAGAACATCGCCGTGGGCAACACCATCATTTGTTCAAGCCGTGCTAGTCGGTATTTTCCTATTGCTCGAAGTTTGCACATCAAATCTAAGAAAAGCGGCTTCAGTCTACCAAGATACAATAATCAAATCGATATTTTCTGGCCAAATAGAAGTATATTGTAAATCATTATAGCAAAACACATTCCAAGAATCTTTGATATCATAATAAGCAGCAACTTCTGGTATCAAGGCAAGTATTCTCTGGAACAGAGCAAGAACCGTTCACCCACAAAACCTTGATCTTAAAATTGAGCATAAACAAGGAAGCAATGAGAGAGTTATAATCTCTAACGCCAGCCAAAGCCTGATTCACTGAATGATCACAAATGGGTCAATGGATTTAAGCAATTCATTTACATGCACAGTAGGCCTATTTGAAATTCAGTCATGACGACTGCTTTTGCAGAGAGCTTCGCACGTTTGTTCAACAAGGAAAAAGAAAGAAAAACAAAGAGAAAGATAGGGTTCACTTCCCGCGAGAGGGAATCGGCCATTGCTTTCTCCGTGGCCTTGTCGGCAGCTTCCATTGTTATGCATCTCAAGCTCGCTCCGACCAATAGAGAGAGAAGGGTAAAGTAGGAAAGGCAAGCGGGGACTCCGGCGTTGGGCTTCCGCTCGCTTGCGATTCGCCGTCCTCACCGTCTCTGTAACACGTTCTGCATCCGGAAATGGCAAGCGGGGACTTCGGTGTCACCCGCAGAGCTTGGGATGTGGCCCGCCTTGCGCTGCTGTGGCCGAGGAGAGGCGGGGCGTTCAGGCGGCTCCTCGCGGTCAAGTTCCGTCTCACCATGGCTGGATTCGTCAAGAGCATCGGTGGTGGTTGTGGCTACCGCAGCTCGATGCCTATCCACTACGGGGTGCGCGAGCTCTCGTTTGACAAGACCCTAGTCTTCCATGTCAAGATGCATCGACCCGGAGCATCCACGAGGTCCCTCTTCCGTCTCCCTTGCATCCCCTGTATCAGCTCGGACGTTGACTTCGAGTACGGATTATTCGACGGCGACTGGGAGAGGAAGAGCCCGGTCGCCGTTGAAGACGAAGGAGAATGCAGATGCGGAGGTGGCGGAAGAGGCGGATGCGGAGGTGCTGCGGTGTGGTTCATCGGACGGCGGGCTTCGTCGTTCACCGGAGGAGCAGCGCGACGAAGGGGCAGAACGAACAAGAAAATATTAGCTGTAGCTCAGATGCAGCGGCGGCTGATGAGGCGGATGCGGAAGCGGCGGCGGCGGTGGCGTGATTCGTCGGACGGCGGCTCCATCGTCCAATCGGAGAAGAAGTGGAGGGAGAGCAACCGGGTGAGAGTCGAACGAAAAATGGAGAGAGAGAGTCCAACGCTTCCGTTCAAATTAATTGTAAGAGAGAAGGATCTGTTGTGGGGCCCAACTAATATTTTCTTGGGAGGAGAGAGAGAGAGAGCGCCCCGAATTTTTCAAATTTGACCGAGAGGGAAAAGGTTTTTGGTGGGCCCTGCTCGTCCAATATTTAAAGAAGGGAGTCTGACTCCAGCGTGGCTGCCGAGCAACACGTGTCGCCCGGTGAATGGACTCGGAGGAAGCCACGCTGGAGTCAGAGCTGCAGCTAATATTTTCTCCGCTGGTGGAGGTGTTGAGCCACCCCTCGGTGGGCGAGTTCGTGACTCACTGCGGGTGGAACTCGGTGCTTGAGGCGGTGTGCGCTGGCGTGCCGATGGTGGCGTGCCCTCTCTACGCTGAGCAGCGGCACAACAGGGTGCTTCTGGTACAGGAAATGAGGATCGCCCTTCCGGTGGACAAGACAGCGGACGGGTCGGTGAGTTCCGAGGAGGTCGAGAAGCGAGTCAGAGAGTTAATGGAGAGTGAAGAGGGAAACATGGTAAATGAGCGAGTGCTTGCCATGAAGGAAGAAGCTAAGGCTGCTATGAGCCCCGGCGGGTCGTCTCGGTCTGCGTTGGCCGGACTCACTGAGTCGTGGAAGCGCGAGTGAAATGCTCTGGATTTTGCAGGTCATCTCGGTCAGCCATCCGTTTGTTGAACTTTTTTTGTCGTCTTTGGGTTTGCATTATTCGAGGGAGGCCAATTGACGTACGTTTCATCGTTTACGTTACCGACAATGTGGCATGTGCTTTTTATGTTTTTGTTTCTTTGGAAACGTAAACAGGAGGAGCGTAGTCGAATTTTCTCCGGTGGCCTAGCCCTGGGCATGTGCTTTGATTCTCCCCTTGCAAACAAGATCCTTCTTTTCTAAATGAAATAAAATATCTCCTCAATTTTTTTCTTCGAAAAAATTTCCCTTGAATTGAAATTGCAACAGTATTCTCTCTTTTGGGTTATCCATCTCCATTTTTTTTTTTTTTTTTTTTTCATCTACCAACTGTCCTAACCAAAAGAAAATATTGGGTGATTCCGAAGCGCCAAGTCAGCGTGTGCCCCAACCAATCAAGAAGTGACGCGTGGCTCCACTGGTTTTTCTGCATAAAATTTATTATGTTCCATTTTTGTATTTTAAAATTTACTGCTATTAAAAGGCTTGTGGCTGCTTTTCTCTCTCCTCTTTCGGAGTAGGCCTGCACGCATTAATAACGCTTTCTTTCTCCTCCTTAATGCAGAATGAATAGCCGCGCTACAGCTTCCTTTTCCCCCTTCCTTTCCTTCTTAATGCAAAATTTTGGGTACGAATTTGCTCTCTACGTTGTGGTGCTTCTCCAGTCTCTGCCCAAAGCTCGTTGCTTCTCGGCCTGCATCATTGTGTTCCTTCTTCGCCTTGCTCCCGTGTGGTTTCTCTGCACAAAACGATGAGGAATGTTCTTGTTGTAAGTCGCGGACTCTACGTTGCGATGCTTCTCTAGCCTCTACCCCAAAGCTCGTTGCTTCTCGGCTTGTGTAAGATGTTGAGCGGAGCCTCGACACTTGCTGGCAACTCATTTAATTTCCCAAATTCCACCGACAGAGCCTGGAGTTGCAGTTACATGGGCATGAGAGGGATCATGAATGAGAAGGTAGAGAACGGCAAGAGATGCGGAGAGAAGGCCAGTCCATATGGACAAATGGTGCTGAGTAAGCGGCACCAGAGGGCGGTCCTCCGAATGTCCGCCATCTTCAAGAAGAATCCCAGCATGAAACTTCTCGGTGTCGAGGTCGGGAAGAGCAATGGTAACGGTGTTGACATTGGTACTGAAAAAAGGTGTATCGGCAGTATTCCTCAATCCACCATAAGAGCTAGAGCTGTAGCTTGGGTGTTGATGAAATTGCAGGGTGCTCGACAGAAGAGGAAGGTGAAGACCGTGTTCTACAAAGTGAGCAACCCTTTCAAAGAAGAAGAACGAAACGAAGAAGATGACAGCAACGACAATGACGACATCCTTACGTATGAAGAGGAGGAATGTGAAGAAGTAGAGCTGTGCAAGAAGAGAATTCTGATGGGAAGGAGGTGCAAGCAACTGTACTGTTCTGGTACTCTCCAGTACGACAATGATGGCATTTTGTTGCCAGAGTCGCTTCCATGACCGGAGATATTTACCATTTTTTCCGACTTGCCATATTCAATTGCTTGTAAGTTTATAGTCGGAAAACATGTTGCCATGAGCAGTAGAAGACATTATCACATCCAAATTCTGCTTTTTCAAACCGAAATGTGTGCATAAAAATGGATGCTGAATCTCTTGTTTGTATGTAGTTGTAAATTGTTACAACGCATTGATGGCACCGATCTCGTGTTTCAAGTTTTCAACAAGGGACACGAATAGCAGAGTTTTGTAAGATCCTAAACTTGAACAGTTTGTGGACACAAGTACACTGGACCGATTACATCAGTTCTCAAATGATCCAAGGAACCCAAGCCATGTGACTCACATCTATAGCTCGCAACCATGCAATTAAAGAGGATAAGACGGTAATATATTCGATCATCCATCTCTAGACGCCAACTGAAAGCCTACAAAATGTTCTGGAGACTTAAGTTTATGGTGCCAAAGAGTAAAAACAAGGGGCATAAGGTCAAATGTAAATAAAGTTCAAAGACAGCCACATTTGATTTCTCACCGCTCAATCTATACAGTAAAGACAGCATACAAGCAATTTGAACATTCCATCAGGCTAAGCATCATCATCGGTAATCACTCAATCAACATGTCTTTGCAACCGTCATGCCTAGAGCTTCAACGGTTTCAATCCCAGAGAACCTCGCAACCTTTTCTTCTGCAATCTTTGGGTCGGGATGGTCTGTCCCATCATCCTGCTTTTCCTTCTTCTCTTTCTTCTTCTTTGGCTCTTCTTGGCCATCTTCATGCCTGCGCCTTTTCAGACTTGTGTTGCCATGTGCATGTCTCTTACGGTGTTCCCCACCATCACAGTCCTTGCAGTCCCTGCTCCTACTTCGACTTCTTGATTGGCTCCTTCTCTACCCACGATCTCTGTCTCGCCTGTCTCGTTCTCTACCTTCTCGTTCATGATCTCTCTCACGCCCATGTAACTGCAACTTTGGGCTCTGTCGATGGAATTTGGGAAATCCAATGAGTTGCCTGTTGAAATAATAATTGTTTTTCTGCACGTTTTTGCTGATTTGGTTTTTCAGTTATTCTAATCTTTAGGAGTTAGTGGAGTCACGTTTAGCTAATTTGTGTGTTAGTTGTCCTAGTTTTTAGGTGTTAGTGGAATAAATGCTTTATGTAGAACATTGATAGTTATGAGTCATATTTTAGTGGTATTTTACATTATGTATTTGACTTTGTAAAAGACTTCGTTGTTCTGAAAAAAAGAGGAAGTTTTAGCCTCATCTCTCCTCCCCTTTAGTTATTCTACAGTGGTATTAGAGCCTTGAGAAGAGTGAGAGAGTTTTAAAAAAGATAAAGAAGGTTTAGAGGTGTGAGATACTTTCGTGAGATAATTGCAGCAGCAATATTTCCAATGGCCACTGACAATTTTGTTCAACCAGCAATTCCATGCTTTGATGGTCACTACGACCATTGGAGCATGCTGATGGAGAATTTTTTACGGTCAAAGGAGTATTGGTCGGTTGTCGAATATGGAATTCAAGAGCCACCAGCAGGCATGGCTTTGACAAATCTCCAGAAAGCAAAATTGGAAGCTAGAAAGTTGAAGGACCTGAAGGCAAAAAATTATCTCTTTCAGGCTATTGATCGTCTCATCTTGGAGACTATTTTTTGCAAAAAAACTTCCAAGGATATTTGGGATTCTGTGAAGAAGAAATATCAAGGCTCTGTTAGAGTAAAGCTTGCACAGCTTCAAGCCTTGAGAAGAGATTTTGAGATACTAGCGATGAAAGATGGAGAATCTGTCACCAGCTATCGTGCCAGAACAATGGAGATCAGCAACAAGATGCGATTCCATGGCAAGAAGATAGACGATGTCACCATTGTGGAGAAGATTTTGCATTCCCTGACACCAAAGTTTAATTATGTTATCTGCTCAATTGAAGAGTCGAAAGATATATATGCACTCTCTCTTGATGAATTACAAAGCTCCTTATTGGTCCATGAACATAAAATGAACAGAAGTTCAACAGTAGAGGAGTAAGTGTTGAAGGCTTCTATCAATACTCATTCCAACAATTTCAGAGGAAGGGGTAGAGGTAGAGGAAGGGGAGATCGATGAAATAAAGATGTTAGTAGGAATTTTAAAGCCAATAATGAACAATTTCAAGGAAAAGGTAGAGGACGGGAACCTAACAAATCCAAGATAGAGTGTTTTAGATGTCATAAA
Source organism: Eucalyptus microcorys (assembly GCA_014182515.1). NCBI lineage: Eukaryota > Viridiplantae > Streptophyta > Magnoliopsida > Myrtales > Myrtaceae > Eucalyptus > Eucalyptus microcorys. Next base: position 31,142,992 of record CM024562.1, on the reverse strand, counting down.
TTTGGTCATTATGCATCTCAATGTTATACTAGGCTGCCTAATAATAAAGAAAATGCAGAGAGTTCAAATTTTGTTGAAGAAAAGGAAGTAGAAACGTTGTTGATGGCTGTTCAAGATGAAAAGAAGCCTGAGTCATATATTTGGTATGTGGATATAGACTGCAGTAATCACATGATTGGAAGTAAGTCTTCTTTTGCTTATCTAAATGAAGATTTTCATGCGACTATGAGTTTTGGGGATCATTCTACTGTGAAAGCGATGAGAAAATGTGATATTAAGATAAGAACCAAGAATGGTTTTGTGGAAACAATCTCTAATGTGTTGTATGTTTCTGATCTGAAAAGTAACATGTTGAGTGTTGATCAATTACAAGAAAATGGTTATGTTATCACCATTCAGAGGGATGCTTGTGAAATTTATAATTATGTTAGAGGTGCTATTGCAGTTGTTCCTATGAGTTCAAATAGATTGTTTCCATTAAAGATTGAAAATATTCAATCTTGTTTGATGGCTGAAAAGAAAGATCCCTCATGACTGTGGCATTTTCGCTATGGTCACTTGAGTTTTGGTGGATTGAAGACTTTCCAACAGAAAAACATGGTGACAAGTCTTTCTCAAATTACTACTCCATCCCAAGCCTGTGAAAAATGTGTTATTAGCAAACAATATCGTTTTCAATTTTCAAAAGATAAGTCATGGAGAGCAAATGATGTTTTACAGCTGGTGCATTTGGACATTTGTGGTCCTATAAACTCATCTTCTAATGGAGGTAAAAGATATTTAATTACTTTCATTGATGATTTTTCCAGAAAAACCTGGGTTTATTTTTTATAGGAAAAATTAGAAGCTTTCTCCACATTTAAAAGCTTCAAAGCTCGTGTGGAAAATGAAGCAAGAAAAACCATTAAGACCTTTCAAACAGATCGTGGTGGTGAATATTGCTCAAAAGAATTTGAAACTTTTTGTGTATATTATGGCATTTGAAGAGAGTTTACAGCCGCATATACACCACAATAGAGTGGTGTATCTGAGAGGAAAAATAGAAACATTCTCAACATGGTGAGAAGCTTATTGGCAAGAGGAAGAGTTCCAAAGACTTTCTGGCCATAAGTAGTAAATTGGAGTATTTATATTTTGAACAAAAGTCCAACTTTTGCTGTTCAAAATATGACACCAAAAGAAGCTTAGAGTGGGAGAAGACCTGTTGTAGATCACTTGAGAATCTTTGGATGCATCGCATATGCCCATGTCTCGGATGAGAAAAGGAAGAAACTTGATGACAATGCTGAAAAATGTGTCTTTCTTGGTGTAAGTGAAGTATCCAAAGCATATAAATTATTCAATCCATTAACAAAGAAAATTGCGACTAGCAGGGATGTTGTTTTTGATGAAGAGAACACTTCGGATTGGAATAGGCAGCAACCTACCCAAATCCTTTATGACAATGATGTTGAATAGGAGCAAATTTCAGCACCTTGTATGCCCAAAAATTCATCAAATACGATTTCTACAACTGCTGGAATTTCACCAACAGTCGTAGAAGTAAATGAAGAAGAACCGAGCTTTGGGGCAAAGGTCGAAGAAGCACTGCAACGTAGAGTCCGCAACTTACAGCAAGAACATTCCTTGCCGTCTTGTGCAGGGAAACCACACCGAAGCAACGCGAAGAAGGAACACAACGACGCAGGTCGAGAAGCAATGAGCTTTGGGGCAGAGGCCGAAGAAGCACCACAACGTAGAGAGCAAATTCTTACCAAAAATTTTGAATTGAAAAGGAAAGAAGGAGGGAAGGGAAGCTGTAGTGTGCATATTCATTTAATGCATGCAAGCCTACTTCAAATTAGAGGAGAAAGAAAAAAGCAGCGGCAGCCTATTAATGGTCGTAAATTTTTAAATTAAAAAAGGAACATAATAAATTTTATGCGGAAAAACTAGTGGGGCCATACACGCACATGTGGAGCCACGCGTCACTTTTTGATTGGTAGGGACGCACAGTGACTTGGCGCTCCGGGACTACCTAATATTTTCTCGAAACGCTGTTTTTGGGCCATTAGGTCCATTACGCCTTTAGAAATGGCCGTCTGAACTGGGTTCGGAGCTCTGGATGGGGTAATTGGCGATTCTTTTCCTGAAAAGTCAATATTGAATCAGAATGTATTTTTATATTTATATATTTATATATGACATATAGCTTTTGATATACAGTACATTCACCATGAATTATTAGTTTCTTAGTAATTTGGCTCGATTGTACTCCTTTTGGGTCTTTTAATTTTTGAGACAGGATGAAACATTTAAGTGGTGAACATTATACATCATACACCTTATTTAAGTTGTGCTAGTCAAGAACTCTATTCAGTCTTTATGGGTTGTAGAACCAACAAGGCGAATTCAAGCTTTCTAACAATAGTGAAATCAACTAACCCACAAGTTTAATTGAATCCTTGGCATCCTAGATCACATTGCTATGTAAACTTGAGTTCAAGGTGTTAAAATTTTGGATGAATAGAGCTTATCTTTAAATAAAATAGGATAAGATTTAAAGCTTCCCCTTGCGACCTCTTATATAGATACACTAGGCTTTTGTCGCGCAAGCGGTAGGACTTGTCCAAAATAATAAATAATTCCAACATTAACATTGCTATTGTCGAACCGTGTGTGCATGCAAGTCTTAAAATCGCTTACATGTACATCCATCGCTCCAGTGGGCAAGCCAAGATTTTTTTTCGAGCGAGGTCACTAAAAATTCCACGATTGCTTTGGATGAGAAAAAGTACTTTCTTGATTGTGAAATTTGGCAAAATCTTAAATGAGGATATTTACCCTCAAAGCTTAAATAAGAATAGCTATTTTTAGTAAGCAAAATTGTTTGCATGATAATGAAAATTTGCAGAATCTAAAATGATGATATTTGACTTCTTAACTAGAAATGATTTTGGTCCATGGTGACTAACTACATTGCACTTTTACCAATTCAGTCTTAAATATTTTTACTTCTTACCAATTGAATCCATATAGCCAATTTTGACCGGAAATTGCCAACATGACGGGCTGACAGCAAAAGCGATTCCAATAGTAGCGGCGAGCGAAATGGTGCTTTTTAATAATTTTTTTAATTTAATTTAATTTTGTTTTTTGGGTTTGGCTGTAGGGCCGACCATAGGGCAAAGGTCAAATGCTTTGACTTTGTCTACCGGACCCTCGCTAGCCCTAGGTGAGGGCCCCAAGCAAGGTTGCTATCCTTACCTGGCCAAATCTAGTGAGGGTGGTGATAGACCTCGCCCAATGCCGACGAGGGTTAGCCAGCCCACGCCTATGGTTGGTGAGGGCCGTTGGCCCTCAAGCGTGGCTGGGGTCAGCCAATAACCTCGTCCACCCTAATGCCAAACCCAAAAAAAAAAAAAAAGGGAGAAAAGTAAAAAAAAAAAAAAAAAACAAAAGGAAAAATTTTAAAATTTAAAATATTATTAAAATATTAGTAAAAAGTGCCACATTAGCGCGTTTGGTCATGTCGGTAATTTCCAATCAAAATTAGTCGCATGCACTCAATTGGCAAGAGGTAAAAATATTTAAAACTAAATTGGCAAAATTGAAAAGTAAAAATGTTTAAAACTGAATTGACAAAAGTGTAATAAATTTAGAATTTTTTGACAATTTTCCCCGATTAACTACTAGAATGGTGAAAAAGTAATTCAAAAGCATCCTTAGAATTTGAGATGCCATTATTGATATATATATAGGAATTGCGTCACAAATTACACATTTCATCGCATAATCATCATCCTCATCATCATTATTGTCGTATATATAAACTTGTATCTGGTAGCACTATGATTGATTTTTTTACCACACTCTTCATGAACAATCCTCTATCATTTTCTTTTTCTACCTACTGCGTGCGTCAGTCAATATAAATGATTATGAAGAGATGCAATTTGATTCAAAGACCGCGCATCGAACACTATGAAATCTAAAGGAATACTCAAATTGGAGCACAACTAGTTTAACCAAAATAGAAAGGGGAACAAAGGAAAAGGAAAAGAAGTACGCGGTGTTTGGATGCACTTTTGCATGTTCTTCTCCTCTTAAATTGACTCGATGCATTTTCAAATGTCTAAAATCACTATTTGAAATTTCAACCTTTGGGCGAGAGTAGGTGCAATGTTTACGTAATCCACATGCACATAATTTACACTGTCCGTACAATCGATAAATCGAAAGAAAAGACTCGATTTTCCACGCTTGGCCCAGTATGAATTCAGCTGTCAAATAAGCCCATTACGTAGTATTTTTCGGTAGCCACGTTCTAAGTTAGAAGCGGCAATTCCACTTCCAACAATTTACATCTCTCCCGCTCTCCATGGGAAGCTAAGTGCCCCAAGGGAAGAAAGATTATGCATCGCTTTTGTCTTTCCTCTAATGATGTCCTAATGCTACTTTCGCCCGGTCGGTGAAGCTGTGTCCCTTGGGCAAGCTTTTACAATTATGGTCACGATTAGAGATCTACCGCATTGTCGTGTTGGAATTGCAAAAACATCGATTATTTTTCTTTCTTATTTTCAAAAAGAAGTTGTATGAGCTCAGCTATTCTTTGTCACCCTCACTCGATCAAGAATCAACCCCACCATCCATCTAAAGAATGGAGATTGGTTGACACAATACAATTAATGCTTTTAAAATCAAAATGTCCTTTCTAAAATCGTGAGGAGTCTCACTAGTTTAAACAATCATTATAATTTTATCAAATAATTTAAAATAAGAAAAGGTAAAAGATCTTAATATCGTTAACATAGCACTCAAAATATGATGACGAAATGACCAAATTTACGAAGGATTCGAATGAAATGCTAGCCTAAACTAACGAGAAGCTATTCCATATATAGTCTATAAATCACGAGGATCATGTATTATCGAGTTTTATAAGCATAATAGTTTTTGGGTTATTGTTAGAGTAACGGCATATTTTGAACTATAAATTCTTAAAAATGTGTACCTCATAATAATTTATAATATTTCTCATTAATTTTTTTATGGTTCAGAATATACTATTAAATACTTCACCATCTTTTCTCTATATCATTTTAACAATTAAACATATATGGGTCTTACTATAGGACTACGTCGCCAGTGTTTGAAATGAGCCTAGTCCACATGATCTATAGACCAAAATATTCATTGAACCTGATACATATATCAAACTAGCTTTCATCAGTCATATTTCCTTGGGCCGCCATTTTCCACGTTCTAGATCCGAACAATATTGGGCCCATACCATACTTTGACCTCACAAAAATAAATTGCGTCAGCCATTTCGTTATGCATCTGACGGTATTGGAAATTTAGAATTACGAGGGACCATACTGCATGATTCCCCCTCGATGTCAGGAGTATAGAACAGACCAATCTCCCCACAACCGTCGGCCTCAGAGAGCTTCAACGTCGTGTGAAAAGAACATCAACAAGCCCAAGCAATGAAGGAAGCGATCGTGCTGTATCCAGCGGCGTTCTTCGGCCACCTAATCTCCATGGTGGAGCTCGGCAAGCTCCTCCTCACCCACCGCCCTTCCCTCTCCATCCACATCCTCATCACCAACCAAGGTAATGACGCCGGCCCCACCACCGCCTACATCGCCTCCGTCTCTACCGCCGTCCCTTCCATCGCCTTCCACTTCTTCCCTGCCACCACCCTCCCCCGGACTTCTCCACCACCTCCCCCAACCACGAGACACTCGCCTTCGAGCTCCTCCGCCTCAACAACCCCAACATCCACCGCACCCTCATCTCTATCTCCACAGACCACGTAGTTCACGGCCTCGTCATCGACTTCTTCTGCACCGCCGCCGATACCGTCGCGCTTGAGCTCCACATCCCCCGCTACTATTTCTTCACTTCGGGTGCCTGTTTTCTTAACTTCTTCCTTTACCTCTCAACTCTTCACGACAACTTCGCCATAAGCGTTAAAGAATTTGACGCCCCCATAGATGTCCCCGGCACACCACCAATACAGCCCTCCGATGTTTTGAAGCCATTGCAGGATCGCTATGACGATGCCTACAAGGGCTTCTTGGATTCGTCCCTGAAGATGCAGACCTCGGCTGGAATCATAGTCAACACCTTCGAGAAGCTCGAGCGAAGAGCCATAGGAGCCATCAGGGACGGCAAGTGTGTGCCCGGCGGGCACACTCCGCCGCTTTACTGCATCGGGCCGCTGATCTCTAGCATGGGAGGCCACGACGGCAGATCACCAGAGTCTTTGACGTGGCTGGACTCGCAGCCGAGAGGGAGCGTCGTGTTCCTGTGTTTCGGGAGCATGGGCGAGTTCTCGGTGGAACAGCTGAAGGAAATAGCGACGGGGCTGGAGAGGAGCGGTCAGCGGTTCTTGTGGGTGGTCCGGAGCCCGACAAAGGACAAGAACCAAAAGGCTGCCACGTCAGAGGTGCCCGACCTGGACTTGGGGTCGCTGCTTCCCGGAGGGCTTTTCGGAACGTACCAAAGACGGGGGGACTCGTGGTCAAGAAATGGGCCCCGCAGGTGGCGGTCCGAGCCACCCGTCGGTGGGCGGGTTCGTGACTCACTGCGGGTGGAACTCGGTGCTCGAGGCGGTGTGCGCTGGTGTGCCGATGCTGGCGTGGCCGCTTTACGCAAAGCAGGGGCACACCAGGTTGCTGCTGGTGCAGGAGACGAAAATCGCGCTGCCGGTGAACGAGTCAGAGGACAGGTGGGTGAGTTCGGAGGAGGTGGAGAAGCGAGTCAGAGAGTTGATGGAGAGTGAGAAGGGCAAGCTGGTGAGAGAACGAGTGCTAGTCATGAAAGAAGAAGCAAAGGCCGCGCTAAGCCCCGGCAGGTCGTCTCGGTCGGCGCTGGCCGGACTTGTCGATTCGTGGAAGCGCGAGTGAAACGCGCCGGTCTTTGTGGGTCGTCTTCGTCGTTTGCGTCGTTTGTCCGTTGATGAATCTTTTATATTATCGTCTTTTTGGTCTTTTGCAGTATTCAATGGGGGCGAAACTGACGTACAACAAACACAGTCGCACGTGCTTGATCTGTCTCTTCTAAATTAATAAATGTCCATAGGACGGACGAGCAATGTTTAAATCTTTTATTGAATTGTACTTGTATCTCCACTTTCGGGTGGTCGTTTTGCAGGCCAAAACTGTACCCTTGTGGAGAAAAACTTAGCCTCAACGGAAATCGTCTCATTCGACTCTAATGTACTACAGGGTCAAAATATATAAAAATAATAAATAATTACAGCACTTTATAGCACAATTACGACATAACTGATAACACTATCAAATTGAAACTATATATATATTATATTTATGTATGTATTATTGTAGTTTTGGGTCGCATTTTTGGTCGCATGTCCACCCATTACTCCGAGAGCTATAATAATCTCATGCGGGCCGACCTATCCACCCGAGGATCTCTCCTCATAGGATCGAGGTCTACTTTAGGGTCAAGAACGACACGTCGTTGATGGACAATGGGCAAGTGGTGATGTGGACCATGGAAAATGGCCATCGGGTCCACTTGGCTGGAAAGAGCGTGCTGTCTTACGATTTCTTATCATCACATACCAGGATTATGTCTTGTAAACTTATCCAAAATTACGAAAGTGGATCATGCATTGAATTAAACTAACCCAGAAGACGAAGGTGCTCAAGAAATATGCATAGTGATAAGGTATGCCATGAATTTAGAGATATCTCTCTGAACGAAGGTAGTCCAAACATCAAACCGACTAAACTTATTTAACAAAGACCACGTGAAACGATGGATTTCATTATCAAAGTGACCGAGTGAATCCACAATTATTTCATAATATATCCTTCACGCGCCATGGCCTCCTATAGAGATCTAGCTTCATGCTGATATGCATCGACTGGAAATTAGTAGTTTTCTTCTAATCATGTAGCTACGTCACTGTATTGGATTTGGTTTTTGGGGTGGGGGGGCGGCGAGGTGGCCTAAACCACCGTTGAATGGACAATATGTAAAGCCGAAACCTCAATAGTTAGACCTAACTATGGAGGGCGGCGGCGGTGGCGGCATGGTGGTCCAGACAAGTCGTTGAGAGTTTATATGCTTAGGTATGTAAGTTCACTTATCACAGGTTTAGCCAAGCTATTTTTCTCAAAACAAAATGACCCTCGAGCTTTGGAGCAGAGGCCGGAGAAGCACCGCAACGTAGAGAGCAAATTCTTACCAAAAATTTTGCATTAAAAAGGAAAGAAAGAGGGAAGGGAAACTGTAGTGTGCGTATTTATTTAATGCTTGCAGGCCTACTCCAAATTAAAGGAGAGAGAAAAAAGCAACGGCAGCCTATTAATAGCTGTAAATTTTTAAATTAAAAAAGGAAAATAATAAATTTTATGCGGAAAAACTAGTGGGGCCATACACGCACACGTGGAGCCACGTGTCACTTCCTGATTGGTCGGGGCACACGTTGACTTGGCGCTCCAGGACTACCCAATATTTTCTCGAAACGCTGTTTTTAGGCCATTAGGTCCATTGCGCCTTTAGAAATGGCCGTATGAATTGGGTTCGGAGCTCTGGATGGAGTGATTGGCTATTCTTTTCCTGAAAAGTTAATATTGAATCAAAATGTATTTTTATATTTATATATTTATATATGACATATAGCTTTTGATATACAGTACATTCACCATGAATTATTAGTTTCTTAGTAATTTGGCTCGACTGTACTCCTTTTGGGTCTTTTAATTTTTGAGACAGGACGGAACATTTAAGTGGTGAACATTATACATCATACACCTTATTTTCAGTTGTGCTAGTCAAGAACTCTATTCAGTCTTTATGGGTTGTAGAACCAACAAGGCGAATTCAAGCTTTCTAGCAATGGTGAAATCAACTAACCCACAAGCTTAATTGAATCCTTGGCATCCTAGATCACATTGCTATGTAAACTCGAGTTCGAGGTGTTAAAATTTTGGATGAATAGAGCTTATCTTTAAATAAAATAGGATAAGATTTAAAGCTTCCCCTTGCGATCTCTTATATAGATACACCAAGCTTTTGTCGCGCAAGCGGTAGGACTTGTCCAAAATAATAAATAATTCCAGCATTAACATTGCTGTTGTCGAACCATGTGTGCATGCAAGTCTTAAAATCGCTTTCATGTACATCCATTGCTCCAGTGGGCAAGCCAAGATTTTTTTTTCGAGCGAGGTCACTATGTAAAGCCGAAACCTCAATAGTCAGACCTAACTATGGGGGGCGGCGGCGGCGGCGGCGGCGTGGTGGTCCAGACAAGTCGTTGAGAGTTTATATGCTTAGGTATGTAAGTTCACTTATCACAGGTTTAGCCAGGCTATTTTTCTCAAAACAAAATGACCCTCGAGCTTTGGGGCAGAGGCCGGAGAAGCACCGCAATGTAGAGAGCAAATTCTTACCAAAAATTTTGCATTGAAAAGGAAAGAAAGAGGGAAGGGAAGCTGTAGTGTGCGTATTTATTTAATGCGTGCAGGCCTACTCCAAATTAGAGGAGAGAGAAAAAAGCAACGGCAGCCTAGTAATAGCTGTAAATTTTTAAATTAAAAAAGGAAAATAATAAATTTTATGCAAAAAACTAGTGGGGCCATACACGCACACGTGGAACCACGCGTCACTTCCTGATTGGTCGGGGCACACGTTGACTTGGCGCTCCAAGACTACCCAATATTTTCTCGAAACGCTGTTTTTAGGCCATTAGGTCCATTGCGCCTTTAGAAATGGCCGTATGAATTGGGTTCGGAGCTCTGGATGGAGTGATTGGCTATTCTTTTCCTGAAAAGTTAATATTGAATCAGAATGTATTTTTATATTTATATATTTATATATGACGTATAGCTTTTGATATACAGTACATTCACCATGAATTATTAGTTTCGTAGTAATTTGGCTCGACTGTACTCCTTTTGGGTCTTTTAATTTTTGAGACAGGACGGAACATTTAAGTGGTGAACATTATACATCATACACCTTATTTTCAGTTGTGCTAGTCAAGAACTCTATTCAGTCTTTATGGGTTGTAGAACCAACAAGGCGAATTCAAGCTTTCTAGCAATGGTGAAATCAACTAACCCACAAGCTTAATTGAATCCTTGGCATCCTAGATCACATTGCTATGTAAACTCGAGTTCGAGGTGTTAAAATTTTGGATGAATAGAGCTTATCTTTAAATAAAATAGGATAAGATTTAAAGCTTCCCCTTGCGATCTCTTATATAGATACACCAAGCTTTTGTCGCGCAAGCGGTAGGACTTGTCCAAAATAATAAATAATTCCAGCATTAACATTGCTATTGTCGAACCGTGTGTGCATGCAAGTCTTAAAATCGCTTTCATGTACATCCATCGCGCCAGTGGGCAAGCCAAGGTTTTTTTTCGTGCGAGGTCACTGAAAAATCCACGATTGCTTTGGATGAGAAAAAGTACTTTCTTGATTGTGAAATTTGGCAGAATCTTAAATGAGGATATTTACCCTCAAAGCTTAAATTAGAATAGCTATTTTTAGTAAGCAAAATTGTTTGCATTATAATGAAAATTTACAGAATCTAAAATGATGATATTTGTCTTCTTAACTAGAAATGATTTTGGTCCATGGTGACTAACTACGGAAAATTGTCCAAAAAGTTATTGCACTTTTATCAATTCGTCTTAAATATTTTTACTTCTTACCAATTGAGTCCATATAGCCAATTTTGACCGGAAATTGCCAACATGAGGGGTTGACAACAAAAGCGATTCCCATAGTAGCGGCAAGCGGAATGGTACTTTTTAATAATTTTTGTTATAATTTTAAATTTTAAATTTAATTTAATTTTCTTTTTTTGGGTTTGGCTTTAGGGTCGACCATGGGGCAAAGGTCAAGTGCTTTGACTTTGTCTACCGGACCCTCGCCAACCCTAGGTGAGGGCCTCGAGCAAGGTTGCTATCCTTACCTAGCCAAATCCAGTGAGGCTGGTGATGGCTCTCGCCTAGTGCCCACAATGGTTAGCCAGCCCACGCCTATGGTTGGTGAGGGCCGTCAGCCCTCGACTATGGCTGGGTTTGGCCAATAACCTCACCCGCTTTAATGCCAAACCCCCAAAAAAGGGAGAAAAGTAAAAGAAAGGAAAAATTTTTAAATTTTAAATATTATTAAAATGTGCCACATTAGCGCCAACTGGTCATGTCAGTAATTTCAAGTCAAAATTAGCCACATGCACTCAATTGGCGAGAGGTAAAAATGTTTAAAACTAAATTGACAAAACTAAAAGGTTTATGACTGAATTAACAAAAGTATAATAAATTTAGAACTTTTTGACAATTTTCCCGGATTGACTACTAGAATGTTGAAAAAGTAATTCAAAAGTATCCTTAGAAATGAGGTGCCATTACTGATATATATAGGAATTGCGTCACAATTACACATTTCATCGCATAATCATGATCCTCATCATCGTTATTGACATATATATAAACTTGTATTTGGCAGCACTATGATTGATTTTTTTACCACTCTTCATGAACAATCCTCTATCATTTTCTTTTTCTACCTACTGCGTGCGTCGGTCAACATAAATGATTCTGAAGAGATGCAATTTGATTTAAAGACCGCACATCGAACACTATCAAATCTAAAGGAATACTCAAATTGGAGCACAACTAGTTTAACCAAAGTAGAAAGGGGAACAAAGGAAAAGGAAAAGAAGTACGCGGTGTTTGGATGCACTTTTGCATGTTCTTCTCTTAAATTGACTCGATGCATTTTCAAATGTCTAAAATCACTATTTGAAATTTCAACCTTTGGGCGAGAGTAGGTGCAATGTTTATGTAATCCACATGCACATAATTTACACTGTTCATATAATCGATAAATCGAAAGAAAAGACTCTCGATTTTCCACGCTTGGCCCAGTATGAATTCAGCTGTCAAATAAGCCCATTACGTAGTATTTTTCGGTAGCCAGGTTCTAACTTAGAAGCGGCAATTCCACTTCCAACAATTTACAGCTCTCCCGCTCTCCATGGGAAGCTGAGTGCCCCAAGGGAAGAAAGATTATGCATCGCTCTTGTCTTTCCTCTAATGATGTCCTAATGCTACTTTCGCCTGGTCAGTGAAGCTGTGTCCCTACGGCAAGCTTTTACAATTATGGTCACGATTAGAGATCCACAGCATTGTCGTGTTGGAATTGCGAAAACATCGATTATTTTTCTTTCTTATTTTCAAAAAGAAGTTGTATGAGCTCAGCTGTTCTTTGTCACCCTCACTCGATCAAGAATCAACCCCACCATCCATCTAAAGAATGGAGATTGGTTGACACAATACAATTAATGCTTTTAAAATGTCCTTTCTAAAATCGTGAGGAGTCTCGCTAGTTTAAACAATCATTACAATTTTATCAAATCATTTAAAATAAGAAAAGGTAAAAGATCTTAATATCGTTAACATAGCACTCAAAATATGATGACGAAATGACCAAATTTACGAAGGATTCGAATGAAATGCTAGCCTAAACTAACGAGAAGCTATTCCATATATAGTCTACAAATCACAAGGATCATATATTATCAGGTTTTATTAGCATAAAAGTTTTTGGGTTATTGTTAGAGTAACGACATATTTTGAACTATAAATTCTTAAAAAAAAGTGTACCTCATAATCAATACTGTTGCTATCATTTCTCTATATCATTTTAAAAATTAAATATATATGGGTCTTAGTAGGACCACGTCACTAGTGTTTGGAATGAGCCTAGTCCACATGATCTATAGACCAAAATATTTCCTTGGGCCGCCATTTTCCACGTTCTAGATCCGAACAATATTGGGCCCATACCATACTTTGACCTCACAAAAATAAATTGCGTCAGCCATTTCGTTATGCATCTAACGGTATTGGAAATTTAGAATTACGAGGGACCATACTGCATGATTCCCCCTCGATGTTAGGAGTATAGAACAGACCAATCTCCCCACAACCGTCGGCCTCAGAGAGCTTCAACGTCGTGTGAAAAGAACATCAACAAGCCCAAGCAATGAAGGAAGCGATTGTGCTGTATCCAGCGGCGTTCTTCGGCCACCTAATCTCCATGGTGGAGCTCGGCAAGCTCCTCCTCACCCACCGCCCTTCCGTCTCCACTTCTTCCCTGCCACCACCCTCCCCCCGGACTTCTCCACCACCTCCCCCAACCACGAGACCCTCGCCTTCGAGCTCCTCCGCCTCAACAACCCCAACGTCCACCGCACCCTCATCTCTATCTCCACAGACCATGTAGTTCACGGCCTCGTCATCGACTTCTTCTATGCCACCGCCGATACCGTCGCACGTGAGCTCAACATCCCCCGCTACTATTTCTTCACTTCGGGCGCCTGTTTTCTTAACTTCTTCCTTTACCTCTCAACTCTTCACGACAACTTCGCCATAAGCGTTAAAGACTTTGACGCCCCAAAAAATGTCCCGGCACACCGCCGATACAGCCCTCCGATGTTGTGAAGCAGTTGCAGGATCGTTATGACGATGCCTACAAGTACACCTTGGATTCATCCCTGAAGATGCAGACCTCGGCTGGAATCATAGTCAACACCTTCGAGAAGCTCGAGCGAAGAGCCATAGGAGCCATTAGGGACGGCGAGTGTGTGCCCGGCGGGCACACTCCGCCGCTTTACTGCATCGGGCCGCTAATCTCTATCCTGGGAGGCCACGACGGCAGATCACCAGAGTCTCTGACGTGGCTGGACTCGCAGCCGAGAGGGAGCGTCGTGTTCCTGTGTTTCGGGAACATGGGCGAGTTCTCGGTGGAACACTGAAGGAAATAGCGACGGGGCCTGGAGAGGAGCGGTCAGCGGTTCTTGTGGGTGGTCCGGAGCCCGACAAAGGACAAGAACCAAAAGGCTGCCACGTCAGAGGTGCCCGACCTGGACTTGGGGTCGCTGCTTCCGGAGGGCTTTCTGGAACGTACCAAAGACAGGGGACTCGTGGTCAAGAAATGGGCCCCGCAGGTGGCGGTGCTGAGCCACCCGTCGGTGGGCGGGTTCGTGACTCACTGCGGGTGGAACTCGGTGCTCGAGGCGGTGTGCGCTGGTGTGCCGATGCTGGCGTGGCCGCTTTACGCAAAGCAGGGGCACACCAGGTTGCTGCTGGTGCAGGAGACGAAAATCGCGCTGCCGGTGGACGAGTGAGAGGACGGTTGGGTGAGTTCGGAGGAGGTGGAGAAGCGAGTCAGAGAGTTGATGGAGAGTGAGGAGGGCAAGATGGCGAGAGAACGAGTGTTGGTCATGAAGGAAGAAGCAAAGGCCGCGCTAAGCCCCGGCGGTTCGTCTCGGTCGGCGTTGGCCGGACTCGTCGATTCGTGGAAGCGCGAGTGATACGCGCCGGACTTTGTGGCTCGTCTTCGTCGTTTTGCGTCGTTCGTCTGTCGATGAATCTTTTATATTATCGTCTTTTTGGTCTTTTGCAGTATTCAATGGGGGCGAAACTGACGTACAACGAACACATTCGCACGTGCTTGATCTGTCTCTTCTAAGTTAATAAATGTCCACAGGACAGACGAGCAATGTTTGAATCTTTTATTGAATTGTACTTGTATCTCCACTTTCGGGTGGTCGTTTTGCAGGCCAAAACTGTACCCTTGTGGAGAGAAACTTAGCCTCAACGGAAATCGTCTCATTCGACTCTAATGTACTACAGTTTCAAAATATATAAAAATAATAAATACTTATAGTACTTTATAGCACAGTTACAACTTAACTGATAACACTATTAAAATCGAAACTGTCGACTTTAGTTTTGGGTCGCATGTCCACCAATTACTCCGAGAACTATAATCATCTCATGCAGGCCGACCTATCCACCCGAGAATCTCTCGTCAAAGGATCAATGTCTACTTTAGGGTCGAGAATAACATGTCGTTGATGGACAACGGGCAAGTGGTATCAGGTCCACTAGATTGGAGCATGCCCGTAGGTTGGTGAGTTGGGTTTGGAGTTTAGGATTATGTACTTCGCTATTTTCCTCTCTTCTAAATTGATTATTTTTTTTTTCCGTTTGACCAAAAAAATAATCAATTTTTTGAATAAGTTATTTTCTTATCTATTATATAGCCATAGAAATATCATGTTAGTCTCATCTTATTTTAGTCGAGCAAACATAAGATCAAAGTAAAATGAACATTATCCATTGTAAACCTTATTTTAGTTGAGCCTTGATTACATCTTTTATGGGATTGTAAAATCAACAAGCCTAATTCAAGCTCTCTAACAATGGCGAACTCAACTAGCCCAAGAGCTAAATTGAATCCTTAGGATCTTAGATTAAATATGTTACATCATTGGTATGTAAACTCAAATTTGAGGCGCTAAAGCTATGAATGGCTAGAATTTTTTTTTTTAATAAAATAAAATCAGACTTAAAAGTGTCCTCTTGATATTTCTTATTATCACACACTAGGATTATGTCGTACAAGTGGCAAAACTTATCCAGAATTACGAAATTGGATCATCCATCGAATTAAACTAACCCATAAGACGAAGGTGCTCAAGAAATATGCAAAGTGATAAGGTATAACATGAATTCAGAGATATCTCTCTGAACAAGCATAGTCCAAACATCAAATTGGCTAAATTTATTTAACAAAGACCACATAAAACAATGGATTTCATTATCAAAGTGACGGAGTGAACCCGCAATTATTTCATAATATCTCCTTCACGCGCCGTGGCCTCTGATAGAGATCTAGCTTCATTATGATATGCATTCACTGGAAATTAGTAGTTTTCTTCGGATCATGTAGCTGCGTCACTATATTGGATTTGGTTTTTTTCTTTTTTTTTTTTTTTTTTTTTTTGGGGGGCGGCATGGTGGCGGACCGCCTTTGAATGGACAATATGTAAAGCCGAAACCTCAATAGTCAGACCTAACCATGGGGGGGCGGCGGCGGTGGCGTGGTGGTCCAGACAAGTCGTTGAGAGTTTATGTGCTTAGGTATGTAAGTTCACTTATCACAGGTTTAGCCAGGCTATTTTTCTCAAGACAAAATGACCCACACACGCTCGCACAATGCACACGCACCAGTCCATTTGTTCGACCCTCAGGCCCAATCCAACAAGAAATACTAACTTGGACCTGGGTTGCATTAGTGGCTTGGAAGTGGTAGCTTTTAACGTCAGACAATGGCCTTTTTTTTTTATCTGAGGTTGCACCTCTTACGATGTCATCTAAGCAAAGAAGGGGAGACTCCTACATGTGATGTATACACTGTGTAGTTCACTTGTTGGCAGGGCCGCCAGGGTCTTTATTTTGAAGACAACTCTTACTCTCCTTCGCCTATGAAAGAGATTTGAACGGCACATTGGGTTCGATTTAATTTTGTTTACGTAACCGAATGAAAGCCCAAAGAAGAAAATTTGCCGAATGGTTGAGTACACTCAATTACATCAATACCTAACAATTATAATTGTGACAAGTAGTTAGGTTTGAAGTAATCTAGTCACATTATATACGTCCTCTAATGTTTCTTGATTGTACACTCAATCACATCATACCTAACTTTCTCGGTTGTTTTAGTACACCCAAGGAGTAATGCCAAAAAAAAAAAAAAAGTCATAAATCTATTACATTAGCATCAATTTCAGTTGTAAATCTTTTTGTGATTTGCCAATTAAATTCTAAATCTTTCAATCCTATTAATTTAATCTTAAACATTTTAACGATTTGTCAATTTTCATTTCAACAAATTTTAACTAGGTGCTGACGTAGACAATTTTTTTTTTATCCTTTATTATTTTACTTTTTTCATCTTTTCTTTTTTATTTTCCTTTTTTCCAACTCCCTAGCTAGCCAAATGTGAAGGTCGATGAGGGCCATGACGCTCTCGCCAAGTTTGGGCAAGGTCCAACGCCCTCGCTTGTGGCTAGCTATCTTCGCAACCTCACTAGCCAAGAGTTGGAATAAAAAAAAAAGAAGAGGAAAGAATAAAAGAATAAAGAAAAAAGTTCAAAAAAAGTTTTACATAATGCAGAAATTGTTCATGCCAGCATTTTTCCGCCAAAATTGGTAGGAATAACTAAATTGATAAATCATCAAAAGTTTATGACTACATTGAAACAACTTAAAATTTTAGAATTGAATTGATACATATACAATATGCTTAGAATTAAAGTGAGTGTCATATGAATGACACTTTTAATGTCCTATTACCTACATAAAACCATTGATAATTAAAATTGAATCGGACAACCACTTTTATTTATTTTAGAACCTATCTAGTTTACACAAGCTGCACAGGGTTATATTCACATTTTCTCGGGCAAGTTTTATGACAGTGGACACATGCAACTATAAAAAGACAAATACACACGGCAATCTATAGTGAAAAAAAGAATTATGCTAGGTGTACGAGTACGATGACTCACTCATAATATTGATTCATGGATTAGTCATATTATAATATATAGTTTGGTAATGATCTAAATCAGTTGCGGTGAGCCAAAAGCTATCCCAAAAGACAAATTGACTTTTCATAGTCGGAAGCAAGGACAAGGAGTCGCTTTCTCCCACTCTCTTGCCTTATGATGAAAATATGAGAAACTATTGCGTGCACCTCATTGGCTAGCGCAACAAATAAGAAGGTACATGAACTTCCAACACGTGTCTAAGTGGGCCTAAATGTTACTTTCCTCCCCTGCACGCTTCTCTCTCTCTTACCAAGCCCTCGTCTGATCGATAAACCACGTCGCCTTCCCCTCCCAGCAATCTTCACCTTGCCCGGGAAGCTGTTGTACTTGCCGGTCTTCTTATCATTGCAGAGATTGATCTCCTGAATCTCTGAGGGCATGGACCCTGCATCGTGGACGGGGAACTCGACCCGCTCGTCCCACTGCGAGTTTAGGTCCCGGAACTTGGTCTTCGTCCACCGCCTCTGGCTGTCGAAGTTGACGATGGCATAGGCGCTCGCGGTGCCTTGGCCGTCTTTGGGCATCAAGTTCTTGGTGTGGCAAACCTCCACGATGAGCTTCCGAGCGCACGATTCGGCCAATTCTCGACCAGAGAGACCTGTATCGAGATTCGATTTTTGGCCTATACTGTTCGGGAGGGAGGGAGGGAGGGAGGGAGCGAGGGAGATCATTGGTGAGTCATGGCTTTTGACTGTTGCGAGAGTGTTGTAATGATAGTTTCGGCCCCACTTGAATACGTGTCGGAAGCTTGCGTCCTTTCTTTTTTGTTACGCTGGCAGTGCACACTTTTCTCAGGAAAATATTGCACACTTGACAAGTGCCAAGCAGTTCACATTCGACTTCTGGTCGATTCACGTGTACAGGGGCCCACCCTTCAGATTTTCTCCTTCTCAGTTTGACTCCAACACTCCATCCTTCTTCAACAACCGTGGATTCTAGACATCTCCGCGAAATATGTGAGGCAAAAAATGACTCATTTCTCACCATCGCATATACCTGCTTTCCCACATAAGTGCAACGCATCGCAAGCATTTTCAAGAATCCTCTCCCTCTCCCTCTCTCTCTCTACACCGCTTTTCTCGTACACATCAGATGGAGGAGGCAGTGGTGCTGTATCCATCGCCGGCCATCGGCCACCTCATCTCCATGGTGGAGCTGGGCAAGCTCCTCCTCTCCCACCGCCCTTCCCTCTCCATCCACGTCCTCATCACCAGCCAGGCCTACAACGCCGGCTCCACCACCTCCTACATCGCCTCCGTCTCCACCGCCTGCCCCTCCATCGCCTTCCACCACCTCCCCCCCACATCCCTCTTACCGGACTTCTCCACCACCTCCCCCCACCACGAGACCCTCGCCCTCGAGCTCCTCCGCCTCAACAACCCCAACGTCCACGCCGCCCTCACCTCCATCTCCAAGAACCACAGCGTTCACGGCCTCATCATCGACTTCTTCTGCGGTTCAGCTCTGAGCGTCGCACGTGAGCTCAGCATCCCTTGTTACTACTTCTTCACTTCCGGCGCGAGCATCTTGACCGCGTTCTTATATTTCCCAACTCTTCACAAGCTGCACACCAAGAGCTACAAGGACCTCAACGCCGTTCTTCATATCCCGGGAACCCCGCCCTTGCCGTCCTCCGACATCGCGAAGCCGGTGCAAGACCGCAACGACAGGGCTTATGAGCTCTTCCTCGAGAGCTCCAAGAACATGGCCACGTCTGCCGGGATCATAATCAACACGTTCGAGAAGCTCGAGCCCAGGGCGGTGCGAGCGATCAGGGACGGAGAGTGCGTGCCCGACGGGCCCACGCCTCCGCTGTACTGCATCGGGCCGCTGGTCACAAGCGGAGAGGGAAAGAGAGAGGGCAGCAGCACTGGCAGGTCGGATTGTCTGATGTGGCTGGACTCGCAGCCAAAAGGAAGCATCGTGTTCCTGTGTTTCGGAAGCTTGGGTGTTTTCTCGGTTGAACAATTGAAGGAAATAGCGACAGGGTTGGAGAGGAGTGGCCAACGGTTCTTGTGGGTGGTCCGCAACCCCCCACATGATGCAGACCAGAAGACCGCCACGTCAGCGATGCCCGACCCGGAACTGAGCTCGCTTCTGCCAGAGGACTTCTTGGAGCGGACGGGGGAGAGGGGCCTGGTGGTGAAAACGTGGGCGCCGCAGGTGGAGGTGCTGAACCACAGCTCGGTGGGCGGGTTCGTGACTCACTGCGGGTGGAATTCGGTGCTCGAGGCAGTGTGCGCCGGCGTGCCGATGGTGGCGTGGCCGCTCTACGCGGAGCAGCGGCAGAACAAAGGGCTGATGGTGGAGGAAATCAAGATCGCCCTGCCAGTTAACGAGTCGGAGAGCGGGCTGGTGAGTTCGGAGGAGGTGGAGAAGCGAGTCAGGGAGCTGATGGAGTCGGAGGAGGGTGAGATCATAAGGGAACGAGTGAAGTCTTTGAAGGAGGAAGCGAAGGCTGCTCTGAGTCCGGGCGGGTCGTCCAGCGTTGAGCTGAGTAATCTCGTCGAGTCGTGGAAGCGCAAGTGAGTAGGTGGGATGTAGTAGCGTGATAGCTTCCAGCATCTGCATCAATAAGGCGAAAAATGGTAGTTGCACGAAGAAAATTTATTAAGAGTTTTTTACCCCTTTAAAAATTGGGTTTTGAAGTACGTGCCATTCTAGCATCAGTGTCTCGTCGCTTGGGAAGACGATTTAATAAGGTTCCTTGATACATGTAACATTGTTCTATCAAGAACTAAAGACTTAAAATGTTTTTGAATTAATTTTCTCAATCCATGTATCGACTCTTTTTTAGTTCAAAACAGTCAAAACTTTCAAAATATATAAATATCGACACGTAAATTTACACGTGATAATATTTTGTAATTTCTTCGAAATTTGGATAATATTTTTCAATTTGGCGTGGAAGTAAAATTATTTGTTGCTTTAGCTGAATTGGAAAACAAACAAGCTCTTAAACGGTGAGTTTAGTGTGGGTAACTCGTTTCTAGTTTCATCAACGATTCACTCTATTGTTTATTATTATTTTTTGTGTAAAGAGCACTAGAATATCCAAGACCACGCATTGTATTATACGATATCTCTTTGCTTTTGTGAAAAGGACGTGATTTTATAGCAATAACTAGTACGCGGACATGTACCCCTTTACAACATTGCAAGCTATGATTACTTAGATATTTAAGCAAGTTAAGGAATCCTTGCTAAGCACGGATTTCGCGTTTATGAGTAATCTTGATCGAATGATGATCTTGAAAAGTCCCTCAGCCGTAAAAGTACATGCCCGAAGTCTTCACAAGAAATTTTCTTTTGTCCCCATACTCTTATTTTTTTTTCTAATTAAGTTTTCTTAATTTTAAATTTTTATAACTCCTTTTCCATTTACAAAATTTATTTCATAAAATCCGTATGACTTTAAATTCGACCAAATTTACAAAAGTAGGCAAGTGTGGAAAATTTTAATTAACGTAGGCAGGCGTTGATATAAGATGTGGATGAAACTTAGCTAACTATAGACACATGGATGTCTTTATTGGAAAACTTCAGGGTTGTACTAACAGTCAAAGGATGCCACGTTTGACCAAAAAAAAGGATGGCCACGAAATTTCCTTTCTCCAACGCAAGAGTGTCGAAATTTGCAAGCAAAATGTTAGATATTTCTCTCATGAAAAATGTGTGGCTAGGAGTTGATTGTTCGTTTTCCATCATGATTAGGCTAACCATTTTCCAAAACTTTATTCGCGTCACATCACAAATTTTCCTACACCATAAATGGACGATTGCCAGCACCCGTCACTTTTTTAGCCCTTTTGCAGCCTTACGCGAGCCAGTCTAGGCCACTGAATCACCTCCGCAATCACTGGTAAAGTCGCTTATTAGAATCAAGGGTTAATACCCGAAAAACCTCAAACTGATATATATGTGACAAATTTACCCTAAATTATTTTTTTTACCACCAAAAACCCCAAACTCGTATACTTTTGACAAATTTACCCCAAACTGATACACTTGTGACAAATTTACCCTATGTTAGTTTTTATTAAATTTTACTATCAAATTATTAAGTTAAATGACACGTGATAATTGACAGGTATACTAATTTGGGATTTTAAGCTCCGTTTGTCATAAATTACAATTTTTGTGATTTTTTTGTGGTATTAATCTAATTTAGCGGAAGGTATATTTGTCACAAATTTACCAGTTTGGGGTTTTTTGCTGTCGAATAAATCAATTTGGGGTAAATTTGTCATAAATGTACCCGTTTAGAGTTTTTTATTGTCAGTTATTGACACCTAAATTTTGACTAATCATTTAGTAATTAATTGTATAAAAATTTAGGAATTAAATTTTAACCCCTAAGAAAAAAAAATAGTAAAATTGCATTTCATGTAGTCGCATTTGCATCGATACTAATAGGCAACAAGAAGCAGGGGCTCGTGGTCGATAACATGCACAAAAGGATGGTCTCTCTCCACTGAGCACGCAAAAGAGCGAAAGTCAAAAAAAGAGGAAGGAAATTCTTGCACGTCCGTTGTCTCTCCCCCATTAATGCATGCGCATGCACGCACAAATTCGGCGAACGTGCGGATTCTAGAGGAACCCTCATAGAAGCAAAATGAGCCCATGATATATTATATAATATGCTCTCTCTCTCAAGTGTGGGTTGTCAAGAGAAGCAACGAGAAAAGGAGGAAGCAAATAATAAACAAGAAAAGTCAAAAGTTGCGGCAATCCTATAGAAGGGAGGGACAAGT
Source organism: Eucalyptus microcorys (assembly GCA_014182515.1). Taxonomy (NCBI): domain Eukaryota; kingdom Viridiplantae; phylum Streptophyta; class Magnoliopsida; order Myrtales; family Myrtaceae; genus Eucalyptus; species Eucalyptus microcorys. The sequence continues at coordinate 31,120,801 of CM024562.1, read as the reverse complement.
AACCGCACAAAAAGCCCCAAGCATGAAGAAGAAAGAAGAATCCAACGTCCATTTTCTCCCCCCTCATTAATGCATGCACATGCACGCATGGAATGGGGGACGTGAAAATTCTACGGAGGCCTGCAAGAAGATAAGCTAACCTTTTTATAATATTTTCCTTGCTGGAGAGGAGAAAGAAAGAAAGGTCTAGAGAAGAAAGAAAGCAAAGTTCAACTTGGATTTTGGAAAAGTTGCGGCTGGATCTTTTCACACTAAAGTGGGCTATCTTCAAGAGGTGGTGGAACGCCTATAAATAAGACCACGGGAGGAGTGTGGTCGAGGGGGGAGGCCGGAGGAGTTAAGAAAAATTCTATGAAAAAGGCCGCAGGGAAGCCAGAGGAGTTGAGAAAAGAAGAGATTAAGAGAGATAGAGTCTCGTTAGAGAAAAGCAAGAGTGTGAAGTCAGAGGAGGGAGAGCAAAACGAAAAAATTCCCTGGACAGGTTTGTGTGAGCTATTAAAAAAAAAAGAGCTCGTAGAGAGACGAGTGGAGAGAGCGAAGAGAAAAAAATTTCAGGGTGAGGGGCTTCTCCTTCGTTCAAAAAGAAGAGAGATAGAGAGTCTGTCAGAGAGAAAAAAAGGTGAAGTCAGAGAGGGGAGCTGAATACAAACAGGAAAAGAAGGGTCCACTGAAAAGTACACAGAGAGAGAAAGGACGTGAGACGTAAAGAAAAGACAGAAAAAAGAAAAGAAAAAAAGAAGAAGAGGGATCATCTTCTTCGGGAGTTCCTCGCTGCTGCTGGTCGACCGACACTGCAGCTACTCGCCCGCCGCCTTCCTCCTTCCGGCGAGCTCCGAGCCCATCGCCGCACCTGCACCACCGTCCCCGACGCCTGCACCCGTAGCCCGCGCCTGCACCTCCGTCCGATGCGGTGAGCACCCTCCTCCGAGCGCCGCCTCTGCTCGCCCGCCTCCTGCAGCTCGAAGTTTCAAGCAACGCCTGCAACTCCGCCACTGCAGCTGCTGTTTCGCGGTCGCCGGAGCTCCTAAAGCCATCACCGTTGCAGCCCTCAGCCTGTTCGTCGCCGCACCACCGCACCACCTTCATCCATCTCCTGCAACCCGCAACTGCGCCTTTGCACGCCCGCACCACCGTCCCTTCGTTGCAGCTGCCGACACCCCCTCTGCCTTCGCTGCGCCACCGTCACAGACACCTGCAACCCGCGAGATCCAAGCGAAGCTGCTGCTGCCCCACTCAGTCCGCGATCTGCTCCGCCCAGCTCTGCTCTGCTCTAGCTCGAAGCCGGTCGCTGCACCTCCTCACCCGAGCAACCACCCGAGCCACTCCCACTGCTCTAGATCCGGACGCCGAGCCACCGTACGTCCGTGCCAATCTCACGTCTGCACCGCCTCCGCCGGCCTCCCCCTCCCGCTGTGTCCGACTCTTGCACAGCATCACCGTGCCCCGCCTGCTGTCCTCCGCGCCGACCGCCCTACTTCTGCTTCGTCACGCAGTGGCCCGCCTTGCTTTCCCTCACCCGCGACGCCACAGCTCGCGCCTCCGCCAGCTTCCGCCACTGCTCGCTACCGCTGCAACTCGCGAGACTCGACGCCTCCTCACCGCCGCCTGAGCACCAGATCCTGAGTCCCTGCCTGTCCTCTGCCTGAGCGCCCTTGCTCCATCGGTCCTTGCTGCCCGGCGTCCCCTGCTCGCCTGAGTCGTTCTTGCACCAGCAAACCGCACACGACTCCTGCTGTGGTCTTGCCGGAGCTCCTCGTCGGTGTCTTCCTCCTGCCAGGGCTGCGACCGGTGTTGCCCCTGTCAATTGATTGAGCTGCCAAGCCGTGCGTGGGAGCGAAATGAAAAGGAAAAAAAAAAAGAAAAGCAAATTAGGTAGTTTTTATCCATTTTATTTTGTTTTACTTTACTTTTTTAGTAGAATCATTCCTTAATATAAGATTGAGAATGTTCGACATGAAATAGCCTGTGAAATTTGTGATCGACAGTCGATTTTCGCGCCCGAAATCCGACTCGCAATTCTTGAAAAATCACCATTCGATCTCATGCCCGAGATTCGATTTGCGATTTATTTAAAATTGGCCAACCCGATCTCATGCGCGAGATATGGTTCGTCAATTTGGATATCAATCTTGTTCTGATTTGCTGTCATGCCGTTTAAGTTAATTTCGCTTTCATAAAATAAATAAAAAAAAATCCAAAAAAAATGTAGGTTAGAATTAGGTTTATTTCCTGTTTTAAGGTTTGCATATTTAGAATAGGAATTTTATTTCAAATTTAAAAAATAAAATCAAAGATCAAAATCAAATCAATTAATTTAGGTTGCTAGTCTTATTTTCAATTTGGATTGCATGTTTAATTATTTGGCAATTATTAATTTCGAAAACAAAAAAAAAAAAAAAAAAAAATTAGAATTATGGCATTCTTTGCATGTCATTGCATTTTAGGGTAAAATTTCATATAGTTTAATTCTAGATAATAGTTTTTTAATTTAAGTTTAGAGAAATTTTTAGATAGATTGCATTTTAGTTAGGAATTTCTAAGTTAGGATAACATTCTAGTTTAAATTAGGATTTGGCTTAACCTCATTCCTAATACAAATTAGATGATATTTTAATTTAGATAGATAATTTTCACATTTTTTTTAAAATCTGTATTTCATAAAAAATAAAAAATTGTCTCATAATAAATTAGTTTTATTTTCTAGGATAAATTGCATTTTTTAAGAAAAAAGAAAAAATGTCATGTGCATGTCATATAGTTTAGGCTATGCTACCATGTCATGTCATGTTAAATTAGTAGCATGCATTGCATAAAGCATGATTCTCATTAAATAAGTGAAAAAAATTAAGAAATTGCGTGTTATTTAGAAATCATATCTAGGACTATTGATATGAATTCCGATTTAACATTGCAAATGCTTTCGTTGCTATGAGGTAAGTCCTGCCATTTATTCACTGCTTTATCTGGGTGTTAAATTGGTGGTTTGCGCATCCGCATGATCACCTCACATGATAGGGAGATAAATTAAAATCAATTCAAGCTGCTTGCCAAATATTTTTTTCAAAATAAAAGAAAAGGTATCGAAAGGGCGTTAGAGAAATCTAGCGTAATCAAGTCCCCGAACTCACAATCTCTGGTTCGTAGGAGTGAAGTAATTCTCCCATTACTTTACTTGGGTTTCTAATCGACCCACCAAAAAATAGATTAGTGGCGATTCCAGGATAAAAATCATCTGCATATTAAAAACTCAAAACCTAGTTGCGAATTGATAAGGGCTTGGGAGAGCTCGAGCTAAGTCTAGGCTTAGCAATCCATTAACCTAAACTGTAGGTGGTGCACCTGAAATTTAGGTCGCGACAGTTTGGCGACTCCGCTGGGGACTTGAGTTGAAACTCTTAGTGGACTTAGGCCAATTTTCTTTTTGAAAAATATTTTTGTTTGGCAGCGAGGATCTCAGGTACGTCCCTAACATTTAATGTGTTAAATGTTCTTGCAGGATGGGAGGTATAAGGGGAAGTGTTTGCTAACCTTTGTTTTGCAGGAAGGTGTAGGAATGTATGGTTTACTTTCACTTATGAAGTGTTGCTTGATATAAAATGCCGTGCATGCCTTGCATTTGCACTACACTATTGCACACACAACCCGCCGCCGGACCTGGGCCGCATAGGATCATCTAGGATGGTATTGAGATGGATACCACTCTGACTGCATGCCCGTGGTACGAGTCGCCCATTTCGATCCTGAAATTTCTTTTTTGGTGTCAAGAGTACCCACCTCGGTCCGCATGCCCGCGACCCAGGTCGGCTCTTTGACCAAGCCGGAGTCATGAGGACCCGACTTAGTCCGCATGCCTGCGGCTAGTCCGATCATCCTTGTGGCTTCATTTTGCTAAGCCTGTCTAGAGGAGAAATCGAGCATCACATCTCATGTGCATGTCTGTGTGATTGCCATTGATTTTCCTCGGTGAAGTAAGTCTTCTATCCCCATACTATGCAATTTACTTACTTTGTCATACTTTTGGTCCGTCCATGACAATCTAGGATAACCATTTGATCTAATTCCTTTGTCATTTAGAAATGAAATGAGGAAATTGCCATGCAATGAATCATTTGAAAAAAAAAAAAAAAAAACTTTGGAGGATTTGTTCCTATTAGGGAGTTTCAAAATTTGGCTTTTCCTAGTTCATGTTTAGGAAATTTCATTCTTGCTAGGGTGTCCTATTTTTAGGAAATTCCCTTCTTGCACAGACTTTTCATGAATTAATGAAAATGAAAAATTGATTAGATCATTGTCATGGATTGACTCTCTATTTACACCTCGTGCTTACATATTTTCATTCATTTAAATTAGGTGATTATGGAGCGGTCCTGCTCACCCATCCGTACACAGTCAAGAGCTAAAATGATGGATCAAAACAAGTGAGAAATTGCGACTCGAAGAAAAGAGTCAAGAGGACTTTTGAACCATCTCGTTTTCCTGAGATGGTCGAATTTGGTGCCACCATGAAGAGACTAGTCACACATTTAGAAGGAAGAATCTCTGACCTGAAGGGTTCGCATCACAAGACCAAGGAGGGTGAAGAACTCAAGCACACATGAGTCATGGTCCTAAAACATTACTTTCTTGGCCTGATAAGAAAGCATCTAAAAAAGGCACATCATGTTGTAATGATAAATCAATTGGCCCAACTGTTACTCAACAAGTTTGAGAACACATTTCTAAAGACTTAATAAAATGAGAGGCAAGTAAAACAGGACCATCATTCTCTGGTGGAAGAGGTACGTCTCGTCCTTGAACATAATTAATTTTGGAAAATGACACTCTGTTCTTTTCCTTGCAGATGACAAATTGGGGGCATGATAGATTTTGGTAGTGACCCGACTGAGACAAAATCTCCACCCAAACCAAAATGGATATTCCATATGCATTTACTTTGATATTGCATAATATCCTATTTATGCACGTTGTTTTGTGCAGGGGCAAAAGCAAGAATTCATCAAAGATCAGATTTTCAGCCTCGATTGATCAATTTGTGTGTTTGTTCCCTTTCAATAGGGCAATCCAATGACACCCATTGCTGAAACAGTCCCTTCGTGGGACAATTCCCTGAATGAATACTTGAAATCATGTTGTGAGTCACAAAAGCTTTCATGCTTAAAGTTGCTGGACTCTTTTGAAAAGAGAATTTCCATAGTGATTTTACCTATTTAACTCACCAATTTCATGTGGAGATTTGTCAAGATGGACAATTCAATGGAGTGACACCAATGCTTAAGAATGCTGAATGAGACGTGTCAGGATGATGAAAGGCAAGCCCTATCCTATACACAGTCCCTTACTGATACACTTGTGAGATGAGTGTAGGAAGTTCCATATCTACAAGGTAAAGAGTTCTCTTGCAAAAAGTACGATGAGCAAAGTGATGAGGGGCAATTCATTTCTCTACAGGTGATCCATTGCTTAACCCCTTTGAACTTCATACACTTGTGGAGATTTCTTTCAAATTACCCCTGTCAAGAACCACCCCACATCGGGGCAAATTGGAGGTAAGACAGCACCATAAAGGTGAGGAAAATGAAAAGAAATTTTCTTGCTCTCACTTGCATCAATCTTCAAGTTGTGCTATTACATTGAATTCATGTGGTAATTTAAGTGCCTTAGGATGACGAAGAGCATTTCTTTCTCTATCCTACATACTTATATCCTTTGCATAGTCCACTTGAGCTGCAATTTCATTTCTTTAAACCCAGTTGGTGATCATGCCCCACACTGGGGCAAGGCAAAAGGCAGATGAAGACCTTTGAAAGTTCGAGTGTCATTCAAAGTGTAATTGCTTGATGCATGCATTGTGCGCAAGAATTAAAAAAATGAATAAGATCTAAGGGCATGAAAAAGCGGTGTGCCTGGTAAAAGCAAGGCCAATGCCCATAGATGAAAAAAGAGAGTCAAGATAGGTGACTGTCAATCGCAAGAATTGAATCCCATGGAGCAATATTCAAAGAACTCAAATGCTCAGTTTTTTACAATCAATGGGGCACTTCATGAAGACAATCCCCGATAGTGAAAAAGAAAACTGGTGGCAATGCCAAGATGATCATCAGCTCTCACCCTTTACACATATTTTGAGCCTACTGATCCATTCGTTTCTCAACCCATGAACCTAGCCTACGTTACGTCCCTTGCAAAGTCTCTTTTGATTAGGGCACTTGAATTAACATGGGAGTTCACATGTCTTAAGCATTGCTTGAAGAAGTGCGTGCAAGATTATTTCTTTCTCATTTTGCAGGATTCTTGACTTGTAAACCCGAAGGTGATTGCGGAGTTGTTTTTTCAATAGCCTTGACTCAAAGAGTCCCTTTGTTAAGCCATTGACCAAGCCCACATTACAGTCCCTATTAAAGACCTCTCAGATTGGTAAGGTCGTACTGCTTGCGAGAATACTTGGACCCTTGTTGGTATGATGAAAGTGAGATGGTGTGATTATCCTAAAATAGCTCTTCTGAATGAGAGTGAGTGAAAGTCCTTTCTAAGTCTCTCATTTAGTATTCTTAAAAACTCCATGTCTTGAACGACAATTCTCTCATGTGGAAATTTGGGTGATACAAATATGGTAAAGTCATTATGCATAAACCTTGATTGAATTGGTGAAAATCTCAATGAATTTTGAAATGTGCATTTTAAAGTAGCTCAGATTGTCTATCTCTTTGATGAATGCATAGAGTTTTTCTCTAATCGTGTCTGACAGATAGTATTTCCTTGAAGATCGAGTAATACTTGACGTTCAAGTTGCTCCTCGAAGCCTTGAGATTTGGCGTGCTTTAGTAGCTAGGAGACCTTTTCACCAACCCGGCGTGCTCCTGTAGCCCGGATGTCCTCTTCATCGACTCGGCGTGCTTTCATAGCCCGAAGTCCCTTTATATTGACCTGGCGTGCTTCCGTAGCCCAGAGTTCCTTTTCATCGCCAGGCGTGCTTTCGTAGCCCAGAGTCCCTTTATATCAACCCGGCGTGCTCCTGTAGCCCGGATGTCCTCTTCATCGACTAGGCGTGCTTTCGTAGCCCGAAGTCCTTTTATATCAACCCGGCGTGCTCCTGTAGCCCGGATGTCCTCTTTATCGACTCGGCGTGCTTTCGTAGCCCGAAGTCCCTTTATATTGACCTGGCGTGCTTCCGTAGCCCAGAGTTCCCTTTCATTGACTCGGCGTGCTTTCGTAGCCCGAAGTCCCTTTATATTGACCTGGCGTGCTTTCGTAGCCCAGAGTTCCTTTTCATCGACACGGCGTGCTTTTGTAGCCCAGAGTTCTTTTCATCGACTTGGCATGCTTCTATAGCCCGAGTTCCTTTTCAAAATTCTTGACATCTCAGTCTGGATCTGGATGTCTCAAAACTTTTCGTTAAGCATTTCACTCTGGATGTGAATGTTTTTCGATCTTTTTCGTTATACCTTAGTCTGGATCTAGGTATTTCGAATCTTCTTAATCCAATATTCATCTCACCTAACATTGAGTATCTATTGGTTAAGTTTCAAAATTCTTGACATCTCAGTCTGGATCTGGATGTCTCAAAACTCTTCGTTAAGCATTTCACTCTGGATGTGAATGTTTTTCGATCTTTTTCGTTATACCTTAGTCTGGATCTAGGTATTTCGAATCTTCTTAATCCAATATTCATCTCACCTAACATTGAGTGTCTATTGGTTAAGTTTCAAAATTCTTGACATCTCAGTCTGGATCTGGATGTCTCGAAACTCTTCGTCAAGCATTTCACTCTGGATGTGAATGTTTTTCGATCTTTTTCGTTATACCTTAGTGGATCTAGGTATTTCGAATCCTCTTAATCCAATATTCATCTCACCTAACATTGAGTGTCTATTGGTTAAGTCTCAAAATTCTTGACATCTCAGTCTGGATCTGGATGTCTCGAAACTCTTCGTCAAGCATTTCACTCTGGATATGAATGTTTTTCGATCTTTTTCGTTATACCTTAGTCTGGATCTAGGTATTTCGAATCCTCTTAATCCAATATTCATCTCACCTAACATTGAGTGTCTATTGGTTAAGTCTCAAAATTCTTGACATCTCAGTCTGGATCTGGATGTCTCGAAACTCTTCGTCAAGCATTTCACTCTGGATATGAATGTTTTTCGATCTTTTTCGTTATACCTTAGTCTGGATCTAGGTATTTCGAATCCTCTTAACCTAACATTGAGCGTCTATTGGTTAAGTTCCCAAATTCTTGACATCTCAGTCTGGATCTGGATGTCTCAAAACTTTTCCACGTTTAGGCGACCGTAGAATGGTACGGGTCCTGGAAAGTGAATCCCCGTTTAGGCGACCGTAGAATGGTACAGGTCCTAGACACAACCAAGCAATGCCATATTGGGCGACCGTAGAATGGTATGGGTGCTGAGAAAGCAATCTCTTTGCAAAGCCATTCCAGGTAAGTTCCTTTATCATTTACATTAGCATTTCCATGCATCATGGATTCAAAAAAAAAAAAAAAAAAAAAAAACTTTGAGAGTCATCCATTGCATGTTCATGGTCAAAATTTAGGTATCATATTGTCTTTGAATGCAACATCTGCGAGCTCACTTTCAAAGAGGGGCAGCTGTTGACACCTAAATTTTGACTAATCATTTAGTAATTAATTGCATAAAAATTTAGGAATTAAATTTTAACCCCTAAGAAAAAAAATAGTAAAATTGCATTTCATGTAGTCGCATTTGCATTAATACTAAAAGGCAACAAGAAGCAGGGGCTCGCGGTCGATAACATGCACAAAAGGATGGTCTCTCTCCACTGAGCACGCAAAAGAGCGAAAGTCAAAAAAAGAGGAAGGAAATTCTTGCACGTCCATTGTCTCTCCCTCATTAATGCATGCGCATGCACGCACAAATTCGGCGGACGTGCGGATTCTAGAGGAACCCTCAGAGAAGCAAAATGAGCCCATGATATATTATATAATATCCTCTCTCTTAAGTGTGGGTTGTCAGGAGAAGCAACGAGAAAAGGAGGAAGCAAATAATAAACAAGAAAAGTCAAAAGTTGCGGCAATCCTATAGAAGGGAGGGACAAGTAGCCGCACAAAAAGCCCCAAGCATGAAGAAGAAAGAAGAATCCAACGTCCATTTTCTCCCCCCTCATTAATGCATGCACATGCACGCATGGAATGGGGGACGTGAAAATTCTACGGAGGCCTGCAAGAAGATGGGCTAACCTTTTTATAATATTTTCCTTGCTGGAGAGGAGAAAGAAAGAAAGGTCTGGAGAAGAAAGAAAGCAAAGTTCAACTTGGATTTTGGAAAAGTTGCGGCTGGATCTTTTCACACTAAAGTGGGCTATCTTCAAGAGGTGGTGGAACGCCTATCAATAAGACCACAGGAGGAGTGTGGTGGGGGAGAGGCCGGAGGAGTTAAGAAAAAATTCTATGAAAAAGGCCCGCAAGGGAGGCCACACGAGTTGAGAAAAGCAGAGATCAAGAGAGATAAGAGTTTCGTTAGAGAAAAGCAAGAGTGTGAAGTCAGAGGAGGGAGAGCAAAACGAAAAAATTCCCTGGACAGGTTTGTGTGAGCTATTAAAAAAAAGAGAGCCCGTAGAGAGACGAGTGGAGAGAGCGAAGAGAAAAAAATTTCAGGGTGAGGGGCTTCTCCTTCGTTCAAAAAGAAGAGAGATAGAGAGTCTGTCAGAGAGAAAAAAGGTGAAGTCAGAGAGGGGAGCTGAATACAAACAGCAAAAGAAGGGTCCACTGAAAAGTACACAGAGAGAGAAAGGACGTGAGAGGTAAAGAAAAGACAGAAAAAAGAAAAGAAAAAAAGAAGAAGATGGATCATCTTCTTCGGGAGTTCCTCGCTGCTGCTGGTCGACCGATGCTGCAGCTACTCGCCCGCCGCCTTCCTCCTTCCGGCGAGCTCCGAGCCCATCGCCGCACCTACACCACCGTCCCCGACGCCTGCACCCGCAGCCCGCGCCTGCACCTCCGTCCGACGCCATGAGCACCCTCCTCCGAGCGCCGCCTCTACTCGCCCGCCTCCTACAGCTCGAAGTTTCGAGCGACGCCTGCAACTCCGCCACTGCAGCTGCTGTTTCGCGGTCGCCAGAGCTCCGAAAGCCGTCACCATTGTAGCCCTCAGCCTGCTCGTCGCTGCACCACCGCACCACCTTCATCCATCTCCTGCAATCCGCAACTGCGCCTCTGCACGCCCGCACCACCGTCCCTTCGTTGCAGCTGCCGACACCCCCTCTGCCTTCGCTGCGCCACCGTCACAGACACCTGCAACCCGCGAGATCCCAGAGAAGCTGCTGCTGCCCCACTCAGTCCGCGATCTGCTCCGCCCAGCTCTGCTCGGTGCTTCTGCTCTTGCTCGAAGCCGGTCGCTGCACCTCCTCACCCGAGCAACCACCCGAGCCGCTCCCACTGCTCTAGATCCGGACGCCGAGCCACCGTACGTCCGTGCCAATCTCGCGTCTGCACCGCCTCCGCCGGCCTCCCCCTCCCGCTGTGTCCGACTCCTGCACAGCATCACCGTGCCCCGCCTGCTGTCCTCCGCGCCGGCCGCCCTACTTCTGCTTCGTCACGCAGTGGCCCGCCTTGCTTTCCCTCACCCGCGACGCCACAGCTCGCGCCTCCGCCAGCTTCCGCCACTGCTCGCTACCGCTGCAACTCGCGAGACTCGACGCCTCCTCACCGCCGCCTGAGCACCAGATCCTGAGTCCCTGCCTGTCCTCTGCCCGAGCGCCCTTGCTCCATCGGTCCTTGCTGCCCGGCGTCCCCTGCTCGCCTGAGTCGTTCTTGCACCAGCAAACCGCACGCGACTCCTGCTGTGGTCTTGCCGGAGCTCCTCGTCGGTGTCTTCCTCTTGCCAGGGCTGCGACCGGTGTTGCCCCTGTCAATTGATTGAGCTGCCAAGCCGTGCGTGGGAGCGAAATGAAAAGGAAAAAAAAAAAAAAAAAAAGCAAATTAGGTAGTTTTTATCCATTTTATTTTGTTTTACTTTACTTTTTTAGTAGAATCATTCCTTAATATAAGATTGAGAATGTTCGACATGAAATAGCCTGTGAAATTTGTGATCGACAGTCTGATTTTCGCGCCCGAAATCCGACTCGCAATTGCTTGAAAAATCGCCATTCGATCTCACGCCCGAGATTCGATTTGCGATTTATTTAAAATTGGCCAACCCGATCTCATGCGCGAGATATGGTTCGTCAATTTGGATATCAATCTTGTTCTGATTTGCTGTCATGCCGTTTAAGTTAATTTCACTTTCATAAAATAAATAAAAAAAATCCAAAAAAAATGTAGGTTAGAATTAGGTTTATTTCCTGTTTTAAGGTTTGCATATTTAGAATAGGAATTTTATTTCAAATTTAAAAAATAAAATAAAAGATCAAAATCAAATCAATTAATTTAGGTTGCTAGTCTTATTTTCAATTTGGATTGCATGTTTAATTATTTGGCAATTATTAATTTCGAAAACATAAAAAAAAAATTAGAATTATGGCATTCTTTGCATGTCATTGCATTTTAGGGTAAAATTTCATATAGTTTAATTCTAGATAATAGTTTTTTAATTTAAGTTTAGAGAAATTTTTAGATAGATTGCATTTTAGTTAGGAATTTCTAAGTTAGGATAACATTCTAGTTTAAATTAGGATTTGGCTTAACCTCATTCCTAATACAAATTAGATGATATTTTAATTTAGATAGATAATTTTCACATTTTTTTTAAAATCCGTATTTCATAAAAAATAAAAAATTGTCTCATAATAAATTAGTTTTATTTTCTAGGATAAATTGCATTTTTAAGAAAAAAAAAAAATGTCATGTGCATGTCATATAGTTTAGGCTATGCTACCATGTCATGTCATGTTAAATTAGTAGCATGCATTGCATAAAGCATGATTCTCATTAAATAAGTGAAAAAAGAAGAAGAAATTGCGTGTTAATTAGAAATCATATCTAGGACTGTTGATATGAATTCCGATTTAACATTGCAAATGCTTTCGTTGCTATGAGGTAAGTCCCGCCATTTATTCACTTGCTTTATCGGGTGTTAAATTGGTGGTTTGCGCATCCGCATGATCACCTCACATGATAGGGAGATAAATTAAAATCAATTCAAGCTGCTTGCCAAATATTTTTTCAACATAAAAGAAAAGGTACCGAAAGGGCGTTAGAGAAATCTAGCGTAATCAAGTCCCCGAACTCACAATCTCTGGTTCGTAGGAGTGAAGTAATTCTCCCATTACTTTACTTGGGTTTCTAATCGACCCACCAAAAAATAGATTAGTGGCGACTCCAGGATAAAAATCATCTGCATATTAGAAACTCAAAACCTAGTTGCGAATTGGTAAGGACTTGGGAGAGCTCGAGCTAAGTCTAGGCTTAGCAATCCATTAACCTAAACCGTAGGTGGTGCACCTGAAATTTAGGTCGCGACATCAGTTAGGATAAATTTGTCACAGGTATACTTGGGGTTTTTCATGACCAAAAAAATAGTTTGGGGTAAATTTTTCACAAGTGTACCAGTTTAGGGTTTTTCAAGGTATTAACCCTAGAATTAATTTACAAAACTCACGTATAAATTCGTGCAATACATACTCATTGAATGTTTAAACACATCATACTTATAATAGCAGACATCCGAGAGTTTTATCGTAGTACCTTACGAAACAATGTAATAAATCAAAACATGTATTTTGTTTGATTGAAAATACTTTTTTAGAATTAAAATTTTAGATTTTCCCGTATTTGATTCTCAATAAATTACTAGTTAACTGAAAACGCTTTTTGATTAAAGAAAATATTTATGCATAAAATTAGAAAAGCGAATTCCTCGATTTAAAGATGTGAAAACACGTTATGCTTTATGTGGAACCCCATCTCCTTCCCTCCCCATCTTGCTCTTCCCTCGCAAATCCTAACCCCGCGGAGGAGCTTCATGAGCAATGGCAAAGCACAGGAGACAAGACCTCGATGTAAGAGTTTTTCTAATGTGTGAACTGCATTAATTGATCTTATATACCATTTTATGAGATTTGTCAAAGATGATATAGAAATTTTTTTAATTATTATAATATGAAGTTGACTAGTGTAGACCGAATTGAACCTAGCTTGTAATGAGAAAGCTTGATTGGAAATCTTTTCTCTAACCTTAACACACACAATTATCCTCATAAATGAGTGTTCATTAATTCATTAAGGGGGAGAGACTATTTCATTAAGTTAGTAATGCAAAGGAAAATGAAAGAGAAGTTCTTGAGTTTGAATCGTCACTATTTTGCATAAAAAACAATGGTCCAAATCAGGTACGTAAATCTCTTTACTTGTTTATATGTGTTTTTTTTATTATAGTTATGGAGATTTTGGGGTTGCATTTTTACGTCTTATACTCAATTCATTGATTTTGATCATACAAGTCAAGGAGCAATGTCCACGATGGAGCGACAAAGAAGCCATCGCTTCATTTTATTTCTTTCTTCTTCTTCTTCTTCTTCTTTTTCTTCTTTTTGTCGATGCTCTTTCATCAATCCAATCCAAGTCGTTGTTGCTCTGATCATCGATCCATTCATTGGTTTTGGTTGATTAGCTTATCATGACAACGTTGGCTTCTCGAAGAAGCTAGTGGTTTTTTTTGGACGATGTTTATGTTTTTTTATTCTTTCTTTTTTTTTTGTGAGGGGAGAATTTTTGGGTTCAAGAGCGAGAGGAAATGGGGTTGACGTCCAGAGTTTTCGTGAGGACCATGGTTGGCGTCGCTCTGATGCTTGGATGGAGTTACATGATGCAGCTTTGCAACACTTGGAGGTGCATCGGTGGCTGTAAGGGCGTTGGGCGGAGGTAGAGGCATGGAGAAAATAGTGGGTACCTTTTATGTGCTAGCATGGCAAATAAAAAGATCCTTAAGAGCACAACACCTGTCATGTGTGGGCTTCAATTGTCAGGGTATTGAAAACTCTTCTCGAGAAAATATTGGCTAGATCTTACGCTCCACGTAGGCGTAGGGTAAGACCATTCAGAAATCAACACGTGGCTCCACGTAGGCAACGGGGTCAGAGGTTCAAAATTTGCGCGCGCCGCTCTTGGGGCCCACCACTCTGACTCTCTCTCTCATCTGCTCGAATTGCGCTCCTGTCGACTCGTTCTCTCTCCTTTCTCTCCCCGTTCTCTATTCCGTTGCGGGGGGAGATTTTTGTTCTCCCGCAACGGAACGGAGAACCGGGAAAGAGAGAGAGAGGAGAGAGAGGACGAGTTGACAGGTCGCAGAGGAGAGCAGAGGAGAGAGAGTCAGAGTGGTGGGGCCCAGGAGCGGCACACGCAAATTTTGAACCTCTGACCTCGTCGCCTATCTGGAGCCACATGTTGGATTCTGAATAGTCTTACCCTACGCCTACGTGGAGTGTAAGACCTAGTCAATATTTTCTCCTGCAGTGCACACTTTTCTCTATCACCTCTCTACACGCTTTTCTCTCTTTTCAGCCTCCCCTTCATGCTCTCTCTTCTTTCTTCTCTCTCCTCTCACGCTTTGTCTCACTTGACTTTCTCTCTCTCTTCACTGCCTCCTCTCGCTCCCACCGAGCCCTCGTCTGACTGACGAACCACCATGGCCAACCAACGAACTTCGCGACGGCGGAAGTGGAGGCCACGTGGTGGTTTGTCAGATGAGGGTTCGGTCATGACTTAGAAGGAGAGAAAGAGAGCAGCCGGGAGGGGGTAGCAACTTGGCGATAGCAGAGCCAGAAGGGTAGCGCTATGGCTTATCAGTCAGATGAGGGCGCGGTAGCTCATTCCCACGTGGCTGTGCCTCGAAGTTGCCTTCGCCGTCGTGAAGTTTGTTGGTCAAGTGCGGTGGCTTGTCCGACGAACCATTGCACGGCTCCACCTCCGCCTCAAAAGGTTGCCTCTGTTGTCACCGTGGAGTTCATTGGTTGGGTGAGCTGGTTTGTTAGTCGGGCGAGGGCATAGTGGCTTGTCCGACGAACCACCAGGCGGCCTCCGCCTCCGCTTCAAAACGGGTGAGATAGAGAGCGTGCATTGTAGGGGTAAATGGAGAGAGAGAGAGAGAGAGAGAGAGAGAGAGAGAGAGAGAGAGAGAGAGTGCAGAGAGGAAAGAGGAGCTTTCAATGCTCTGAAAATTGGGCCCTATACGCGACACATGTTGCACTCTTAAGGGCCTTCTTATGTGCCAGCATTGCCATGCTGGAACATGAAAGGCACTCAATATTTTCTCAGAGGCATGGGCTAAGTGGGGAGACAAGTCATGGCTGAGCCAGGAGGGCAAGTTATGAGCGCGTTCATGGGCTGACTAATGAGATTGTCATTTTCTCATTTTCCAAATGAGATCTAAACAAAGAAAACATTTTTGATCATATATCATCAAACAGAGGAGAACTAACCATTTTCTTAATTAATAATTTTCCAAAAAGTATATCCTTTATCATGGAATTTTCTCCCAAACAAACATACCCAAAATTTTAATCCCTCAAATTATTTTTCCAGTGATTCATTTGAAATTATAGCAATCAAAGCCTTAAAGAGCCGATGTTCAGTCTTCACCATCATTTATGTTAAAAAATCCAATCCAAAAACTTAAATTGATACCATATGTATAAAAGTAGAAATTCAATTAAATCCGTAAGTCAAGGGGTCTCATATATTTCTACATTCCCTCTCATAGGCAAGGCGGATTAAGAATAACATGTGGAATTTGATGAATGGGATGGAGGCACATGTGAAATTTACTAGGACAAAGCCTAAGTTTTCATATGATGTTAGAAAGTTATTAGCATCTCTCTACGTTAGCGCATGCATAGCATACAAGATGCCATAGAGACAAATTTTGTAAAGGGATAATTACAAAAAGCACGAGGATTGCAACTAATATTAAATCATCTCCCCTTTTATGTTACAAAAACATGGGGTTCTCTTGTATTTTTCGAAATAACTAGCCGATAAAAAATGTCAATAATTTATGTGTAAATATTTTTGTAAATGATGGAAATATTTTTCTTTCATTTATTTTTTAAACCGATATAAGTGATTATTTTTAGAAAATGTGTCCAAATCATCTTCTTCTTTTTTTCGCTAAATAAATGGAGCCTAAATATAAAGTTGAAGATATCTTTTACAAAACTTGAATATATTGTTCACGATCATCCCTTTTGTAATAGATATGGGGGCATCTAGTATTTTCTTTTCTTTTTAAATCAATATCTTGCAACTCACACAATTTGAATATTTTTTTTCATTCACAAGATTTGAAATCGTCATAGTATATAATTGTTGGCACAAAAATTAATGAATGCATTTTTCATAAAATTTTGACATTTGAATAACATTTTAAGTTTTGATGAGAAAGAGAAAAAATGTTTGCTTTTGATTAAAGGACACAACTTGTCGTGAAAGTGCAATTGAATTTTAAAATTCCGAAAAATGCAATCAAGTCCTAAAATTTAACGAATTGATACAATCGAGTCCTTCTGTAACATCGTCAATTTGTCTAAATGTTAATGGATGCCTCGATTGCACTAATCACAGCAATTATCAGTTGTTTTAGGATTTGATTGTATTTTTTGAAAGTTTTAAGACTACTCATAAATTTTAAGTTTTCCAATGCACTTATCTCTTACTTTAATGATTATGAAATTTGGCAAAATCTTTAATGACGACGTTTAGCTTCTAAACTTAATATGATTCACTATGATTGATTATTGAACTGGCCAAAAAGTAATTCATAACGTAATATATATAAGAAATGCATTACAAATTACATCTTCAATTGCATTATAACCATCAATAACGTAATAATATATTTGTACTTCATAATATTATAACTGATTTTTCTTTATCACATTTCATATAAACAATTCCTAGTCATTTTCTCTTTTTACCTGACATGTGCATCAATCAATATAAATGTTTCCGAAGAGATGCTATTTGATTCAAAGTTTTATTGAAAATAGTTATGTATATACAATATTCCAGATCCAATTTTATTATATACATTGCACTCATATCAAAATTTCTCCATGTTTCAAGCTCTATCGGGCCGATACTTTAACCTCACATAAGTAAATTTTCAACTGATCGTGTCAGCCGTTCCCTCACGCATCAAATATACTTCGATCTCGAGAAGACTAATTGTGAACCAGACAAAAAAGAAACAAACCAATCTCACCAAAACCCTCAGTCTCAGGGGTTCCAGCAACACCAACAAAACCCAAACAATGAAGGAAGCAATCGTGCTTTATCCTTCACCGGCCATCAGCCACCTCATCGCCATGGTGGAGCTCGGCAATCTCCTCCTCACCCACCGCCCTTCCCTCTCAATCCACATCCTCAGCACCAACCAAGCGTACGACGCCGGCTCCACCACCGCCTACATCGACTCTGTCTCCGACACTGTCCCCTCCATTGCCTTCCACTACTTCCCTGCCACCACCCTACCCCCGGACTTCTCCACCACCTTCCCCAACTATGAGACCCTCGCCATCAAGCTCCTCCGCCTCAACAACCCCAATGTCCGCCGCGTCCTCACCTCTATCTCCGAAAACCATGTCGTTCACAGCCTCATCATCGACTTCTTCTGCGTTGCTGCCGTCGCCATCACACGCAAGCTCAACATCCCCTGCAACTGATTCTTCACTTCGGGCGCCGGCTACCTAAACTTCTTCCTTTACGTCCCAACTCTTCACGACAAGTTTGCCAAGAGCTTTAAAGACTTTGACGCCCCCACAGATGTCCCGGGCTCACCGCCTATACCGCCCTCTAATGTTGCGAAGCCAATGCAGGATCGCTATGACAAGGCCTACAAGGGCTTCTTGGATTCATCCCTGGAGATGCAGACTTCTGCCGGGATCATAGTCAACAACTTCGAAAAGCACGGGCCCAGAGCTATACGAGCCATCTTGAACGGCGAGTGTGTGCCCGGTGGCCCCACTGCACGGCTTTACTGCATCGGGCCGCTGATCTCTAGCAAGGGAGATGACAATGGCAGATCGCTAGATCTCTCACGTGGCTGGACTCGCAGCCAAGAGGGAGCGTCGTGTTCCTGTGTTTCGGGGGCTTGGGCGTGTTCTCGGTGGAACAGTTGACGGAAATAGCCACGGGGCTGGAGAGGAGCGGTCAACGGTTCTTGTGGGTGGTCTGTCACCCGACCAAGGACAAGAACCAAAAGGCCGCCACATCGACAATGCTAGGGGTGTCAATGGGTTGGGTCGGGTTTTGATGTTACCCGACCCAAAACACATTAGAGCCGAATTGAAAATTCAGGTCGGGTCGGTCCAAGTCGGGTTATGGGTTTTCCCTTTTTCCCCTCCCTTTCTCTAGTAAGATTTTTTGAAATAAAATGCCATTTAACTTTTGAGGAACAACAAATATGAAAGATAGTGCCTTCAGCCTTAAGGCTTTAGGAACTTTTACCTTAAGCAGAAATTGAAAACAGACTTACCCGTAGTCGAGCAATCCACCATAAATCATAGACAACTGAGGCTTCATCCCAAAATTAACAAATTGTAGGAAAAATGTCTAAAATGGGGAGTAGCATTCCCAACTAAAGAGACACTATCTTAAAGGAAGCAAATTTTCTTTCTAATCCCTGGCAAAGTGCTGGATACGTACCAAAGAGGTGAAAACTCCTGGCAAATTGTAGCTTGAATATGAGACAGAAGCCCAACTGTAGGCAATAAGATAAGAACTTTGTTAACTTTGCACACTACAACCATAATGTAGACATGTTCAGGACAATGATTTCTATCAAAGAAAGAGGTAAAATTCCAGACAAGAATGAAGCATACAAACGCAAATAATACCAGCATTGACTATGCTCTCAAACAAGCAAATATAATTTCTAATGCAACAAATTTGGTAAAAAGAATTAGTACTCATGTCCTTAGACTAGAAAGTTTGTTAATGTTCTGTTTTCTGCAGCAAATGAGGTACTCCATGCAGGGTCTGTCATCAATCTTGCTTCAAAAAAATCAAGGGTTTGTGTCACCTAAAGACCTCCATGTAACAATCCATATCCTCTCCAATAGTTACACCTAATCTTGAACCGACAAGTCCTAATCTCAAACGCAGTCATCGCGCCTATTCTCTTTTTCTTCAACCTGTGAAAATCATCCATTGGCATATGTTCCAAGACAATTGTGAAGGCACTAATCACAGAAAACTCTATTAATCAAACATATTTAATTTGCCATGACAAAAATTCAGCAATGATTGGAAAGTAGTGTTATCCTCACATCATTACGTAATCAATCAAGATTAAAACAAGAGCTTCTTAAAAACCTATTCTGGAATTTGGAAAGAACAACGAAAGGACAGTTAGACAAGCAGAAATAAGCCATTTGGGTTATTTCCAAGTCACGAAGTAGCTCGCCCAGAGCATTGGCTTCAGCCACGGCAGACCCAAATCGTCGTTTCCCGTTCTTATCATCGGGCTCACCTGAAGAAGCAAAATCGACGAAAAAAACGAAAGTCAAAACCGACCCTTTCACTTTCTTCTTCATCACGTAGTCGAAATGGAAACACCAAAAACAAAGGGTACAAAAAGAAAGGCAACGCAGCGGTTATCATCACTTTCTGGTGGCTAGTCTTGAAGACTCCGATGCTCTGCAAGTGGCGATGGATATCAAGAGCCACCTTGTCCGGCTCCAGGAAAAATCAACCCAAGTTTGTCCCTTTTTTCTATCGACCCACCTCGAGAAAGATCAGAACTTTTCTCCTCTGCAAATGTCGGCGACGGAGGCTGAAAGAGAGGGCCGTTGCTGGGCGGTAGGGGATTTGGGAGAATCCGCAAACCCTAGCGTCGGATGGACGCAACGGAAGAGAAGAGGCCAAGGAGATTCAACAAGGAGGAGGAAGAGCCGTCGATGGCGGCGGAGTCGAGGGAAGGGCTCTGAAGTTTCAGTCACTCTGTTTCTCGAATGTTTCTGTGACGTTGGGAATGAGGAACGTGTTTGGGTTTCACATAAGTGATGTGTTCAGGTTTCACATAAGTGACGTGTTGAGGGTCGAGCTATGTTCCAATCCTGACTCCACCTGAAACATGTATTCCGCTTATTTTATATCTGTTTGGGTTTCATATATATATATATATATATATATATATATATATATATATATATATATTTATGTATGTATTATCGTAGTTTTGGGTCGCATTTTGGGTCGCATGTCCATCCATTACTCTGAGAGCTATAATCATCTCATGCGGGCCGACCTATCCACCTGAGGATCTCTCCTCATAGGATTGAGGTCTACTTTAGGGTCGAGAACGACACGTCATTGATGGACAATGGGCAAGTGGTGATGTGGACCACGGAAAATGGCCATCGGGTCCACTTGGCTAGAAAGAGCGTGCTGTCTTACGATTTCTTATCATCACATACCAGGATTATGTCTTGTAAACTTATCCAAAATTACGAAAGTGGATCATGCATTGAATTAAACTAACCCAGAAGACGAAGGTGCTCAAGAAATATGCAAAGTGATAAGCTATGCCATGAATTCAGAGATATCTCTCTGAACGAAGGTAGTCCAAACATCAAACCAACTAAACTTATTTAACAAAGACCACGTAAAACGATGGATTTCATTATCAAAGTGACGGAGTGAATCCACAATTATTTCATAATATATCCTTCACGCGCCGTGGCCTCCTATTTCATAATATATCCTTCACACGCCGTGGCCTCCTATAGAGATCTAGCTTCGTGCTGATATGCATCGACTGGAAATTAATAGTTTTCTTCTAATCATGTAGCTGCGTCACTGTATTGGATTTGGTTTTGGGGTTGGGGGGGGGCGTGGTGGCCTAGACCGCCACTGAATGGACAATATGTAAAGCCGAAACCTCAATAGTCAGAACTAACTATGGGGGGCGGCGGCGGCGGCGTGGTGGTCCAGACAAGTGGTTGAGAGTTTATATGCTTAGGTATGTAAGTTCACTTATCATAGGTTTAGCCAGGCTATTTTTCTCAAAACAAAATGACCCTCGAGCTTTGGGGCAGAGGCCGGAGAAGCACCGCAACGTAGAGAGCACATTCTTACCAAAAATTTTGCATTGAAAAGGAAAGAAAGAGGGAAGGGAAGCTGTAGTGTGCATATTTATTTAATGCGTGCAGGCCTACTCCAAATTAGAGGAGAGAGGAAAAAGCAACGGCAGCCTATTAATAACTGTAAATTTTTAAATTAAAAAAGGAAAATAATAAATTTTATGCAGAAAAACTATTGGGGCCATACACGCACACGTGGAGCCACGCGTCACTTCCTGATTGGTCGGGGCACACGTTGACTTGGCGCTCCAGGACTACCCAATATTTTCTCGAAACGCTGTTTTTAGGCCATTAGTTCCATTGCGCCTTTAGAAATGGCCGTATGAATTGGGTTCGGAGCTCTAGATAGGGTGATTGGCTATTCTTTTCCTGAAAAGTTAATATTGAATCAGAATGTATTTTTATATTTATATATGACATATAGCTTTTGATACACAGTACATTCACCATGAATTATTAGTTTCTTAGTAATTTGGCTCGACTGTACACCTTTTGGGTCTTTTAATTTTTGAGACAGGACGGAACATTTAAGTGGTGAACATTATACATCATACACCTTATTTCAGTTGTGCTAGTCAAGAACTCTATTAAGTCTTTATGGGTTGTAGAACCAACAAGGCGAATTCAAGCTTTCTAGCAATAGTGAAATCAACTAACCCACAAGCTTAATTGAATCCTTGGCATCCTAGATCACATTGCTATGTAAACTCGAGTTTGAGGTGTTAAAATTTTGGATGAATAGAGTTTAACTTTAAATAAAATAGGATAAGATTTAAAGCTTCCCCTTGCGATCTCTTATATAGATACACCAGGCTTTTGTCGCACAAGCGGTAGGACTTGTCCAAAATAATAAATAATTCCAGCATTAACATTGCTGTTGTCGAACCGTGTGTGCATGCAAGTCTTAAAATCTTTTTCATGTACATCCATCGCTCCAGTGGGCAAGCCAAGATTTTTTTTCGAGCGAGGTCACTGAAAAATCCATGATTGCTTTGGATGAGAAAAAGTACTTTCTTGATTGTGAAATTTGGCAGAATCTTAAATGAGGATATTTACCCTCAAAGCTTAAATTAGAATAGCTATTTTTAGTAAGCAAAATTGTTTGCATTATAATGAAAATTTACAGAATCTAAAATGATGATATTTGTCTTCTTAACTAGAAATGATTTTGGTCCATGGTGACTAACTACGGAAAATTGTCCAAAAAGTTATTGCACTTTTATCAATTCAGTCTTAAATATTTTTACTTCTTACCAATTGTGTCCATATAGCCAATTTTGACCGGAAATTGCCAAGATGAGGGGTTGACAACAAAAGCGATTCCCATAGTAGCGGCAAGCGAAATGGTAACTTTCGCCCAGTTGGTGATGCTATGTCCCTTGGGCAAGCATTTTACAATTATGGTCACGATTAGAGATCTACCGCATTGTCGTGTTGGAATTGCAAAAACATCGATTATTTTTCTTTCTTATTTTCAAAAAGAAGTTGTATGAGCTCAGCTATTCTTTGTCACCCTCACTCGATCAAGAATCAACCCCACCATCCATCTAAAGAATGGAGATTGGTTGACACAATACAATTAATGCTTTTAAAATCAAAATGTCCTTTCTAAAATCGTGAGGAGTCTCGCTAGTTTAAACAATCATTACAATTTTATCAAATCATTTAAAATAAGAAAAGGTAAAAGATCTTAATATCGTTAACATAGCACTCAAAATATGATGACGAAATGACCAAATTTACGAAGGATTCGAATGAAATGCTAGCCTAAACTAACGAGAAGCTATTCCATATATAGTCTATAAATCACGAGGATCATATATTATCGAGTTTTATAAGCATAATAGTTTTTGGGTTATTGTTAGAGTAACGGCATATTTTGAACTATAAATTCTTAAAAAAAGTGTACCTCATAATCAATACTGTCGCTATCATTTCTCTATATCATTTTAACAATTAAATATATATGGGTCTTACTAGGACCACGTCACCAGTGTTTGGAATGAGCCTAGTCCACATGATCTATAGACCAAAATATTTCCTTGGGCCGCCATTTTCCACGTTCTAGATCCGAACAATATTGGGCCCATACCATACTTTGACCTCACAAAAATAAATTGCGTCAGCCATTTCTTCATGCATCTGACAGTATTGGAAATTTAGAATTACGAGGGACCATACTGCATGATTCCCCCTCGATGGACCATACTAGAAAAGAACATCAACAAGCCCAAGCAATGAAGGAAGCGATCGTGCTGTACCCAGCGCCGGCCATCGGCCACCTAGGGCCTGTTTGTTAGGGTCTGCATGTTTGTGTTTCTTTTTTTTGTTTATGAACAGATTTCCTGTTTTTTTGTTCTCGGGAACAAAAAAGGAACAGAAACGTGTTTGTTTGCGTTTTTGTTCAAAATTTGTTTTTTTGTTCCCGGAATAAAATTGGAACGGAGATAAGAAACAAAAAAAAAAGTTATTTTTTTGTAACAGAAACACTTTTGAGAAACACTTCTCTCTCCTTTCTTTTCTTCTCTTTTTTTCTTCTTTTCTTCTTTTTTTTTCTTTGGCCGGTCGCCGGCCTCGGCCATGGCCGACGACCGGCCGTCGAGGGCCGGCGACGTGGCGTCGCCTAACCATGGCGAGGCTCGGGCTCGCCCAGCCAAGGCGAGGCCGAGCGTCGCCGGTGCGGGCGAGGCTCGGCCTCGCCTTGGCCGGGCGAGCTTGGCCTCACCTAGATCCGGCGACGCCGAGCGTCACCGGCCCCCGGCAAGGCTCGGCCTCGCCGGATCTAGGCGAGCTCGAGGCGAGAGCTCGCCCGGATCCGGTGAGGTGAGCCTCACCATGGTTGGGTGAGCTCGAGCTCACCCAGATCCGGCGAGGCTGAGCCTCGGCCATGGCCGGCGAGCCTCGCCGTGGCCGGGCGAGGCTAACGCCCCCCGTCGGCCGGTTGCCGGCCTTCGGCGACCGGCCAAAAGAAGAAAAAGAGAAAAAGAAAGGAAAAAGGAAAAATAAAATAAAAACATTAAAAAATTAAAAGAAACAAAAAAAGAATAAATTTACCAAACATGTTTCTATTTATTTTTTATTCCGGAACAATTTACCAAACGCGTTTTTTCTGGTCAAAAATTGTTCCCGGAACAGAAATAGTTTTTTCTATTTCTATTCCCCGGAACACTTTTGAACAGAAATACAAACAAACGCACCCTTAATGTTCTTTTTTTTTTTTTCTATTTTTGAACAAAATTTCTGTTTTTTTGTTCCAAGGAACAAAAAGAGAACAGAAATGCGTTTGTTTGCGTTTTTGTTCCAAATCTATTTTTTTGTTTCGGGAACATATTTGGAACAGAAATAAGAAACAAGAAAAACGTGTTTATTGTTTGGAACAATTTTTAAGAACAAATTTTTCCTCTCCTCTCTTTTTCTTCTCTTTTTTTCTTTTCTTTTCTTTTTTTTTTTCTTTGGCCGGTCGCCGACCTCGGCCATGGCCGGCAATCGGTCGTCGAGGGCTGGCGACCTCGCCGGAGCGTCGCCGGCCCCCGGCGAGGCCGAGCGTCGTCAGCCCCTGGTGAGGCTAGGCCAGGCGAGCCCAAGCTCGCCGAGCCACCGGCAAGGCTCACCGGCCTAGCGATGGCCCGGCGAGGCTCACCTAGCCAAGGCGAGGCCGAGCCTCGCCCAACCACGGCGAGGCTGAGCCTCGCCGGGGGCCGGTGAGCCTCGCCGTGGCTGGGCGAGGCCGCCGGCCAAAAGAAGAAAAAAAGAAAAAAGAAAAAAAAAGAAAAAAAGAAAAAGAAAATAAAAATATTAAAAAATTAAAAGAAATATAAAAAAACACAAATTTACCAAATGTGTTTCTGTTCATTTTTTATTTCCGGAACAAATTTACCAAACGCGTTTTTTATATAAAAATTGTTCCTCGGAACAGAAAACTTTTTTCTATTTTTGTTTTCCGGAACGAAAAAAAAAAAAAAAAAAAAAGAATAGAAATGTTACGGTACGCGCCCTAATCTCCATGATGACCATACTATATGATTCCCCCTCGATGTCAGGAGTATCGAACAGACCAATCTCCCCACGACCGTTGGCCTCAAAGAGCTTCAACGTCGTGTGAAAAGAACATCAACAAGCCCAAGCAATGAAGGAAGCGATCGTGCTGTATCCAGCGCCGGCCATCGGCCACATAGTCTCCACAGTGGAGCTCGGCAAGCTCCTCCTCACCCACTGCCCTTCCCTCTCCATCCACATCCTCATCACCAACCAAGGTAATGACGCCGGCCCCACCACTGCCTACATCGCCTCCGTCTCTGCTGCCGTCCCTTCCATCGCCTTCCACTTCTTCCCTGTCACCACCCTCCCCCCGAACTTCTCCACCACCTCCCCCAACCACGAGATCCTCGCCTTCGAGCTCCTCCGCCTCAACAACCCCAACGTCCACCGCACCCTCACCTCTATCTCCACAGACCACGTAGTTCACGGCCTCGTCATCGACTTCTTCTGTGCCGCCGCCGATACCATCGCGCGTGAGCTCAACATCCCCCGCTACTATTTCTTCACTTCAGGCGCCTGTTTTCTTAACTTCTTCCTTTACCTCTCAACTCTTCACGACAACTTCGCCATAAGCGTTAAAGACTTTGACGCCCCAATAGATGTCCCTGGCACACCGCCGATACAGCCCTTCGATGTTTTGAAGCCGTTGCAGGATCGCTATGATGATTCCTACAAGGGCTTTTTGGATTCATCCTTGAAGATGCAGACCTCGGCTGGAATCATAGTCAACACCTTCGAAAAGCTCGAGCGAAGAGCCATAGGAGCCATCAGGGACGGCGAGTGTGTGCCCCGCGGCCCCACTCCGCCGCTTTACTGCATCGGGCCACTGATCTCTAGCATGGGAGGCCACGACGGCAGATCACCAGAGTCTCTGATGTGGCTGGACTCGCAGCCGAGAGGGAGCGTCGTGTTCCTGTGTTTCGGGAGCATAGGCGAGTTCTCGGTGGAACAGCTGAAGGAAATAGCGACGGGGCTGAAGAGGAGCGGTCAGCGGTTCTTGTGGGTGGTCCGGAGCCCGACAAAGGACAAGAACCAAAAGGCCGCCACGTCAGAGGTGCTCGACCTGGACTTGGGGTCGCTGCTTCCGGAGGGCTTTCTGGAACGTACCAAAGACAGGGGGCTCGTGGTCAAGAAATGGGCCCCGCAGGTGGCGGTCTTGCCGAGCCACCCGTCGGTGGGCGGGTTCGTGACTCACTGCGGGTGGAACTCGGTGCTCGAGGCGGTGTGCGCTGGCGTGCCGATGCTGGCGTGGCCGCTTTACGCGGAGCAGGGGCACACCAGGTTGCTGCTGGTGCAGGAGACGAAAATCGCGCTGCCGGTGGACGAGTCAGAGGACGGGTGGGTGAGTTCGGAGGAGGTGGAGAAGCGAGTCAGAGAGTTGATGGAGAGTGAGAAGGGCAAGCTGGTGAGAGAACGAGTGCTAGTCATGAAAGAAGAAGCAAAGGCCGCGCTAAGCCCCGGCGGGTCGTCTCGGTCGGCGCTAGCCGGACTTGTCGATTCGTGGAAGCGCGAGTGAAACGCGCCGGTCTTTGTGGGTCGTCTTCGTCGTTTGCGTCGTTCGTCCGTTGATGAATCTTTTATATTATCGTCTTTTTGGTCTTTTGCAGTATTCAATGGGGGCGAAACTGACGTACAACGAACACAGTCGCACGTGCTTGATCTGTCTCTTCTAAATTAATAAATGTCCACAGGACGTACGAGCAATGTTTGAATCTTTTATTGAATTGTACTTGTATCTCCACTTTCGGGTGGTCGTTTTGCGGGCCAAAACTGTACCCTTGTGGAGAAAAACTTAGCGTCAACGGAAATCGTCTCATTCGACTCTAATGTACTACAGTGTCAAAATATATAAAAATAATAAATAATTACAGCACTTTATAGCACAATTACGACATAACTGATAACACTATCAAATTGAAACTATATATATATATTATATTTATGTATGTATTATTGTAGTTTTGGGTCGCATTTTTGGTCGCATGTCCACCCATTACTCCGAGAGCTATAATAATCTCATGCGGGCCGACCTATCCACCCGAGGATGTCTCCTCATAGGATCGAGGTCTACTTTAGGGTCAAGAACGACACGTCGTTGATGGACAATGGGCAAGTGGTGATGTGGACCATGGAAAATGGCCATCGGGTCCACTTGGCTGGAAAGAGCGTGCTGTCTTACGATTTCTTATCATCACATACCAGGATTATGTCTTGTAAACTTATCCAAAATTACGAAAGTGGATCATGCATTGAATTAAACTAACCCAGAAGACGAAGGTGCTTAAGAAATATGCGAAGTGATAAGGTATGCCATGAATTCAGAGATATCTCTCTGAACGAAGGTAGTCCAAACATCAAACCGACTAAACTTATTTAACAAAGACCACATAAAACGATGGATTTCATTATCAAAGTGACGGAGTGAATCCACAATTATTTCATAATATATCCTTCACACGCCGTGGCCTCCTATAGAGATCTAGCTTCGTGCTGATATGCATCGACTGGAAATCAGTAGTTTTCTTCTGATCATGTAGCTGCGTCACTGTATTGGATTTGGTTTTTGGGGTGGGGGGGGGGCGTTGTGGCCTAGACCACCGTTGAATAGACAATATGTAAAGCCAAAACCTCAATAGTCAGACCTAACTATGGGGGGCGGCGGTGGCGGCGTGGTGGTCCAGACAAGTGGTTGAGAGTTTATATGCTTAGGTATGTAAGTTCACTTATCACAGGTTTAGCCAGGCTATTTTTCTCAAAACAAAATGACCCTCGAGCTTTGGGGCAGAGGCCGGAGAAGCACCGCAACGTAGAGAGCACATTCTTACCAAAAATTTTGCATTGAAAAGGAAAGAAAGAGGGAAGGGAAGCTGTAGTGTGCGTATTTATTTAATGCATGTAGGCCTACTCCAAATTAGAGGAGAGAGAAAAAAGCAACGGCGGCCTATTAATAGCTGAAATTTTTAAATTAAAAAAGGAAAATAATAAATTTTATGCAGAAAAACTAGTGGGGCATACACGCACACGTGGAGCCACGCGTCACTTCTTGATTGGTCGGGGCACACGTTGACTTGGCGCTCCAAGACGACCCAATATTTTCTTGAAACGCTGTTTTTAGGCCATTAGTTCCATTGTGCCTTTAGAAATGGCCGTATGAATTGGGTTCGGAGCTTTGGATGGGGTGATTGGCTATTCTTTTCCTGAAAAGTTAATATTGAATCAGAATGTATTTTTATATTTATATATTTATAAATGACATATAGCTTTTGATATACAGTACATTCACCATGAATTATTTGTTTCTTAGTAATTTGGCTCGACTGTACTCCTTTTGGGTCTTTTAATTTTGAGACAGGACGGAACATTTAAGTGGTGAACATTATACATCATACACCTCATTTCAGTTGTGCTAGTCAAGAACTCTATTAAGTCTTTATGGGTTGTAGAACCAACAATGCGAATTCAAGCTTTCTAGCAATAGTGAAATCAACTAACCCACAAGCTTAATTGAATCCTTGGCATCGTCGATTCATGGAAGCGCGAGTGAAACGCGCCGGACTTTGTGGCTTGTCTTCATCGTTTGAGTCGTTCATCCGTCAATGAATCTTTTCTATTATCGTCTCATTCGACTCTAATGTACTACAGTTTCAAAATGTATAAAAATAATAAGTAATTACAGTACTTTATAGTACAGTTACAACATAACTGATAACACTATTAAATCGAAACTGTCGACTGTAGTTTTGGGTCACATGTCTACCCATTACTCCGAGAGCTATAATCATCTCATGCGGGCCGACCTATCCATCCGAGGATCTCTCATCATAGGATTGAGGTCTACTTTAGGGTCGAGAACGACATGTCGTTGATGGACAACGGGCAAGTGGTATTAGGTCCACTAGGCTGGAAAGAGCATGCCCGTAGGTTGGTGAGTTGGGTTTGGAGTTTAGGATTCTGTACTTCGCTATTTTCCTCTCTTCTAAATCGATTATTTTTTTTCTGTTCGACCAAAAAAATAATCAATTTTTTGGATAAGTTATTTTCTTATCTATTAGAGAGCCGTAGAAATATCATGTTAGTCTCATCTTATTTTAGTCGAGCAAACATAAGATCAAAGTAAAATGAACGTTATCCATTGTAAGGGCCTTGATTACATCTTTTATGGGATTGTAAAATCAACAAGCCTAATTCAAGCTCTCTAACAATGGTGAACTCAACTCGCCCAAGAGCTAAATTGAATCCTTAGGATCTTAGATTAAATATGTTACATCATTGGTATGTAAACTCAAATTTAAGGCGCTAAAGCTATGAATGGCTAGAGATTTTTTTTTTAATAAAATAAAATCGGACTTAAAAGTGTCGTCTTGAGATTTCTTATTATCACACACTAGGATTATGTCGTACAAGTGGCAAAACTTATCCAGAATTATGAAAGTGGATCATGCATCGAATTTAACTAACCCAGAAGACGAAGGTGCTCAAGAAATATGCAAAGTGATAAGGTATGCCATGAATTTAGAGATATCTCTCTGAATGAGCGTAGTCCAAACATCAAATCGACTAAATTTATTTAACAAAGACCACATAAAACGATGGATTTCATTATCAAAGTGACAGAGTGAACCCACAATTATTTCATAATATATCCTTCACGCACCGTGGCCTCTGATAGAGATCTAGTTTCATGCTGATATGCATTCACTGGAAATTAGTAGTTTTCTTCGGATCATGTAGCTGCGTCACTATATTGGATTTGGTTTGGGGGGGGGTGGGGCAGCGTGGTGGCCCAGACCACCGCTGAATGGACAATATGTAAAGCCAAAACCTCAATAGTCAGACCTAACTATGGTGGGCGGCGGCGGCGGCGGCGTGGTGGTCCAGACAAGTCGTTGAGAGTATATATGCTTAGGTATGTAAGTTCACTTATCACAGGTTTAGCCAGGCTATTTTTCTCAAAACAAAATGACACTCACACGCTCGCACAATGCACACGCATTAGTGGCTTGGAAGTGGTAGCCTTTAACGTCAGACAATGGCCTTTTTTATCTGAGGTTGCACCTCTTACGGTGTCATCTAAGCAAGGAAGGGGAGACTCCTACATGTGATGTATACACTGTGTAGTTCACTTGTTGGCAGGGCCGCCAGGGTCTTTATTTTGAAGACAACTCTTACTCTCCTTCGCCTAAAAAAGAGATTTGCACGGCACATTGGGTTCGATTTAATTTTGTTTACGTAACCGAATGAAAGCCCAAAGAAGAAAATTTGCCGAATGGTTGAGTACACTCAATTACATCAATACCTAACAATTTTAATTGTGACAAGTAGTTAGGTTTGAAGTAATTTGGTCACATTATATACGTCCTCTAATGTTTCTTGATTGTACACTCAATTACATCATACCTAACTTTCTCGGTTGTTTTAGTACACCCAAAGAGTAATGCCAAAAGAAGAAGAAGAAGTCATAAACCTATTACATTTGCGTCAATTCAGTTGTAAATCTTTTTGTGATTTGCCAATTAAATTCTAAATCTTTTAATCATATTAATTTAATCTTAAACATTTTAACAATTTGTCAATTTTCATTTCAACAAATTTTAACTAGACGCTAACGTAGACAAATTTTTTTTATCCTTTATTATTTTATTTTTTTATCTTTTCTTTTTTATTTTCCTTTTTTTCCAACTCCCTAGCTTGCCAAATGTGAAGGTCAATGAGGGCCATGACGCTCTTGCCAGGTTTGGGCAAGGGTCCAACGCCCTCGCCTATGGCTAGCTATCTTCGCAACCTCACTAGCCAAGAGTTGGAATAAAAAAAAGAAAAAAGAGGAAAGAATAAAAGAATAAAGAATAAAAGTTCAGAAAAAAAGTTTTACGTAATGCAGAAAATTGTTCGTGCCAGCATTTTTCCACCAAAATTGGTAGGAATAACTAAATTGATAAATCATCAAAAATTTATGACTACATTGAAACAACTTAAAATTTTAGAATTGAATTGATACATATACAATATGCTTAGAATTAAAGTGAGTGTCATATGAATGACACTTTTAATGTCTTATTACCTACGTAAAATAATTGGTAATCAAAATTGAATCGGACAACCACTTTCATTTATTCTAGAACCTATCTAGTTCGCATAAGCTGCACCGGGTTATATACACATTTTCCTCGGCAAGTTTTATGACGGTGGACACGTGCAACTATAAAAAGACGAATACGCACGGCAATCTATAGTGAAAAAAAGAATTATGTTAGGTGTACGAGCACGACGACTCACTCACAATATTGATTCATGGATTAGTCATATTATAATATATAGTTCGGTAACGATCTAAATCAGTTGCGGTGAGCCAAAAGCTATCCCAAAAGACAAATCGACTTTTCATAGTCGGAAGCAAGGACATGGAGTCGCTTTCTCCCACTCTCTTGCCTTATGATGAAAATATGAGAAACTATTGCATGCACCTCATGTGCTAGCGCAACAAATAAGAAGGTACATGAACTTCCAACACGTGTCTAAGTGGGCCTAAATGTTACTTTCCTCCCCTGCACGCTTCTCTCTCTCTTACCAAGCCCTCGTCTGATCGACAAACCACGGCGCCTTCCCCTCTCAGCAATCTTCACCTTGCCCGGGAAGCTGTTGCACCTGCCGGTCTTCTTATCATTGCAGAGATTGATCTCCTGAATCTCTGAGGGCATGGACCCTGCATCGTGGACGGGGAACTCGACCCGCTCGTCCCACTGAGAGTTTAGGTCCCGGAACTTGGTCTTCGTCCACCGCCTCTGGCTGTCGAAGTTGACGATGGCATAGGCGCTCGCGGTGCCTTGGCCGTCTTTGGGCATCAAGTTCTTGGTGTGGCAAACCTCCACGATGAGCTTCCGAGCGCACGATTCGGCCAATTCCCGACCAGAGAGACCTGTATCGAGATTCTATTTTTGGCCTATACTGTTCGGGAGGGAGGGAGGGAGGGAGCGAGGGAGATTATTGGTGAGTCATGGCTTTTGACTGTTGCGAGAGTGTTGTAATGATAGTTTCGGCCCCACTTGAATACGTGTCGGAAGTTTCCGTCCTTTCTTTTTTGTTACGCTGGCAGTGCACACAAATATACGTAATATTTTCTCAGGAAAATATTGCACACTTGACAAGTGCCAAGCAGTTCACATTCGACTTCTGGTCGATTCACGTGTACAGGGGGCCCACCCTTCAGATTTTCTCCTTCTCAGTTTGACTCCAACACTCCATCCTTCTTCAACAACCGTGGATTCTAGACATCTCCGCGAAATATGTGAGGCAAAAAATGACTCATTTCTCACCATCGCATATACCTGCTTTCCCACATAAGTGCAACGCATCACACGCATTTTCAAGAATCCTCTCTCTCTCTCTCTCTCTCTCTCTCTCTCTCTCTCTCTCTCTACACCGCTTTTCTCGTACACATCAGATGGAGGAGGCAGTGGTGCTGTATCCATCGCCGGCCATCAGCCACCTCATCTCCATGGTGGAGCTGGGCAAGCTCCTCCTCTCCCACCGCCCTTCCCTCTCCATCCACGTCCTCATCACTAGCCAGGCCTACAACGCCGGCTCCACCACCTCCTACTATTAAAAAACAGAGGAGATGCAGATATACACAAGAGCAGCGTTAAAAACAGAGAAGAACAAAGGAGATACTGATATATACAAAAACAGAGGAACCGTCTGCAGAACCACACCCATAAAAACTGATGCCATAGCCTTTATATAGGCTTTACACAAACAAATAACCACCACAGCCCACTAACTTCACAAGTACAGCAACCAATCCACATAATAGAAGTGCTTAATAGACTATTAACACATAAAAAACAAATCGGAAACATTGACTCGTTCAACATTCCCTCCCTTAAACTGATGTTGCAAACAATCAGTTTAAATGACATTCTCTCAATTTGGAATATCCAACAAATGAACACCAAGGAGCTTTCTCAGCTTCTGAAACATGGACAACTTTAGGGGCTTAGTGAATATATCAGCCACTTGATCTTCACCTCTACAGAAAACTAGCTCAACTACTTCATCCTTTGTAAGATCTCTTAAGAAGTGATACTTCACATCTATATGCTTGCTCCTCCCATGTAGAACTGGATTTTTGGACAGCTTGATAGCTGAGCTGTTGTCACAATAAATTGTAGTTGTTTCTTGGTGTTTGAACTGAAACTCTCCAAGAATCTTCCGTAACCATGTGGCTTGACAGGCGCATGAAGTTGTAGCAACAAATTCTGCTTCAATTGTTGATAAAGTAACAATTGATTGCTTCTTTGAAGACCATGAAACCGCCCTTGAACCAAGCATGAATACATACCTTGAAGTACTTCTTCTATCATCAACATCTCCAGCATAATCGCTATCTGTAAACCCAAACAAATCTGACTTTTCTCCCTTTTTATAGAACAACCCAAAATTTTTAGTTCCTTGCAAATAGCGAAAAATCCTTTTTGCAGCTTGTAAATGTAACTGTTGGGTGCTCCATATACCGCTTATAAGGCTCACAGCATGCATGATGTCTGGTCTTGTCCCCGTCAAATACATTAGGCTTCCAACAATTTGCTTGTAGAGAGTGCTATCCACCTTGCTTCCATTAGGATCTTTCAAGAGCTTCAATCCAACTTCAGTTGGAGTAGTCACAGGGTTACGATTATTCATTTGAAACCTGTCCAAAATCTCTTGAACATACTTCTTTTGAGACATAAAGATTCCAGCTGCAAATTGAATTACTTCTATGCCCAGAAAATAATGCATCAATCCAAGATCAGTCATCTCAAATTCATCCATCATAGACTTCTTTTCTTGAAGATCACCATGCAAGAATGCTGACTTCTCATCCAATTGGAAGATAGGCCATGAATTCTGCGCTTCTAATGCAATTACCAATCTGATTGTGTCAAGTCTTGCTACAGGTGCAAATACTTCTTTGTAATCCACTCCAAATTCTTGCTTGTAGCCTTTCGCCACCTAGCGCGCCTTATACTTGTCAACTTCACCATTCTTGTTCAATTTTGTCTTGTACACCCACTTGACTCCGATTGTTTTGTGTCCTTTTGGAAGATCTATCAACTCCCAAGTGTTATTTCTCTCAATAGCTGCAATTTCTTCATCCAGTGCTATCCTCCAATTTTCTTTTTGTACTGCTTCATCAAAGGTTGTTGGATCACAATCTGAAAACAAAGCAAAATGGGTAAGTGGATCTTCATATTGATCATCTCCTGTTACTTCATAGTCACTCATCCATGCAGGCCTCCATCGAACACGATGAGGTCGATCTTCAGGTTTTGCAGCTGCTACTGTACTTTGGACATTGCCTGTGGCGATTTGGGTTGTTGCGGGTTGCTGCACCAGCTAATCTTCTTCTTCAAAATTCGTTGGAATTTGCTTATCAACACCTTGCTCACCCCACGGCCAAGTTTGTTCTTCATCAAAAATCACATCATGGCTGATAATGATTTTCTTGATCATAGGATCATAATGTTTATAGGCTTTTGATTGATTACTAATGCCAAGAAAAACACATTTGACTCCCTTGTCATCTAACTTCTTCCTCTTCTGGTCAGGAACATGGGCGTAGGCAATACACCCAAAAATTCTAAAGTGATCTACTGCAGGTCTTTGGCTGCTCCATGCTTCTTCCAGTGTCATATTTTGAACAGCTAGAGTGGGACTTCTATTTAAAATATGAATGCTCCAATTGACTGCTTCGGGCTAGAAACTTTTTGGAATTCCACTTCCCCTCAAGAGACTTCACACCATATTTAGAATGGTACGATTCTTCCTCTCACATTCGCCATTTTGCTGTGGTGTATAGGCTGCTGTAAGTTGTCTCTTGATGCCATGCTTCACACAAAAATCTATAAACTCAAGTGAGTTGTACTCTCCACCACAATCTGTGCGAAGGACCTTTATTTGATTTCCTCCATCCTTTTCAACATGTGCTTTGAAGTTCTTGAAAGCTGCAAAAGCTTCATATTTTTCTTGCAAAAAATACACCCAAATCTTCCGGCTAAAATCATCAATGAAGGTAATGATATACCGTTTACCTCCATTGGAAATTGGAGATATTGGTCCGCAAATATCTGAATGAACCAATGCCAACGGGCTTTTTGCTCTCCACAATTTTCTTTGTGGAAATTGAGCATGATGTTGCTTGCTAACAACACGATCTTCACAAATTTCCAAAGGAGCAGAGATTTGAGGAAGACCCTCCACCATCTCTTTTTTATATAGTGTTCACAACCCACCGAAATTAAGATGCCCATAGAGAAAATGCCATAACCAAACTTCCTCCTTCAATCTTGCAGAGAAACATGAATTTATAGTGTTGTGGAGATACAGTGGAAACATTCGATTGCCCGTCATTTTGACTTCGGCAATTAAACCTAACTTCTCATCTTGGATTCTGCAAATCCCACCTTTAATAGAAATTTCATATCCCTTCTCTTGCAGCTGACCAGCACTTAACAGATTAGTCTTCAATTCAGGGACATACAATACATTTGAGATGGTTTGTACCGAAGTCCCTTTTGGATGAATTGCCACTATTCCTTTCCCCATCACCGACACAATGGAATTGTCACCAAACTTTACGGTGTTGTTGTACATTTCGTCTAGATCAAAAAACATTTTCTTGTCTCCACACATGTGATTGCTACAACCAGTGTCGAGATACCACATGTTTGGTTGAGTTTCTTCCTTCTCATGGCACACCATCAAAAGAGATACTTCTTCTTCTTTTTCAGCAAAGTTAGTTCTTTCAATTCTTTGTTTATTCAAATTAGTTCGACATTCAGATTTGTAATGCCCATACCCGTGGCATCTAAAACACTCCACTTTGGATTTGTCTGCTGACCTTGGCCTAAAACCAGTTGAATGTCGTCCTCCACGACCTCTTCCTCTCCCTTGGAAATCATGATAGGAATAGCTTTCAGACTTTTGATCAAAGCTGAAGCTGCTGCGATCGTTGTTCCCACTTCCTTTGCCTCTTCCTTTGTTCACCCTTGCTGCTGATGAAGAATGATCTCCAATTGAGACCTTCAAAACTTGCTCTTCCGTCTCTTGTTGTAGGAGTTTTTGTTCATGAACTAACAAGGATCCTTGCAACTCATCAATGGAAAGTTCTTCAATGTCATTGGCTTCTTCTATGGAACAAACAATAAAGTTGAACTTTGGTATCAAAGATCGAAGAATCTTTTCAACGATGGTGACATCCTCCGTCTTGTCGCCATGAATCCGCATCTTATTAACTATTGCCATTGTCCCAAAGAAGAAATCTGCGATTGTCTCTCCCGACTTCATTCATAGCATTTCAAACTCCGAACGAAGCGTTTGAAGCTGCTGCCTCTTTGTTCTTTGCTGAGCCTTGATACTTTCTCTTCATGGAATCCCATATTTGCTTGGAGGTATCCTTGCAAAGAATTGTCTCCAAAATGGATCTGTTAATTGCTTGGAAAATGTAGTTTTTGGCCTTGAGATTCTTCAATTTTAATGCATCCAAAGCCATTCTTTGCGCTGCCGTTAACACAGCTCCTTCATCAGGTTCGGCAACTCCTGAAGAAACAACATCCCAATACTCCTTGGACTTGAGAAAATTCTCCATTAGCATTGTTGACACCTAATTTTGACCATGCTATTTATTTGTTACATTAAGCATTTCCTAACATTGCATTTAGGTAATAGTAAACATTTAGGATCAAACTTATCTTTTAGAAATAACATATAAAATAAAATAAAAACATTTGGAGGGAGATTTCAAAAAAAAAAAAATTGAATAATAAAGCATTTTTCTTGTTGAACACATATCTTCATTTCAAAATTTAAAAATTTCGGTTGTGTGATTTTGGAGCCTTTTTACTGTTGGATGGTTGAGTGAATATTTGCAAATCTTCAACAACTTTGAACATTTTCACTATAAAATGCGAGGCTTCAGAATCGAGCAAAAGGGGGCTTCTTCATTCGTTTTCTTCAAAAGTTCACAAAAGAAAAGAGGAAAAAAAGGGGTTCTCTCTTCTTCTTTTTTTTTTGGTAAAGAAAAAGGGATTCTCTCTTCATCTTCGTGAAAGAAAAAAAAAAGAATACAAAGAAGAAATGAGAAAAGTCAAAAAAAGGTAGAGAGAAAAAGAGAAAACATGGAGAGAGAGATGACGTGAGGAGAAAAGTGAGAATGGGGGAGGGTTCGGCAGAGAGTGAGAGAGACAGGTGAGAGAGAGTGTCAGGTGAGAGAAAGTAAAAAAAAAGGCAAAAAGATGGACTACTGTTCATCAGTTTCTGTTTAGTGTCCCTGCTGCCCATTTCCTCCGCGCTGCCAAGACTACTGCCGCCGCTCTTGCGCCCCCACATCGCCGCCGGTCCGAGATCCTCTGCTCGCACCGCCGCTCAACTCCACCAGCATTTGCCGCCGGAACTCCACTGCCGCGAGCACCCCCACGACTCTGCAACCCGCTCGCCACCAGATCCCGTCGGTGTCTTCGCCGCTCTGCCCCCGCATCGGCCACTGCACCATCAACTCCACTCGAGTACCGACGCTGCCTCCGCTACTCTTGCCGATCCTCCGCCCGAGGCGGCCACCTCACTGCACCAGCACCGCCGTGTGACGCCGCGACTTGCCTCCGTGACGCTCTTGCAGATTCCGAGCCTTCTCGTGCCGAGCGTCGCCCACAGCAACACCCCCCGACGCACGCCGCACCTCTACTTCGCCCGACGAAGCTGCTGCTGTGCTGATACTAGTTCCTCCCAAGCAACTCCCCTGTTCTGTTGTCTCTGCTGTCCGTGTACTCTCTCTTGCTGAGTTTCCTTGCCACGATTGCCGACACCACAAGGGCTTGCGCTGCTGCTCCATCACCCCTCCAGACGCCGCATCGCTTCTCCACTTGACGACCCGCGACACCACTGCACGCCGCTCGGACCTCCGTCTCAACAGCTCCCCTCCGCAGCACCTCGCCTCCTGGTGGCCGAAGCCCGCCGTACCCGACGCCTGCGCCTTGCCTCCGGCGACTCGCAAGCCCGAACGCCTGCAGTGCTTGTGTCCAGCTCCGCTCGCCGATCTCCCTATTCTC
The DNA here is from genome assembly GCA_014182515.1 of Eucalyptus microcorys. Classification (NCBI taxonomy): domain Eukaryota; kingdom Viridiplantae; phylum Streptophyta; class Magnoliopsida; order Myrtales; family Myrtaceae; genus Eucalyptus; species Eucalyptus microcorys. The sequence goes on along the minus strand of CM024562.1, from coordinate 31,082,636 downwards.
GCCGTGCTCGACGCCGCGGCGCTTGACGACAGCAGCTCCAAATTGCCGGATCTCGCCGGAGCTCCGCACCTCCGTAACCTCCGACCGCGACACCCCTATTCCGCCGGTTGTCCCTGCTGCCCGGGTGCCGCCCCCGTTCATGCCGGTCCGCCTTCGCCGGAGTTCCCTTTGCCAGACCAACGATCAGTCCCCTCGGTGACCAGCCGCACGAGCTGCCGAGCTTCTCTTTTGGAAGCAAAGGGAAAAGAAAAGAAAAAAAACAAAAGAAAAAGAGAAAAGCAAATTAGGTAGTTTGTTTTTCTTTATTTTATTTATTTTGTTATTATTGTTCAATTTAGAATATTGAGATGTGCATTTCTTTTATAAATCTCGTAGGCATTAACCGTAGGTATTTTATCCCAAATTATGGTAATTATTAATTTGACCCGTAAGACGTCGGGTCATTTTTTTAATTACTTTAATTTTTAGAAATTTTGATAGCATTTCAATTGTTAAATCGTTAAAGAGTTAAAATAATTGTTAATTTAATCCGTGAGACAACGGATTATTTTTTCGATTATTTTAATTCTTATCTTCATTCTTTTAAAATAATTACTTGTTTGAAAAGATTAAAAAAAATCAAAAAAATCAGAAAATACATAAAAATCTAAATATTGCATTAGAGCATTTAGGTTTAGTAAATTAGGACTATATTTTTAGGGTTAGTAAATTAGAATTGCATTTATAGGATTATAATTTTTAGATTATACTTTTAGATGGGTGATTTTCGTTAGGACTAATTTTAAATAATGTTGGCATGTCTTGATTTCTTTATATAGCTTTTAAGATAAGATATAGTTTAAGTTTAATTGATTCCTAAAATAAATTAGAATATCATTCACTTTAGTTAGTCTAATTAGTTTTTTTTTTTTTATTAATTCCGAATTTCAATAAAAAGAATCCAAAAAAATTAGGTACATATTAATTAATTTGCATAATAGGTTTAATTAGAATTTGTTTATTAGTAAAATATTGTCATATCTAGAACTTAGGTACTTAGGTCCATACACATTTCATATTGAAGCAACACACCTAGATATCTTTAGATTAAGTCAATTTTCATTTAGTAAAACAAAAGAGGGACAAAAAAATGTTATGCATGCCATATGAGTTATAGTTTAATTTTTTTTAATAAAAAAAGAAAATGCTAAAAGATGATCATTGCACCATTAAATTACTTTCTTTTCAATAAAAAACATTATGTCATTAAAAAAGAAAGAAAAACTAAAGATCATTTCCTTGGTTAGTTAATAGGTTAATTCATAATTAATCTCATTTCATATCATCATTATTTAGCATAGGTTGCATATATGCATTAAAAAAATGAATCATCATTAAAAAAAAAAATCATAAAAGAGCATGCACATAGAAATACCTTGTCATTTGTCCCATATCACGTAACACATGCATATTTAGGATTATATAAATTAGATTGCATATATATAGTGATAAGTTTAAGTCATACCATATGAATCGCATCTCGCATGTCGTTAGACTAAAACTCATGCATTTTAAGTTTAGATTAAGGTTGCATAATATTAAAATTAGGTGGCATTTAGAAATCATGTTTAGGGCATGCATTTTTATTAGCATTTTTATTGAATGTTATTTTATTGATTGTGCACCCGCATGACCACCATTTGCATGTTAGTAGCTTAAGTTAAAATTAATCAACATTGCCTGCAAAATATTTTTTTTGAAATTAAAATAAAAGGTACCGAAAGGGCGTTAGATTAATCTAGCGTAACCATGTCCCTGGACTTATTGAATCTCTGGTTGGCAAAAGTAAAGCATTCTCCCATACTTTACTTGGGTTTCTAATCAACCCTAATTGGTTAGTGGCGGCTCCGAATTGAGTATAATTGCATGTTTAAATAGATTAATTTCTTAGTATCAAGTCGCGATTGGTAGGATTTGGGAGAGTCCGTGCCAAGTCTTCGGACTTAGTAATCCATTAGCATTCTTTAGATAATTCATCTTCAAAAGAATTCGGGAGGGTCGCGACAGCTTGGCGACTCCGCTGGGGACAGAGTTAAAACTCATAGTGGACATAGGCCTGTTTCTTTTTTCTTTTTTTTTTAAATATTTTGTTTGGCAGCATGGAAACAAGGTACGCTCCTAACATAAAGTGTTAAATGTTTTTGTAGATGGGAGGTATAAGGGGAGTAGTCTTTGCTAACCCTTGTTTTGCAGGTTGGGGTTAACGATGAATGATTGAATTTAAACTATAGAAGTGTTTTTTGCAATTAAACTGTTGTGCATGTTTTATTGTTTTTAGCACTACACTATTGCACACACAACCTGCTGCCGGACCTGGGCTGCGATAGGATCCTTAGGATGGTGTTGAGAAGGATACTTCCTCTAAAGCGAGACTGCTATATAGAGGTTGACATTCTCTTCCCCGAAAGTTCTTCATGGTGTCAAATGTGTTTGTCCATATCCGCGAGACTGCGTGATTATTAGGCATTCCATTCGACTGAGCCGGGGTTAGGAGGACCTGACACGTTAATGCGAGACTGCAACGGTCATATCATCCTCTTAGCTCCATTTTGCTAAGCCTTGTAGTTTAGGTGTTAAGCCTCACATCTCATGCGCCTGTCAATGTGGTTTTCATTTTTTTTTTTTTTTTGTGAAGTAAGTATTCTCACCTTATAATATGCAATTTATTTACTTTATTGCACTTTCTTTTGGTCCATGACATTAGGTTGATCGTAAAACTTAATCTATATACAATGGGGAGATCCGATGTTCAATTCATTCCAACTCCCAAGATTGAGCTCAGAGGGTGGTGGAACAGATTAAGTAAATAAGGTCAAGATTATGTGGAGTCGATACTGGGACGGCTCATTCCCCTTTTTGATATCGGAGTCCATAGTGGTGTTTTGCAAGCTATATCACACTTTTGATGTCCCGAGACAGCTACATTTATTTTTGGTAAGAATGAGCTAACTCCAACACTGGAAGAGTATGGCATTATCATAGGAATGCCCCTTGAGACTGAACTTGTTAGGCCACCTCTTGGTATGGAACACACATCAATTTTATCTCAATTTCTAAGAATTAAAACTGATGAGGTTAAGAAAGTTTTGAAAGCTAATTGTAATGCATGCCCTTTCTCCTTTTTGGCTGATCATTTTTTAAATCAATCTTCAATGCGCCAAAAGGGTAGGATATTCATCTTAGCATTCTTTGGACTTATAATATTTCCTCATTGAAGAAATGCTATTGATCCTTCGATTGCATGGGTGGTCAGACAAGTATGTGCTGGCATGAACTTTATAAACATGATTTTAGCTGAAACATTTTTATCCCTCAACCGTTTTAAACAAAATGGAGAAAAAAATCATGAATGCTTCTCCTGAACTTTTACAAATTTGGTTTCTTTCTCACATGAAGGAGTTTGGTCATTTCATGCGCCGAGGTAAAATTGATGATTCTAATTACCCAATAAAGAGATTTTCAATCTTAGAGAAAAAGTATACCGGAAAATCATTTTCAGATTGGGTGACTTTTCTTAAAGATCCAGATCTCAAGGGCTTCCTATGGTATGCCAAATGGTTCCATGTTAGCGTGGCTCGTTTCTCTCACAAGACAGATGATCCAATTCCACTGATGGGAATTACTGGTGCAACGTCTTACTATCCTTATAGAGTGGCCCGCTAGTATCGAGTGCTCCAAGATATCCCACCTCCTCTCCGAGTGGATCTGTTTCAAGCCCGCTTCGTGTGCAAGGATCACAAATACCTTGATGAGATCGAGCATCTTGAGAATGCATGGAAGAAATGCCATCCGGAAAAGATAGTGGTGCCTAGAAGATTAAAAGGAAAAGAGAAGGTTTTACATGCCTCGGATTATTATATCCACCATCATGAGATCCCTCAAGCTCTACTTCTCGTGATACCTGAAGTGACCATGAAGCCCACTCGTAAAGCACAAATTGAAAATCTTGAAGAAACGGTGGAAAGGAAAGAAGCTCGTATTTCTGAGTTGGTTCGACAGAACAAGAAGCTTCGAAAGACTGTGATCTCCCAATTGTATATAGAAAAGAGTCGCTAGATTTAGGAGTTTAATTCTGGCTTTATGATGTTATTTCAATTTCTTAGATTGGTGTTTTAGGAATTTAATTTCCTAAGGAGTTATTTTAACGTTTTAAGTTGATGTCTTTGGAATTTGATTTCACTTAATAAAATAAGCGATTGACCGTTGTCATGGACCAATCTCATTTGTTATGATACTTACTGTATTATTTTACATTGATTAGGTGACAACACGGCTCACCTAAGATCGCCAATTCGTACTCGTTCTAGAGCAACAATGGCTGATAACATTGAACAAACACGCGTTGCTGCCCTTGAATCGGAGATGAAGCAATTCTTGAATGTTCTTGAGCGACTCTCTAAGCAAATCGACTCTCTCCAAGCAAACACTGCCCTACCAGCTCCGCAAGTTGAAGTTGTGTTACCACAACATGCTCCCATGGCTGATCCGAGGGATAAAGGCACGAATACATCCACAGTTGGGCCATCATCCTCTGATGATGCTTCCGGGTTAAAATTGCGACGCGCCTCAAATTGTTGTTGATGATGAGGTACAAGTGATACCTTCGGCTGTACCAAAAACTGAGCAAGAAAAACGCTTGGCAAAAATCGAGGAGAAACTTAAGCAGCTGCAGGGTTCATTTAGCCAAGACCCAACTGATCTATCCCATTATGCAAAAATCAAGATGCCAAAGAAGTTCAAAGTGCCAGACTTTGAAAAGTATGATGGCACCTCTTGCCCAATGATCCATCTGCAGACTTATGTGGTCAGGATGACCCAATATGTTGATAACATCCCTTTGATGATTCAACAATTTCAAGCAAGCTTGACAGGACCGACGCTTCAATGGTACATTATGAAGAAGATTAATCTGCTGGAGACTTGGGAGGATTTGACCGATGCCTTTTTCAAGCAATATAAGTATAATATTGACGTCACTCCATCTCGAGAAGATTTACTTCGCACTGACAAGAAGAGGACGGAATCTTTTAAGGCATATGTCACGAGATGGAGGACTATAGCCGCTCAGATAACTCCAGAGCCAACAGAAAAGGAGCTGATGGATTTGTTCATGAAGACACTCCCGCCTGAGTATCGAAATTGAATGCTGGGATCGACTGCCGAGTCATTCAATCAGCTAATCCCTGTTGGCGAGCAAATTGAAGTAGCATTGCGTGATGAATGGGCGTCTGATCAAACCAGCTCATATGGGAGAGTCTCAACCAAGAAGGATAAGGAACTTGTAGTGGAGGTTAATGCAGCTTATGTGCAACCACCTCACCCTACCCCAAACACTCATCAGGGAGGAGTACGACCATTCTTTGGCCAGTAGAAGAACTCTTCCAGGCGTCAATTTACACCTCTTCCTAAGCCATTGTCCAAGATCTTGCCAACCCTTCAGAAGAAAGGATTACTCGCTAAGGAACCTAAGCGACCTAATCATGAGCGTTTCCCCAACTATGATGCTTCCAAGACATGTGCTTACCATATGGGGGAGGTAGGGCATTCTGTTGACGATTACTATACGCTGCAACATAAAATCCAAAATCTTTTGGATGCCAAGGTGGTCTCATTCCGCGATGCACAGCCGAACATCCAGAATAACCCACTCCCTGACCACCCAGAAGCTGTGAATGCCATTTCAATTTTGATGCTGAGCCCACCATGTTTTAGATGATGCATGAGGAAGCAGAAGTGATGGACACCCTGGGGCAACCAAGTGGCAAGTTCGATTACTATGTAAAGTATTCAGCTCCTCCCAGCTCCTACTTCGACCCACGGGATATCATCCCAGATGGATGGGGTGGCATAGATGATCCCGCACCTCCAAAGATTGAGAGCTCTGATGACGCACTTGAAGGAATGACTGAATTGTTTGCCATCGACAAAGCTCGAGAGTAGGAGAATTTTAATTATTTGCACACTCCTCTCGCGCAGAGTCTTTATTGCTTTCCGTGTTTGCATATTTGCATTTTCAATTCTAGGATTTCCCTCATTTCAATAATGTAGTTTGCTTTTCATCCAATAAAATGCATTGAGATTTTTCATATTTTAAGGGCATGTTGAAGTACACCAAACTAGCCCTGTGATGAAATCCTACCCAAAAGAAAACGGCAATGAGCTAATTCTGAAGGCTGGGCTTCTTCATGTTCCCTTGAAATTTTTTTTCAAAATAAAATAATTTTCCATCATGCATCTACTTTACCCTGTTTGTTTCTTTTAATTATTTGCTTTATGTTTCAGGTGCAGCCTTGCGCACATTTAAGGAACCTCTATGAGCTCCCTTGCAAAGAGGGGCAAGACACAGACACTTAACAATTTTGACTTTATGATTTGATAGAGCATGGCCTTTTTGTCATTATAGAATGCTTTCACATGATATTATGCAATTCGTCAATTCCACTTGAAATTTATCAAAGCGGATAATTCAGTGAAAAATGTTGATTTATTTGAACATGCTAAATGAGGTGTGAAAGGCAAGCCTTATCCCATACACAGTCCTTTGTCTATACATTGTGAGGTGAGTATGGAAACATTTTGTGTTTCAAGGTGAAGAGTTTTCTTGCAAGAAGTACGATAGCTGAAATGACAAGAGGCAATTCATTTTTCTATCCCAAACACTACAGATGATCCATTGCTTAACCCTTTTGAACCCATACACTTATGGATATTTTTTTTCATACTACCCCTGTCAAGGACCACCCCACATTTGGGCAAATGGAGATAAGTTGACATTGAAGGAGAGGGAAATAGATAGAAATTTTCTTGCTCTCACTTGCATCAATCTTCAAGTTTTGCTATTACATTGAATTCATGTGATAATTTAAGTGCTTTAGGATGACGAAGAGCGTTTCTTTCACTATCCTACACACTTATACCATTTGCATAGCCCACTTGAGCTTGTGATTTCGTTTCTTTTAAACCCAGTTGATGATCATCCCCCATACTGGGGCAAGGCAAGAGATAGATGAAGACTCTTGAAGGTTCGAGTGTCATTTAAAGTATACTTGACACATGCATTATGCACAAGAACTGAAATCAAAATAGAACTAAGGGGCATAAAAAAGCAGTGTGCCTGGTAAAAGAAAGGCCAATGCCCGTGAAAAAAAAAGAGAGAGAAATGACTGATGAATTGGGGGGCATAAAAAAGCGGTGTGCCTGATAAAAGCATGACCGATGCCCATCATCAAAGAAAATGACTTTGAAAAAATGTTGAGGAAAGATCTCCAGTTGAATAATCATTGGCATCAGGTGATAAACTCTTGAGCCAATAAAGAAATCTGTCAAGAAGACAATCCGTGGCGAAGAAAACTGGTGGCAATGTCAAGATGATCACCAACTTTGACCCCTATACACATCTTTGAGCCTAACGATCATTTCGTTTCTCAACCCATGAACCTAGCCTATGTTACGTCCCTTACAAAGTCTCTTCAGATTAGGGCATTTGAATTAACATAGGAATTCACATGTTTTAAGCATTGCTCGAAGAAGTGCAAGCAAGATTATTTCTTTCTCATTTTGCAGGGTTCTTGACTTGTAAACCCGGAGATGATTACAGAATTGTTCTTTCAATTGCTTTGACTCGAAGAGTCCTTTTGTTAAGCCATTAACCAAACCCACATTACAGTCCTTGTCAAAGACCTCTCAAATTGGTAAGGTCGTACTGCTTACAAGAAAATTCAAACTCTTGTCAACAAGATGATGATAAGATTGAGTGATATATTCCCACATCAATGGTTGGGACAAATAACCCCTCCTAAATGAGAGAGAGTGAAAAGCCTTTCACACCAAAAGTGTCTCATTTAGCATGTTCAAGAGATTCACAGCTTAGTGAAAATTGTCTTAATGAAAAAAAATTTTGTGGAAGTTTGAAAAGCCATCATGCATGGACCTTCATTGAATTTAAAAAAAATGAAATGAATTTTTCCTCAAAAACCAAAAGATTTGTCTTTGAAGCCCTGAGTTTGTTCAGTCATCTTTGAATACTTGATGAGAATTCCAAGTACCCATTTATAAAATGTTTTCAAATGTCTAGTGTGAATTCTAGATATTTGAACCTTTAAACGCTTGATGTGACTTCCAAGTGTTTGTCTTCTCCAACATCCGATGTGATTTCTAGATGTTTAGTAAATGTTTTCAAATGTCTGACATAAGAATCAGATTTTTTTTTTTTTTTGAAATTTCAAGTACTTGATGTAATTTCCAAGTGCTTGGGATCTGATGAGAGTTCCAGATCCCTGAAGACTTTATTCTTTGAGCTTTTCAATTATCTGAATGGAGTTCCAGATGTTTGTCAAGTCTCATAAGAATCATTTAACACCTAATAATACTTTTCTGAATCTCCAGATAAGTACGACAGGTACGTGTTCTTCTTTGGATTCACATTGGGCGTAAACACATGGAGATCTATGTTCCTGACCAAATCATTGCATTTACATGGCATTCTTTATTGCATGACCTTGCATTTCAAAATGGGATTAAATTTATTTGAGTCCACTTCTTAAATAAATAAATAAAAAGTCATTACAATTAGCATTTGCATACTCATTTTTCATCCATTCTGCATGGTCTAAATTTATGTGTCATTTATCTTTGAATGAAACCTCTACGAGCTTCCCTTCAAAGAGGGGCATCTGTTGACACATAATTTTGACCATGCTATTTATTTGTTACATTAAGCATTTCCTAAAATTGCATTTAGGTAATAGTAAACATTTAGGATCAAACTTATCTTTTAGAAATAACATATAAAATAAAATAAAAACATTTGGAGGGAGATTTCAAAAAAAAAAAAATTTGAATAATAAAGCATTTTTCTTGTTGAACACATATCTTCATTTCAAAATTTAAAAAATTCGGTTGTGTGATTTTGGAGCCTTTTTACTGTTGGATGGTTGAGTGAATATTTGCAAATCTTCAACAACTTTGAACATTTTCACTATAAAATGCGAGGCTTTAGAATCGAGCAAAAGGGGGCTTCTTCATTCGTTTTCTTCAAAAGTTCACAAAAGAAAAGAGGAAAAAAAAGGGGTTCTCTCTTCTTTTTTTTTTTTGGTAAAGAAAAAGGGATTCTCTCTTCATCTTCGTGAAAGAAAAAAAAAAAGAATACAAAGAAGAAATGAGAAAAGTCAAAAAAGGTAGAGAGAAAAAGAGAAAACATGGAGAGAGAGATGACGTGAGGAGAAAAGTGAGAATGGGGGAGGGTTCGGCAGAGAGTGAGAGAGACAGGTGAGAGAAAGTGTCAGGTGAGAGAAAGTAAAAAAAAAGGCAAAAAGATGGACTACTGTTCATCAGTTTCTGTTTAGTGTCCCTGCTGCCCATTTCCTCCGCGCTGCCAAGACTACTGCCGCCGCTCTTGCGCCCCCACATCGCCGCCGGTCCGAGATCCTCTGCTCGCACCGCCGCTCAACTCCACCAGCATTTGCCGCCGGAACTCCACTGCCGCGAGCACCCCCACGACTCTGCAACCCGCTCGCCACCAGATCCCGTCGGTGTCTTCGCCGCTCTGCCCCTGCACCGGCCACTGCACCATCAACTCCACTCGAGTACCGACGCTGCCTCCGCTACTCTTGCCGATCCTCCGCCCGAGGCGGCCACCTCACTGCACCAGCACCGCCGTGTGACGCCGCGACTTGCCTCCGTGACGCTCTTGCAGATTCCGAGCCTTCTCGTGCCGAGCGTCGCCCACAGCAACACCCCCCGACGCACGCCGCACCTCTACTTCGCCCGACGAAGCTGCTGCTGTGCTGATACTAGTTCCTCCCAAGCAACTCCCCTGTTCTGTTGTCTCTGCTGTCCGTGTACTCTCTCTTGCTGAGTTTCCTTGCCACGATTGCCGACACCACAAGGGCTTGCGCTGCTGCTCCATCACCCCTCCAGACGCCGCATCGCTTCTCCACTTGACGACCCGCGACACCACTGCACGCCGCTCGGACCTCCGTCTCAACAGCTCCCCTCCGCAGCACCTCGCCTCCTGGTGGCCGAAGCCCGCCGTACCCGACGCCTGCGCCTTGCCTCCGGCGACTCGCAAGCCCGAACGCCTGCAGTGCTTGTGTCCAGCTCCGCTCGCCGATCTCCCTATTCTCGCCGTGCTCGACGCCGCGGCGCTTGTCGACAGCAGCTCCAAATTGCCGGATCTCGCCGGAGCTCCGCACCTCCGTAACCTCCGACCGCGACACCCCTATTCCGCCGGTTGTCCCTGCTGCCCGGGTGCCGCCCCCGTTCCTGCCGGTCCGCCTTCGCCGGAGTTCCCTTTGCCAGACCAACGATCAGTCCCCTCGGTGACCAGCCGCACGAGCTGCCGAGCTTCTCTTTTGGAAGCAAAGGGAAAAGAAAAGAAAAAAACAAAAGAAAAAGAGAAAAGCAAATTAGGTAGTTTGTTTTTCTTTATTTTATTTATTTTGTTATTATTGTTCAATTTAGAATATTGAGATGTGCATTTCTTTTATAAATCTCGTAGGCATTAACCGTAGGTATTTTATCCCAAATTATGGTAATTATTAATTTGACCCGTAAGACGTCGGGTCATTTTTTTAATTACTTTAATTTTTAGGAATTTTGATAGCATTTCAATTGTTAAATCGTTAAAGAGTTAAAATAATTGTTAATTTAATCCGTGAGACAACGGATTATTTTTTCGATTATTTTAATTCTTATCTTCATTCTTTTAAAATAATTACTTGTTTGAAAAGATTAAAAAAATCAAAAAAATCAGAAAATACATAAAAATCTAAATATTGCATTAGAGCATTTAGGTTTAGTAAATTAGGACTATATTTTTAGGGTTAGTAAATTAGGATTGCATTTATAGGATTATAATTTTTAGATTATACTTTTAGATGGGTGATTTTCGTTAGGACTAATTTTAAATAATGTTGGCATGTCTTGATTTCTTTATATAGCTTTTAAGATAAGATATAGTTTAAGTTTAATTGATTCCTAAAATAAATTAGAATATCATTCACTTTAGTTAGTCTAATTAGTTTTTTTTTTTTATTAATTCCGAATTTCAATAAAAAGAATCCAAAAAAATTAGGTACATATTAATTAATTTGCATAATAGGTTTAATTAGAATTTGTTTATTAGTAAAATATTGTCATATCTAGAACTTAGGTACTTAGGTCCATACACATTTCATATTGAAGCAACACACCTAGATATCTTTAGATTAAGTCAATTTTCATTTAGTAAAACAAAAGAGGGACAAAAAAATGTTATGCATGCCATATGAGTTATAGTTTAATTTTTTTTAATAAAAAAAGAAAATGCTAAAAGATGATCATTGCACCATTAAATTACTTTCTTTTCAATAAAAAACATTATGTCATTAAAAAAGAAAGAAAAACTAAAGATCATTTCCTTGGTTAGTTAATAGGTTAATTCATAATTAATCTCATTTCATATCATCATTATTTAGCATAGGTTGCATATATGCATTAAAAAATGAATCATCATTAAAAAAAAAAATCATAAAAGAGCATGCACATAGAAATACCTTGTCATTTGTCCCATATCACGTAGCACATGCATATTTAGGATTATATAAATTAGATTGCATATATATAGTGATAAGTTTAAGTCATACCATATGAATCGCATCTCGCATGTCGTTAGACTAAAACTCATGCATTTTAAGTTTAGATTAAGGTTGCATAATATTAAAATTAGGTGGCATTTAGAAATCATGTTTAGGGCATGCATTTTTATTAGCATTTTTATTGAATGTTATTTTATTGATTGTGCACCCGCATGACCACCATTTGCATGTTAGTAGCTTAAGTTAAAATTAATCAACATTGCCTGCAAAATATTTTTTTGAAATTAAAATAAAAGGTACCGAAAGGGCGTTAGATTAATCTAGCGTAACCATGTCCCCGGACTTATTGAATCTCTGGTTCGCAAAAGTAAAGCATTCTCCCATACTTTACTTGGATTTCTAATCAACCCTAATTGGTTAGTGGCGACTCCGAATTGAGTATAATTGCATGTTTAAATAGATTAATTTCTTAGTATCAAGTCGCGATTGGTAGGATTTGAGAGAGTCCGTGCCAAGTCTTCGGACTTAGTAATCCATTAGCATTCTTTAGATAATTCACCTTCAAAAGAATTCGAGAGGGTCGCGACAAGCATGCTCCAATGATCATAGTGACCATCAAAATGTGGAATAGTAGGTTGTACAAATGTTTCTGAGGCCATCGCTGCTGCTCGTTGCAGAGAAGTGGGGAGGATGCAACTGGTGGCTCTGCTTTGCTCGACGGTTTAGGATCCTGATCGTCAACGTTGGCTAGAGGTCGTATGGCCGTTCCTATCCTTCTGTGGTAGCAGGCATGTTGAAGCGGTGAAGAACGACTTTGGATTTGCCCTTGATCGGAGCTCCGGAATCCGAGATAAAACTCCGGCGACGAGGCTCCCCTTTACTTGAGAACCTCGATATACCAACTTCCTCTCTCCCAGCCTCTGCAAAATATCTTTCTCTCTGCTCTCTGCAATCTCCACGCTCACCTTACCAGGAGAAAGATTTCCTCGTAAAATGTCGTCGCGAAACTCGACAATCTGCGCAAAGATCTGTCCCAGCGATGACAACCCACTTAGGGTTTCTACCCAACGGAGGGCTCTGATACCAGTGTTAAAAAACAGAGGAGATGTAGATATACACAAGAGCATCGTTAAAAACAGAGAAGAACAAAGGAGATACTGATATACACAAAAACTGAAGAACCACCACACCCATAAAAACTGACGTCATAGCCTTTATATAAGCTTTACACAAACAAATAACCACCACAGCCTACTAACTTCACACGTACGGCAACCAATCCACATAATAGAAGTGCTTAATAGACTATTAACACATAAAAAACAAACCAGAAACATTGACTCGTTCAACACCTACATCGCCTCTGTCTCCACCGCCTGCCCCTCCATCGCCTTCCACCACCTCCCCTCCACCTCCCTCCCACCGGACTTCTCCATCACCTCCCCCCACCACGAGACCCTCGCCCTCGAGCTCCTCCGCCTCAACAACCCCAACGTCCACGCCGCCCTCATCTCCATCTCCAAGAACCACATCGTTCACGGCCTCATCATCGACTTCTTCTGCGCTTCAGCTCTGAGCGTCTCACGTGAGCTCAGCATCCCTTGTTACTACTTCTTCACTTCCAGCACGAGCGTCTTGACCGCGTTCTTATATTTCCCAACTCTTCACAAGCTGTACACCAAGAGCTACAAGGACCTCAACCCCGTTCTTCATGTCCCGGGGACCCCGCCCTTGCCGTCCTCTGACGTTGCGAAGCCGGTGCAAGACCGCAACGACAGGGCTTATGAGCTCTTCCTCGAGAGCTCCAAGAACATGGCCACGTCTGCCGGGATCATAATCAACACGTTCGAGAAGCTCGAGCCCAGGGCGGTGCGAGCGATTAGGGACGGAGAGTGCGTGCCCGACGGGCCCACGCAGAGGGCAGCAGCACCGGCAGGTCGGATTGTCTGACGGGGCTGGACTCGCAGCCAAAAGGAAGCATCGTGTTCTTGTGTTTCGGAAGCTTGGGTGTTTTCTCGGTTGAACAATTGAAGGAAATAGCGACAGGGTTGGAGAGGAGTGGCCAGCGGTTCTTGTGGGTGGTCCGTAACCCCCCACATGATGCAGACCAGAAGACCGCCACATCAGCGATGCCCGACCCGGAACTGAGCTCGCTTCTGCCAGAGGGGTTCTTGCAGCGGACAGGGGAGAGGGGCCTGGTGGTGAAAACGTGGGCGCCGCAGGTGGAGGTGCTGAGCCACAGCTCGGTGGGCGAGTTCGTGACTCACTGCGGGTGGAACTTGGTGCTTGAGGCAGTATGCGCCGGCGTGCCAATGGTGGCGTGGCCGCTCTACGTGGAGCAGCGGCAGAACAAAGGGCTGATGGTGGAGGAAATCAAGATCGCCCTGCCAGTTAACGAGTCGGAGAGCGGGCTGGTGAGTTCGGAGGAGGTGGAGAAGCGAGTCAAGGAGCTGATGGAGTCGGAGGAGGGCGAGATCATAAGGGAACGAGTGAAGTCTTTGAAGGAGGAAGCGAAGGCTGCTCTGAGTCCGGGCGGGTCGTCCAGCGTTGAACTGAGTAATCTCGTCGAGTCGTGGAAGCGGGAGTGAGTAGGTGGAATGTAGTAGCGTGATAGCATCCAACATCTGCATCAATAAAGTGAAAAATGGTAGTTGCACGAAGAAAATTTATCAAGAGTTTTTTACCCCTTTAAAAATTGGGTTTTGAAGTACGTGCCATTCTAGCATCAGTGTCTTGTCGCTTGGTAAGACGATTTAATAAGGTTCCTTGATACATGTAACATTGTTCTATCAAGAACTAAAGACTTAAAATGTGTCTGAATTAATTTTCTCAACCTATTTAATCTAAATCTCACAGGATTCATGTATCAACTTTTTTTTAGCTCAAAACAGTCTAAACTTTCAAAGTATATAAATATCGACACATAAATTTACACGTGATATTGTTTTGTAATTTCTTCGAAATTTGGATATTATTTTTCAATTTGACGTGGAAGTAAAATTATTTGTTGCTTTAGCTTAACCGGAAAACAAACAAGCTCTTAAACGGTGAGTTTAGTGCGAGTAAATCATTTCTAGTTTCATCAATGATTCACTCTATTGTTTATTATTATTTTTTGTGTAAAGAGCACTAGAATATCCAAGACCATGCATTATAGTATACGATATCTCTTTGCTTTTGTCAAAAGGACATGATTTTATAGCAACAACTGGTATGCGGACATGTACCCCTTTACAACATTGCAAGCCATGATATCTTAGATATTTAAGCAAGTTAAGGAATTCTTGCTAAGCACGGATTTCGCGTTTATGAGTAATCTTGATCGAATGATGATCCTGAAAAGTCCCTCGGCCGTAAAAGTACATGCCCGAAGTCCTCACAAGAAATTTTCTTTTGTCCCCATACTCTCATTTTTTTTTCTAATTAAGTTTTCTTAATTTTAAATTTTTATAACTCCTTTTACATTTACAAAATTTTATTTTATAAAATCCGTGTGACTTTAAATTCGACCAAATTTACAAAAGTAGGCAAGTGTGGAAAATTTTAATTAACGTAGACACGCGTTGATATAAGATGTGGATAAAACTTAGCTAACTATAGACACATGGATGTCTTTATTGGAAAACTTCAGGGAGGTACTAACAGTCAAAGGATGCCAAGTTTGACCAAAGAAAAGGATGGCCACGAAATTTCCTTTCTCCAACGCAAGTGTGTCGAAATTTCCAAGCAAAATGTTAGATATTTCTCTCATGAAAAATGTGTGGCTAGGAGTTGATTGTCCGTTTTCCATCATGATTAGGCTAACCATTTTCCAAAACTTTATTCGCGTCGCATCACAAATTTTCCGACACCATAAATGGACGATTGCCAGCACCCATCACTTTTTTAGCCCTTTTGCAGCCTTACTTGAGCCCGTCTAGGCCACTGAATCACCGCCGCAATCATTGGTAAAGTCGCTTATTAGAAATAATTTACAAAACTCATGTATAAATTGGTGCAATACATACTCATGGAATGTTTACAGCGTGTTTAGTGACGTTTCTATTTCGGAAAACAATTTTTGAATAGAAATTATTTTTTTTTTGTTTCTGTTCTAATGAATAATTTCTGAGTATAAGAACATACTTGGTAACTGCAAAAAATTTCTATTTCGGGAATAGAAATGCGTTTGGTAAACTTGTATAATTTTTTTTTCTTTTAATTTTTCAATATTTTTATCATATTTTTCCTTTTTTTCTTCTTTCTTCCTTTTGGCCGATCGCTAGCCCCCGGCGAGGCTCGGCCTCGCTAGGCCAAGGCAAGGCCGACCTCACACTGCCTAGGCGAGGTTGAGCCTCGCCGATGGCTGGGCGAGCTCGGCCTCACCAGGGGCGGGCGAAGCTCCGGCGACCGGCCAAAGGAAGAAGGAAAGAAAAAAAGAAGAAGAAAAAGGAGAAAAAAAGAAGTGTTTTCGGAATTGTTTGGAAACAAGAAACAAGTTTTTCTACTTCTTGTTTTTGTTCCAAATCTGTTTCCAGGAAAAAAAAAATAGATTTTTTGTTCTCGGGAACAAAAGTGTAAACAAATGCGTTTCTGTTCTTTTTTTGTTCGTTGGAACAAAAGAACAAAAATTTGTGTTACAGGGAACAGAAACACATTTTGCCAAACACACCCTTAAACACATCATACTTATAACAGCAGACGTCCGAGAGTTTTATTGTAGTACTTTACGAAACAATGTAATAAATCAAAACATGTATTTGTTTGATTGAAAATACTTTTTTAAAATTAATTTTTTAGATTTTCCCCTATTTGATTTGCAATAAATTACTAGTTAACTGAAAATGCTTTTTGATTAAAGAAAATATTTATGCATAAAATTAGAAAAGCGAATTCCTCGATTTAAAGATGTGAAAACACATTATGAGAATTTCTCTTTATGTGGAACCCGATCTCCTTCCCTCCCCATCTTGCTCTTCCCTCGCAATTCCTAACCCCACGGAGGAGCTTCATGAGCAATGGCGAAGCACAGGAGACAAGACCTCGATGTAAGAGTTTTTCTAATGTGAACTGCATTAATTGATATTATATACCATTTTATGGGATTTGTCAAAGATGAGATAGAATGTTTTTTAATTATTCTAATATGGAGTTGACTAGTGTAGGCCGAGTTGAACCTAACTTATAATAAGAAAGTCTAATTGGAAATCTTTCCTCTAACCTTAACACACACAATTATCCTCATAAATGAGCGTTTACTAATTCATTAAGTGTGAGAGGCATTATCATTAAGTTAGTAATGCAAAGGGCAATGAAAGAGAAGTTATTGAGTTTGAATCGTCGCTATTTCGCATAAAAATACAATGGTCCAAATCAGGTACGTAAATCTCTTTACTTGTTTATATGCGTTTTTATTCTAATCATGGAGATTTTGGGGTTACATTTTTGCGTCTTATACTCAATTCATTCATTCTAATCATACAAGTCAAGGAGTAGTGTCCACAGTGGAGCAACAAAGAAGCCATCGCTTCATTTTCTTTCTTTTTTTTTTTGGGGTGTCGATGCTCTTTCATGAATCCAATCCAAGTTGTTGTTGCTCTGATCATCAATCCATTCATCGGTTTTGGTTGATTAGCTTCTCATGACAATGTTGGCTTCTCGAAGAAGCTAGTGGTTTTTTTTGGACGATGTTTATGTTTTTTTTTTTCTTTCTTTTTTTTGTGAGGGGAGAATTTTTGGGTTCAAGGGCGAGAGGAAATGGGGTTGACGTTCGGAGTTTTTGTGAGGACCATGGTCAGCGTCACACTGATGCTTGGATGGAGTTACATGATGCGGCTTTGCAACACCTGGAGGTGCAGCGATGGCTGTAAGGGTGTTGGGCAGAGGTAGAGGCATGGAGAAAATATTGGGTACCTTTTATGTGCCAGCATGGCAAATAAAAAGATCCTTAAGAGCACAACTGTCACACCCCAAAACTACAAAGAATGGGAATGACACGGCTGTCCTTCCACACGAAGGACGCAGCTTCAAACACAACCAACAACCTGATATTAACTTATATATATCTCAAACCATATATATACATATCAGATAAACCAACAAATTAGTTGCAACATCAGAGTTTCTATAATCCACCAAAAATATATATGCATTTAGAACGCAGACAATCCAACCACTAGCAAGGATCATGTGCACTACTTCCTTAAACCATACCAAAAAAACAAAATAGAACTTCCCAAAAGTTTCCCACCGACAGCGCTCTCGCTCTATTCGCCGCTAACTGAGGAACTTGAAAAGATTAAAGGAGGAGTGGAATGAGCAACAACAGCTCAATGAGTAGTACATATCTTCTAAGCAGATTGAACAACCATTATACATGTATACAAAGCAATACCAAACTTTATAACGCCAACTCAATATATAAAATACATATCAAATCTTATAAGAGTTATTTCTTACCATCAAAACTTTATACTGATATGGAAAACTAATTTAAATCGCCATCAAAAGTCAAGTATCAATGGTCGAATCCATTGAATAATCTCCATCAAAAACACATATCAATGGTCTATCCATTGATTCATCTCACATCAAATACACGTCGATGGTCCATCCATCGACCAATCTTTTGCTCAATAACTAACTATGGTTACGACACAACGCCTTGTGACAAGGTGACCAAGATTTCCCCTTGGCAAGGTCTCTACCTACAAAGCCGATAGCTGTGCCCAGAAGGATATCCTAAACTTGATATGCATACCCCAAAAACCCCTCATTGGGTTCACAGTCATATTGAGCATAAATAACCATTCTCCAATACTAGAAATCCAATTCAAAAATCAATATCTTAAACCAAACAAATAACATTTGCGGCATAGCCCATCATCTATTTCATATCCATTTCTCAAGTCATCATAAACATTTTTCATAAATCAGTCGCAAAGCAATTTCATATATATTTCTCCACTTACTTTGTATAATACGCTTTTCAAACATCCACAATCAACCAAAGAGTAGCAATTGCTCGATCTGGCCTTTATGCAATAAAAATGCTCTTCTCGATTCAATATATATATACTTTAAGACATGATTTTACAAAATCAAAGAATATATAGTACCACTCACCTCGTCGTCTACGACCAAACGACGAATGATACTCGTATCGTCGAACTCAAGGCCCTATCAAATAACCGAGAAAAATGTTAAAATCTAATAAAACTCTATCTCAACTACGACACAACTAAATTACGCCTTAACTCTAATAAAAGGACTTCTAAGCGCTAACAAATTGCATAACCAAAACAATTGTTCAAGCCATTCGTGACGCGGAGTTTAAGCACAAAACTTAGTTACGCAATAGCTTTCTCCTCCGAACCCCGTTCCGAACGTACTTATAGTCAATAGAGAGCCCTTAACACATATTACAAGAATCCCAACTCGACCGTCCCAAAATCAAGCCGAAAAATGACAAAATACGGGCCCAAAGCTACTGGACGCGTACTGTTCACTGCGCGAGGGAAACTTTGAAATTTTGTTTCGGACAAACCATAACTCAAATCACGATCTGTAAAATCCCAGGGCTCCACAACACCCTAAACTACCATCTATACATATACATGGCTCAACGACTCCAAAATCGGACTTTGCCGCTCGATTTTCCAAAAATTCCGAATTTGAACCCTAAACCCATAAATTACTTCAATTGGACGAACGGGGGGGCCTAATCTCTTACTTCCCCTTTCTCTTTTCTTCTTCTTCTTCTTCTTCTTTTCTTTCTTTTCTTTTTGGTCGAGGGACATCTCAGCTTCTATTTAACCGACCCCTCTCCCCTCTCCTTTTTGCTTATTGACTTTTCAACTTCTTTTTTTTTTCTTCTTTTTCTTCTTTTGGGGCCCACTAACCTAATATTACATTCTACCCTCTTTTAAAAAAAATTCGTCCTCAAAATTTATATGTACTTCAATCATGAAACAAGTTAGGGTATTTGTGTCTTGCCTCCTCCTTGAGTTCCCAAGTAGCCTCTCTCTCGATGTGGTTTTGCCATTGTATTTTCACATAAGGAATAGTTCGTCACCGCAACACCTAATCTTTCTTATTGACAATGCGAATAGGCTGCTCCTCATATGTCAAGTTCTCCCGTAATCTCAATGGAGTAAAGTCTAGCACATGTTCAGGATTTGACACATATTTCCGCAACAAAGAGACATGGAATACATTATGGACACCTGATAGTGCCGGTGGCAAAGCCAATTTATAAGCGACTTCACCAATTTTCTCTAAGATCAAGAATGGTCCCATGTACCTTGGACTTAACTTCCCACGTGTGTCAAATCTCATTACACCCTTCGTAGGAGAAACTTTTAAGAACACGTGATCCCCCACATTAAATTCTAACTTGCGTCTTTTTAGATCCGCATAACTTTTTTGAC
The DNA here is from genome assembly GCA_014182515.1 of Eucalyptus microcorys. Classification (NCBI taxonomy): domain Eukaryota; kingdom Viridiplantae; phylum Streptophyta; class Magnoliopsida; order Myrtales; family Myrtaceae; genus Eucalyptus; species Eucalyptus microcorys. The sequence goes on along the minus strand of CM024562.1, from coordinate 31,062,613 downwards.
GACTTTGAGCCGTTCTGAGACGTTCCCGAACCAACCTAACTTTCTCTTCTGACTGTTGAATGAACTCAGGGCCAGTTAGTCTTTTCTCACCAACGTCGTCCCAACAAATAGGACTTCTACATTTTCGGCCATATAAAGCTTCAAAGGGTGCCATCTTAATGCTGAAGTGATAACTGTTGTTATAAGAAAATTCTGCCATATATAGATGTTCATCCTAAGAACCGCCAAAGTCAATGATGCATGATCTCAACATATTCTCTAATGTCTGGATCATTCTCTCTGACTGTCTATCTGTTTGTGGATGAAAAGCTGTACTCAAGTTGAGTTTAGTACCCAAAGCTCCTTGCAAACTCTTCCAAAAGTTAGACATGAACCGAGGATCCTTATCATAAACAATGCTTACAGGAACTCCATGAAGCTTCACTATCTCATTAACATATCACTTTGCCATATCTTCCATTGAAAGATCAAATCAATATGACAAAAAGTGAGCGGACTTAGTTAATCGATCAACAATCACCCAAATAGCATTCCTACCACTTGGCATCCTCGGTAGACCAACTACAAAGTCCATGGCAATATGCTCCCACTTCCATTTAGGTATCTCTAGAGGTTGCAACTGTCCACCTAGCTTATGATGCTTAATTTTCACTTGCTGGCAAACTAAACATTGATCGACAAATTTTATAATATCACTTTTCATGTTGATCCACCAAAAGTTTTCTCTCAAGTCCCTATACATTTTAGTGCTTCCCGGATGAATTGAAAATCTAGTACTGTGAGCTTCTTGCAGGATCTCCTTTTTTAGTTTTGAGTCCTCAGGAACACATAGTGGACCACGAAACCTCAATGATCCATCTACGTGTAAACTAAAATCCGCTTGTCTTCTAGCTTCCATACCTTCTCTATTTTTTTTGTAATTGTGGATCTTCATTCTGTTTAGCCTTAATTCTGTTAATCAACATAAGTTGTATTTGAAGATTAGTTAATTGAGCACCAAGCTGCTGCACCAACACCTCCAAGTTGAACTTCCTCATATCTTCAAGAATGGATTTTTGAGAAGTGGGCAAAGCTGCCATATTTCCAAAGGATTTATGACTCAAAGCATCCGCTACCACATTAGCCTTACCCGGATGGTAATTAATGGATAAGTCATAATCCTTCAAAAGTTCTAGTTATCTTCTTTGCCTCATGTTCAGTTCTTTCTGAGTAAAGATATACTTCAGACTCTTGTGATCGGTAAAGACTTCACATTTTTCACCATACAAATAGTGCCGCCATATCTTCAAGGCAAACACAACCGCCGGTAACTCCAAATCATAAGTGGGGTAGTTCTTCTCATGTAATTTCAATTGTCTAGAAGCGTAGGCAACAACTTTGCTATCTTGCATAAGAACACAATCCAAACCTTCTTTGGATGCGTCGTAGTAGATTACGAAGCCGCCACTTCCAGAAGGTAGAGTTAGAATAGGAACCAACACTAGCCGTCTCTTCAACTCTTGAAAACTGCATTCACATTGGTTTGACCATTCAAATTTAATTTTCTTCTGAGTTATACGGGTAAGTGGATCGGCAATCTTTGAGAATCCCTCTACAAATCACCTATAGTAGTCGGCTAGCCCAAGAAAACTTCTCACTTCTGTAATATTAGTTGGATGATTCCACTTAACAACCGATTCAACCTTCTTTGGATCCACTAATATGCCATCCTTCGAGATCACATGACCCAATAATTCTATATGATCAAGCCAGAAATCACACTTACTAAATTTGGCATACAACTTCTTTTCATGCAAAATCTGCAAGACAAACTTCAAGTGTTGTTTGTGTTCCTCTAAACTCTTCGAATAGACTAGGATGTCATCAATGAAAACCACAATAAATTTGTCTAGATATTCCTTTAACACTCTGTTCATCAAGTCCATGAAGGCAGTAGGTGCATTTGTTAATCCAAAAGGCATGACGAGAAATTCATAATGGCCATATCTTGTTCTGAAAGCGGTTTTGGGCACATCATCTATCTTTATCTTCAACTGATGATACTCCGAATGAAGGTCGATCTTGGAAAATACCTGAGCTCCCTGAAGTTGATCAAATAAATCCTCAATCTGGGGCAAAGGATATTTGTTTTTGACAGTTACCTTGTTAAGCTCTCGATAATCTATGCAAAGCCGCATACTACTATCCTTCTTTTTCACAAATAGAACAGTAGCTCCCCAAGGCAAAACACTAGGTATGATGAAACCCTTATCCAAAAGCTCTTGCAGCTGCGTTTTCAATTCTTTCAATTCAGTGGGTGCCATCCGATATGGTGCCTTAGAGATTGGTGTTGTACCGGGCATCAATTCAATACAAAACTCAATTTCTCTATCAAGAGGCAAGCCTGGTAAATCCTCAGGAAACACACTTGGAAACTCTCTAACGATAGGAACATTTTCCAACTTTACTACAACCTTACTTGTGTCTTTTACACAAGCTAAATAACCACAACAACCCTTTCTCAAAAGTTTCCTCACATGCAAAGCTGAGATCAACCTTGGAGAAGTGTTTTGACAACTTCCCGAAAAAGAGAATTCAGGTTGATTCGAAAGTCTAAATATCACTTTCTTTGAAAAACAATCAACAATAGCACGATAGGTAGATAACCAATCCATCCCTATAATAACATCGAAATCTCGAATATTTAACTCCACTAGATCCACGGGCATTTCAACATTATTAATCCGAATTACACATCTCTTGAACACCTGATGACCAACTAAGAAATCGCCAGTAGGAGTATCAACACACAGTTCACATTAAAGAGGGTCAGGCAACACATCAAGCTTATTTGCAAATTCAGTTGAAATGAAGGAGTGCATAGCACCAGGATCAAATAACGCATAAGCACATTGCGAGGCAATAGAAATATTACCTGCAACAATTGTGTTAGATGCTGCCGCATCCTCCTTCGTCATCGCAAAAACTTTCCCACTTGTACTTTGTCTTTGTTGGTTCTCTTGGGGCCTACCAACCAAAGGGGTATTCCTTCGCATGGAACAATGGTGTGGTAGGTGCCCTTGTCGCCCACATAGATAACATGATCTATTGTCAATAGGAGGATTCCTTTGTGTAGGACAATCTCGCCACATATGTCCCGCTTTCCCACATGAGAAGCATACTCCGGTTTTCCGATGACACTCACCGCGATGATAACTTCCACATGTATTACAGGGGCCCCGATTACTCGAATTTCTGAACTGTCTTGGTCGGCTGAAACCTCTTCGCCTTCCACTACCATCAGTATGGCTACCTTGTACATTTGTGGGCTTAAACCTTTTGGGTTGAGGCACTCCTTGTGTGCCATGCTTCAGAATGCTTTGTTCCACCTTGATTGCTCGTTCTAGCACATCCTTATAAGTTGTTACTATGAAAGGTGCAAGTGCGGAATTAATTTCAGGTCGAAGCCCTCCTAGGAAATGGTCGGCCTTATCTTCCTCATTTGCTACCAAGTGCTCCGCAAATCTACTCAACTGATTAAAGCGGTCTGAATACTCCAAAATCGTGGAGTCACCCTGAGATATATGTACAAAGTCACCCTTCATCTTTGCCTGGAATGACTTTGGGAAGAATTGAGCATTGAACACCTTTTTAAAGTCCTCTGAGGATATAATAACATCCCTACTTCCAAGACTTGGCTTCATTCCATCCCACCAAAAATCTGCTTCACCTTCCAGGTATTGGGTGGCAAATTTAACTTTCCGATCCTCGAGAACCTCTTCAGCTTCAAAGATCCCATCAATCTTTTTAATCCAACGCTCAGCCGCAAGAGGATCATCTTTCGCATCAAAAGTGGGTGGTTTCGCCTTTCTAAAATGGGCAAAAGTGCCTGAGCCAGTCACTCCATCTCCAGTTAATTCTTTTGCTTGGTGATACCAATGGATCATTTCTTGTTCAAATTCAGTTGAACGGGTTGGCTCTTAATCCTTTTCTCAGACTTCGTGCAAGTCAGGACTCCTATCATAACGGTCCTCAAGTCTCCTTCTCAAAGACGCACCTCGAGAAGCTTGAGGCATGTCTCTAACATCAAGGGTAGCGACTCGTTTGCCTTTGCTACTCCTACGAAGCGAGGCAAGTGTCTCAGAGTCGATACTCATGATCACCTAAATCCAAGAATGAAACTACACCTTAGAATCTAAAAGACTAACGCAAAAATAAAATCTATCACACAACCTCACAACATCCCATAAATACATCCAAAAAGATCAAAACTTAGGCTCCGATACCATTTGTAACACCCCGGGTCTCCACTGTACACATATTGTCCGCTTTAGACACTAAGTCCTCACGGTTTTATTCTTCTCGGGGCAGCCCATACTACCCCAAGAAAATCCGTATGTACAGTTAGAGGGCTTATTGCCTTATAAGCTAGCCCAGGACTCCCTCCCTAGGCAATGTAGGACAAGAGAGGGACTCCTTCCTTGCGCACGTCCGGGGACCAAGGCGTGGACGCATCGCCATCCCTCCTCCCCGCGCACCGCCGCTCAGGCCGTCACACTCTCCTCACCCGCGTACTGTCGAGGCAATCTTAGTTCATCCCTCCGTACTGCTCTGAGTTTGTGTCGTCACACTCTCCACCCCTTAGAAACACAGGGTCCTCGCTGTGGCCCCACATGCGGTCGAGAGTTGGCTCTGATACCAAAAGATGTCACACCCCAAAACTACAAAGAATGGGAATGACACGGCCATCCTTCCACACGAAGGACACAGCCTGAAACACAACCAACAACCCGATATCAACTTATATATATACAGATAAACCAACAAATTGGTTGCGACATTAGAGTTTCTATAATCCACCAAAAAGAGATATACATTTAGAATTCAGACAATCCAACCACTAGCAAGGATCATGTGCACCACTTCCTTAAACCATACCAAAAAAAAAAAAAAAAAAAAATTAGAACTCCCCAAAAGTTTCCCACCGACGGCGCTCTTGCTCTATTCGCCGTTAACCGAGGAACCTGAAAAGATTAAAGGAGGAGTGGAATGAGCAACAACAGCTCAGTGAGTAGTACATATCTTTTAAGCAGATTGAACAACCACTATGCATGTATACAAAGCAATACCAAACTTCATAATGCCAACTTAATATATAAAATACATATTAAATCTTATAAGAGTTATTTCTTACCATCAAAGCTTTATACTAATATGGAAAACTCATTTAAATCGCCATCAAAAGTCAAGTATCAATGGTCGAATCCATTGAATAATCTCCATCAAAAACACATATCAATGGTCTATCCACTGATTCATCTCACATCAAACACACGTCGATGGTCCATCCATCGACCAATATTTTGCTCAATAACTAACTATGGTCACGACACAACACCTTGTGACAAGGCGACCAAGATTTCTCCTTGGCAAGGTCTCCACCTACAAAGCTGATGACTGGGCCCAGAATGATATCCTAAACCTGGTATGCAGACCCCAAAAACCCATCATTGGGTTCACAGTCATATTGAGCATAAATAACCATTCTCCAATATCAGAAATCCAATCCAGAAATCAATATCTTAAACCAAACAAATAACATTTGCGACGTAGCCCATCATCCATTTCATATCCATTTCTCAAATCATCATAAACCTTTTCATAAATCAGTTGCAAAGCAATTTTATATATATTTCTCCATTTACTTTGTATAATACGCTTTTCAAACATCTACAATCAACCAAAGAGTAGCAATTGCTTAATCTGGCATTTATGCAATAAAAATGCTCTTCTCGATTCAATATAAATATACATATATATACTTCAAGACATGATTTTACAAAACCAAAGAGATATAGTACCACTCACCTCGTTGTCTACGACCAAATGTCGAAGGATACTCATATCGTCGAACTCAAGGCCCTATCAAATAACCGAGAAAAATGTTAAAATCTAATAAAACTCTATCTCAACTACGAAACAACTAAATTACGCTTTAACTCTAACAAAGGACTTCTAAGCACTAACAAATCGCATAACCAAAACAATTGTTCAAGCCATTCGTGACGTGGAGTTTAAGCGCAAAACTTAGTTACGCAATAACTTCCTCCTCCGAACCCCGTTCTGAATGTACTTATAGTCAATAAAGAGCCCTTGACACATATTACAAGAATCCCAACTCAACCGTCCCAAAATCAAGCCGAAAAATGACAAAATACGGGCCCAAAGCTGCTGGACGCGTACTATTCACTGCGCACGGGAAATTTTGAAATTTTGTTTCGGATAAACTATAAGCTCAAATCACGATCCGTAAAATCCCACGGCTCCACAACACTATAAACTACCATTCCTACAAAAATACATGGCTCAACGACTCCAAAATCGGACTTCGTCGCTCGATTTTCCAAAAATTTCGAATTTGAAAGCTAAACCCATGAATTACTTCAATTGGATGAACGAGGGGCCTAATCTCTTATCGGGTGCTGCGTTATGGAGTCAAGTCGACTTGGCAAGGCATTCATGGCATGCACGTGCCAAAACCCCTTTCCTTTCTTCCCCTTTCTCTTATTATTATTCTTCTTCTTCTTCTTTTCTTTCTTTTCTTTTTGGTCGATGGACCTCTCGGCTTCTATTTAACCGACCCCTCTCCCCTCTCCTTTTCGCTTATTGACTTTTCAACTTCTTTTTTTTTTCTTTTTCTTTTTCTTCTTTTGGGGCTCACTAACCTAATATTACAACAACACCTGCCGTGCCGCGTATGGGCTCCAATCGTCAAGGTATTGAAAACTCTCCTCTCTCCTCTCTCTTTTCTCTGCACACGCTCTCTCTCTCGTGTCTCTCTATTCACCCCTTGCAGTGCACACTTTTCTCTAGCGCCTCTTTGCACGCTTTCCTCTCTCTTATGCCTCCCCTTCACACTCTATCTTCTTTCTTCTCTCTCCTCTCACGCTCTGTCTCACTCGACTTTCTCTCTCTCTTCACCGTCTCCTCTCGCTCCCACCGAGCCCTTGTTTGACCGACAAACCACCATGGCTGACCAACGAACTTTGCGACGGCGGAAGCGGAGGCCATGTGGTGGTTTGTCAGACGAGGGTTCTGTCATGACTTAGAAGGAGAGAAAGAGAGCAACCGGGAGGGGGCAGCAACTTGGTGACGGCAGAGCCAAAGGGGCGGCGCTATGGCTTATCAGTCAGATGAGGGCACGGTAGCTCATTCCCGCGTGGCTGTGCCTCGAAGTTGCCTTCACCGTCGCGAAGTTTGTCAGTCAAGTGCGGTGGCTTGTCCGACGAACCATTGCACGACTCCACCTCCGCATCAAAAGGTTGCCTCTGTCGTCACCGTGGAGTTCATTGGTTGGGTGTGGTGGTTCGTCAGTTGGGCGAGGGCATAGTGGCTTGTTTGACGAACCACCGAGCGGCCTCCGCCTCCGCTTCAAAACAGGTGAGATAAAGAGCGTGCACTGTAGGGGGTAAACAGAGAGAGAGAGAGAGAGAGAGAGAGAGAGAGAGAGAGAGAGAGAGAGAGAGAGAGAGTGCAGAGAGGAAAGAGGAGCTTTCAATGCTCTGAAAATTGGGCCCATACGCGACACATGTTGCACTCTTAAGGCCTTCTTATGTGCCAGCGTTGCCATGCTGACACATGAAAGGCACTCAATATTTTCTCAGAGGCATGGGCTAAGTGGGGAGACAAGTCATGGTTGAGCCAGGAGGGCAAGTTATGAGCGCGTTCATGGGCTGACTAATGAGATTGTCATTTTCTCATTTTCCAAATGAGATCTAAACAAAGAAAACATTTTTGATCATATATCATCAAACAGAGGAGAACTAACCATTTTCTTAATTAATAATTTTCCAAAAAGTATATTCTTTATCATGGAATTTTCTCCCAAACAAACATACCCGAAATTTTAATCCCTCAAATTATTTTTCCAGTGATTCATTTGAAATTATAGCAATCAAAGCCTTAAAGAGCCGATGTTCAGTCTTCACCATCATTTATGTTAAAAAATCCAATCCAAAAACTTAAATTGATACCATATGTATAAAAGTAGTAATTCAATTAAATCCGTAAGTCAAGGGGTCTCATATATTTCTACATTCCCTCTCACATGCAAGGCGGATTAAGAATAACATGTGGAATTTGATGAATGGGATGGAGGCACATGTGAAATTTACTTGGACAAATCCTAAGTTTTCATATGACGTTAGAAAGTTATTGGCATCTCTCTACGTTAGCGCATGCATAGCATACAAGATGCCATAGAGACAAATTTTGTAAAGGGATGATTACAAAAAGCACGAGGATTGCAACTAATATTAAATCACCTCCCCTTTTATGTTACAAAAAACATGGGGTTCTCTTGTATTTTTTGAAATAACTAGCCGATAAAAAATGTCAATAATTTATGTGTAAATAATTTTGTAAATGATGGAAATATTTTTCGTTCATTTATTTTTTAAACCGATATAAGTGATTATTTTTAGAAAATGTGTCCAAATCATCTTCTTTTTTTCGCTAAATAAATGGAGCCTAAATATAAAATTGAAGATATCTTTTACAAAACTTGAATATATTGTTCACGATCATCCCTTTTGTAAGAGATATGGGGGCATCTAGTATTTTCTTTTCTTTTTTAATCAATATCTTGCAACTCACACAATTTGAATATTTTTTTAATTCACAAGATTTGAAATCGTCATAGTATATAATTGTTGGCACAAAAATTAATGTATGCATTTTTCATAACATTTTGACATTTGAATAACATTTTAAGTTTTGATGAGAAAGAGAAAAAATGTTTGCTTTTGATTAAAGGATGAGTGTATTGAAAGTTCTCAAACTTGTCGTGAAAGTACAATTGAATTTTAAAACTCCGAAAAATGCAATCAAGTCCTAAAATTTAACGAATTTGTACAATCGAGTCCTTCTGTAACATCGTCAATTTGTCTATATGTTAATGGATTACTCGATTGCACCAATCACAACAATTATCAGTTGTTTTAGGATTTGATTGTATTTTTTTAAAGTTTTAAGACTAGATATTCCAATGCACTTATCTCTTACTTTAATGATTATGAAATTTGGAAAAATCTTTAATGACAATGTTTAGCTTCTAAACTTAAATATGATTCACTATGATTGATTATTGAATTGGTTGAAAAGTAATTCATAAGTGTCCTTAGAAATTAAATAATATATATAAGAAATGCGTTACAAATTACATCTTCAATTGCATTATGATCATCAATAACGTAATAATATATTTGTACTTCATAATATTATAACTGATTTTTCTTTATCACATTTCATATAAACAATTCCCAGTCATTTTCTCTTTTCACCCGACATGTGCGTCAATTGATATAAATATTTCCAAAGAGATGCTATTTGATTCAAAGTTTTATTGAAAATAGTTATGTATATACAATATTCCAGATCCAATTTTATTATATACATTGCACTCATATCAAAATTTCTCCATGTTTCAAGCTCTATCGGGCCGATACTTTAACCTCACATAAGTAAATTTTCAACTGATTGTGTCAGCCGTTCCCTCACGCATCAAATATACTTCGATCTCGAGAAGACTAATTGTGAACCAGACAAAAAAGAAACAAACCAATCTCACCAAAACCCTCAGTCTCAGGGAGCTCCGTCGTTCCAGCAACACCAACAAAACCCAAACAATGAAGGAAGCAATCGTGCTTTATCCTTCACCGGCCATCAGCCACCTCATCGCCTTGGTGGAGCTCGGCAATCTCCTCCTCACCCACCGCCCTTCCCTCTCCATCCACATCCTCAGCACCAACCAAGCCTACGACGCCGTCTCCACCACCTCCGACATTGCCTCTGTCTCCGACACTGTCCCATCCATTGCCTTCCACTACTTCCCTGCCACCACCCTACCCCCGGACTTCTCCAGCACCTCCCCTAACTATGAACACTCGCCATCGAGCTCCTCCGCCTCACGACCCCAATGTCCGCCGCGTCCTCACCTCTATCTACGAAAACCATGTCGTTCACGGCCTCATCATCGACTTCTTCTGCGTCGCTGCCGTCACCACCACACGCAAGCTCAACATCCCCTGCAACTGATTCTTCACTTTGGGCGCCGGCTACCTAAACTTCTTCCTTTACGTCCCAACTCTTCACGACAAGTTTGCCAAGAGCTTTAAAGACTTTGACGCCCCCACAGATGTCCCGGGCTCACCGCCTATACCGCCCTCTGATGTTGCGAAGCCAATGCAGGATCGCTATGACAAGGCCTACTCATCCCTGGAGATGCAGACTTCTGCCGGGATCATAGTCAACGACTTCGAAAAGCACGCAGCCAGAGCTATACGAGCCATCTTGAACGGCGAGTGTGTGCCCGGCGGGCCCACTGCACGGCTTTACTGCATCGGGCCGCTGATCTCTAGCAAGGGAGATGACAATGGCAGATCGCTAGATCTCTCATGTGGCTGGACTCGCAGCCAAGAGGGAGCGTTGTGTTCCTGTGTTTCGGGGGCTTGGGCGTGTTCTCGGTGGAACAGTCGACGGAAATAGCCTCGGGGCTGGAGAGGAGCGGTCAACGGTTCTTGTGGGTGGTCCGTAACCCATCAGAGGACAAGAACCAAAAGGCCTCCATGTTTGCGATGCCCGCCCCAGACTTGGACTCGCTGCTTCCGGAGGGCTTCTTGGAACGTACCCAGGAGAGGGGGCTCGTGGTCAAGAAATGGGCCCCGCAGGTGGCCGTGTTGAGCCACCCGTCGGTGGGCGGGTTCGTGACTCACTGCGGGTGGAACTCAGTCCTTGAGGCAGTGTGTGCAGGCATACCGATGCTGGCGCGGCCGCTCTATGCGGAGCAGCGGCACAACAGGGTGCTGCTGGTGCAGGAGATGAGGATCGCCCTACCGGTGGACGAGTCAGAGGACGGGTCGGTGAGGTCGGAGGAGGTGGAGAAGCGAGTCAGAGAATTGATGGAGAGTGAGGAGGGCACGATGGTGAGAGAACGAACGCTCGCCGTGAAGGAAGAAGCTAAGGCTGCTCTGAGCCCCGGCGGGTCGTCTCGGTTGGCGTTGGCCAGACTCGTTGAGTTGTGGAAGCGCGAGTAAAACGCGCCGGACTCATTGACTCGTTCGGCCGTCTGCTGATGATATTTTCTTGTCGTCTTTTATCAGTAAACGTAAAGCAGAAGGTGCGCATGCTCGAGTTTTGTCTTGTATGCTGCGCTTTGACTCCCCCCGTGCAAACAAAGTCCTTTGTTTTATGGGTGAAATAAAATCTCTCTTGGACTGTACACTCTTAATCATTCTCTCCCTCTGTGTTACCTATCTCCATTTTCGGACAGACTAGCAGACCGCAAAATCTTGGTGCCAAAGTTCCAGTGCTCTCTAAGTTAATCCAGCTTTTGAGGAATCATTTCATTCGACTATGAAGCGCTCTTACTGTAGAACAACCCAGTTACCCATTCGTCGGCAGCACCTCACGACATGTTTTGGTTATTTTCTTTTCGGCCATAGACATAGACAACCAATGAACTGTTAAATACATGGGTTGTCGCATTCGGAGGTTCTACATCGGACGAATTTGCCTACGTAATCTCTCTATGCACAGGCACGCGGGGGAGGACGGTGTTGCAGGCAGATTCCGGCATCAACGCTATTGTCGAACACGTGTGCAAGCGGGAGTCTTTAATCTCCATCAACTACATCCATAGCCCAATATATGTGCACAGCTATTTTCAATTATGAAAGTTACTTTCATGATAATGAAATTGGCAATAAAACATGCATAGCTATTTTCAATATTAAAAGTTACTTTCATGATTATGACATTTGACAAAATGCCGATATTTATTTTCTAAACTTACATAGTGATTCGCTACTGAAATTGTCAAAATCCAATTCAAGAGTGTCTTTAGAGATTAGATAAGTATACATACTAATTGCGTTACAAGTTACACATTCGATCATATTATATTTATCATTAACATATTAATAAACCCGTAACTTAAAATTAGGGCTAGGCATCAGTCTAGAGTCAACCGAACCAACCTAACCTAGCTAGTCCTAGTCCGGTTCCCATGGAGACTAGGTCGGTCCTTAGTCTTAGAATCCTCGAACCCTGCACTGTGCAGGTTAATTCTCTGTCCTGGAGGTTTAGAGTTAGTCCAACTCCGACCGACCCTATATATATTTTATAATATTATAGATATTATATATATATATATATATATATATATCAAGTATAATATGTATTAGATATATTATTCATTATAAACTTTTGTCTATTCTAAATTCTAACATCTCTTGCTCTGTCCTCTTCACAGTTCAGTTTGTCACATAAATTAGAAAGTGAAAAGAAACCGAGCCCTAATTCAACCAAAATAAAAAATAAAAGCCCTCTTTGCTCACCTCGGCCTTGCTCACCTACTCGCCTTGATTTAGTCACCTCTATCCACTCGCCTCTAGCCTCTTCTCACTCACCTCGTGTGTTCATTTTTATGGTTTGTTTCTTTAGCAAGTATGAAATTTCTGTTGTTATCTTTTCTTATATTTATATTTGATATGTGATTGTATCCATAATTTGGTTACTCAATGTTGCATTATTGATGCTTATATAATTTGCAATAGTACACTTGTCCTTTTAAGGAATACAAAAAAGTGAAATAAAAAATAATCAATTAGTACTAGACTCATAGGGTTAGTATGGTACTCGGTCCCAAGCTCAAAAGGGTTGGTTCTCGATCTCAAAAATTGTGGACCAATACTATGCAAGTCGGTTCCTAGATTTGGTGCTGGACTTATCCAATCCAAATTATGCTCACATTTACTTAAAAGTACTATGATTAATTTTTTTTATTGCGTTTTCTCTGAACAGCTTCCTGTCATTTTCTTTTTCTACCTAACTCGAGCACAATGAAATCTAAGGGAATACTCAGATTGAAGCAAAATTAGTTGCACCAAAAAGAAAGGGAACAAAGGAAAAGGAAAAGAAGCACGCAATGTTCCGATAATCCTTTGTGTTTTCTCTCTCACCTAAATCGACTCCACGGATTTTCGTATGTCTTATAATCACTATTGGAAATTTCTCGGGCCTCGGCTCGAGGAGGTGCAATGTTAACATAATGCCCATGCACATAATTTGCATGTCCGTACAATCAATAGATCGAAAGAATAGACAGTGCCGAATTTGCACGTTTGGCATCTCTAGACTATAAATCATCATATATTCCAAACATTATTGATAATTTACACCTAATGACATGTAAAAATAGAGAATTGCCATATGCACATGTACTTTATATATAACTTCATTTATTGAAAGATTTGATAACGTATAATTGAGTTTTCAAATAAGTCAATTACATGGTGTTTTCTCGATGGTGTTTTCAAATAAGATGCAATGCTCAAATTGTAATTTTAGCTAATCGAGAAGGAGGCATTCAAAATGGCGAATACGCTAATCGTGCCTTCATTCCTCATTGTCAAGGATTAGGGATTGCTCCTGATCCTTCCTCTAACAATGCCCGAATGCTACATTCGCCTAGCCGGGTTAGCTGTGTTGCTCAAACAAGCCTTTATTATTGTGCTTGTGACCAGATCTACGTCATTATTGTGCTAAAAGTCAAGAAATGCCAGTCCTGCTTTACTTAAGGAAGTGGTACAGGCTCAGCTGATCTTTGTCAAACCATTCCCTTTGGGACCAAGAATCAAACCCGTCGGCGGTCCAAAGAAAGGAAACTGGTTGATAGAACACAATCAATGCTTTTTTTAAAAAGCCCTCTCCAAAATTGCGTAGAAGTCCCACTAATTTACTAACGGACCCTGCAAATATAACCATACCATTGTTACTATAAATAACGGTGCCATAATGACCACAAATTCCCATCTGTGAGGATTTGGCAATAAGAGTTAAGGAAATTAGATAAAGTTTTTGAAGAACATAACTACAGTAATATAGAAAAGCAAATTGTGGTATCATTATTCTATCATGGAATGACAAGATTTTGGAAAATTGAATTTCGAAATTTTTTTATTGTTCTTTTTTTTTTTTGTAATATTATAGTTCTGTTTAATGGCATTAAAAATATTTTCCCTTATCATGCTTCAAATCAAATCCCAAAAGAAAAAAAAAAAGCATGGATTATGCATTGGACAAAAATATTCTCACTTTTAAAAGATCCAAAAAATTCATGAATTACTTAAGGGAAAAAATAACCTACTATTGAATTTTCCATCTACAAATTGATAAATTTGCTAAAAATCATCAATTAAGAATGCTAACTTTTGGTTTGGGAGAAAAGGAACTTGATTCACTAGCCTTAGTTCGTTCAATTTGGACTACTAATTTTTTTTTTCTATTTTCTCATTAAAACAGACAAGTTTTTGATTGAAAAAACCACAAGTGTGAAAAATGTTTTGCATCCATGTTGTTAGTAATTCTACATTTATTTTCTTTCGAAATGAAAATGTTTCAATCATTCTTTTTTTCACTTAATATAAAAAAATAATAATCTAACACTGATAATGTTAATAAGTTTCATTTTTATTCCGTTATTTTTATTTTGGCTGATTTTTTTCTCTTAGAAGAAATCTCAGTCGATGCGCTATAAAACCTACCAAGTGGGATTCATGATTTTTCCATCGAATCAGGTATTCCCTGGTAAAATATGTGGTGTACACGACTGTCCTCCTTTCATTTCCCTTTAAAAAACAGTTACAACGAAATGATTGAATGAATGAAGGAACTATTGAAATGCCAGCCCAAACCAATGAGAGTCTATAGAACATGATGGGGATCAATATCATCTTAACAATTGATTTTATATGGGTCTCTCTCGTGGACCTGCATTATCAATGATTGGAATGAGTTAGTCTACATTATCTTTGTAGACTAAAAAAAAAAAAAGAGCAATATTATCACCTCACATTAATCAATTATTAATTTCTCATGATTGTGTCGGCCATTAACAGACTAATCTGACCAAAGTTGATAAGACCTCGATCTCGAGAAGATTACTTGTTAACCAGAACAAAAAGAAACAAACAAATCTCACCAAAACCCACAGTCCCAGAGGGCTTAAACGTCGTTCCAGCAACACCAACAAAGCCCAAGCAATGAAGGAAGCAATCGTGCTGTATCCTTCACCGGCCATCGGCCACCTCATCTCCATGGTGGAGCTCGGCAAGCTCCTCCTCACCCACCGCCCTTCCCTCTCCATCCACATCCTCATCACCAACCAAGCTTATGACGCCGGCCCCACCACCGCCTACATCGCCTCCGTCTCCGCCGCCGTCCCTTCCATCGCCTTCCACTTCTTCCCTGCCACCACCCTCCCCCGGACTTCTCCACCACCTCCCCCACCACGAGACCCTCGCCTTCGAGCTCCTCCGCCTCAACAACCCCAACGTCCGCCACGCCCTCACCTCCATCTCCGAAAACCATGTCGTTTACGGCCTCATCATCGACTGCTTCTGCTTTGCTGCCGTCGCCGTTGCGCGCGAGCTCAACATTCCCTACTACTACTTCTTCACTTCCGGCGCTGGCTTCCTCAATTTCCTTCTTTACCTCCCAACTCTTCACGACAAGTTTTCCAAAAGCTTAAAAGACTTTGACGCCCCAATAGATGTCCCAGGCACACCGCCGATACCACCCTCCGATGTTGCGAAGCCGTTGGAGGATCGCTATGATGAGGCCTACGAGGGCTTCTTGGATTCGTCCCTAAAGATGCAGACTTCGGCCGGGATCATAGTCAACACCTTCGAGAAGCTCGAGCCGAGAGCTGTACGAGCCATCACGGACGGCGAGTGTGTGCCCGGCGGGCCCACTCCGCCACTTTACTGCATCGGGCCGCTGATCTCTAGCAGGGGAGGCGACGACGGCAGATCGCCGGAGTCTTTGACGTGGCTGGACTCCCAGCCGAGAGGGAGTGTCGTGTTCCTGTGTTTCGGGAGCTTGGGCGTGTTCTCGGCGGAACAGCTGAAGGAAATAGCAATGGGGCTGGAGAGGAGCGGTCAGCGGTTCTTGTGGGTGGTCCGTAGCCCGACACAGGACAAGAACCAAAAGGCCGCCACGTCGGCGGTGCCCGACGTGGCCTTGGGGTCCCTGCTTCCGGAGGGCTTTCTTGAACGTACCAAAGAGAGAGGGCTCGTGGTCAAGAAATGGGCCCCGCAGGTGGAGGTGCTGAGCCACCCCTCGGTGGGCGGGTTCGTGACTCACTGCGGGTGGAACTCGGTGCTTGAGGCGGTGTGCGCTGGCGTGCCGATGGTGGCGTGGCCGCTCTACGCTGAGCAGCGGCACAACAGGGTGCTTCTGGTACAGGAAATGAGGATCGCCCTTCCGGTGGACGAGACAGCGGACGGGTCGGTGAGTTCCGAGGAGGTCGAGAAGCGAGTCAGAGAGTTAATGGAGAGTGAAGAGGGAAAGATGGCAAAGGAGCGAGTGCTTGCCATGAAGGAAGAAGCTAAGGCTGCTATGAGCCCCGGCGGGTCGTCTCGGTCTGCGTTGGCCGGACTCACTGAGTCATGGAAGCGCGAGTGAAATGCTCTGGATTTTGCAGGTCGTCTCGGTCAGCCATCCGATTGTTGTACTTTTTTTGTCGTCTTTGGGTTTGCATTATTCGAGGGAGACCAATTGACGTACGTTTCGTCGTTTTTTTTTTTTTTTTAAGAGTACGTTTCGTCGTTTACGTTATGGACAATGTGGCATGTGCTTTTTATGTTTTTGTTTCTTTGGAAACGTAAACAGAGGAGCATAGTCGATTTTTTTATTTATGGATCTGATTTTTATTTTAGAAATAGGTTTGAAAAAAAAAATCAGAAGTTAAAACTTCTCAATTTTTAGTTAAAAATCAATTTCTGTTTTAAAAATTTTGTCATACGCGCTCCTAAATCTTGGGCATGTGCTTTGATTCTCCCATTGCAAACAAGATCCTTATTTTCTTAATGAAATAAAATATCTCCTGAATTATTTTCTTCAAAAAAATTTATCTTGAATTGAACTTGCAAAAGTATTCTCTCTTTGGGTTATCCATCTCCATTTTCGGTTTTTTCTTTTTTCATATAACAACTGTGCTACCCAAAAGATAAGACGTCGCAGTCGCACCTTCACCCAGAGTCAATTTGGAAGAAAACGACACATCGTTTCAGGCCACGTCAAGTGGGGACCTGGAGGGAAACACATACGAAAACGCTGTTTTTAGGCTATTAGGTCCACTGCACCTTTAGAAATGGCCGTTTGAGGTGGGTTTTGGATCTCTGATGGGGTAATTGGCTATTCTTTTCCTGAAAAGTCAATATTGAATCAGAATATATTTTTATATTTATATATTTATATATGGCATATAGCTTTTGATATACAGTACATTCACCATGAATTATTAGTTTTTTAGTAATTTGGCTCAATTGTACTCCTTTTGGGTCTATTAATTTTTGAGACAGGACGGAACATTTAATTGGTGAACATTATGCATCATACACCTTATTTCAGTTGTGCTAGTCAAGAGCTCTATTCAGTCTTTATGGGTTGTAGAACCAACGAGGCGAATTCAAGCTTTCTAGCAATAGTGAAATTAACTAACCCACAAGCTTAATTGAATCCTTGGCATCCTAGATCACATTGCTATGTAAACTCGAGTTCAAGGCGTTAAAATTTTGGATGAATAGAGCTTATCTTTAAATAAAATAGGATCGGACTTAAAACTTCCCCTTGCGATCTCTTATATAGATACACTAGGCTTTTGTCGTGCAAGCGGTAGGACTTGTCCAAAATAATAAATAATTCCAGCATTAACATTGCTGTTGTCGAACCGTGTGTCCATGCAAGTCTTAAAATCGCTTACATGTACATCCATCGCTCCAGTGGGCAAGCCAAGAATTTTTTTCGAGCGAGGTGATTGAAAAATCCACGATTGCTTTGGATGAGAAAAAAGTACTTTCTTGATTGTGAAATTTGGCAGAATCTTAAATGAGGAAATTTAACCTCAAAGCTTAAATAAGAATAGCTATTTTTAGTAAACAAAATTGTTTGCATGATAATGAAATTTTACATAATCTAAAATGACAAAATTTGGCTTCTTAACTAGAAACGATTTTGGTCCATGGTGACTGACTACAAAAATTTGTCCAAAAAGTTATTGCATTTTTGCTAATTCAGTTTTAAATATTTTTACTTCTTACCAATTGAGTCCATGTAACCAATTTTGACCGGAAATTACCAACGTGGTTGGCTGACGCCGACATGGTGCTTTTTAATATTTTTTTAATATATATTTTTTAACTTTTCTCTCTTTGTTTTTTTTTTTTTTTTTTTTTTTTTTTTTTAGGGCTGACCATGGGGAAAAGGATCAAGCGTTTTGACTTTGTCTACCGGACCCTCGCTGGCCCTAGGTGAGGGCCTCAAGCAAGGTTGCTATCCTTGCTTGGCCAAATCTAGTGAGGGCGGTGACGACCCTCGCCCAATGCTAACGAGGGTTAGCCGGCCCATGCCTATGGTTGGCGAGGGCCGTCGGCCCCTGACTGTGGCTAGGGTTGGCTAATAACGTCGCCCACCCTAATGCCAAACACCCCCCCTCAAAAAAAGGAGAAAAGTTTTAAAAAAAAAAGGAGAAAAATTAAAAATATTTTCAAGAAGTGCCACATTAGCGCCGACTGGTTATGTTAGTAATTTTCAGTCAAAATTAGTTGGATGTACTCAATTGGGAAGATGTAAAAATGTTTAGAATTAAATTGGCAAAATTGAAAGGTTTATGGCCGAATTGACAAAAGTGCATAAATTTAGGACTTTTTGACAATTTTCCCCAAATGACTACTAGAATGGTGAAAAAGTAATTCAAAAGCATCCTTAGAAATGAGGTGCCATTACTGATATATATAGGAATTGTGTCACAAATTACACATTCCATCGCATAATCATCATCCTCATCATTATTATTGACGTATATATAAACTTGTATCTGTCAGACCAAAAAAAGAAAAAACTTGTATCTGGCAGCACTATGATTGATTTTTTTACCACAATCTTCATGAACAATCTTGTATCATTTTCTTTTAGAACAATCCCCTATCATTTTCTTTTTCTACCTACTGCGTGCGTCGGTCAATATATATGATTCTAAAGAGATGCAATTTGATTCAAAGACCGCGCATCGAACACTATGAAATCGAAAGGAATACTCAAATTGGAGCACAACTAGTTTAACCAAAATAGAAAGGGGAACAAAGGAAAAGGAAAAGAAGCACACGGTGTTTGGAAAAGTGCATGTTCTTTTCCTCTTAAATTGACTCGGTGCATTTTCAAATTTCTAAAATCACTATTTGAAATTTCAGCCCTTGGGCGAGAGTGGGTGCGATGTTTACGTAATCTACATGCACATAATTTACATGTTCGTACAATCGATAAATCAAAAGAAAAGACTCTCGATTTTCCACGCTTGGCCCAGTATGAATTGAGCTGTCAAATAAGCCGATTACGTAGTATTTTCTCGGTAGCCAGGTTCGAAGTTAGAAGCGGCAATTCCACTTCCAACAATTTAAAGCTCTCCCTCTCTCCATGGGAAGCTGAGTGCCCCAAGGGAAGAAAGATAATGCATTGCTCGTCTTTCCTCCAATGATGTCCTAATGCTACTTTCGCTCGGTCGGTGAAGTTGTGTCCCTCGGGCAAGCTTTTACAATTATGGTCACAATTAGAGATCTACCGAATTGTCATGTTGGAATTGCAAAAACATCGATTCTTTTTCTTTCTTTTTTTCAAAAAGAAGTTGTATGAACTCAGGTATTCTTTGTCACCCTCACTCAATCGAGAATCAACCCCACCATCCATCTAAAGAATGGAGATTGGTTGACACAATACAATCAATGCTTTTAAAATGTCCTTTCTAAAATCGTGAGGAGTCTCACTAGTTTAAACAATCATTACAATTTTATCAAATCATTTAGAATAAAAAAAAAAGGTAAAAGATCTTAATATCGTTAACACAACACTCAAATTATGATGACGAAATGACCAAATTTACGAAGGATTCGAATGAAATGCTAGCCTAAACTAATGAGAAGCTATTCCATATATAGTCTATAAATCATGAGGATCATATATCATTGGGTTTTATTAGCATAATAATTTTTGGGTTATTGTTAGAGTAACGGCATATTTTGAACTATAAATTCTTAAAAAGGTTACCTCAAATAAATTTATGATTATTTCTCATTAATTTTTTTATGGTCCAGAATAGACTATTAAATATTGTCGCTATCATTTCTCTATATCATTTTAACAATTAAATATATATGGGTCTTACTATAGGACCAGGTCGCCTGTGTTTGGAATGAGCCTAGTCCACATGATCTATAGACCAAAATATACATATATCAAACTGGCTTTCAACAGTCATATTTCCTTGGGCTGCCATTTTCTACGTTCTAGATCCGAACAATATTGGACCCATACCATACTTTGACCTCACAAAAATAAATTGCGTCAGCCATTTCGTCATGCATCTGACAGTATTGGAAATTTAGAATTACGAGGGACCATACCGTATGATTCCCCCTCGATGGACCATACCGTATGATTGCCCCTCGATGTCAGGAGTATAGAACAGACCGATCTCCCCACAACCGTCGGCCTTGGAGAGCTTCAAATTCGTGTGAAAAGAACATCAACAAGCCCAAGCAATGAAGGAAGCGATCGTGCTGTATCCATCGCCGGCCATTGGCCACCTCATCTCCACGGTGGAGCTCGGCAAGCTCCTCCTCACCCACCGCCCTTCCCTCTCCATCCACATCCTCATCACCAACCAAGCTTATGACGCCGGCCCCACCTCCGCCTACATCGCCTCCATCTCCGCCGCTGTCCCTTCCATGACCTTCCACTTCTCCCCCGCGACCACCCTCCCCCGGACTTCTCCACCACCTCCCCCACCACGAGACCCTTGGCTTCGAGCTCCTCCGCCTCAACAACCCCAACGTCCACCGCACCCTCACCTCTATCTCCACAGACCACGTCGTTCACGGCCTTGTCATCGACTTCTTCTGCGCCGCCGCCATCACCGTCGCGCACGAGTTCAACATCCCCTGCTACTATTTCTTCACTTCGGGCGCCTGTTTCCTCAATTTCTTCCTTCACCTACCAACTCTTCACGACAAGTTCGCCATAAGCGTTAAAGACTTTGACACCCCGATAGATGTCCCCGGTACATCGCCGATACGGCCCTCCAATGTTGCGAAGCCGTTGCAGGATCGCTATGACGATTGCTACAAGGACTTCTTGGATTCGTCCTTGAAGATGCGGACCTCGGCCGGAATCATAGTCAACACCTTCGAGAAGCTCGAGCCAAGAGCCATAGGAGCCATCAGGGACGGCGAGTGTGTGCCCGGCGGGCCCACTCCGCCGCTTTACTGCATCGGGCCGCTGATCTCTAGCAGGGGAGGCGACGACGGCAGATCAACAGAGTCTCTGACGTGGCTGGACTCGCAGCCAAGAGGGAGCGTCGTGTTCCTGTGTTTCGGGAGCTTGGGCGTGTTCTCGGTGGAACAGCTGAAGGAAATAGCAACGGGGCTAGAGAGGAGTGGTCAGCGGTTCTTGTGGGTGGTCCGGAGCCCAACAAAGGGCAAGAACCAAAAGGCCGCCACGTTAGAGGTGCCCGACCTGGACTTGGGGTCGCTGCTTCCGGAGGGCTTTCTGGAACGTACCAAAGAGAGGGGGCTCGTGGTCAAGAAATGGGCCCCGTAGGTGGCGGTGCTGAGCCATCCGTCAGTGGGCGGGTTCATGACTCACTGCAGGTGGAACTCGGTGCTCGAGGCGATGTGCGCTGGCGTGCCGATGCTGGCGTGGCCACTTTACGCGGAGCAGGGGCACAACAGGGTGCTCTTGGTGCAGGAGACGAAAATCGCGCTGCCGATGGACGAGTCAGAGGACGGGTGGGTGAGTTCGGAGGAGGTGGAAAAGCGAGTCAGAGAGTTGATGGAGAGTGAGGAGGGCAAGATGGTGAGAGAGCGAGCGCTGGTCATGAAGGAAGAAGCAAAGGCCGGGCTAAGCCCCGGCGGGTTGTCTCGGTCGGCGCTGGCCGGACTCGTCGATTCGTGGAAGCGTGAGTGAAACGCGCCGGACTTTGTGGCTCATCTTCGTCGTTTGCGTCGTTCGTCCGTCGATGAATCGTTTCTATTATCGTCTTTTTGGTCTTTTGCAGCATTCAATGGGAGCGAAACTGACGTACAACGAACACAATCGCACGTGCTTGATCTGT
The DNA here is from genome assembly GCA_014182515.1 of Eucalyptus microcorys. Classification (NCBI taxonomy): domain Eukaryota; kingdom Viridiplantae; phylum Streptophyta; class Magnoliopsida; order Myrtales; family Myrtaceae; genus Eucalyptus; species Eucalyptus microcorys. The sequence continues at coordinate 31,040,409 of CM024562.1, read as the reverse complement.
CTCTTCTAAATTAATAAATGTCCACAGGACGGATGAGCAATGTTTGAATCTTTTCTTGAATTGTACTTATATCTCCACTTTTCGGTGGTCGTTTTGCAGGCCAAAACTGTATCCTTGTGGAGAAAACCTTAGCCTCAACGGAAATCGTCTCATTCGACTCTAATGTACTAAAGTTTCAAAATATATAAAAATAATAAATAATTACAGCACTTTATAGCACACTTACAACATAACTGATAACACTATTAAATCGAAACTGTCGCTATATATATATTTATGTATGTATTATTGTAGCTTTGGGTTACGTGTCCACCCATTACTCCGAGATCTATAATCATCTCATGCGGGCTGACTTATCCACCCGAAAATCTCTCGTCATAGGATCGAGGTCTGCTTTAGGGTCGAGAACGACACGTCATTGATGGACAGCGGGCAAGTGGTGACGTGGACCACGGAAAATGGCCATCAGGTCCACTCGGCTAGAAAGAGCGTGCCCGTGGGTCGATGAGTTGGGTTTGGAGCTTAGGATTATGTACTTCACTATTTTCCTCTCTTCTAAATTGATTATTATTTTTCTGGTCGACCAAAAAAATAATCAATTTTTTAGATAAGTTATTTTCTTATCAATTATAAAGCTGTAGAAATATCATGTTAGTCTCATCTTATTTTAGTCGAGCAAACATAAGATCAAAGTAAAATGAATGATATCCATTGTAAACCTTATTTTAGTTGGGCCTTGATTACATCTTTTATGGGATTGTAAAATCGACAAGCCTAATTCAAGCTCTCTAACAATGGCAAACTCAACTAGCCCAAGAGCTAAATTGAATCCTTAGGATCTTAGATTAAATATGTTACATCATTGGTATGTAAACTCAAATTTGAGGCGCTAAAGCTATGAATGGCTAGAGTTTTTTTTAAAAATAAAATTGGACTTAAAAGTGTCATCTTGCGATTTCTTATTATCACACACCAGGATTATGTCGTACAAGTGGCGAAACTTATCCAGAATTACCAAAGTGGATCATGCATTGAATTAAACTAACCCATAAGACGAAGGTGCTCAAGAAATATGCATAGTGATAAGGTATCCCATGAATTTAGAGATATCTCTCTGAATGAGCGTAGTCCAAACATCAAACCAACTAAACTTATTTAATAAAGACCACGTAAAACGATGGATTTCATTATCAAAGTGATGGAGTGAATCCGCAATTATTTCATAATATATCCTTCACGCGCCGTGGCCTCCGATAGAGATCTAGCTTCATGTTGATATGCATTGACTGGAAATTATTAGTTTTCTTCGGATCATGTAGCTGCGTCACTATATTGGATTTGGTTGCCGCAGGCGGGTGGGCCGGGAGGGGGTGTGGGGGAGCGGTGTGGTGGCCCAGACTGTCGCTGAATGGACAATATGTAAAGCCGAAACCTCAATAGTCAGACCTAACTAGGGGGGTTTGTTGGCGGCGTGGTGGCCTAGACAAGTCATAGCGCCGCTAAATGGACAATATGTAAAGCCGAAACCTCAATAGTCAGACCTAACTATCCATCTTGCACTGAATTTACCTAACATTCTCTCCAACCATTGCACTTGATTATTTTAATTCAGATGGAAAACTCTTGAAATTTTCCAAATGGGCTTAACATCTGTCATGTATTAAAAGCTAGATAACACGACTGCTTGTTTTGAAAAGTTTCATGCCACTGGGAAAATTGAGTTGCACATTAGTAGAATAATGGAAATTTAGGATGCGTAAATCGAATTTCAAGACCGGAACCCTAATATGAAGAGTGTGGCTGCTTATTGGTCAAGTCCTACAAGATTCACTCCATGCCTTCTTTTTTGCTCGGGAAAGTATTTCTAAAGCTACCTTTCTTCCCAACTTACTCCAACTTTCCCCACGAAGTTGACAGATAGCCGACAGAATACCAGCTCTTTCTCACGACTTTATTATTTGTAAAGCAAACAACAATCTCATCGCAATCACCATAACAGTAGGAAATGCATAAATGGGGCGTCCGAAAAATAACCAAAAGCAAGAAAACAAAGATGTCTCTGTATTTTAATGCGAGCTTTTACTTTCTGCATGGGTTGTCACTAAGGGTGCGCATGACAACCATTTTGTTCCAGAAATAATTTCTAGAATAGAAATAGATTTTTCTATTTCTATTTCTAGAAGAGTTTCTAAGCAAAAAAAAACCGTTTGATAATGACACAATTTCTACTCTAAAACTAGAAATTCATTTGATAACGATACAAAATTTCTTCCTTTCGGATGGCAGTGGATCGGCGGATAGCGGTGACGGACGACGGCGGTTGCGGCGGCGGCGACGGCAACAGCAGCGAGCGGCGACTGGCGGCGGCGGGGGCCAGCGAGCGGCTGGTGACCGACGGACGGTGGTTGGCGGCAACGGATGAAGGACCAGTTGACGAACGATGAGAAAAATTTTTATTTCTCATTTCTATTCCAAACCTATTTCTTGAATAAAAATATAAAAACAGAATAAGTTTATCAAATGGATTTTTATTCCAGAAACAAGTCTCGAATAGAAAAATTGTTTCTGGAACAGAATTAGGCAGTTGTCGTACACCCCATAATTTTGCCGTTGGATCTATTAGGAACATTCCGTGAATTCAACGCAGCATCGGCTCATTCCATTTTTATATTGGTTATTTTATTCATAACAAGAGATAAAGGATCGCGGTCCGGTGTGAACTGGGGAATGATGTTACTTTCGGCAGAAATTAGATTGTAATTTACGAAGGCGATGGGAAACAACCGAACATGTTTGAAGACGATCATGTGCTTGAGGAGTGGGGTCTTGTCTTTGGGTACCCAATAAAGTTGGGGAAATTATCAAAAGAGACGTAAATCTTTTGTTTGGATGCCAAGTTAGTTCTAAATCTTCAATTGAACCAGTTTAATCTTAAATATTTTGATGATATGTCAATGTAATCCTTCCGACTAGTTTTGACAATGAAAATTGCTAACATGAATGGCAATTGTTCTATGTTGCATGACTACTATTAAAGTCGACAATATTTATAATTTTTTTAATAACTTTCAATTTTTTTCCTTATTCTTTTCTTTTTCTTATTTTCCTCCATCAGTCTGTTGTTTTGGTGGTAGACCACAGGTGAGGGTTAAGATGCCCTCGTCATCCCTCACCTGGCCCAAATCTGGTGAGGGCATGCAAGGGGCTGTGAGCCCTTGCCTAGTGGCCAGTGAGTCCTTCAAGTGAGCCACGATACCCTCGCCTATAGTTGGCGATGGTAAATAAAGAAAAGAAAAGGAAGGGGAAAAACTATTAAAGAATTATCACATATATTCTCCAATTCCAGATATTTCTAATATAACTTACATGTGTATCTTAATAAATTCGGACCCAAATTTTTATCTGTAAAATTTGTGTTATGACTAAACTTGGTCAATACTATAGACCTGATCTTCCGGATCATCTCGAGCCGACCCCTTTGCATGGCCAAAGAAATGGTGATGTCTCGTTGCTATATTTGTACTCCCGTGGAAGCCCCACATCCATTACTCTCAACAGTAGTCAGATTGAAGTCTCGGAATTTCAACAAATTCGGAGGATTCGATGGTCGAGAATCGATTACCTTGGAATCACAAAACTTCAAATCATTGAAACTTTTGCAGTATCCAAGGATTCGTTGAAAGCTCTTGAATATAGGGAAGCTGGATTTAGCCGGTGACGGCAGATCTTCGTACAATCCACGGGGACAAAAAACCAACCGAGGAGTTGGTAAAGAATACATACGCATCTAGATTTTGATCCTTCAGGAGTGAGCCCTACGAAACCGAAGATTACCTTGAGTTATTGAAGAGATCATTTCTAGGAATCCTTCGTCGGCCACACCTGGCATTCATCAACGTTGTAAAACCAAAATCTCAATCATCATTATTATTGCCTGCATGAAATCTCTCTACACCTTTTGGTTTAACTTCATTAACAATCGAGGTTGGCTGGTTATGTGATTGGGGCTATTTTGCTTACAAATGGGAGAATGCAACGGAACTGAATTGAAATTCTCTTCTATCCAAATGCTTAATAGCAATAATTAGGATTAAAGAATAAATCATGCATATATTTTGTAGATTAATGTAACATTTAATTTTAATGTTCCCATCCTAATGGTTGGCACCATTTCTCTACTATGGAAGAAAAATTCATCATTAATCAAGAAATTATTCATATTTAGTGCATCTAATCATAAGCGATAACCTCAGGAAAAATACGAATTAAGTACTCCTCGTCTTTTGTCGGCTAGGACAATAAAGTCAACATGAATTGACTGACTGATGCAGATGCATGCAATTACAATGGAATTGACCATGACCCTGAGCATAAAAAAGAAAGTGCATGGCTGCAGGGCAACGCGATCAGCAGGAGAGATCGGAGAGTGTGACGTCTAATCCTTCAATCCCCGCTCCGTGGCCACAACTGCAGCCATGCACAGGACGACCGAGCTCTGAAGCTACAACACCTAAAACATTTACAGCCATTCCAAACACCCACCAACACATTTCGCGGTCTGTTTCCTTCCTCTCTAGGTTCAATTAAGAGCATCCTCTAGGGCAATTGAAGCTCAGACGTACTGCCCCTTCTTTGAAACAGTCATGGAGAAATGCCAAAAACCAAAAGGAAGTCGCAGAGAAAGAAGAAATCCCTTGTCCAGACAAAAACAGAATTACAGACAAGTTTCGATTTTTTAAAACCACTCCATTGAAATATTATTCCATTAGCACCATAAATATGCACTTGGTTAACGTTCACGCACAATAATACCTCAATAAAAGCAAATAAAACCAAATCCTTTCCTCGAATTATCAACAAAAAAGTAGTCTTTATCAATGTTAGAGCTTGTGCTAGGTACAAATTATAAGCACCAAATAACATCCGACAACAATTGATTTTGTTAGAATATTTAAATAATAAACCATGTATTTATCTAACAGTTTAAGTTTTAAAAATGTTAACTGTGGTTTTACCAAAATCTCATATGATATTAAAGTTGGAGCTTCTAAGTTCGAATCTCTCTGGGCCCATTTACCTCCCCAATCAAAATCTCCACACTTAGTATTAGACAAAAAGATCAAATTAAGCGTGAGGAGTAGTGTTAAAATATTTAGATAATAAACTATGCATAGCTTAGTTTTTGGAATAGTTGGCAATAGTCCCATCAAATCTCACAAATCTCAATATTCTAATATTTCATCACCAACATTGCTTCGTCGATCGTGCCCCTTGGTGTCTTAGGCCGTAGTCCTAATCAAGGTAGGTATAAGGTGATTCGATGTGGGTATTTAATTCTATTAAATAATTTTAATGCAAGATAGTGAGATTATAATGCCTTAGGCTATATCTTATATTATCTCATTGCATTAATAAAGTTGTCAGGTAGGTTTGGATACTAACATAGTCTCGTGAGTGAACTTTATGATTGATTGAATATTTTGATTTTTGATTGCTTTGAAGTAGCATGTTATCGGACAAGATTGATGAATTTTAAATATAGCATGCATTTCGATGCGTCAGGTCATGCGATTGACAAAATGATAGTGTTGTTGTCGAGGCTTGAAGGAGGAAAAAAGAAAAGAAAGAAAAAAAATCATAAACTTAAAACATTGCAATAATTTTCCATGTCCACGTAGGACAGTAAGTGCTGACAAAACTATCATCTAAGTGATTTCCGATCAAAATTAAAAATTAGAAATTATCAAAAGATTTAGGAGTACATGGACTAAATTAATATAATTGAAATTTTATGACTAAATTGCTACCGTATAATAAATTTATTTGAATAATTTTTCCTGACTAATGTTTAGATTTATAAAGCGACAAATTTACAAACAAATTTGCAATTTCATGACAAAACAAATCGTGTTTCTTTCACGATCTCTTTTTGCAAACAAATGTACAGGTTTCCTCCACGTTAGAGTCCTGTTTCTACCAACTTACTTGATTAATTGTTCAAGCGACAAAAACAACGTAACTAGTGGTGTCTCTAAGGATAGAAGACTCAAAATATTCAAAAGGGATAAGTGCACTATAAGTCATAAAACTTATCACGAAAATGCAATTTAGTTTTAAAACTTTCAAAAAGTGCAATTAAGTCTTAAAACTTGTCATGAAAATACAATCGAATTCTAAAATTTTCAAAAAATGCAATCAAATCCTAAAACTTGTCAGAAAAATGTAATTGAGTTATAAAACTTTCAAAAAGTGATATCAATGAAATGATTGATAAATTTGGCAAATTTTAAGACTTGATTGCTCTTTTTGAAAGTTCTAAGATTTCATTACACTTTTGTAACAAGTTTCAGGATTTAATTATACTTTTTAAAAGTTTTAGCACTAAATTGCATTTTATAACAAGTTTTAGGATTTCAATACGCTTATATCTCTATTAAAAAATATTCAAAATCAACCAAAGTATACTGCGCCGTCAAGAAAAACTTCTTCTTTAAATATAAGGGAAAAACTATCCAAAAGTCCTAAATCTATTTGGGTTAATATCCTGAAAAATCCCAAACTGGTACACCTATGACAAATTTACCCCAAATTATTTTTTTGACCATCAAAAATCCCAAACTGGTATACCTTTAACAAATTTACCCTAAACTGGTACACTTGTGACAAATTTACTCTATGTTAGTTTTCGTTAAATTTTATTATAAAATTATTAAGTTAAATGACACGTGACAGTTTACTGGTATACCAATTTTGGATTTTACGCTCCATTTATCACAGATTACAATTTTTATGATTTTTTTTGTATTAATCCAATTTAGTGGAGGGTATATTTGCCATAAATTTACTAGTTTAGGGTTTTTTGCAGTCGAATATATTAGTTTGGGGTATATTTGTCATAAATGTACTAATTTAGGGTTTTTTATTATCAATCAGGGTAAATTTGTCACAGATGTACCACTTTAGGGTTTTTCATGGTCAAAAAAATAGTTTGGTATAAATTTGTCACATGTGTACCAGTTTAGGGTTTTTCAAGGTATTAACCCAATCTATTTTATTTTTGGTAATTCAATCATAAATCTTTCAATTTTACCAATTCACTTGAGGGCCCCGAGCAAGGTTGTTGCTCTCGCCTAGGGCCAATGAGGGCCACCAAGCCCTTGCTTGGCCAAATCTGGCTAAGGCGCTGTGGTCCTCACTATTTCTGAGTGAGGGCTCGCACGCTCTGGCCCCAAGTCAACAAGGGTTAGTCGGCCCTCACTTGTGGCTGGCGAGGATTGGCCAACAAGGGTTGCTGGCTAGATTTGAAACCAAAAAAAAAAAAAAGAAGAAAAAAGGCCAAAAAAGTAAAAATAAAAAATCATAAAATAAAATATTATTTAAAAAATGTCACGTCAAAGCACTAGTCGTCGGCCGGTAATTTTCGGCCAAAATTAGCCGGAGGGACTGATTGGCAAGAAATAAAAAGATTTATGACTAAATTGATAAAATTGAAAAGTTTATAACTGAATTGGTAAAAATAGAATAGGTGTAGGACTATTTGGACAATTTCCCAAATACAAGCGGAGAGTAGTTCAGTATTTACGTTTCAAAAATTTGACTGCTTCTTATTCTCAAGCCACAAGAAAATAATTATTGAGATACTTCGAAAATCGTCAACTAGTTGACGGAAAGAAAATTTGCTGTCCGCATATATATGTGTTTCGTGTACTCCCAGTGAATGGCACTTAAACATTGCACGGTACACTCGCTAACACCAGAGAAAAAAAATTCCAGAAGACAACAAAATATTGACTTTACTAAAGATCGAAAATCCCTCAGTGATCCTTCCGATTTAAATTCGAGAGATTGCTGTATATCCACGAACGGGAGACCATCCCACATGCACAAGCTTCTTTGCCCTCGAATTATTTCTTTCTTTCAGAAAAATCCTAAAACCAAAAGAAAACGACACTTCAACTGGAGATCGTAACTGTGCTGGCGCCGCCCCCATCACCGCCAACTCCCACGGAGCTCTTGACCAGGTCGTGAACATCCACCTCGCTCAACCCGGCTTTGATCGACCCGATCAACTTGGCTAGGGCCGATAGGGACGACCCGCCCTTGCTCAGCGCGGCGGTCGCGGCTTCTCGCATGGCCAGGACTCGATCCCTTATTGCTCTCCCTTTCTCCAATCGCATCAGCTCATTCACTCGCTCCTCCAGCTCATCCGCCGAGACAAGCCCATCCTCTTCCTCTGACTCGGTGACGGACAGAGCCAGCTTCATCTCCTCCACCAAGTAGACCCTATTCGACCTCTGCTCCGCGTAGAGAGGCCAGGCCAGCATGGGCACGCCGTGGCACACCGCCTCTAGAATCGAGTTCCACCCACAGTGAGTCACGAACCCACCCACCGAGCCGTGGCTCAGCACCTCCACTTGTGGGGCCCACGACTCCACTATCATCCCCCTCCCTCTCGTCCTATCCGCAAACCCTTCGGGCAGGAACGACTTGGCGCTCGGCTCCAGCTCAACCGACCTGCGCCGAGCCTCGTCGTGTGGCGGCGGGACCCGCATCACCCACAAGAACTGCACTCCGCTCCTCTCCAACCCTAATGCCATTTCCTTCAGCTGCCTCGTCGAGAAAACACCCATGCTCCCGAAGCTCAAGAACAGCACACTTCGGGACGGCTGTGAGTCAAGCCAGCCCAAGCACTCGTGCCTCTCGCTACCGCCTTCGATTCCCCCACCGGACGCCACCAGTGGCCCCACACAGTACGTCGGAGGAGTGGCTCCATCCGGCACGCAGAGGCCGTCCCTCAGAGCCTTGAGGGCGCTGGCTTGGAACGAGTCGAACGTGTTGACGATGATGCCGGCTGAGTTAGCCATCTGAATCGCCGTGTCCAAAAAATGGCTGTAGACCCTGAGGCTCCGGTCGCTGATGACCATGGGCATGTCTTGGGGTGAGACTGGGGGGAAGCCAGGGACCTGAATGGGCACGTTGAGGTCTTTGAAGCCCTCGGGGTACTTCTTGTGGAGAGCGGGAATGTAGAGAAATAAAGCCAACCCGCTCGCGCCAGAGGTGTAGTAGTAGTAGGTCGGGATATTGAGGGAGGCGGAGACGCCGAAGGCAGCGTTGCAAAAGAAGTCGATGACAAACGCTTTGATGGCGGAGGACCTGGAGAGAGAGCCGAGAGTCTGGTGGAGCGTCGGGTTTAGAAGGATGACGATTTCGTAGGTGGAGTAGATGAAGTTGGCGGGAGAGGAAGAGGAGAGGTGGTCGGAGTTGGGGACGGAGACGGCAGGCAGATGGTGGAAGGTGATTGAAGGGTGGGAGGCGGAGATGGCGGCGATCAAATGGGTGTCCGGAGGTGGGGTGGAGAGGAGGAGGACGGTGACGGAGAAGGAAGGGTAGTGGCAAAGGATGTGCTTCGCGAGCTCTACCATGGAAGCGAGGTGGCCTCTTCCAGGAGAAGGGTAGAGGACGATGGAGCCGTCCATTTTGGTGGGTCGAGAGTGAGGGATGCGGCGGCGGAGATCCGGCGGAGGAGGAGGAGGCGGTGGTGGTGGACTAGAAAGGTTGTCTTTGAGTGGGTGGAATGCTGTTTAACAACCCCAAGGAGCCACGATATGTTCCGTGAACTATTGGTGCAAAACGGCTCCACGACTCTTGATGACTTATTGTCTTGATATGATATTTCATCTCCCCCTCTTGATGATTTATCCTCTCATATGGATGAAATTATAATAATAAAAAAGTCATAAATATATAATAATTTGTCCAATTCTATCGGAAGGTGTGCGGAACCCAACGAGCAAATACAGATGCTCACATGCAATCACGTGCAACGCTCACTTGCTCCCGGTGCTTTGATAAGAACTTTAGATCCAGCACGGCTTACCTTTTATATTAATGAAAGTAAATGGACTTTTATATTGATGAAAGAAAATAGGAAAGAAAACTAAGGAGCAACGCTCGCTTCTATCTAATTCTACGAGTTTTCTGATTCTTATTACTTTCCCTTCCAGTTCTCTCTCGCTTTCCCTCTCGCTAACCCAGTAACCCTAACCCTTCTCGCTCGCTCAACACAACGTCTTTTACGCCTGCAGTTGCAGCCTCGCCTTGCGCCTCGATCAATTTGCTCGAGCCTCGATGTCTACGCCTTTCCCTCTTGCAGCCTTGCCTCTCGCCTCGCTTGACGTCAATGCCTATCCCCCTGATGGCCTCGCCTCCCGCGTCCTCTCGCGGCCTTGCCTCCTGCCCCGCTCGACGTCGATGCCTTTCCCTCTTTGGTCCGGTTCCCAGTTCTTGGGTGGAATCAGACGGGACTGAGAATCAATCACCCCTAATTGTAATAAGTTTTAGATTTTTTAGGAATTTTCCCATCTTCTATGCGTGTGTCTAAGAATATATATATCTCCCATTCATTATCAGAAAGAGCGACCTTTTATTTTTTAAGTTTTGTTTTTTTGTATTGTTGAACGTGTTACATGATTTTTCAAAATAAAAAAAAAAAGTAAAAAGTTTTAGTGAGAAAGTGAAAAAATGAATTAATATTTTAAGTGGGTGCATTTCTTACCACGCTTTAGCTTTACAAGGGAATTGGCAACGTGATGGATCTAGACATGGGGCAAATTCGGAAAAAACCCTCATAGAAAATTCTTAGACATTCGATAATATTTCTTTTTTTCAAAAAAAAATTGAAAACCACCAAAAAGGAAACATAATTACTTTTTCAGAAGTTTTTAACAGTTTGAATAAGTGCCTAAAATTCGGCAAACCAAAAAAAGAGTAAATATCCAAATGTAAAACTCAATTCTTTTGTACTTGCAAAAACATTTCCACCTATTTTAGATATAGTAACACTAAATTAGTATACCGCACATGAATTTTCGCCTAATTTAATGAGATTTTTAAAAAATACCAAACAAGTGAAAATTTGTACATTGCAATAAGTCTCTTTCTGGCATTTGTTGAACTTAGAAAAAATACATACTTATCTACTTAAGTTATTTGGAAATGAAAGTTGACTAGCATGATGAAAAAGTAGAGTCATGAAAAATATGAGGTAAAAAATTTAATAAAAAATTCACAATACTCTAAATTTTTAAATAAATTTCATTTTTTGGCTAATCACAAGATTTTAATTTGGATTTTCGAGTTAAATTGGATTGTTATGGCTTGACCTGAATTTATCGATGCTTTAAGTTGTGTAGATTAGGTGTTGCTATTACTAAAACAAATATTCCTAAGTAACATTGGAAATCATATTAGAAGAATTTGAAGTTAAGAAGTTTGTGATTTATGGCATGTTGCGATTTTTCTCGAGGTGAACCTCCAAAGGATAGCCAATGGAGTATTAGGCGGCACAAATGATTACTTATTAAAGAAAAGATATGATATTATTGCCTAGCAAACTCTCCCAAGTCCATACCAATCGCTACTTAGGGTTTTAATTAAAAATGTAATTCAATTTATTTTGGAGTCACTACCAATCGTTTATGGGTCAATTTGACATCGAAGTAAAATGCAGAAGTTCATTTAATTCTGTGAACTAGAAATTCACGGATACGAGGACTTAATTATTAATCTAACACCCTTTCATTGCTTTTTCTCATTATTGTCTTTGTTAATTTTAATCATAAATCACTAATGTGTGAGGGGAGATCATACGAGTGTACAAACAGTAATGTAACACCTAATAATTAGAAATGTTAAACAAATTAGTTAAAGAGATGAAAGAACGTGGATGCACCAAGCAGACAAAGGCAAAGCTTCCTTATCATCCAATGAAATAAGGATTCCACAAACTTTGGGCCAAATTATTCAAAAAGTCCTAAACCTATTGTGTGAAGACCAATTTAGTCCTAAACTTTTCAATTGTATCAATTTAGTCCTAAAACTTTGACAATTTGCCAATTTGATCCTAAATCTTTCAATTGTGTCAATTTAATACTAAACCTTTTAGGTTGTGTTTGATTGTCCAAATTTTTTACTCGGATAAGACTGGATATAATATGATATGAAATTGATGGGATTTTGCTATATCTTATCAATTGTTTGGTGATTACAATAATAAAGTCAGATATATTCATATCATATTATAGGTCCAAGAGCCGCTTCCCATTGAAATCGGTCCGGGAACCGGTCCGGAGTGAATACCCACCCAAGAATCGGATTGACTGGACTGGTTTGGCAACTGGTTTTGTAAGTCCAAAAGTCCAAAACCCTGTCTTTCTTTCTCTTGATTTCTAATCTTAGAACTGTGTTTTTCCTTTTGCACGATACTCCTCCTTTGTCATTCCTCTTCCTTGCCAGCTCATGGTGACACTGTCCATCGCATAGGATTTTTTCTTTGCCTTATGATGTTTGTTTATGACAATTAGCCTTGTAAATCATTAATTTCATTTAGTTAAAAAGTTCATGTACTTATTGATTATATGTGCTTAATGTTTCAATACAAATGAGGAGGATTATGATACTTTCTCGCATATTAATGTAAAATTCGAAGTTGTATAGAATATCGAGCGATTGCAAAATAGGTTCCGGTGGAAATGGGATTGACCCTAAAACCAGATTGGAAAAACATGGTGGTTATAAAATAGGATCCAATGCAAACATGGTTGGGTACATGATCTAGGTCTAGAATCTACCCACCCTAAACCTGATCACCCCTAGATCTATATTTTTCTTATATCTAACTTTATCCTGCCTTGAGCAGGCACCAAATGCATGATAGGATAAATTGTATCCTTACTGTCAAACACAACCTCAAGATTTTCAGCCATCATGAAGGAAATTGGGGCTTGGCCAGATTCTTCACTTTATGGGCTTAGTCTTGAGAATTTAATATGGTGTAGACCTCCGTGCTTAAACTCATTATGCATTTTTATAACCACACCGATTAAAGTGCAATTCATGGGAACCTGTTAAATGTTCATAATATATGTAATGCAAATGTAAATTATGCTAATGGTACTTTAGTTTATGGATCTGGATCGATCCTTAATTTTTCATGAGATAAATGAGTAATTATGATGGCAATAATTTAGTTGCCAACATGGCAGAAAAAAATATAAATATGTATTTTTTTTTCCTGAAGTTATTGCGCCAATCTAGGAAAGTGGTAACTGGTGAAAGAAGTGACCCAATTTCCGGCTTTAAATAGGTGGTTGATGCATCTCTATCACTCTTGTGAGACTACTGGAGCTGTTATCCAACTCGTTTATCTTATACAAAATAAGTCCAATTCTTGATTGATATTTAATCAATGTATTATCTTTGAACTATATCGAATATTTAGAATAATAACACAAGTTACAAACTTTTCTGGAAAAGTATATATTAGAAGTAAGGCTGCCTATACGAAGCATTACATTCACTTACACACGATAACTTACATATAGTTTTGAACAATTTGGTATCTTTATATTGGCGACACATCCATGCTGTATCAATGGGAGACAAATAGGTTACTATTCACAGTTTCTCTTCTTGCGCCAATATGATCTCAAAAACTCATTTCAGTTTCTTTATTTCTTTTAATGTATAATCTATGGTTGATCTTTAGATTCACAAAGTGGCAAAGCTAGGAGCAAAGTCCACGATTTCACGACATATGAGTCCCTTTCCCTCCACGTCAGAGTCTTGCTGCCACTCACTCGCTTAAGTAATTGTTTAAGCGACTAAAACAAATTAATGCCGTCGTTTGTCCGAAATGTCCAGACCGTTAGAAAGCGAAGCCTGAAAGCATGACCTTAACCCTAATGCGTAGAGAAGCTTTTCACCGTCTCGAATGTCGGCTGGCCAGAGTCCGACAAGGTTGACCAGTAGTCGATAGATTTCCTGCTCTTTCTCGCAACTATCGAACGGAGAAAGACCATCCGGTGGGAACATGCGTGTATATCTTAAATTATGGACATTCCATGCACTCGACATGACGTCGGCTCATCTGAAAATTTTTAGGTTATCTCGTTCGCAGCATGTTGAGCTGTGGTATGATGTTGCTTTCGGAAGAAACCCCATTGAAACTCACAAAGCAAGAAGGAAACAACCAAACGTAATTTAAGTTTATCCATATGCATGAGGAGTGGGGACGGCTTCCATGTCAGCCATTTTTGGTTAAAAGTGATTGAAATGGTTAAACTGGCAAATCAACAAAATATTTAAAACTAAATTGACAAGTTTGAAATGTGCAGAATTGAATTGATTATAATGTAATAAAAAAATATATTTTTTTAAATATCTAAGAGGTGCTTATTACCGCGACAGTGGTATCCGAGGACACATCACTAAGTCAAGATGATGGATGGGCGTCCTGCTGGGGCTCAAAAGACATTAGAAAGGTCTGGGTAATATCGTTACATGGGAAAGACCGGCCTGGAGATTTCGATCTAAACGCTTATTAGGGCCAAGCTCCAGAGATAATTTAGGTCCTACTTTCAGGATCACCTCTAGTACTTCATTGATTATGCTCTAATAAACTAGTCAAAAGCTACGAAATAGACTTCATCATCCTCTTCGTATTGTACGGCATCTCACTTGTCCCTCCAGGACCAATCCTCGACATATCCTAGATGTTCATCGCACTATTCTCGTGGAGGAGGTTGTCTGTTTACCGATACTTGATTGATGCATTAGCTAGGTTAGCTCTCAAAATCGAGCCTGCCCCTTTCCATGACTAAACGAACGGTGCTCTCTCGTTGGTATATTCATATTCCCCGTGGAAGCCCCACGTCCATTGCTTTCAATAGTAGTCTTGTCCCCGTCTGGAAAGTAATACACGGTTCGTTGTCGAAGGTATCTTCGGCCCAAGGCAAAAATCTCCGCAAGTTTATAATGGAACTCATGTGGTTAAAGTACCAAATTTTTTACAGTTGCATCTAAGCCATTTAGTAGTTTGTCATGCATTAGAAGAAATTGTGCCTATATATTGGAGAAATTTCTATCATGCAAAACAACCCGGCCCAAAGAGAGTTTCTAGTAACTATTTATTTTATTTGTTATTCCCACTTATTAAGAGTGTTGGGGTGATTTTTCCGATTTGAACACTAAGTTTTACCATTTACGTATGTAGTGTCTAATAATTGAATTTGAATTCATACAAAATCTTGAATCTTTCAAATTCCAAATATATGAATTTTAATCATTGATCATATAACTTACTAACAGATTATGGATCATGATGGGTTATATTAATATTTTACTATATTTATTGGGGTTTAATATCACGAAAATTTTTAAATTGATACATTTGTAACAAATTCATTTCTAACTAATTTTTTACCACAAAAAATCTTAAATTGGTGCACTTATGACATATGTACCACTCATTCATTTTCTTTACATTTTATCATC
The DNA here is from genome assembly GCA_014182515.1 of Eucalyptus microcorys. Classification (NCBI taxonomy): domain Eukaryota; kingdom Viridiplantae; phylum Streptophyta; class Magnoliopsida; order Myrtales; family Myrtaceae; genus Eucalyptus; species Eucalyptus microcorys. The sequence goes on along the minus strand of CM024562.1, from coordinate 31,025,076 downwards.
AAATTGTCAAGTTGGATGGCACATGATAATTTATAGGAGTACCAATTTAGGATTTTATCCTCCGTTTTGTTATAGATTTATCAGTTTGTGGTTTTTCTTCATATTAATTTGATTTAACGGAAACTAATAAATCCACAAATGCAATGATTCAAGCTCATTTTCAGGTGTAAATAATATATGATCGGGGACCACTTTTCTGGCTAAGCTATTTCGCTTACAAATGCAAGCAGAGAGAGAGAGAGAGTAAATAATATATGATCGGGGACCACTTTTCTGGCTAAGCTATTTCGCTTACAAATGCAAGGGAGAGAGAGGGAGAGAGAGAGAGAGAGAGAGAGAGAGAGAGTCGTTTTTCTATGATTAATAGGAATTGCAAGGGAATCAAATTGAAACATTTAAGCACTTAGCGCTGAGTGTGTTCTCATATTAATTTTCAGCACCAATCCTCTACGGTGAAAAAACAGTCCGTAATGCTTTTTAGGAGAAGCTAATCACACACCAAAAAAATTATATTTACTGTATCTAACCACATAAAATAATTCTCCTTCTTAAAGGGCCTATAATATTCCTAGCTCATAAAGAAAGGACATATCTCGCCAATTCATACACTAAAGCCATTTCCTTAATAATATCATTCTCGATTGGATCTAGCCAATCGGGTGCAAATACAATGGACCTGGTCGTAACCACGAATGGGAGACCTATCGCTACATCTTTTAAAATATCTAGTGGTGTTATTTACTCCACGAATGGGATACAAACCCAAACTTCTTTTCCTCGAATTTGATCCTTTACTGTGAAAGACTTCTTCACATCAAAACCCCGCAGAAAAACAACAAGAAAACAACACTTCAGGTGGAGATCGTAACTGTGCTGGCGCGGCCCACATCACCGCCAACTCCCACGGAGCTCGTGACCAGGTCGGGAGAATCCACTTCGCTCTACCCGGCTTTCATCGAGCCGATCAACTCAGCTAGGGCTGATAGGGACGAACCGCCCTCGCTCAGTGCAGCAGTCGCGGCGTCTCGCATGGCTAGGACTCGATCCCTTATTGCTCTCCCTTTCTCGGATCGCATCAGCTCATTTACTCGCTCCTCCAGCTCATCCGCCGAGACGAGCCCATCGTCTTCCTCCGACACGGTCACGGACAGAACCAGCTTCATCTCCTCCACCAAGTAGGCCCTGTTCAGCCTCTGCTCGGCGTAGAGCGGCCAGGCCAGCATGGGCACGCCATGGCACACCGCCTCAAGCACGGAGTTCCACCCACAGTGCGTCACGAACCCGCCCACGGAGCCGTGGCTCAGCACCTCTACCTGCGGGGCCCACGACTCCACTATCATCCCCCTCCCTCTTGTCCTGTCCACAAACCCTTCGGGCAGGAACGAATCGACGCGCGGATCGAGCTCGGCTAACATGCGCCGACCCTCGTCGTGAGGCGGCGGGACCCGCACCACCCACAAGAACCGCACTTCGCTCCTCTCCAACCCCACCGCCATTTCCTTCAGCTGCCTGGTCGAGAACACACCCATGCTCCCAAAGCTCAGGAACAGCACGCTCCGGCTCGGCTGCGAGTCGAGCCAAACCAAGCACTCTTGCCTCTCGTCGCCACCTTTGGTTCCCCCGCGGGCAGCCACCAGTGGCCCGACACAGTATATCGGAGGAGTGGCTCCGCCCGGCACGCACAGGCCATCCCTTAGAGCCTTGAGAGTGCTGGCTTCGAACGAGTCGAATGTGTTCACGATGAGACCGGTCGATTTAGCCATTTGAACCGCCGTCTCCAAGAAATAGCTATAGACCTCGAGTTTCCGATTGCTGATGGCCATGGGCATGTCTCGGGGCGAGACTGGAGGGAAGCCAGGGATCTGAATGGGCACGTTGAGGTCTTTGAAGCTCTCGGGGTACTTCGCGTGGAGAGCAGGAATGTAGAGGAACGAGGCCAACCCGCTCGCGCCGGAGGTGAAGTAGTAGTAGGTGGGGATGTTGAGGGAGGCGGAGACGCCGAAGGCGGCGTTGCAGTAGAAGTCGATGACGAAGGCCTTGACGGCAGAAGACTTGGAGAGAGAGACGAGGTTCTCGTGGAGCGTTGGGTTGTGGAGGCGGACGATTTCGAAGGTGGAGGGGATGTAGTTGGCGGGAGACGAGGAGAGGTGGTCGGTGTTGGGGAGGGAGATGGCGGGGAGGTGGTGGAAGGTCATGGACGGGCGGGTGGCGGAGACAGCGTCGATGAGGTGGGTTTCCGGAGGTGGGGTGGAGAGGAGGAGGACGGTGACGGAGAAGGAAGAGTGGTGGTCGAGGATGTGCTTCCCGAGCTCCACCATGGAGGTGAGGTGGCCTCTTCCAAGTGAAGGGTAGAGGAGGATGGAGCCGTCCATTTGGTCGGTCGAGAGTAACGGATGCGACGGCGGAGATAGGGCGACGGAGGTGATGGTGGCAGAGATGGAAGAGACTAGAGTGGTTGGGTTGCTTTTTGCGGGCAAGTTGGCTAATGTGGGCAGTCATCATTTTATGCATGAACTAGTGGTGCAAAACGACTAAATCAACTCATGAGTTTTACGGTTTAATATTAGTGTTTATCAAAGAAAAAACAGTATTTTTTTATGTCGCACTCGTTGTCAGCAAGAGCGGCCTTTTATTTTTTAAAAGAATTTATTATAAATGTTATTGAGCATTCTCAATTTATCAAATATCCATATAGTGGAACTTTGAAGAGGTCATTTGAAACTATTTATTGAACATGTTTCGTAGTTCTTCACAATAAAAATCTTTAGCAAGAAATCAAGAACAATTACTTCTTCTTCTTCTTCTTTTTTGAAATAATTTAGCTCATGATAGATTGACATAATATATTTTTGAACCACAATCACATATTTATATTAATGACACATGTTACGGACATCTGAAAATCATACGCATTAAGAGTAAGATTGGCCATATGAAATGTTTACATTCACCTATATACAAAAGGCTTGTATATAGCTTTGAATCCTTTGGTATCCTTGGATTTACCGAAGTTTTCTATCCATGTTATTTTAATGGAAGAGGCAGTATTATTGTTTACTTTCAGAAAACACTTGTTCGTAGTATTTGTTTTTGTAACAATAATATGTCAAATCTCATTTAAGTAACTTAAATTTTTTTAGATACAGACTAAGGATGATGAGATTTATAACTACTAACTAGCAAGTCCACGATTTCACGACGGGTTCACGCTCCTTGGTTGTCTTTACACGTACAGTTTCCTCCCGCATTGGATCTTGTTACCACTAACCCCCTTGATTTGATTGTTTAAGCGACTAAAACAAAGTTTCTAGTGTCTCAAAAGACAAAAAAGAGGACTCCAAATAATTAAGCATATCCAAAGCCGACAAAGTATATTCCTTGTCAAGAGAAGATTCTATTTTAAATGGAAGCGAAGAGCGCTATGGCATTTGAATTTTTAAAAATTGACTGCTTCTTATGCTTAAGTTACAAGAAAATATTTATCGAAAGTCATGTGCTTACACATTTTTGGTTCTGAAACCGTCAACTTTATTAATAAGGGTGTCGCGACCTCTTTTTTTCGACGCCCGCAATCGGGTACGGGCGCCTAAGGAGGCTAATGGCTCGGCTGAAATTAATTAAGCCCGGACTCTCCCAAGTCCACCAATTCACGACTTAATGGTTCAAGTTTTTAACCCGCAAATTAATTTTAAAACGGAGTCGCCACTAATCGGTTTGGGGTGGGTCGATTAGAAACCCAAGCGAAGTATCGGGAGAAGTACTCGCTCTGCGCAACCAGAGAAATTAGGATCGGGGACTTGATTACACTAGTTAATCACTAATGCCCTTTCGGTACCTAATTTTGTTTAAACCTTGAGATTTTTTTGGATGCTTGAGGGATTTTCCATGCATTTGTGGAGAAAAACATTTTTGGGACCTTTTTCTATTTTTTGGAAAATAAAAGGGATTTTTTGGTTTTTTTTTTGGTATTTTTGGAAAAATACAAGCCTTTTTGGTTTTTTTTTTGAATTTTTTTATTTTTTGGAAAATAAAATATTTTTTAATATTTTTTTATGTTTTTTAATGCTTTTTAGAAAATAAAGTATTTTTGATTTTTCTTGATTTTTTTAGAAAATAAAACATTTTTCAACATTTTTTAATTACTTTTTGAAAATAATACATTTATGATTTTTTTTTTGATTTTTTTTGAAATAAAATATTTATTATTTATTTATTTATTTAAAATATTATTTTATATTAAAATAATATAAAAACTGACCCAGGTCGGATCCGCGGGTTGGGTCCGACCCGGGCCGGTGACCCGAATGCGGACGGGCCCGCAACGCGGGCCCGACTCGGATTTTTCGCTTTTTTTTCTCTTTTTTTTTTTTTTTTTTTTTATTAAAACGACGCCGTGGCCGGGCGTTTGGGGACGCCCGGCCCGGCCCGACCACCCGGGTTCCTAGCGGAACCTTACCCGGTCCGACCGGGAAACCCTACCGGAATTGGGAAACCGGGTCGGACGAACCCGCGAGCTGACCCGATTCCCGGCCTCCTTTCTCCTTCGCTCGCTCGCGGAGGGGGAGAAGCGTCACTGGCGACGACAGCAGCGACGGCGGCCACAACGGCCGCGACGACGGGCTAGACGGCAACGACACGACCGACGGCGGCGACAAAACGGTTCCGGTGAGGACGGATGCAGATCGGTGTGGCGCGGCGGCGGCACCGGGGGGTGACGGCGACTACGCGACCGGAGGCGGCGGATACCTGGTGGTGGCTGACAAAGGGTTGTAGGTACGGGCGGCGGATTGGCGACGGCGTCCCTGCAATTTCCAGATCTGGTGCAACCTTGGCGAATCGGCTATTGCAACGGCGTCGGAGTGGTGGCGAAGACGCGGCTGTGCCGGCGACAGCGAATCCCGGATCCGGTCGATCCGGGCCGTCATCGGCTCGCCTTGCCGCTCGCGCTTCCTCCTCTCTCCCCTACTTTCTCCTCCGGCGAAGCTTGGATCCGCAGCCGCGAGTCTTCGGACCCCCCTGAAGTCTCTCAGTGGGGTGTCCAAGGGCTGCGACCCGATCCGCCTCTCTCTCGCTCGCTCTTCGATTCCTCCCCCGAAGTCTCTCAGTGGGAAGATCTCGGAGCTCGCTCCTCTCCTCGACGACGGAAGTGCTCCGCTATTTATAGGCGAGGAGGTCCGGTTGACGGAGCTTCGACCGGCGGTCCCCTTCGCGCGCCGAACGGTTCTCCTTGGCTGGACCGGCGTCCCATCAGCGAAGCATGCTCGGCATTGATGGCGCCTGAGATCTTATCCTCTCCGGAACGACGTCGGCCTACTCCTCTTGGCCGTAGGCCGTCCTTTGCGCGCGTCGTCGTCTTCTGCGCGTGAACTACAGAGGCGGAGGAAGAAGGAGCGAGGAAGAAGGAGCGAGGAAGAAGAAGGAGGAAAAAGAAGGAGAAAAAGGGGGGGGCAAGTCGTGTGAGCCCACGTGAAGAAAGGGGGCTGCTGCTTTTGTTTTTCTTGCTGTTTTTTGTTTGCTTTTTTTTTTTTTTATCTATTTATCCGAAAAAATAAATTAAAAACTTAATTAATAAGCCTAAATAAAATTAAGGCGTCAACAAAGGGCAAAGATCTGGTGTCTAAAATGATAAAGTAAAATGCTTTGGCAACTGTCCCCTAGCATCAGACCAAATAACGGGCTATTATTCACCGACTAATTAATTTTCGTGTGGGTTTCACGTTAAAAACTGCAAGGAAGAGAGTAAACAAATTAGCATAGAATAGTTAAAAAATCTAATGTCCCTTGGCGTGCGATGCTATGAAGTTCTACACATGCATGCACAGAGAAAACGCACAAACACTCACTTTACCCACTCTTGATTAGGCAGACGAAATCTTGCACCCCTTTTCGTTTTTATAAGGAAGAAATCTCGCGTGCAATTGAGGAAAGAACAAGCAACGGCCTTCTGAAGAGCCTGTTTTGACCCTGAATACAAAAGGCTCAAGCAAAGATTTCTTAGATTTGTGGCCCACTTCGACAGCCCTATTAATGCTAGCTAGAGATAAAAATAATAATAATAATAATAATAATAATAAAAAACTTGATTACAAAGCAAAAATAATGTGGCAATTCTGTTGTTGGATACTTGAATTTGATTCGTTTGTCTAAACACTCATTTATAGTGCGACCTATATTATAAACTAGCTTGCTATATCCTTGCATAATTCTCATTAAGAATCCCTTTAGAGATATTTCCGCATATCTGAAGTGAAAATTTTACTCTACAGAACCTTTCTTTTCTTACTTGTACGCAGCAATAAGAGCCAAGGTTTTGCAGTTGCTGTACTTGTGCATGGAAAATGAGGATAGAGCAATGCTGCTGCACATACTCACATTCATATCAGAAGTGAATTACAAACTCTTGAAGAAAATGCAAATTGAGAATTAAGCAAGTAGGCCATAGGATAACATAAACTTATAGTTTGCCTCGTCCAGGCAATTAAACAAATCACAACAATGTCATCAGTTGCATCATTCATGAAGATGGTTAATGCTACATATGCTAACAAGTGGCAAGTTACAGTGACCTTTTCAGTCAACAAGAATATGTTCAATAGTCGAGGTTGGTAAAATTAGGACTGATCAGTTTCCGGTTCGGTCTGTTTCCAAGGTGAACCTAGAAATCGAATCGGGAGAGCCGGTTCTCAGATTCTAGGACTAGGAACTGAACCGACCGGCCTTGGAATTGAGAACCGAACCAACTAATCAGTCCGGTTCAATTTGGTGGAACCAGTAATTTGTTGCTTGAGGGCAAAAATAAATTGAAAAATGTTACTACTTCTTATTTCCTTGGATTGACCCTTGATAATTGATTAAGTGCTCTGCTCCATTTCAGAAACATTGTGAGTTGCCTAACAAAACAAACCGAATGTCGAGCAAATTACAGCATACATGAACTCAACAAAAAAGCTTCTAAGGCAAACCTAATCTGAATTAAAACGAAAGATGCAATTTTTGTTAAATCCTAATAAATTAAAAGGAAAAGGAAAAAGGCGAACGCGCTCAACATCTAGACAATCATCATCAATTGATCCAACCAAAATGCAAGACATTCCTCCATATGAGCTAATGATTGGACCGAATTCTAAGTTCGATGGAGTGATCAAAGGAGCATAGCTGTTTTTCTCAGCCTTTTTTTTTTATTATATATAAATCTACCCAGTCCGGTCGGTCTGGTTAGTTTGATTTCCACCTTGGAATTGGGAAGTGGACCGATCGGCCACCGGTTCAAAATCGGGAACCGAACTGCCCTCTCCAAGAACGGCCTAGAATCGGTTAGTCCAGTTCGGTCCAAGTAGTTCCCGGTTTAGACGGTTCCCATTGTACACCCCTAGGTAAAATAGCAGGAGGAGCTCTGGCTGTTGAGGAATTGGGCCCGAGCGACTTTTGGGCCTGTAATAAGACTTTGGTCGGCCCAAGTTCTGAGAAGTGGGGGGCGGTTTGACTTTGGCCCAAGAAGTCGACGAAGATTTGTAAAGGTTCTGACTTCTTTTGTTCGAATGGATTTTGATGACCTGAAGTAAAATTTGTTTTGCAAATGAAAATTAACGCTATTTATCATTTATTTCTAAACATCAGTGGCAACGTGAACTCTCGCAACAGAAAAATTATAATAAGCAAGAATCTATAGCAGAATAAATGTTCGAATCAATCGATTTCTCACCATTATGTAGGTTTATTTTCTTATTAAAAAAATATGAGACATAAAATTACAATATCTATTGAATTACAAGGTAATCACTTGCGATATTTTGAGCACGTAAATCAATAAAGCGAGAATGAAGATAAGAAGGTAAATCCCCCCTCTCTCGCGAAAGCATAAACTAACACGATTGCATAAATTCCCTTCCTCGATAGCTTTCCTCATTTTGTCAGACGTTTCACCTGCCACCTGCCACCTGCTTGGTGTGGAAAAGACGAGGAAGTCATCTGTTTATATTATTTTTTTAGTGTCAAATATATGTTTTTCTTTTATCCATTTGCTCCTCTCTATTTATAGATAATGAGATATTAAATCTTCAAGATCATCTTCCATTTCTATATATTTCACTTTCCTTCTTTATGACTCGATTGGCATGTTGCGATTTTTCTCGAGGTGAACCTCCAAAGGATAGCCAATGGATTATTAGGCGGCATAAATGATTACTTATTAAAGAAAAGATATGATATTATTGCCTAGCAAACTCTCCCAAGTCCATACCAATCGCTACTTAGGGTTTTAATTAAAAATGTGATTCAATTTATTTTGGAGTCACTACCAATCGTTTATGGGTCAATTTGACATCGAAGTAAAATGCAGAAGTTCATTTAATTTTGTGAACTAGAAATTCATGGATATGAGGACTTAATTATTAATCTAACACCCTTTCATTGCTTTTTCTCATTATTTTGAAAATATTTTGCAAGTAGTCTTTGTCAATTTTAATCATAAATCACTAATGTGTGAGGGGAGATAATACGAGTGTACAAACAGTAATGTAACACCTAATAATTAGAAATGTTAAATAAATTAGTTAAAGAGATGAAAGAACATGGATGCACCAAGCAGACAAAGGCAAAGCTTCCTTATCATCCAATGAAATAAGGATTCCACAAACTTCGGGCCAAATTATGCAAAAAGTCCTAAACCTATTGTGTGAAGACCAATTTAGTCCTAACCTTTTCAATTGTATCAATTTAATCCTAAAACTTTGACAATTTGCCAATTTGATCCTAAATCTTGCAATTGTGTCAATTTGATACTAAACCTTTTAGGTTGTGTTTGATTGTCCAAATTTTTTACTCGGATAAGACTGGATATAATATGATATGAAATTCATGGGATTTTGCTATATCTTATCAACTGTTTGGTGATTACAATAATAAAATCAGATATATTCACATCATATTATAGGTCCAAGAGCCGCTTCCCATTGAAATCGGTCCGGAGTGAATACCCACCCGAGAATCGGATTGACCGGACTGGTTTAGGAACCGGTTTTGTAAGCCCAAAAGTCCAAAACCCTATCTTTATTTCTCTTGATTTCTAATCTTCTCTGTGTTTTTCCTTTTGCACGATGCTCCTCCTTTGTCATTCCTCTTATTGCCAGCTCATGGTGACACTGTCCATTGCATAGGATTTTTTCTTTGCCTTATGATGTTTGTTTATGATAATTAGCCTTGTGGATCATTAATTTCATTTAGTTAAAAAGTTCATTTACTTATTGATTATATGTGCTTAATATTTCAATACAAATGAGGAGGATTATGTTACTTTCTCGCGTATTAATGTAAAATTCGAAGTTGTATAGACTATCGAGCGGTTGCAAAATAGGTTCCAGTGGAAATGGGTTGACCCTAAAACCGGATTGGAAAAACATAGTGGTTCTAAAATAGGATCCAGTGCAAACATGGTTGGGTACATGGTCTAGGTCTAGAATCTACCCACCCTAAACCTGATCACCCCTAGGTCTATATTTCTCTTATATATAACTTTATTCTGCCTTGAGTAAGCACCAAATGCAGGATAGGATAAATTGTATCCTTACTGTTAAACGCAACCTCAAGGTTTTCAGCCATCATGAAGGAAATTGGGGCTTGGCCAGATTCTTCACTTTATGGGCTTAGTCTTGAGAATTGAATATGGTGTAGACCTTCGTGCTTAAACTCATTATGCATTTTTATAACCACACCGATTAAAGTGCAATTCATGGGAACCTGTTAAATGTTCATAATATATGTAATGCAAATGTAAATTATGCTAATGGTACTTTAGTTTATGGATCTGGATCGATCCCTAATTTTTCATGTGAGAAATGAGTAATTATGATGGCAATAATTTAGTTGCCAACATGGCAGAAAAAATATAAATCTGTATTTTTTTTTCCTGAAGTTATTGCGCCAATCTAGGAAAGTGGTAACCGGTGAAAGAAGTGACCCAATTTCTGGCTTTATATAGGTGGTTGATGCGTCTCTATCACTCTTGTGAGACTAACGGAGCTGTTATCCAACTCGTTTATCTTATACAAAATAAGTCCAATTCTTAATTGATATTTAGCCAATGTATTATCTTTGAACTATATCGAATATTTAGAATAATAACACAAGTTACAAACTTTTCCGGAAAAGTATATATTAGAAGTAAGGCTGCCTATACGAAGCATTACATTCACCTACACACGATAACTTAGATATAGTTTTGAACAATTTGGTATCTTTATATTGGCAACACATCCATGCTGTATCAATGGGAGACAAATAGGTTACTATTCACAGTTTCTCTTCGTGCGCCAATATGATCTCAAAAACTCATTTCAGTTTCTTTATTTCTTTTAATGTATAATCTATGGTTGATCATTAGATTCACAAAGTGGCAAAGCTAGGAGCAAAGTCCACGATTTCACGACATATGAGTCCCTTTCCCTCCACGTCAGAGTCTTGCTGCCACTCACTCGCTTAAGTAATTGTTTAAGTGACTAAAACAAATTAATGCCATCGTTTGTCCGAAATGTCCAGACCGTTAGAAAGCGAAACCTGAAAGCATGACCTTAACCCTAATGCGCAGAGAAGCTTTTCACGGTCTCGTATGTCGGCTGGCCAGAGTCCAACAAGGTTGACCAGTAGTCGATAGATTTCCTGCTCTTTCTCGCAACTATCGAACGGAGAAAGACCATCCGGCGGGAACATGCGTGTATATCTTAAATTATGGCCAATCCATGCACTCGACATGACGTCGGCTCATCTGAAAATTTTAAGGTTATCTCGTTCGCAGCATGTTGAGCTGTGGTATGATGTTGCTTTCGGAAGAAACCCCATTGAAACTCACAAAGCAAGAAGGAAACAACCAAACGTAATTTAAGTTTGTCCATATGCATGAGGAGTGGGGACGGCTTCCATGTCAGCCATTTTTTTGTTAAAAGTGATCGAAATAGCTAAACTGACGAATCAACAAAATGTTTAAAACTAAATTGATAAGTTTGAAATGTGCAGAATTGAATTGATTATTGTGTAATAGAAAAATATATATTTTTAAATATTTGAGAGGTGCTTATTACCGCGACAATGGTAACCGAGGACACATCACTAAGTAGAGATGATGGATGGGCATTCTGCTCGGCTCAAAAGACATTATAAAGGTCTGGGTAATATCGTTACATGGGAAAGACCGGCCTGGAGATTTCGATCTAAACGCTTATTAGGGCCAAGCTCCAGAGATACTTTAGGTCCTACTTTCAGGATCACCTCTAGTCCTTCATTGATTGTGCTCTAATAAACAAGTCAAAAGCTACGAAATAGACTTCATCATCCTCTTCGTATTGTACGCGTACAAGTTTCTTCTTCAGCCACTATTGTTGACTTTCTTCAAGTTTCTCTACTTCACCGAGTCACGTCCAGACTTCATGCATAATGGGACTTTCATTTTCTTCTTGGCTAAGGAGTCAACAATTGTGGGCTGCATGTCCAGTAGTTGACTGAACGGAGATTGGACTTCCAACTTTCTCTAGAATTCTCACGTGTGGAGTGGAGAATTCTTTCTTTGTTTTCTTCATGCTTTTGGCTTCTTATTATTATATTAGATGTTGACTCCAACATCCTCGACATATCCTAGATGCTCATCGCACCATTCTTGTGGAGGAGGTTGTCTGTTTACCGATACTTGACTGATGCATTAGCTAGGTTAGCTCTCAAAATCGAGCCTGCCCCTTTCCATGACTAAACGAATGGTGCTCTCTCGTTGGTATATTCATACTCCCCGTGGAAGCCCCGCGTCCATCGCTTTCAATAGTAGTCGTGTCCCCGTCTCGCAGATGTAAACTAGACTGATTATATCACACCACTGAAGTCAGTGCATTTTTACAAATTCCGTGTCCCCGACTCTCGAGATTTGATGATAGTCGCATCATAAAAGGTCAAAATCTATTTAGGATATTTTGTGTAAGACATGGAATAAAAATGTATTGGCATACAATGTTTTTAGAATGATGAATCGGTCTCTCAAAAGGCTATAGAAATTTCGGGAAAGTAATACACGGTTCATTGTCGAAGGTATCTTCGCCCCAAGGCCAAAATCTCTGCAAGTTTATAATGGAACTCATGTGGTTAAAGTACCAAATTTTTTACAGTTGCATCTAAGCCATTTAGTAAGAAATTGCGCCTATATATTGGAGAAATTTCTATCATGCAAAACAACCTGGCCCAAAGAGAGTTTCTAGTAACTATGTATTTTATTTGTTATTCCCGCGTATTAAGAGTGTTGGGGTGATTTTTCCAATTTAAACACTAAGTTATACCAATTATGTATGTAGTGTCTAATAATTGAATTTAAATTCATACAAAATCTTGAATCTTTCGAATTCCAAATATATGAATTTTAATCATTGATCATATAACTTACTAACAAATGCTGGATCATGATGGGTTATATTAATATTTTACTATATTTATTGGGGTTTAATATCACGAAAAACTCTAAATTGATACACCTACGACAAATTTATTTCTAACTAATTTTTTACCACAAAAAACCTCAAATTGGTGCACTTATGACATATGTACCCTTCATTCATTTTCGGTACATTTTATCATCAAATTGTCAAGTTGGATGGCACATGATAATTGATAGGAGTACCAGTTTAGGATTATATCCTTTGTTTTGTTATAAATTTATTAGTTTGTGGTTTTTCTTCATATTAATTTGATTTAACGGAAACTAATAAATCCACAAATGCAATGATTCAAACTCATTTTCGGGTGTAAATATATATGACCAGGGACCACTTTTCTGGCTAAGCTATTTCGCTTACAAATGCGAGCAGAGAGAGAGAGAGAGAGAGAGAGAGAGAGAGAGAGAGAGAGAGAGAGAGAGAGAGAGAGAGAGAGAGAGAGAGAGAGAGAGAGAGAGAGAGAGAGAGTCGTTTTTCTGCAATTAATAGGAATTGCAAGGGAATCGAATTGAAACATTTAAGCACTTAGCACTGAGTGTGTTCTCATATTAATTTTCAGCACCAATCCTGTACGGTGAAAAAACAGTCCGTAATGCTTTTAGGAGAAGCTAATCACACACCAAAAAATTTATATTTACTGTATCTAACCACATAAAATAATTCTCCTTCTTAAAGGGCCTATAATATTCCTAGCTCATAAAGAAATGACATATTTCGCCAATTCATACACTAAGGCCATTCCCTTAACAATATCATTCTCGATTGGATCTAGCCAATCGGGTGCAAATACAATGGACCTGGTCGTAACCACGAATGGGAGACCTATCACTACATCTATCTAGTGGTGTTATTTACTCCACGAATGGGAGACAAACCCCACGGACACAATCTTCTTTTCCCCGGATTTGATCCTTTACTATGAAAGACTTCTTCACATCAAAACCCCGCAGAAAAACAACAAGAAAACAACACTTCAGGTGGAGATCGTAACTGTGCTGGCGCGGCCCACATCACCGCCAACTCCCACGGAGCTCGTGACCATGTCGGGAGAATCCACTTCGCTCTACCCGGCTTTCATCGAGCCGATCAACTCAGCTAGGGCTGATAGGGACGAACCGCCCTCGCTCAGTGCGGCAGTCGCGGCGTCTCGCATGGCTAGGACTCGATCCCTTATTGCTCTCCCTTTCTCGGATCGCATCAGCTCATTTACTCGCTCCTCCAGCTCATTCGCCGAGACGAGCCCATCGTCTTCCTCCGACACGATCACGGACAGAACCAGCTTCATCTCCTCCACCAAGTAGGCCCTGTTCAGCCTCTGCTCGGCGTAGAGCGGCCAGGCCAGCATGGGCACGCCATGGCACACCGCCTCAAGCACGGAGTTCCACCCACAGTGCGTCACGAACCCGCCCACGGAGCCGTGGCTCAGCACCTCTACCTGCGGGGCCCACGACTCCACTATCATCCCCCTCCCTCTTGTCCTGTCCACAAACCCTTCGGGCAGGAACGAATCGACGCGCGGCTCGAGCTCGGATAACATGCGCCGACCCTCGTCGTGAGGCGGCGGGACCCGCACCACCCACAAGAACCGCACTTCGCTCCTCTCCAACCCCACCGCCATTTCCTTCAGCTGCCTGGTCGAGAACACACCCATGCTCCCAAAGCTCAGGAACAGCACGCTCCGGCTCGGCTGCGAGTCGAGCCAAACCAAGCACTCTTGCCTCTCGTCGCCACCTTTGGTTCCCCCGCGGGCAGCCACCAGTGGCCCGACACAGTATATCGGAGGAGTGGCTCCGTCCGGCACGCACAGGCCATCCCTTAGAGCCTTGAGAGTGCTGGCTTCGAACGAGTCGAATGTGTTCACGATGAGACCGGTCGATTTAGCCATTTGAACCGCCGTCTCCAAGAAATAGCTATAGACCTCGAGTTTCCGATTGCTGATGGCCATGGGCATGTCTCGGGGCGAGACTGGAGGGAAGCCAGGGATCTGAATGGGCACGTTGAGGTCTTTGAAGCTCTCGGGGTACTTCGCGTGGAGAGCAGGAATGTAGAGGAACGAGGCCAACCCGCTCGCGCCGGAGGTGAAGTAGTAGTAGGTGGGGATGTTGAGGGAGGCGGAGACGCCGAAGGCGGCGTTGCAGTAGAAGTCGATGACGAAGGCCTTGACGGCAGAAGACTTGGAGAGAGAGACGAGGTTCTCGTGGAGCGTTGGGTTGTGGAGGCGGACGATTTCGAAGGTGGAGGGGATGAAGTTGGCGGAAGACGAGGAGAGGTGGTCGGTGTTGTGGAGGGAGATGGCGGGGAGGTGGTGGAAGGTCATGGACGGGTGGGTGGCGGAGACAGCGTCGATGAGGTGGGTGTCCGGAGGTGGGGTGGAGAGGAGGAGGACGGTGACGGAGAAGGAAGGGTGGTGGCCGAGGATGTGCTTCCCGAGCTCCACCATGGAGGTGAGGTGGCCTCTTCCAAATGAAGGGTAGAGGAGGATGGAGCCGTCCATTTGGTCGGTCGAGAGTAACGGATGCGACGGCGGAGATAGGGCGGCGGAGAAGGTGGTGGCGGAGATGGAAGAGACTAGAGTGGTTGGGTTGCTTTTTGCGGGCAAGTTGGCTAATGTGGGCAGTCATCATTTTATGCATGAACTAGTGGTGCAAAACGACTAAATCAACTAGTGGTGCAAAACGACTTAATCAACTCATGAGTTTTACGGTTTAATATTAGTGTTTATCTAAGAAAAAACAGTATTTTTTTTATTTCCCACTCGTTGTCAGCAAGAGCGACCTTTTATTTTTTAAAAGAATTGATTATAAATGTTGTCGAGCATTCTCAATTTATCAAGTATCCATATGGTGGAACTTTGAAGAGGTCATTTGAAACTATATATTGAACATGTTTCGTAGTTCTTCATAATAAAAAGTCTTTAGCAAGAAATCAAGAACAATTACTTCTTCTTCTTTTATTTTTGAAAATATTTAGCTTGGTTGTCTTTACACGTACAGGTTCCTCCCGCATTGGATCTTGTTACCACTACCATGGGCATGTCTTGGGATGAGAGTGGAGGGAAGCCAGGGATCTGAATGGGCACGTTGAGGTCTTTGAAGTCCTCGGGGTACTTCTTGTGGAGTGCGGGAATGTAGAGGAATAAAGCCAACCCGCTCGTGCAGGAGGCGTAGTAGTAGTAGTAGGTCGGGATGTTGAGCGAGGCGGAGACGCCAAAAGCAGCATTGCGGAATAAGTCGATGATGAAGGCTTTGATGGCGGAGAACTTGGAAAGAGAGACGAGCGTCTGGTAAAGCGTCGGGTTTAGAAGGCTGACGATTTTGAAGGTGGAGTAAATGAAGTTGGCGGGAGAAGAGGAGGAGAGGTGGTCGGAGTTGGGAGGGAGACGGCAGGGAGATGGCGGAAGGTGATTGAAGGGTGGGAGGCGGAGACGGCGGCGACGAAATGGGTGTCTGGAGGTGGGGTGGAGAGGAGGAGGACGGTGATGGAGAAGGAAGGGTGGTGGCGAAGGATGTGCTTGGCGAGCTCTACCATGGAGGCGAGGTGGCCTCTTCCGGGAGAAGGGTAGAGGACGATGGAGCCGTCCATTTTGGTGGGTCGAGAGTGAGGGATGCAACGGCGGAGATCCGGCGGAGGAGGAGGCGGTGGTGGCGGACTAGAGAGGTTGTCTTTGAGAGGGTGGAATGCTGTTTAACAAGCCCAAGGAGCCACGATACGTTCTGTGAACTAGTGGTGCAAAACGGCTCCACGACTCTTAATGATTTATTGTCTTGATATAATATTTCATCTCCCCCTCTTTATGATTTATCGTCTTATATGGATGAATTTATAATTAAAAAAATCATAAATATATTGTAATTGATCCAATTCTATCGGAAGGTGTACGGAACCCAACCAGCAAATACTGATGCTCATGTGCAATCATATGCAACGCTCATTTGCACCCGGTGCTTTGATAAGAACTTTAGATCCAGCACGACTTGCCTTTTTTTATTAATGAAAGTAAATAGACTTTTATATTGATGAAAGAAAATAGGAAATAAAACTAAGGAGTAATACTCGCTTCCATCTAATTCTACGAGTTTCCCAATTCTTATTACTTTCCCTTCCAGTTCTCTCTTGCTTTTCCTCTCGCTAACCCAATAACCCTAACCCTTCTCACTCGCTCAACGTCAATGTTTTTTACTCCCGCAGTCGCAGCCCTGCCTCACGCCTTGCACCGATCGAGTC
The DNA here is from genome assembly GCA_014182515.1 of Eucalyptus microcorys. Lineage (NCBI taxonomy): Eukaryota > Viridiplantae > Streptophyta > Magnoliopsida > Myrtales > Myrtaceae > Eucalyptus > Eucalyptus microcorys. The sequence continues at coordinate 31,008,391 of CM024562.1, read as the reverse complement.
GCTCGAGCGTCGATATCTATGCCTTTCCCTCTTGCAGCCTTGCCTCCTGCCTCGCTCGACGTCGATGCATTTTCCTCTCATGGCCTCGCCTCCCGCATCTTCTCGCGGCCTCACCTCCTGCCCTGCTCAACATTGGCGCCTTTCCTTCTCATGGCCTCGCCTCCCGCCTTGCTTGACATCGACGCCTTTCCCTCTCTCAGTCTGGTTCTTGATTCTTGGGTGGAATCGGACCGGGCTAAGAATCGATCACCTCTAATTGTAATAAGTTTTGGACTTTTTTGGGAATTTTCCCATCTTCTATACATGTATCTAAGAATATATAATATTTCATCTCCCACTCATTGTCAGAAAGAGTGGACCATTTTTTTTAAAACTTTTGTATTTTTGTATTGTTGAACATGTTACGTGATTTTCCAAAATGAAAAAGAAAAAGTTTTAGTAAGAAAGTAAATAATTGAATTGAGTTTTTAAGGGGTGCCTTTTTTACCATACTATATCTTGCGAATCGAGCTTTAATGAGTTTGAATATGCAACGCCAAGCAGTTCCACTTTCTTGGTCCGAGAAGTGCATTGTTGGAACTGGGTTTAGGGGAATTGGCAACGTGATGGATCTAGACATGGGACAAATTAGAAAAAAAAACCCTCATAGAAAATTCCTAAGTATTGGATAATATTTCTTTTTTTTCAAAAAAAATTGAGAACCAACAAAAAGGAAACACAATTACTGCTTCAGAAGTTTTTAACAGTTTGAATAAGTGCCTAAAATTCGACAAACCAAAAAAAGAATAAATATCTAAATGTAAAACTCAATTCTTTTGTACTTGCAAAAACATTTCCACCTATTATAGATATAGTGAAATTAAATCAGTATACCACACGTGAATTTTCACCTAATTTAATGAGATTTAAAAAAAAAATACCGAACAAGTGAAAATTTGTACACTGCAATAAGTCTCTTTCTGGCATTTGTTGAACTTAGAAAAATTATATACTTATCTACTTAAGTTATCTGGAAATGAAAGTTGACTAGCATTATGAAAAAATAGAGTCATGAAAAATTTGAGGTAAAAAAATTAGTAAACTATAAATTTTTAAATAAATTTCATTTTTTGGCTAATCACAAGATTCTAATTTGGATTTTCGAGTTAAATTGGATTGTTATGGCTTGAGCTGAATTTACCGATGCTTTAAGCTGTGTAGATTAGGTGTTGCTATTGCTAAAACAAATAGCCCTAAGTAACATTGGAAATCATATTAGAAAAATTTGAAGTTAAGAACTTCGTGAGTTATGGCATGTTGTGATTTTTCTCAAGGTGAACCACCAAAGGATAGCCAATGGATTATTAGGTAGCACAAATGATTACTTATTGAAGAAAAGAGATTATATCATTGCCTAGCGAAACTTCCCAAGCCCATAGCAATCACAACTTAGGGTTTTAATTAAAAAATGTAATTCAATTTATTTTGGAGTTGCTACCAATTGTTTATGGGTCAATTTGACATCTAAGTAAAATGCAGAAGTTCATTTAATTTTGTGAAATAGAAATTCGTGAATACAAGAACTTAATTACACTAGATTAATCTAACACCCATTCATTACTTTTTCTCATTATTTTGAAACTATTTTGCAAGTAGTCTTAGTCAATTTTAATCATAAATCACTAATGTATGAGAGGCAATCATACGAGTGCACAAACAGTAATATAACACCTAATAATCAGAAATGTTAAATAAATTAGTTAAAGATATGAAAGAATGTGGACGCACCAAGCAAACAAAGGCAAAGCTTCCTTATCATCCAATGAATAAGGATACTAAAACTTTGGGCCGAATTGTTCAAAAAATCATAAACCTATTGTGTAGAGACGAATTTAGTTCTAAATTTTTCAATTGTGTCGATTTAGTTCTAAAACTTTGAGAATTTGCCAATTTGATCCTAAATCTTACAATTAAGTTAATTTAGTACTAAACTTTTTAGGTTACGTTTGATTGTCCAGATTTTTGACCAGGATAAGACTAGAAAGAATAGGATATGAAACCTAAGGGATTTTGCTATATCATATCCACCGTTTGATAATTGTAATAATAAGTCGAATATCACATCATATTATATATGTTGTTTGGTATAAACGCCTATATGAATCACAAATTTTAAAAACGGGAGACGGTAAAAACCTCTTATGATACTCTTGTCTATTTTTTTTTTTTTTTGGTAAGGTTACTCTTGTCTATTTTATCTTCTTCTTTTTTTTTTTTTTTTTTTTGTATTATGTTCCTCTCTTTTTTAATTTTTTTCTTTTTTTCCATTTCCATCATTCTCTAATAAAATTTTACTAAATAGAAAATTATACTAATATACCTAAAATACTAAAACACCTCAAATGTGTAAAATATATATTTATATGTTAAATTTATATTATAAGATAGAATTAAATTCTAATATATAAATAAAAATAAGATTAAATCAAAAACTAAAATTATATTTTATGTTATTTTGAATTTCTTTTAGAATTCAAATATTATTTATATTGAAATATTATTTTAATTTTTTAATTTAAGAAATTTGTTATTTGAGAAAAAAACTTTCATATTATGGATACTAGAAATTCTATCCATATTTATCTTACCTTCTCCATGAGATAATTTTATCCGGTTTATATAGGGTTATGCAACCGAACCCGATCTACCTGGGAATCGGACCGACCCACTTAGAAAACAAATCCAAGAGCCAGTTCCCATTGAAATTGGTCCAGAAATCAATTCCCAAAATTCGGAACCAATTTGAATCGATCTCGAAACCAGTCCCAAGTAAATACCCACTTGGGAACCGGATTGACCAGACTGATTTGGGAACCAGTTTTGTAAGCCCAAAAGTCCAAAATCCTATCTTTTTTTCCCTTGATTTCTAATCTTAGAACTGTGTTTTTCCTCTCGCACAGCACTCCTCCTTCATCGTTCCTCTTCCTTGCCAGCTAACAGTCACATCGTCTATCGCATAGGATTTTTGCTTTGCCTTATGATTTTTGTTTATGATTATTAGCCTTGTGGATCATTAATTTTGTTTAGTTAAAAAGTTTATGTACTTATTGATTACATGTGCTTGATGTTTCAATATAAATTAGGATGATTACGTTACTTTCTTAAAATTCGAAGTCGTATAGGATATTGAACAATTGCAAAATAGGTTACAGTGGAAACGAGATTGACCCTAGAACCAGATCAGAAAAACAAGGTGATTCTAAAATAGGGTCCAGTACAAACAAGGTTGGGTACATAGTCCAAAGGGGAACCAATTATAACAGAGTTGGATATAGAGTAAGTCTGGAACCTACTCACCCTGAACCTGATCACCCCTAGGTCTATATTCCTCTTATATATGACTTTATCATGTATTGAGTAAGCACTAAACGCAGGATATGATAAATTTTATCCTGTCTGCCAAACACAACCTTAAGGTTTTCAGCCATTATGGAGGGAATTGGTACTTGGCCAGATTCTTCACTTTATAAGCTTAGTCTTGAAAATTGAATACGGTTTAGGACGTCCCTACTTGAACTTATTATGCATTTTTATAACCACACCAATTAAAGTGCAATTCATGGGAACCCTTTAAATGTTCATAATATCTTTAATGCAAATGTAAATTATGCTAATGATAATTTACTTTATGGATCAGGATCTATCCCTAATTTTTCATGTGATAAATGAGTAATTATTATGGCAATAATTTAGTTGCCAACATGGCAGAAAAAATTTAAATTTGCATTTTTTTCCTCAAGTTACTGCACCAATCTAGGAAAGTGGAAACCAGTGAAAAAAGTGACCTAGTATCCAACTTTAAATAAGTGGTTGATGCATCTCTATCACTCTTGTCAAATTGATGGAGCTATTATCTACTCATTTATCTTAGGGAAAATTTCAAAAAAGAACCCAAAGTGCCCTTATTTTCTCAAATAAGGACCCGAAGTGGACTTTGTTTCAAATAAAGACCTGAACTGGCCTTGGTTGTTTTAAATAAGGGCTTGAAGTGACTTTGGTTGTTTCAAATAAGGACATGACCTCACCAGTCACCGGCCGATTAAATTTCCAACCGATTAAGGGTATTTTCGTTATTTGCCATTTTCCTTTTTTTTTCCTCATTTTTTTTTTTTTTTTTCTTTTTTTTTTTTTTTTTTTGTTCTTCTTCTTCCTCTTTGCTGGTGGCCGGCCGGCCATCGGCGATGCCCACAAAGGGCTAGGCAAGGGTCACCCTCGTCGATGAGGGCCACCCACATTGGCCATAGGCGAAGCGACCCTCTCTAGATCTAGCGAGGGTGGCCTTACCTGTGGCCGGCAAAGGTTAAATGACCTTACCGGCCACAGGCGAGGCCACCCTCGCTAGATCTAGGGAGGGTCGGCCTCGCCTACCCTAAATGAGGGCTCAACCACCCTAGGCAACGGTTCGTGAGGTCGTCCAACCCTCGCCGACCGCGAGCAAGACCACCCTCACTAGCAAGCGAGGACCCTCACTGACCCTTCCTAGCTATCAGTCTAGCGAGGGCCACCTCGCCCAGGCGAGGCCATCCCTCACCTATGGACAATATGGGCGGCCCTCGCCGGCAAGGGCGACCCTTGCCCGGCCCTCTGTGGGCATCATCGGTGGCCGACTAACCACCGGCGAAGAGGAAGAAGAAGAACCAGAAAAAGGGAAAAAAAAAAGGGGGAAAAATGGCAAATGACAAAAATACCATTGATCGTCGGAAAGTCAAGTCCTTATTTGAAACGGACATAGTCACTTCGAGCCTTTATTTGAGAAAGTAATGTTACTTTAGGTCTTTATTTAAAACAAGATCTACTTTGGGTCTTTATTTGAAACAAGATCTACTTTGGGTCTTTATTTGAGAAAATAATAGCACTTTGGGTCCCTTTTTGGAATTTTCCCTTTATCATATATAAAATAAGTCAAATTCTTGATTGATATTTGGTCAATGTATTATCTTTGAACTACATCGAATATTTAGAATAATGATACGAGTTACAAACTTTTCTGAAAAAGTATACATTAGAAGTAAGACTGCCTATACAAAGTATTACATTCACCTACACATGATAACTTACATATAGTATTAAACAATGGGGTATCTTTATATTGGCGACACATTTATGCTGTATCAATGGGAGACAAATAGGTTACTATTCCCAGTTCCACTTCTTACACCAATATGATCTCAAAAATTCATTTTAGTTTCCTTTTTTTTTTAATGTATAATCTATGGTTGATGATTAGATTTGCAAAGTGGCAAAACTAGGAGCAAAGTCCACGATTTCACGACATATGAATCACTTTCGCTTGACGTCAGAGTCTTGCTGCCGTTCACTCACTTAAGTAGTTGTCTAAGCAACTAAAACAAATTAATGCCGTCGTTTGTCCGAAAAGTCCAGACCGTTAGAAAGCGAAGCCTGAAAGCTTGACCTTAACCCTAATGCGTAAAGAAGCTTTTTGATGGGAGAACAGTAACAATTCGAACAATATCGAATTAACGCAACGGAATAAAATAATCTCCTTTTTTGTGTAAACCTAATAGGAATCGATATAATAGAGTAAAATGAATACCAATCACACGAATACAAGACGATTTTTTTACGTGGAAAACCTCCTCGATGTGAAGAGATCAAAAACCATGGAACCGGAGTCCACCCGAAATTCTTCACTATCAACAAAATTGGGTGAACAATGTTCTTCTCTAGTAAATACTAGATGTACACAGCAGCAAAGACTTAAAGAACATAATTCTTGGCAATACATATGAATTTCACAAGAGACCAAGGATAAATCTAACCAAAAACGTAGGTTTTGATCAATCTACGAAAAATCTAATGTAGGGAGCTTCAAACAAAAAATCAAACCATTCAGATTCGAGAAAATTGCGCCACAAACATGCTGACAAAATTTCAGCTCAATTAGACCATGAATCGACTTCTGATGCCAGCTTAATGTAAATCAAATATTGCCCTAACTCCCAGATTTTCTGCTTTCTCTTTTTCTCTTGTTACTATTTCCTTTTGCGGCTACCACTTTATAAATATAGTGAGAAACCTTATTCCTCCATATAACTTATCATATGAGCTCAAGCCATTTTTTGGCTTGCAACTCATTGGGCTTCCTCCACATAGGAATGAACCTAGCTATCAATTGGCAATATTCAAGTTTCTCTCTTGGTAGAGTTTTTGTCATCATATCAGAGCCATTATGATCCGTATGAATTTTCTCAAGTTCCAAAAACTTTTCATCTAGAACATCCCTTATCCAATGATATCTAACATCAATATATTTCGATCTAGAATGAAAATATGAATTCTTACCAAGATGAATTGCGCTTTGATTATCACAAAATAGCACATATCTCTTTTTCTTGAACCCAAGTTCTTCTAAGAACTTCTTCATCCATAACATCTCTTTATTAGCTTCAGTCGCTACAATAAATTCAACTTCGTTTGTAGAAAGTGCAACACACTTCTACAATCTTGACTTCCATGACACAACTCCACCCACAAAAGAAATCAAATAACCAGAAGTAGATTTACGAGTATAAATATCTCCTATCAAGTCGAAATCTGTGTATCAAACTAACTCAAGTTTCCTGATCCCGAAACTGAGTTTCAAATTTGAAGTTTCCCGAAGATACTTCATAATCCACTTTATTTCATTCCAGTACTCTTTGCCTGGATTTGACAAATAGCGACTAACAACGCCAATTGCGTACGCCAAGTCTGGGCGTGTATATGCCATCTCATACATTAAACTTCTTACAGCTGAGGCATATGGAACACTTTCCATATCTTTCTTCTCTTTATCGGTTATAGGACTTTGCTTCATAGTTAACTTAAAGTGAGCAGCTGGAGGAGTACTAACCACTTTAGTCTTGTCCATGTAAAATATCTTAAGGATCTTCTTGATATACTTCTCTTGCGACAAAAATAACTTCTTAGCATCTCTGTCTCGGGTAATTCTAATGCCAAGAATCTGCTTCGCCAAGCCCAAGTCTTTCATGGCAAAAGACTTGCTCAACTGTTTTTTCAATAACACAATTCTTGAAACATTCATGTTAATAATCAACATATCATCAACATAAAGCAAGAGAATGATAAAATCATCATTAGAAAAAATTTTGACAAACACACAGTTATCCGAGGAAGTCTTCTTATAGCCCTATTCTGTTATAACTTATGCAAACGTTTTGTACCACTGCCTTGATGCTTGTTTTAGGCCATAAAGACTTTTCTTCAATTTGCACACATAATCCTCTTTCCCTTTCACTTTAAAACCCTCAAATTGTTCCATGTATATCTCTTCCTCCAAGTCACATTGTAGGAAAGTTGTTTTAACATCCATTTGCTCAATTTCCAAATCTAGGGTAGCTGCCAAGCCTAGTACCACACGAATAGAAGAAATTTTTACTACTGAAGAAAATATATCATCAAAATCAATACCCTTTCTCTAACCGAATCCCTTAACAACCAATCTAGCTTTGTACTATGGTTGTAAAGTATGTTCATCTTGCTTCAACTTATATACCCACGTGCTCTTCAAAACTCTTTTACCTTTAGGTAACTTTACCAACTCAAAAGTATAATTATCATAAAGTGACTGCATCTCATCTCGCATAGCATCAAACCAATTGCTTTTGTACTCATCTTATATTGCTTCTGTATAGCACTCTGGTTCACCTGCATCAATCAATAATACATACTCATCTTCAAAATACCTGGTGGAAGGTCGTCAGTCTCTAACAGATTTTCAAACTTGAACATCCAGTGGAACATCTAATTGAGTCTCTGGTTCAGGAATATTATTATATGTTTCAACATGTTCAAGAACATGTGCGTTATTTGGAACATTGACTTCCTGCTACTCTTCATCAACCTATGTAGGAATATTTGTAAGAGGAACTAGATCCAAATCAACCAAATTATCACTAACCTGTGGTGTTGAAATCATCTTTGCTTTCTCAATATCCTCTATTATTTAATCTTCCATAAACACAACGTCTCTGCTTCTTACAATTTTCTTTTCAACTGGATCATAAAATTTGTAGCCAAGCATATCCTATCTATAACCAATAAATATGCATTGTCGTGTTTTTACATCAAGTTTAGACCTCTCATCTTTGGGAATATGCACAAATGTTTTGCACCCAAAAACACGCAAATAATCATAAGAAATATTTTTGCATGTCCAAACTCTATTAGGAATACCAAACTCTAAAGGAATGCATGGAGTAAGATTTAATACATGCACAACTGTACTTAAAGCTTTACCCTAAAAGGATCCAGGTGGCTTTGACTATGAAAGTAAGCATCTTACCCTTTCAACCAGTGTTATGTTCATTCTCTCAGCTAAGTCATTTAACTGAGACGTCTTGGGAGTTGTCTTTTGATATCGAATATCTTATTCTCTGCAATATTTATCAAAAGGTCCAATATACTCTCCCCCGTTATTAGTTCTGATGCATTTCAATTTCTTTCCAGTCTGTCTCTCAACTGAAGCCTGAAATTGCTTAAAAGCATCTAATACTTGATATTTAGTTTTCAAGGTATGAATTCAAATTTTCCTTAAAAAATCATCTATGAAGGTAACAAAATAAAGAGAGCCACCAAGTGATTTTGTTTCTATAGGACCGCAAACATCATAATGCACTAAATCCACTATACCTGACTTTCTTGAAGGATGGGAGCTTTTAAATACAACTCTGTTATGTTTTCCTGCTAAATAGTGAGTATACTTCTTTAGCGTTGAACTTTTCAATCCTAAAAGGAGCTTCTTCTTGGCCAATAATGACAAACCATTCTCACTGATGTGACTGAGCCTCTTATGCCATAACTCAATTGCATCTTCGTTGTCTACTGTATTAATTTTGTCTGTGGACAACTTTGCTTGCATAATGTACAACGAAGAATATTTTTCACCTCTAGACATAACAAGAAAACTTTGGTGAGCTTCCATTAACCATTACTAAAGGTGTTGCAATACCCCTCATCATCCAATTTGCCTGTAGAAATCAAATTCAATCGGATATCAAGTATATGTTTAACATTATTCAATACTAACCTTGTGCCATTGCTGGTTTCTAAGAACACGTCACCGATGCTTACAGCTTGAGTTAGTCCATTGTTTCCCATCTTCACAAATCCGAAGTCACCTAACCTGTATGATGTAAAGAAATCCCTACAAGATGTAGCATGAACGGATGCACCACTATCAATTACCAAACTGGTCTCATGAGATACAAAATTCACCACATCACCATCAAAAATAATGAGAAAGTCTTCTTTAAGTGCAACAACACGATTGTCATCACTGTCATTATCACTTTTCTTCTCTTTACCTTTCTCCTTTTGTTTCTCCCTTTTTAACTGGCGACAAAACATCTGAATATGTCCCTTCTGATGACAATAATGGCACTCAACATTAGCAAATTTATTATACTTACCTCTACTCTTATCTCGACTTTTATCTCTATTTGGACTTCGAGATTCACTTTTTCCCCTTTTCTCAACAACCAAAGCATCAGAATATGAAAATGACGATCCTTGTGTCTTCTTTCTCATCTTTTCATTCAAAATACTACTCTTGGCCAAATCCATGGTAATCATACCATCCGGGGTAGAATTAGACAAAAATGTTCGGAACGTCTCCCATGAGTCAGATAAAGTACCAAGCAACCGTAGTGCTTGTATTTCATCATCAAACTTGATTCCCATCATAGCCAACTGATTTATAATTCCTTGAAAAGAATTTAAATGATCAATCAAACGAGTACCATCTTAATATATCGAGTTATTATCTGTTTTATTAAAAATAACTTATTATTCCCAGTCTTTCGAGCATATAACTGTTCGAGCTTATCCCATAAACTACGTGCATTTGTTTCGTCAATAATATGGTTCAAAACATTATCATCCACCCACTCCCTAATATAACCACACACTTGATGATGAAATATAGACCATTCAGCATCAGTTTTATTATCCAGTTTATCATCAGCAAATACAGGCGGATAAAAATATTTCACATATAAAAGATCTTCCATCTTCCCTTTCCAAATATGATAATTCGAACCATTCAATGTAACCATTATACTCGTATTCGTTTCCATTGTTTAACACAAGGCAGAAAAATCAAGCAATAACCAAATGCTTTGATACCACTCTGATGGGAGAACAGTAACAATTCAAACAATATCGAATCAACGCAGCGGAATAAAATAATCTTCCCTCTCGTGTAAACCTAATAGGAATCGATATAGTAGAATAAAATAAATATCAAGCACGCGAACACAAAACGATTTTTTTACATGAAAAACCTCATCAATGTGAAGAGATCAAAAACCACGGGACCGGAGTCCACTCGAAATTCTTCACTATCAACAAAATTAGGTGAACAATGTTCTTCTCTAGCAAATACTAAAGGTACATAGCAGCAAAGACATCAAGAACATAATTCTTGGCAATACACATGAATTTCACAAGAGATCAAGGATAAATCTGACCAAAAACGCAGATTTTGATGAATTCACAAAAAACCTGATGTAGGGAGCTTCAAACGAAAATCAAACCGTTCATATTCGAGAAAATTGCGCCACGAACATGCTGACAAAATTTCAGCTCAATCGGACCACGAATTAACCTCCGATACCAGCTTGATGTAAATCAGATATTATCTCAACCCCCAAATTTTCTGCTTTCTCTTTTTCTTTTGTTATTATTTCCTTTTGCGGCTACCACTTTATAAAGATAGTGAGAAACCCTATTCCTCCATATAACTGATCATATGGACTCAAGCACTTTTTGGGCTTACAACTCATTGGGCTTCCTCCACATAGGAGTGAACCCAGTTAACACTTTTCACCGTCTCGAATGTCAACTGGCCAGAGTACGACAAGGTTGACCGGTAGGCGATAGATTTCCTGCTCTTTCTCGCAACTATCAAACGGAGAAAGACCATTCGGCGGGAACATGCATGTATATCTTAAATTATGGCCATTCCATGTGCTCGACGTAACGTCAGCTCATTAGAAAACTTTTAGGTTATCTTGTTCGCAGCATGTTGAGCTGTGGTATGATGTTGCTTTCGGCAGAAACACTATTGAAACTCACAAAGCAAGAAGGAAACAACCAAACGTAACTTAAGTTTGTCCATATGCATGAGGACTAGGGCGAACTTCCACGTCAGTGGTTCTTAGTTAAAATTCACTGAAATAGTTAATCTAGTAAATCGTCAAAGTGTTTAAAACTAAATTGACATATTTGAAATTTGTAGAACTAAATTAACTGCTCTATAATGGATTTATGGTTTTTTTTTTTATAAGTTCCCTCATAATTGGATGATTTGGTTAGCCATCAACTCTCTAAAGTAGTTCTTGCGGATTGATTTCCTTCAAAATTTGGTCTAGCACGTCCATTGTATGCAAATAATGAAATAGAGTGAATAACTATCTAGAGAAATTACATATTTTCGTAGATTTATTTTCACAGAATAATGACTATATGTTGTATTTATCAAAATAAATTAGAGCATGATACAACGACCTATTTATTAAAGCAAAAGATATTTTAGAACAGCAAAATAACAACTAGATATATTAAAATTCTCGACTTTATTTAAGCATCACAACAACTCCATCTATTGTATTATTCAACGATAGTGAATTAAGGTAGGCTCATTTAAAATATGATTTCTTCACATTGATAGATCAATGTGAAATATGATAAATTACGCTTGAATAGAAAAGCTACCATAATTGACATTAATGTATTAATTTTTCAGAAAAATATATATATTTTAAAATATTTGAGAGGTGTTTATCACTGCGACAGTGATGTCCTAGGACACAACACTAAGTAGAGGTGCTTGACAGGCATCTCCTTGGGCTTAAAAGACATTATAAAGATTTGGGTACTATCCTTACATGAGAAAGACCGGCCTAGAGATTTCACTCTAAATTCACCTATAGTACTTCATTGATTGTACCCTAATAGATTAGTCTAAAACGCACGAAATAGCCTTCACCATCCTCTTCGTATCGTACGGCATCTCACTTGTCCCTCTAGGACCAATCCTCGATAGATCCAAGATGCTTATCGCACTACTTAAGCACCAATAGAGACTAGGTTGCCTCTTTAGTCTTTACTGGTGATTGATGCATTATTTAGGTTAGCTCTCGATAGAGGTATGTAACGGAAACCACCCGAATCAAAAATCACCCAGACCGGACCGGACCGACTTGTTTTGGGCGGTTTTCACGGGTGTTGATCCGGTTCCTAGTTCCTTTTTTGGAACCGGTGGCCGGTCGGTCAAATTCCAAGTTCCGGGGTGGGAACCGGTCCAAACCGACTAATATAATATATATTTAAATTTCTTAATAAACCCTAACTTTTCCCATTTCACTTAATTAATCAATCCCTTCCAAATATTCTTCGTCTGTCTTTACCTTTTTGTCACACCCTCACGCATCGCGCTCAATGACAACGACTCTTTCCCTCTTTACCTTAGGCATCAACTCAATCGCAATTGCCGCCACCCATCCTCGCTTTGCTTCCACTTCCAGGTTCTATTTTCCTCCATCGATCCCTTCCCCCTTTGACTTTGAGGATTCAATTGCGTGCAATCGTGACCTTCACCGTTTCTTCGTTTGGCCGTCCAATCCCAAGCCAATGGCCATGACATCTCCTTCCCTGTTTTCCAGGTCGCTCTCTAAACGTCCAATCCCAAGCCAATGGCCATGACATCTCCTTCCCTGTTTTCCAGGTCGCTCTCTCTCTCTCTCTCTCTCTCTCCCCTTCTCTGCTTTATAAAACTGAGTTCACGCACGATCGATTGGGTCCTCTCGCAAAGTCATACTTTCAGCTCCATGGCCCTCTGAGCGAAAGGTTATTTGATTTGATTACCCAGAAGAGGAAAGATAGAAATTATCAGCAAACTTATCCATTCCATTAGAATCGGACCGGACAAAATCAGACCGATCAGTCAGACCAAACCGGACCGATCGGTCGGTCTGATTCTTGATTTTAAGACTGGCCTTTGATCCCTAGTCCTAAAAATTGAAAATCGGTCCTCGCGATCCAATTCTCAATTCTAAGGTGGAATTAGACCGAATCAAGAACCAATCCTCGCAAGCTCTCAAAATCAAGCCTTCCCCTTTCCATGACTGAAGGAATGGTGCTCTCTTGTGCCATATTCGTACTCCCTGTGGGGGCCCCATATCCTTTGCTTTCAATATTGGTCTTGTCCCCATCTCGCAGACGTAGGCTAGACTGGTTATAGTCAGATAATCACACCATTGGAGTTCGTGCATTTCTACAAAATTTCGTGACCCCGGCTCTCGAGACTCGAGGACCATCGCATCATAAAAAGATCGGAAATCTCTTTACGATATTTCGTATAAGACATACGACAAAAATATATTAGCAAACGATGTTTTTAGAATAATGAATCGGTCCCCCAAAAGGCTATCGGCTTTTCCGTGAAGTAATACGCCGCTCGTTATCGAAGGAATCTTTGTCCTAAGGCCAAAATCTTCATAAGTTAATAATGGAAATTATGTGGTTAAAGTGGCAAATTTTTTACAGGATGCAAATCTAAGCCATTTAGTAGTTTGTCATGCATTAGAAGAAATTGCGCCTATATATTGGAGAAATTTCTATTGTGCAAAACAACCCAGCCCAGAGATAGTGTCTAGTGAATACTTATTTTATTTGTTATTCCTGCGTATGAAGAGAGTGTTGGCGTGATTTTTCCATTTTAAACACCAAGTTTTACCAATTACATAGGTAGTGTCTAATAATTGAATTTGAATTCATACAAAACCTTAAATCTTTCAAATTCCAAACATATGAATTTTATCATCGATCGTATAACTTACTAACTGATACCGGATCATCATGGGTTGTATTAATATTTTGCTATATTTATTATGATTAATATCATGAAAAACCTTAAACTAATACACCTGAAACAAATTTATCTCAAACTAATTTTATTATCACAAAAAAAAAACCCTAAATTAATGTGCATTGACAAATTTAGTGTTGTTTATTTTCGTTACATTTTATTATCAAATTACTAATGATAATTAATAAGATATCAGCTTAGGATTTTATCATCCATTTTTTCACAAGTTTATCAGTTTGTGGTTTTCGTTGGTATTAATCCGATTTAACGAAAACTAATGAAAGAAATCCGTTACAAATGTACAAATTTAGGATTTTTGATGGTCAAAAAAATCAATTTTGAGTAAATTAATCATGTGCTTATCAATTTAGAACTTTTCTTCATATTAACTCTTTCTAATAAATTATAGTTAAGCAATGAAGAATTTCTTTACAGCATCATTAGCATGAGTTGCTCCAAACGACTAAAGCCACCAAAATGTCAAACCGTTTTTCCAATGTTGGACAAGCCGATGACGTGAGTTCCTCCAAACGAGCCCGAGACAACTGAGTGGTCGGACTTACTCGAGCATTCGGCTTCTAAAAATTCGAAATGGGTACGTCGGTCACTCCATCCACACGGTACATGGCAATAATTGAAGCGCAAAAGGCCGATATCCCGACACGTGATTGCAAAAGATTGAACAATTGCAATGATGCGAACTCATTTTTTCGTGTAATTAATATATGATCCGGGACCACTTTTGTGGCTAGGCTATTTCGCTTACAAATGCAAGCATAGAAAGAGTCGTTTTACTATAATTAATGGGAATTACAAGGGACTCAAATTGAAACATTTAAACACTTAGCGTTGACTGTGTTCTCTTATTAATTATCATCACAAACTCTTTAAGACTTTACTAGCATAACAGTCTTTGGATAATTTGAAAATAATAATTTGTTGTGAGTCACAAATTCTTGAAGAAATGGGTTCCACAATAATTTATTATTATTTGTTATTTGATTTTTTATAGCCCAACATAGACTGTGATTTTTACAATAGATTAAAGATTATCCCGTAATCATTTCTTAATCCTCTACGGTAAAAGAACAATCCATAATGCTTTTAGGAGAAGCTAATCACACACCAAAAAGTTTATTTTTACTGTATCTAACCACATTAAATAATTTTCTCTATCTTAAAGGGCCTGTAATATTCCTAGCTCATAAAGAAAGGACATACCTCGCCAATTCATACATCTAGACCATTCCCTTGATAATCTAGCCAATCGGGTGCAAATACAATGGATTTGGTCATAACCATGAATGGAAGACCCATCACTACATCTTAAAATAATAAATGATGTTATTTCCCTCTCCATCCGATTCCTGGTTCTTGGGTGGAACAGGATCGGATTGAGAACTAATTACCCCTAGTTGTAATAAATTTCGGACTTTTTGGGACTTTTCCCATCTTCTATGCATGTATCTAAGAATATATAATATTTGATCTCCCACTCATTGTCAGAAAGAGCGACCTTTTATTTTTGAATTTTTGTATTTTTGTATTGCTGAACATGTTACATGATTTTTCAAAATAAAAATAAAAATTTTTAGTAAGAAAGTTAAAAACTGAATTGATTTTTTAAGGGGGTGCCTTTCTTACCACACTTTAGCTTTACAAGTGAATTGGCAACGTGATGGATCTAGACACAGGGCAAATTAGAAAAAAAGAAAAAAAACTCATAGAAAATTCCTAGATATTGGATAATATTCCTTTTTTTCAAAAAAATTGAAAACCAACAAAAAGGAAACATAATTACTGCTTCAGAAGTTTTTAATAGTTTGAATAAGTGCCTAAAATTCGACAAACCAAAAAAAGAATAAATATCTAAATGTAAAACTCAATTCTTTTGTACTTGCAAAAAAATTTCCACCTATTATAGATATAGTGAAATTAAATTAGTATACCACACATGAATTTTCACCTAATTTAATTATATTTTTAAAAAAATACTGAACAAGTGAAAATTCGTACACTGCAATAAGTCTCTTTCTGGAATTTGTTGAACTTAGAAAAAATACATACTTATCTACTTAAGTTATTTGGGAATGAAAGTTGACTAGCATGATGAAAAGGTAGAGTCATGAAATACATGAGGTAAAAAATTTAATAAAAACTTCAATATACTCTGCATTTTTAAATAAATTTCACTTTTTGGCTAATCACAAGATTCTAATTTGGATTTTTGAGTTAAATTGGATTGTTATGGCTTGAGCTGAGTTTATCGATGCTTTAAGCTGTGTAGATTAGATGTTGCTATTACTAAAACAAATAGCCCTAAGTAACATTGGAAATCATATTAGAAAAATTTGAAGTTAAGAAGTTTGTGATTTATGGCCTGTTGCAATTTTTCTCAAGATGAATTTGCAGAGGATAGCCAATGGATTATTAGGCGACACAAATGATTACTTACTAAAGAAAAGACATGATTTATTGCCTAGCAAACTCTCACAAGCTCATACCAATCACAACTTAGGGTTTTAATTAAACATGTATTTTAATTTATTTTGGAGTCGCTACTAATCATTTATGGGTCAATTTGACACCTAAGTAAAATGCAGAATTACATTTGATTATATGAACTAGAAATTCATGGATACGAGTACTTAATTACACTAGATTAATCTAATGCCTTTTCACTAATTTTTCTTATTATTTTGAAAATATTTTGCAAGTAGTCTTTGTCAATTTAAATCATAAATCACTAATGTGTATCATGAGAGTGTACAAACAGTAATGTAACACCCAATAATTAGAAGCGTTAAATAAATTAGTTGAAGAGATGAAAGAACATGGATGCACCAAGCAAACAAAGGCAAAGCTTCCTTATCATCCAATGATATAAGGATTCTACAAATTTTGGGTCAAATTGTCCAAAAAGTCCTAAACCTATTGTGTAGAGATCAATTTTGTCCTACACTTTTCAATTATGTCAATTTAGTCCTAAAACTTTGACAATTTGCCAATTCAATCCTAAATCTTACAATTGTGTCAATTTAGTACTAAACCTTTTAAGGTTTTCGGCCATCATGGAGGGAATTGGGGCTTGGCCAGATTCTTCACCTTACAAGCTTAGTCCTGAAAATTAAATCTAGTCAAGGACCTCCCTGCTTAAACTCATTATGCATTTTTATAACCACACTAATTAAAATGCAATTCATGGGAACCCATTAAATTTTCTTAATATCTTTAATGCAAATGTAAATTATGCTAATGATACTTTAGTTTATGGATCAAAATCGATCCCTAATTTTTCATGTGATAAATGACTAATTATGATGGCAATAATTTAGTTGACAACATGGCAAAAAAAATTAAATTTGTATTCTTTCTCCTCAAGTTATTGCGCCAATCTAGGAAAGTGGAAACCGGTGAAAGAAGTGACCCAGTTTCCTGCTTTAAATAGGTGGTTGATGCGTCTCTATCACTCTTATGAGACTAACAAAGCCGTAATCCACTCATTTATCTTACATAAAATAAGTCCAATTCTTGATTGATATTCACTCAATGTATTATCTTTGAACTATATTGAATATTTAGAATAAGAGTTAATACCCTGAAAAAACCCTAAACTAGTAGACTCATGACAAATTTACTTCAAACTAATTTTTAACCCCCGAAAACTCTAAACTGCTATATCTTTGACAAATTTATCCAGAACTCAAGCACTTGTGATAAATTTACCATATGTTAATTTTCGTTTAATTTTACTATTAAATTGGTAAGTTGGATGATATGTGACAATTAACTGATATACCAGTTTAGAATTTTATTCTCAATTTCTCACAATTGTACCGATTTTGTGTTTTCTTGTGGTATTATTTCCATTTAATGGAGGATAATATTTGTTACAAATGTATCAATTTGAGGTTTTTGGCAGTCAAAATAAGTTTAGGTGTAAATTGGTCATAGGTATACTAGTTTGAGGTTTTTTATAGTCATTTGGAGTAAATTTGTTATTCGTATACCAGTTTGAGATTTTTCATAATCAAAAAAATTAGTTTAGGATAAATTTATCATAGGTGTACCGATCTGGAAATTTTAAAGGTATTAACCCTTAGAATAATGACAGGAGTTACAAACTTTTCTGGAAAAGTATACAATAGAAGTAAGGCTGCCTATACGAAGTATTACATTCACCTACACACGATAATTTGCATATAGCTTTGAAAATTTTGGTAACTTTAAATTGGCGACACATCCATGCTGTATCAATGGGAGATAAAGATTACTATTCACAGTTTTTCTTCTTGCACCAATATGATATCAAAAACTCATTTCAGTTTCTGTTTTTTTTTTTAATATAAAATCTCCGGGTGATTATTAGATTTATAAAGTGGCAAAGCTACGAGCAAAGTCCACGATTTCACGACACATGAATCACTTTCCTTCCACGTCAGAGTCTTGCTACCACTCACTCGCTTAAGTAATTGTTTAATGCCGTCGTTTGTCCGAAAAGTCGTTAGAAAACGAAAGCCTGAAAACATGACCTTAACCCTAATATTGAGTGAGTAGAGAAGCTTTTCACCGTCTCTCGAATCTCGGCTGGCCAGAGTCGGACAAGGTTGACCGGTAGGCGATAGATTTCCTGCTCTTTCTCGCAACCATCGAACGGAGAAAGACCATCCGGCGGGAACATGCGTGTATATCTTAAATTATGGCCATTCCGTGCACTCGACGTGACGTTGGCTCATCTGAAAATTTTTAGGTTATCCTTTTCGCAGCATGTTGAGCTGTGGTATGATGTTGCTTTTAGAGGAAACCCTATTGAATCTCACAAAGCAAGAAGGAAACAACCAAAAGTAACTTAAGTTTGTCCATATGCAAAAGGAGTGGGGCCAACTTTCACTTCAGTAATTCTTGGTTAAAATTGACTGAAATAGCAAAACTAGCGAATCGTCCAAAATTTAAAACTAAATTAACAAGTTTGAAATATGTATAACTGAATTGATTACTGTACAATAAATTTATAATTCTTTTGATAATTTTCCTCATAATTGGATAATCCGATTAGCTGTAAGCTCTCTAATGTCCTTGCAGACTGATTTCCTTCGAAATTTGATCTAGCGGGCTAGCTCCTTTTTATGCAAATAATAAAATAGAGTGAATAACAATCTAGAAAAATTACATATTTTCGTAGATTTATTTTGGCAGAGTAATGAATAGATGTTGTATTTCTCAAAATAAATAAAAGCACAACACAACGACCTATTTATTAAAAGAAAAATTATTTTAGAACCAGCAAAATAACAACCCAAATGATCAGAATCCTTGATTTTATTTAAGCAGCACAACGACTCTATTTATTGTATTATTCAATGATAGTGAATACATCCTTCATATTGTAGGCTCATTTAAAATGTGATTTTTTCACACTGATAGATCAATGTGTAATATGATAAATTACGCTTAAATCAAAAAGCTACCATAATTGACACTAATTTAGTAATTTTTCAGAAAAATGCATTTTTGTCAATATATGAGAGGTGTTTATCACGGCAATAGTGATGTCTTAGGACACAACACTACGTAGAGGTGATTGACGGGCATCCTACTCGGTCTCTAAAGGCAATTTAAAGGCTTGAGAAATATCCTTACATGAGAAAGACCAATATGAGATTTCTATCTAAATGCTTACTAGAGCCAAGTTCCGGAAAGACTTAAGGTTCTACTGTCGGGATCCCGTCCAGTACTTCAATGATTGTGCTCTAATAAAATAGTCTAAAGCGCCCCAAATAGACTCATCATCATGTTCGTATTGTACGGCATCTCACTTTTCCCTCTAGGGCCAATCCTCAAGAGATCCAAGATGCTCATCGCACTATTCTCACGGAGGAGGTTGTCTCTTTACTGACGATTGACGGATCACTTAGGTTAGCTCTCAAAATCAAGCCTGTCCATTTCCATGACTAAAGGAATGGTGCTCTATCATTGCTACATTCATACTCCCCGGAGAAGCCCCACATCCATTGCCTTAAATAGTGGTCTTGTCCCCATCTCGCAGCTGCAGGCTAGACTGATTATAGTCAGATAATCGTGCCATTGAAGTCAGTGCATTTCACTAAGTTCCGTGACCCCGACTCTCGATACTCGATGACCATTGCATCATAAAAAGATCAAAAATCTATTTATGATATTATTTATAAGACATACAACAAAAATGTATTAGCATACAATGTTTTGTAGAACAATGAATGGGTCCTCCAAAAGACTATCAAAATTTCCGTGAAATAATATGTTGTTTGTTGTCGAAAGAATCTTTGTCCCAAGGCCAAAATCTACATTAGTTTATAATGGAACTTATGTGGTTAAAGTGCCAAATTTTTTAAAGGATGCAAATCTAAGCCATTTAGTAGTGTGTCATGCATTAGAAGAAATTGCGCCTATATATTGTAGAAATTTCTATTGTGCAAAACAACCCGGCACAAAGAGAGTTTCTAGTGACTATTTATTTTATTTGTTATTCCCGCGCATGAAGAGATTGCAGAGGTGATTTTTCCATCACTAAGTTTTACTAATTTCATATGTAGTGTCTAATAATTGAATTTGAATTCATATGGAACCTCAAATCTTTCAAATTGCAAACATATGAATTTAAATCATTGATCATAAAACTTACTAACGGATATTGGATCATGATGAGTTATATTAATATTTTACTATATTTATTATGATTAATATTATGAAAAACTCCAAATTGATACACTTGTGATAAATTTATATCAAGCTATTTTTTTATCACAAGAACCCTAAATTAGTGCACCTATGACAAATTTACCTTTCATTTATTTTTGTTACATTTTATCATCAAATTGCTGAGTTTGATGACACATGGTAATTAATAGAGATACTAGTTTAGGATTTTACCCTCCGTTTTATCGCAGATTTATCAGTTTATAGTTTTTCTTGGTAGTAATCCAATTTAAAGACAACTAATTGAAAGTAAATTTATCACAAGTATATCAATTTGGGATTTTTTGTGATAAAAAAAAATCAATTTTGGGTAAATCTATCACGTGCATATCATATTTAGAATTTTTCATGATATTAAATGTTTATAATAAATTATAGTTAAATAATAAAGAATTTCTTTGTAGCATCGTTAGCATGAGTTGCTCCAAACGAGAAAAGCCACCTAAATGTCAAACCGTTTTTCCAACGTTCAAAAAGCCGATGATGTGAGTTTCTCCAAACGAGCCTGAGGACCATTTTTGTGGCTAGGCTATTTTGCTTACAAATGCAAGCATGAGTTACTCGAGCATTCGGCTTCTAAAAACTCGTAATGGGTACGACTGTCACTCCGTCCACACAGTACATGGGGCAATAATTGAAGCGCAAAAGGCCGAAATCCCCTCCGACACATGAGAAAGAATGCACAAATGCAATAATTCGAACTCATTTTCACGTGTAAATAACATATGATTGGGGACCATTTTTGTGGCTAGGCTATTTTGCTTACAAATGCAAGCCGAGAAAGAGTCGTTTTACTATGATTAATAGGAATTACAAGATAATCAAATTGAAACATTTAAGCACTTAGTGCTCAGTGTGTTTTCCTATAATTATCATCACAAATCCTCTAAGGCTTTATTAGCATAACAATTTTTGGGTACCGTAAGAATAATAATTCGTTATGAGCCATAAATTCTTAAAAAATTGAGTCCAACAATAATTTATAATTATTTATTATTTAATTTTTGTAGTCCAAAATAAATTGTGATTCTTACAGTAAATTAAAGACAGACATGCAATTATTTTTCAATCCTCTACGATGAAAGGACAATTCGTAATACTTTTAGGAAAAGCTAATCACACACTAAAAAATTTTATTTACTGTATCTAACCACACAAAATAATTTTCTCCATCTTAAAGGGCGTATAATATTCCTAGCTTATGAAGCAAGGACACGTCTCGCCAATTCATACATGTAGACCATTCCCTTGATAATTCCATTCTCGATTGGATCTAGCCAATCGAGTGCAAATACAATGGATTAACCCTGAGCATCAAAGCCAGGAGGAACTAAATTCTGAAAGAAAACGTAAGTATATAATAATAGTAATAAATTGTTTAATATTTAATTTAGAAAGATCGAAGACCTATCACTACATCCTAAAATATCTAGTGGTGTTATTTACTTCACGAATGGGAGACAAACCCCGCGGACACAAACTTCTTTTCTTCGAATTTTGATTCTTTACTAGGAAAGATTTCTTCACGTCAAGACTTACAGAAAAACAACAGTTTAGGTGGAGATCGTAACTGTGCTGGCGCTGCCCACATCGCCGCCAACTCCCACGGAGCTCGTGACCAGGTCGGGAACATCCACCTCGCTCGACCTGGCTTTAATCGACCGGATCAACTCGGCTAGGGCCGATAGGGACGACCCGCCCTCGCTCAGCGCGGCGGTCGCGGCTTCTTGCATGGCCTGGACTCGATCCCTTATCGCTCTCCCTTTCTCCGATCGCATCAGTTCATTCACTCGCTCCTCCAGCTCATCCGCCGAGACGAGCCCATCGTCTTCCTCCGACTCGGTCACGGACAGAGCCAGCTTCATCTCCTCCACCAAGTAGGCCCTGTTCAGCCTCTGCTCGGCGTAGAGCGGCCAGGCCAGCATGGGCACGCCATGGCACACCGCCTCAAGCACGGAGTTCCACCCACAGTGCGTCACGAACCCGCCCACGGAGCCGTGGCTCAGAACCTCGACCTGCGGGGCCCACGACTCCACTATCATCCCCCTCCCTCTTGTTCTGTCCACAAACCCTTCGGGCAGGAACGAATCGACGCGCGGCTCGAGCTCGGCTAACATGCGCCGAGCCTAGTCGTGAGGCGGCGGGACCCGCACCACCCACAAGAACCGCACTTCGCTCCTCTCCAACCCGACCGCCATTTCCTTCAGCTGCCTGGTCGAGAACACACCCATGCTCCCAAAGCTCAGGAACTGCACGCTCCGGCTCGGCTGCGAGTCGAGCCAAACCAAGCACTCTTGCCTGTCGTCGCCACCTTTGGTTCCCCCGCCGGTAGCCACCAGTGGCCCGACACAGTATGTCGGAGGAGTGGCTCCGTCCGGCACGCAGAGGCCATCCCTCAGAGCCTTGAGAGCGCTGGCTTCAAACGAGTCGAACGTGTTGATAATGAGACCAGTCGATTTTGCCATTTGAACCGCCGTCTCCAAGAAATAGCTATAGACCTTGAGGCTCCGATTGCTGAAGGGCATTGGCATGTCTCGGGGCGAGACCGGAGGGAAGCCAGGGATCTGAATGGGCTCGTCTAGGTCTGTGAAGCTCTCGGGGCACTTCACGTGGAGAGTGGGAACGTACAGGAACGCGGCCAACCCGCTCGCGCCGAAGGTTACGTAGTAGTAGGTGGGGATGTTGAGGGAGGCGGAGACGCCGAAGGCAGCGTTGCAGAAGAAGTCGATGACGAAAGCTTTGACGGCGGAGGACTTGGAGAGAGAGACGAGAGCTTGGTGGAGCGTTGGGTTGTGGAGGCGGACGATTTCGAAGGCGGAGAGGTTGAAGTTGGCGGGAGAGAAGGAGAGGTGGTCGGAGTTGGGGAGGGAGATGGCGGGGAGGTGGTGGAAGGTCATGGACGGGTGGGTGGTGGAGACAGCGGAGATGAAGTTGGTGTCCGCAGGTGGGGTGGAGAGGAGGAGGACGGTGACGGAGAAGGAAGGGTGGTGGTCGAGGATGTGCTTCCCGAGCTCCACCATGGAGGGGAGGTGGCCTCTTCCAGGTGAAGGGTAGAGAAGGATGGAGCCGTCCATTTGGTTGGTCGAGAGTAACGGATGCGACGGCGGAGATAGGGCGGAGGAGGAGGCGGTGGCGGAGATGCAAGAGACTAGAGTGGTTGCGTTGCTGTTCGTGGGCAATTTTAGCACGTCATCCTTTTACGCATCAACTAGTGGAACTTAGAAGAGGTCATTTGAAACTATATATTGAACACGCCTCGTAGTTCTTCATAATAAAAACTCTTTAGCAAGAATAAAGAAAAAAATAATTTTTTTTGTTTGAAATAATTTAGCTCATGATAGATTGACATAATATATTTTTGATCCACAATCATATATTTATATTAATGACGCATGTCACGAACATCTGAAAATCATACAGATTAAGAGTAAGATTGGCCATATGAAATATTTACTTTACCTATATACAAAAGACTTATATGTAGCTTTGAATCATTTGGTATCCTTGGATTGACTGAAGCTTTCTATCCATGCTATTTTAATGGAAGAGGCAGTATTGTTGTTTACTTTCAGAAAGCACATGTTTGTAGTATTTATTTTTATAACAATAATATGTCAAATCTCATTTAAATTTGTGTTTTTTTTAGATATAGACTAAGGATGATTAGATTTATAACTACTAACTAGCAAATCCACGATTTCACGACGGGTTCGCGCTCCTTGATTGTCTTTACACGTAAAGGTTCCTCCCACGTTAGATCTTGTTACCACTACCTTCTTGATTTGATTGTTCAAGCGACTAAAACAAAGTTTCTAGCGTGTCAAAAGACGACAAAAAAGACTCTAACTAATTAAGCATATCCAAAGCTGACAAAGTATATTCCTTGTCAAGATAATATTCTATTTTAAATAGAAGCAAAGAGTGCTACGGTATTCGAATTTTTGAAAATTGAGTGCTTCTTATGCGTAAGTTACAAGAAAATATTTATCGAAATTCATATGCTTACACATTTTTTTCTTCTAAAATTGTCAACTTTATTAATGGGGGCAAAGATCTGGTGTCTAAAATGATAAAAGGAAAATACTTTGGCAACCCTTCCCCGTCATCAAACCAAACAACGGCCTATTATTCACCGACTAGTTAATTTGCTTGTGGGTTTTACGTTAAAAATGACAAGGAAGAGAGTAAAAAAATTAACATAGATAGTTCAAAAGATCAAATGTCCCTTGGCGTGCGATGCTATGAAGTTCTACACATGTCTGCACAGAGAAAACGCACAAACACTCACTTCACCCATTCTTGATTAGGCTGACGAAAAATCTTGCACGCCCTATAAGGAAGAATTCTCGCGTGCAATTGAGGAAAGAACAAGCAGTTCTGAAGTCCTTGTTTTGACTCTAAGTATAAAAAGCTCAAGCAAAGATTTCTTAGAATTGTGACTCATTTCGACAGCCCTATTAATACTAGCTATAGATACAAAAAAAACTTAATTACAAAGCAAAAATAACGTGGGAATTCTCTTGTTGGGTACTTGAATTTGACTCGTTCGTCTAAACACCCATTTATAGTGTGTGCGACCTATATTATAAACTAGCTTGATATATCCTTATATAATATTCTCATTAAGAATCCCTTTAGGGATATTTTCGCATATTTGAAGGTGAAAATTTCACTACACAGGACCTTTCTTTTCTTGCTTGTACGCAGTAATTAGAGCCAAGGTTTTGCAGTTGCTGTACTTATGCATGGAAAATGAGGATAGAGTAATGCTGCTGCACATACTCACATTCATATCAGAAGTGATTTACAAACTCTTGAAGAAAATGCAAATTGAGAATTAAGCAAGTAGGTCATAGGATAACATAAACTTATAGTTTGCCACGTCCAAGCAATTAAACAAATCACAACAATGTCATCACTTGCATCACTCATGAAGATGGTTAATGCTAGATATGCTAACAAGTGGCAAGTTATAGTGACCTTTTCAGTCAACAAGAATATGTTCAATAGTCAACTCCAGCCTGTCACGTAAGTTCAGAATCGAATTTTTGTAAACAATCTGAGCATGCTGAGGGATCAAATTGATGAGGGTGGTGATAGGCCCGAGCAACTTTGGGCCTGTAACAAGACTTTGGTCGGCCCAAGTTCGGAGAATTGGGGGGCGGTTTGACTTTGGCCCAAGAAGTCGACCAAGATCTATAAGGGTTTTTGTTGCTTCTTTTGTTCGAATGGATTTTGATGGCCTGAAGTAAAATTTGTTTTGCAAATGAAAATTAACGTTATTTATCATATATTTCTAAACATCAGCGGCAACGTGAAATTTTGCAACAGAAGAATTATAATATGCAAGAATCTATAGCAGAATAAATGTTCGAATCAATCGATTTCTCACCATTATGTAGGTTTATTCCTTATTAAAAGAAAATAAAAGACAAAAAACTACAATATCTATTGAATTATAAGGTAATCAATTGCAATATTTTGAGCACGTGAATCAATAAAGTGAGAACGAAGATAAGAAGGTAAATCCCCCTCACTCTCGAAAGCATAAACTAACACGATAGCATAAATTCCCTTTCTCAATAGCTTTCCTCATTTTGTCAAAAGTTTCAACTGCCATCTGCTTGGTGCGGAAAAAACGAGGAAGCCTTCTGTTTATATTATTTTTTTAGTGTCAAATATTTGTTTTTCTTTTATCCATTTGCTCCTCTCTATTTATGAATAATGAGATCTCCCAATTCTATATATTTCACTTTCCTTCTTTACGACATTCTCTCTTTTCTTTTATGTAACCATTTATTATCTATCTCTTATTTTGCTAAGAGTTAATGGATATCTTATCGTCATGACAATATATTACAAAGAAAAATTGTCGAATAACTTATAAAATGATGCAATGTTCTATTGAATTTTTTTCTTTGTTTTTTTTTTCTTTGGGTAAGAAAGGGTCAGTGACCTCGTAGGCCACCGGGCCATGGGCAAGGCTCACTCCTACAAACAACGAGGTCTTGAAGGCCCTTAGCAAGGGCAAGGCCAATGCCCAAATCTGACAAGGGCCTTCACGCACAGTTTAGGCAAGGCCTCCACAATGGGTGAGGGTTGCCAGTGACCCTAGTTGACACAAAGAAAAAAAAAAGGCAAAGCGAAAAAAGAAAATTCAAAAATTAAATTATATTAAAATTTTCAATTAAAAAAAATTACGAAATTTGTGCACATCAATAATGACTATATCACATAAGACAATCAACATCCATATTAACAATTTCCTACCAAAATTAGTCAAAAGAACTTAATTGATAAATTTTCAAAAAGTTTTTGAATTGAATTAGCATAAATGCAATAAGTTTAGGATTTTTTTGAAAATTTCACCCGTAAAAATGACATATAAACCTTTTGTCTTGATCAGTATATATACAAAAATGACACTATCAGACATCATTTGTTTGTGAAAACATTTCGTTATATGTGGCCACGGATGGGACGTTTTGAGTATGGAGTCATTTGTAAGACCCTTGTTTCAATTGTTGTCCCTTGCTGTTGTGGACTCGGTTTACATATATAACAACGTGACGTTGCTAGCTTATGCTTCGATTAGGACTTTCAAGCCTATGATCTAAGCTTTTACCTTTTGATTCCTTCAATCCATGCGCTAGTCCTTAAATTCGCGTGGCGATTGGGGCTGCACTTAAAGAGATAATGCGTGTACTAGCTGAGTGGACACCCGCTGGAGACAGTCCAACGACCAGTTCACGAGCGACATCGCGAGAGAGACCCGTGAACGTGCATCGATTTCAGGGAAGACAACAAAACAAGAAAAGACGGAAATCTCACCTTCGGACAAAAACATCATGAATGAGGAAGACGACTGCGCATCTTCTTGGCTTTTTCGCTATAGCTTTAGCTCTTCGTGGATCGATAGTGAACCCGTGACCTCAAATTCTTTAAATTCTTATAATCATGGAAAAATAAATAAATTGTGGGGTCATTTCTAATTAATACCTGACCAATAGGAACTTATCATTTCAGCTTAGAGAGAGAGAGAGAGAGAGAGAGAGAGAGAGAGATAGGGAAAGGACGAGACCCACCCGATCGTCTTGACAGAGTTGCTCTTGGCTTTCACAGGAGAGGAATAATTGCTGGACAAATTTAATACCTAATTGGGATCCACCACTTTCATGTCCACGAGGTGCAAATTTGCTTGTGGGGTCAACATGCAGATTTATGTGGTGAAAAGATTTTCAATATGATTACGATATTCTTCGAGCGTCGACATTTCTTGAGGTTTGTCCTCGCATGGACCCAATCCATCGTGAGCCAGGAGAATCTCGAGTATTGATATTGATGGTTCCACGTAAAATTTCACTAATTGCACAACAGACACGACGTAATAAACCAAATTACAACATGCAAAATCGACCTAACTTTGTCTTTGAATTTTAAAAGTTGCTCGCTTTTCCATGTCTACTGGATTCTTTGATCTAGCCATGGTGATTTATGTTTGTTCCATAAATCTGGTCCATGCAAAGCGTTTGTTGTAAGATTGATGCTTAAAAGGTTCAGTGAGAAACTTAATCCCGATAACGGGAATTGACACAAGTTATAAAGCAACGGAAGCAATTAGAGGAGCATATGAAGATCTGATAGTAATGTAAAATCGGAGAGCGAATAAGAAATAGAAAAGAAGAAGGGCAGTATCTTATTTTTTTCTTGAAGGATATAGATGATGAGTAAAGTAGAGTCGCAAATTTCACTTCTTTGATCTCGAAACCCTTCGCATCAGAACCAGCAACCAAAGCACGCGATAGAACATGAAGAACCCGATCAGAATGTAAATGTTCGTCCACCTCTCGCCCTCGTGAAGCCCTCGCTTCTGCAACACGTCCCTCCCGGTCACCATGCATGTCTTGTTCTCCTCGTACCAGATCAAGCATCTTGACACGAGGCACGAGTACTCGTTGATGAGGAGCGCGTCGAGTGCGTACTTGTACATGGAGAAGAAGTACATGAACAGCCAGTACTTGGGTATGCTCTGCTTCGAAATGAAGTAGCCTGAGAAGAGGAAGAAGGCCCCGAGGAATGCCGTCACTAAAGACGTCCCGGCAATGTAGTTTGGCGCAATGGAGCTCAAGAACAAGACGAAAGAGTTCGCCATCAGGTTAATGATCCAGATGACCAGGACAAAGTAGGCGAAGGCTTGCCATGAGGCGCATAGGCCAACAAGAAAGTACATCGAGGCCGAGTATATAATAGCCACGGCAAGCAAGTAGGGCAAGAAAACGAACGTGTTCGCTATCAAGTAGGATGAGAGTCGATAGACTCCGCTCGAGGTTTCTTGCAAGAGGATGGGCCTTTCGTTGATGAAGACGGGTAAGGCTTCGGTCGTGGAGGAAAGGAGGAAAGTGAGAGTGAAGGCGAAGAGACCAAACCTCTTTTCGATACCTTCCTTGTTGAACCCTATGTTGATGTAGATGGTGCCGAGGACGAGCCCTACGAGGAGGGCCTCGATGGTGTTGGTCAGGAGGAGCTGTCTCGTCCTGTAGATGATCTTCCACGACCTGTTGTAGAGTATCAAAATTTCGTCGAGCCTCGAGCTCTTGTATCTAATCTTTGGTATTTTGTGATGATGATCGGAAGGAGTACTAGTCTCGGAGCAATGAACCAGTGATGGAGGAAGTGACTGCGGAAACTGTGAGAGCGTCAGGGTTTTGTTGTTCTCTTGGAGCCGGTTCAGTATTTCCATGGCGTATTCAAGGGAATTAAGCTGAGGTGGCACAGTGAAGCCAATGGAGAGCAAGAAGCTTTGGAGCTCACAGAGCGTTCCATGGTGGACCACCGACCCTTTTGAGAGCAACAGAATTCTGTCAATGGTGGAGAGAATCTTGAAGTTCGGCTGGTGGATTGACAAGATCACGGTCCGGTGACGCGAGACGGCGATCTTCTTGAGGATCTGCATGACATTGAAGGCCGAAGTGCTATCCAGCCCGGAAGTCGGCTCATCAAGGAGGAGCACCGCCGGATCGTGGAGGAGGCTGAGCCCGATCGAGACACGCCGCCGCTCACCTCCCGATAGGGCATTCCCGAGCCGGGTCTCAGTCAGGTGGCTCAGCCCTAGCTCTGTCAGGAGAGTGGACACGACTGTTAGGAGCTGTGATTTGTCAGGGATGAGCAGCCGGGCGGCAAAGATGAATGTCTCGGAGACGGTGAGTAGCGGGAGGCATACGTCGTGCTGGGGGACGTAGGCCGAGAGTTTGCGGAATGTGGATGGGTTGATGGGAGTTGAGTTGAGGAGGAGGGTGCCGCGGGTGGGCGTCACTCGAGCCGCCAAAATGTCAAGGAGGGTGGACTTCCCCGCCCCGCTTGGGCCGACCACCGCAAGGATTTGGGATGGGTAGGCGACGAGGGAGATGTCGCGGAGGATGTAGGTGGGAGGGGATGGTTTTGTGCATGGTTTGAAGGCTAGGAAATGATGGAGGGTGTTTGTGATGAAAGTGTTAGACTTTCTGTACGAAATGGAAGAAGCTGTTAGCTCGTAGAGAGCAGGTTGTGATGGCGATGGTGTGGTGGATGGAGGCGGAGGAGATGGTGGCGGTGCTGGTGGTGAAGTTGAGGGTGGAGGTGAATGGTCTTCCATGGAGTAGAGTTGGTGGAGATGGAGGGAGGGGCGGGCACATGAGAAGGAGAGAGATAAAAGGGGAGGATTTGTGGACAATGATTTCCATGTGTCGTGTTTTGGGAGTATGATGCTGGTGGGGATATGAAAGAGATTGGCATTGAAAAGGTTCGAAGGTATCCACGCCAGATATAACTCTAAGGGACTAAAAATCTATAATTGGGACTATGGCCATTTACAATCGTCATGTTCCCCTTAAGTAATTAATCGTAAGACCAACAGAACTAGAACACCATGTGTCCTCTCAATTTCGTAAACTCAAATTGACATATGACCTTATAACAAAAAATTATGAGATTTGTGGTCACGCTACATTTCAGATGTGACATGTCATTATTATAGACTTCTAAATCCTAATAGTTCCATTGCTAGAATAGTGTCTTGAGTTTAACCCGTCGAACGAAATGCAATCATGTGAAAGTGAAAACCCGGATGCATGTGACTTGACCGTGTAAAAAGTTATATAACATTAAAAGTATTTGTGTAATTGTAACAATCACTTAACCTATAATGGAATCTTGTCCTAATGTCCATGTAGAGTAGTTCGCATTGACAAAATCACACAAATTTAATGTCCGATTTACTTTTTTATTAATTCCATAGTTTACATACGTAATATTTACCTTGGTTCCTCGATTGAACGTATCTGTTGCTATGCCTGTGAACAAGATAATTCAGCGTCGAAAAACTTGGATTGACTATATGCATGCATTGTTAAGAGTTCATCGGAAGAAGCTTATAAGATGACAAACTTGCAGGTCTTAAGACTACATCATTTGTACGAGATCTCATATGGTGTATGCTAACAAGGAGAGTAGAGAATATTTAATGCATTTGATGGCCTGCAAAAAAGGGTGTAATATGATGCCATCCAATTATTTGAGCAATGTCCTGATTGAGGTCCGTGACGAGAAAAAACGAATCATTTCTGCACCAAAATTCAGCAATTTTCTTCTTGACGTGAAGCTTCAGCACAAACGTACGAATTGGGATTAATTAGTCACATAAAATATGAGGCTTGAGATTCAGCGGGCCCAAAGATTAGTTGAGGATGCCCAGCAGCAGGGACTTAGAGAGAAAAATCCGAAGAGTAATGTGATCCCAGAGAGACGGGATGGGTAAACCAGCAAGAGGACAGAGGGGCGGCCTCGAGCCAACTCAGTGAAGAAGAATCATGTGACAGCCCATTTCAAATATTAAAAGCTCTTATTCCGGGAACAGGTTGTGAATCCACCACGAGAAATTGAGAATGCTAGGGTTTGAACTTTCGAACTGTGCCGTGACACCATACAAAAAGGTTCAATTCAATCATTTAAGTTAATAAGTGAAGCGGGGCTCTTCATATGTAAGTTATATTATTGTCAGGCGCTAGTTTATACTCTATTTGTATGTTCATATCAAATGAAATGATGGTGATGTGTGAACTATTGGATCGAGACATGATTGTGTACTATGTATTGAAAATGGCGATATTTCATTGGCTAGGCTTTATAGATAGGTTATATCGTTCGAAATTTTTTATTGGAAATATTCTTTCTCACTGATCACAAGAGCGGCACTTCACGACGACATTATCATCAGTTCGTAGCACATCCGTGACCTGTCCATGCTCGGCTGCGGTCCATTTGCCGTGAATGTCGCATCATTCGTCGACAAGTTGAAAAGAAAGGGCGAAAGCTCCTCGTCTGGACACGGGGAAAAAACGACCAAACAGAGACAAAACTTCCAAACCAGTGAGGTTTTCTTGGGGAAACAAAAGGAGAGAAAATCTTGACAAGAGAGTTCGAGAAAAACCAAAACAAAGAGAGATGATCCTAAGTCCGAAGGCCCAGAAAATGACCTAACATCCCTACATATTATGTTTGGTTCACTTGAGGGAGGTCCCAATGTTCATTGATAAGTATAGGTCGTATACACATGATTGCATTCACCCAATGGGTGAAGAACCATTCCGGACAATGCGTCCAATGCGGTATTTGTTTCATAAAAAATTATAATAAAAAATAAATATTTTTCATTTGCATGATGGTTTAAAAAATGTATTTTTCTTCTTGCCAATAGGGGAAGTCACGTTTCCCCCAATCTAAGCTCGTTATTCTCAATTCATTAAAAACGTTTTCCGTAAAACAATTAGTTTTCCATTATCCAAATACTATAAAGAAAAATAATTGATAACAGTATTTAATCTATTGCGAAAATAACAGTATGTTCTTAATCACAAAGAATCAAATAACAAATAATTATAAATTATTTCAAGATCCACTCCTACAAAAATTTATGACTTATAATAAATTGTTATTTTCATAATAATCTAGAAATTGTTATACTAGTAAAGCCTTACTGAAAAGTAGGAAAACAATTTTCCCATAACAGTTTTTCTTATTTGTCTTTTTTAAAGAAAATCGATGATTTAAAAAACACTTTTTCTAAAGATGATAACTTGGATTCCTTGAAATAATTATTCGATGAACAATGTTTTTGTTATCGATAATAATTAATTACGAAATATTTTCATGGACAATGAAAATATATTTCATTCATTCATTTTTGCAAATGATATTAGTAATCATCGTTAAAAAAAATGATATTTTAAATTATTTATTTTTTACAAAATAAATGCACCTTTTCTTTTTGGTCGGAAAAAAAAAATGATTTTAATGGGGGCTTGACGTGTCTCGTGCTATTGTTCGTATAGGTGATGCGAGCTGCATGCCCCCACACTGATGAAATGACGTTTTTCTTGCTCATGTATAAGCATGATAAAGCACGCCATAATCATTATTCTGTCATTAGACTTCTCCTGACTTAATGACCTAATATCGGCCTCCTTCAAGTCATTTTGATGAATTATTTAATGACTTTTCTTTTCCCATAAATAGTTTTTCTTTGCGCTCTATTACTTAGTAACCTAATATGCATTTTCCGGCTATTATTATATGCGTCTATAAACTTACATATAAGCCAAAATAGTATGCTGAAAGTTTCAAATATTTTGTACCATGCTCAGTTTTGTGTGATAACTTTACTCGATCATTTAAGTTCCTAAGCTTTCAAAATCCATTTGTTTAAGTTCCATCGGCCAATTTCTTAACAAAAATTGACAAAGTAGTCACGTTGGAGTGACTTTATCATCAAAATAATATGACATCGGCATTTCTGACAATCCAAGTTTCTGAAGTAACTTAAATAAATGTAATTTGAAAGCTAAGAAATTCAAATTTGCAGTATTGTATTAAATGCCATATAATTGGAAATTCTAGTATATATTTCACCATATGAGCCTGTGAATATTTCTTGGAGTTTTTCTTTGAGTAAAAAGGATAGGGAAGGTCAATAATTTCTGGATCGGTTGTAGAATTTACTGTGCGGGCATCAAATATAGGACCCAAAAGTACTTAATCAATAAATCTGGGGAATTCCAAACAACACTCCTGGCCCTAGATTCATCAGCCCGAATGCTTCTCCCCCTTAATTTGGCTGACTAACTAGTCAGCATAGGAACTAATATTTCATTTGTGAGGTTATGCATGGATTTACATGATTTGCCATGGTGATTGTTTTATGGTCATTAATCAAAGAATAGTAAATTAATTCGATTTGCTCATGCTAAGATCATCATATATTCCAGTAAATTCATCTCAGCAATGACTCATTTTTTTCCAAAGGTTGACATTTAAATTTTAGAAGAATGATTCCGTTCAATACATATGATTTGTCGAGTTTAGTCTATGATTTGAATTCAAGAACACGTTGTTTGCTTTTCCTGCTAATGTGAAGTTGAGCATGTTGACTTGTCCTAGAACTGAATGTGGGAAACGAACTTGGGCCCGTTCATTTTCCATCCCAAAGATGGGTTTTGATTGGATCCGAGACGGTACGGCCCACACCTCGGGATGGGGTTCTGAACTGGATTTAACATCAGGAGTCGTAAAATCTGTGCCGGTCCGATACTTTGGTCCTAAAATTTTCCTTCGTGCAATTCAGTCCTAACACTCGTTCCGATTTAGCACTTTAGCTTTTTATTATTGTCTTTTTAGGACGGCAAGTCCAGGTGGCCTTCTCTTTTATCCATTCAACACAAAGCCACACTTACGAAGGAATAATAAAAATTTTACTTGAGATTTTCCGTGCATAAAAAAGAAAAGTAGATTGAAAGAAAGTGCATAAAGTGTGTAAATTTTAAGATTTGAGTGCACAAAACAAAATTTATATGATTAAAATGCAGAATCGACCACAAGTTTTAGGGCTCCTCCATCATTATCTAATAATCAGAACCTTTATTCATAAGTTATTTTTCGGGTCCATATTTCTAGCATTATTAACCTTTCTATTATTTCTCTCAATTTAAAGCTTTTCTCAAGCCGAATAAATTTTTAGTTTTGATTTGAAAATTGCTCCAACCTTGCCGAAACTGGAGTATATGTCTCTATAATTCACCATCATTTTTTCCCTTAAAAGTTCCTGCAATTGATTGCTTCCTAAGAAGTTTTCGCACTATTTTTTTTCTTTTCGCCGCTCCCACATGTTGAATGCTGCTTAATCAACGATGCTTGCTTCGCAACTACTTCACCGTTCACCCTCCCTTTTTCTGCCACGCTATCTTTCCAAGATTTCTTACCTTGGTTTGAAGATATAGGAAAACAGAAAAGATGCGAATCCAGTTGGTGGACCGCGGATCATCTTTTTTTAGATCAGCAGAAATTATTTCACCGGATGCACCTAGGGCCAACTCTTGGAGCTGAAATCTAACTCTGTATTGTACCCTAGCTTAATCAGCCCTAATGAAGTTCATTGCTTGATAATGGTGAATCTTGGTTTTGATGTTGGAGTGCTTGAGAGTACGAAGTATACAATCAAAGGCCATAATCAATCAACCCAAGATAGAGGATGTCAGTCTCTTTCAATGGTCGCGATTGAACTTGTGAAAGATTGCAAGTTGAGAAAAACCCTAATCTCAGTTAGGAGAGAAATATGTTTAACACGAGTCAAGATTGATAATGATGTGAGATTTATGGGCACAAAAAGCTTCATTTCATATAATATAATATATTATCGTGTAGAACTCCAATTTTTAAAAATGTCTTTCTTTGTACACAAAATATATGCAAAAAACAATCTCTAATTCCTAAGAAAAAGAAATTGCAAATATTTTAGCTAGTAGCTGCAATGCTACGTTATAAACAGGCCTCGCATATTTTATGTTATTCTGGTTTTTCTTGGACTTTGTTTCTTCTTTCCCTCCTTAGTAATAAATAACAACAATTGAACTACCCTCCGATTGGAAGTTATGAGCCATTCGGATCTTCTGATTCACACACTCTAAAGAAGAAAAGTGACAAAAAAGGCAAAAATGGAAAATTAATGTGAAACCTCTTAGAGGAGCCTACTTTTTCCACATGGAATATTTCCAACTTGTGCGACCCACTTTAGTCCAAAGAGGTTGTCGAAATCATGTTCATTTTCCACGTCATCCCTCTTGATATCTCGGCTTTCCAACGGTACCGATCTATCTAGGGTTACTAATTTTTATCGAAAAACAACGTAAACCGCAAGGTGATTTCCCAAGTAATTATACTTTACTGCAAACTTTGAGGGCTAAAAGGATTACAAAGGGTAGCGATAAGGCAGCTATCCACGATCAACACAAGCACAAGTAGGCCCTCCACTAAAAGTGTCTTAACGGACCAATACACAAACCCTCGTATAAATACACCCTCGAAGCTTTTAAAATCTCGTCACATACCCTTTAAATCTCTCTGTTTCTCATCCCGCATTGTCGGATTGCCTCCAATATCAGAGAGAGCTCACAGCAGAGAGAAAAAGGAAAGACGACAAAGGCAATCTCAAACCCTTGAATTGTTACTCCAAAAACCAAGAAAAGAGCAATGGCCGACCATCTTCATCCTCGCCGGAAGAGAAAGATCGTCGCCTACGTCATAGCCGGCGTGATAGCACAGATTGCCATCATCCTCCTCTTCGTGCTCCTGGTGATGCGTATTCGGAACCCAAAAGTCCGGCTCAGCTCCGCCACTGTCGAAAATCTCAAGCTCAACACTTCGTCCACGTCGCCTTCCTTCGGCATGCAGCTCCGTGCAGAAGTCGCCGTCAAGAACACCAACTTCGGCCACTTCAAGTTTGACAGCACCAGCGCGACGATCTCCTATCAAGGTGCCGCTGTCGGAAGTGCCGATATCATGAAGGCCAAGGCGAAAGCAAGATCCACAAAAAGGATGAACGTGACGGCCTCGGTTGGCTCTAAAAAATTCTCGTCGGCTACACAGTTTAGGAGGGACGTCAATTCGGGGACATTGACGTTGAGTGGACATGCCAAGTTGAGTGGAAAGGTTGTGCTGTTCAAGGTTTTCAAGAAGAAGAAATCTGCGGAAATGAATTGCACAATGGACGTGGATACTAAAGCCAAAGTGATCAAGAACTTGAAGTGCAAGTGAAATAACAGGGATACAATGCATACTCGTTGTAATTTACTTTTTCTTAATTAATTTCTTTATTTTTCAAGTCAGTTCGATTCTTCGGTTTTTCTTTTTTTTTGTTGCCAATGTTTGCTATGCTTCTTTGGTTTGTGGAGAGGGATATTGTCGACAGGCCTCTCATTTGCACATCCTTTTCGTGACATGAATTTGTTGTTCTTATTGGATTGAATTCGGCTTTTAAAGACCATTTTGAATGTTCCGCATTGAGCTCGATATCTACTTCCTGTGCAAAACCTCACCGCCTAAAGTACTCTTTTTAGTTTTTTTTTTTTTTTTTGGGGTCCAATGCTCTTTTGGGTGTTTGATTCACATGAAACAAACCGAACTATTTCAACATTCATTAGCATCATCGATTATGCTAAACTTAGATGCATGTGTACATTGTGCAATTCACGTCATGTATTAGCTACTTTTTCGTTCATTGTATCAATCAATAAGTGCACAACATTTTATGTGGCATATATGTTCTTTATTTAGAAAAGGAAAAACTGTAGTACACATTCTTTGCATTTCTTTTCCCTCAACTAGTGTAATGGGATACCGTGAACTTAGAGGTAGCAAAATGGGTCTTAGACCCATGTATGACTTATTTAAATTATAAATGGTTCACTTATTTTTTGAAGAAACTAGTTAAATAACTTTAACAATTAAAAACTTAAGATAGATGGATCTTAAGTGGGTCTTAAATGGGTTGGATTTAGAATCCATTTTCAACCAAAACCTCACAATCTCTCACTTCCCTCTTTAACTTTACAAAAATATTTTTTTATAAAAATCGAAATTATAATTATTTTATTATTTTAATTTTCTTTTCTTTTTTCTTTCTTCTTCCTCCTTCCGGTGGCTGGCACGGCGATGGCCGGCATCGGGCGAGCTTGAGCTTGCCAACGTCGAGCGAGGCTTGAGGCTTGCCAGATTTGGCGAGGGGCGAGCTCAAGATCGCCGGATCGGCGAGGCAAAGGCCTCGCCGACATCCGGCAAGGTTCGCCTATGGCCACTTGCCGGCTATCATTGTGGTTGGCAGCCGGCTAAAGAAGAAGAACAAAAAAAAAAAAAAAAAAAAGAGAAAAGAAAATTAAAATTAAAAATTATATTCTTAAAAAATAAAAATAATTAAAAATTTAATTTAAAAAAAAATAATTAAAATTCGATTTTTTAAAATAATTATTTTAAAATTTATAAAAAAATGTCCATTAAATTTGTGTTGTATAAAATTATTTTAGCAATTCCATTTTTTTTTAAATATACATAAAAGAAATAAGCTTTCTTAGAAATAAACTATTTTAACAATACAATTTTATGACCCAACCCACCCGTTAAACGGGTCTACGTGAACTTTGTCATTGGTAGGTCATAGCATAAAAAATGAGCAAATAAAGGTAACATGCTACCGTTAGGTAATAGGTATAGATGTTATAACTTTCTTTTGAACACCATATATCACGATGCTGCTTTTCCATTCCAAAAGAAGATTTCCAAGCGGGAGCGTTATTCCCCATGAAAGTACTGGACCGGGGAGCGATGCTTTATCTTATTGTATACAAAGAAATGTTAATAAGATCTCTACACATCAATCTATCACTATCAGAAGACAATGATCTAAGAAGCAAGTTGATGGTCATATACTGTCGGTCTTTCTGGGTTCCCCACCTGGCCTGACCAGATTCACATGGAAAAACGTGAAAGCGGGCCCAATCTTCGGTTTATCATCATCACTAGCTGGACAGTGGCATCTGAAATGCTTTGCTTGTATTGGAGTTCAGAAAAATGGAAAAAGGAGAAACGAAAAAGTGCAGACATCGACATGCCATGATGCCAAAGCCCTGCTATACAGCAAAGCAATTATCCCTTCACAAGTTGAATCCGTAGATGCTCATGACAGTTCTCTGTTTTTTCCTCCCTTTATTTGTGCTTCAAACAAAGGTTTTGTACTCGCGAACTGCCGTTACATTTTGCTCTCGTAACTCAACCGATCCACCGTTCTGTAAGGTGCACCTGACATCAGCACGGTAGAATTAGAATTATATTCTTAAGAGTGCTCCCAATGAAGCTCATGAACACAAACCACAAGAAGAGGAACAAACTCCTTTTACCATTTAAGTCGGTCACTATCATCGTGGTGCCAAATCAAACTAATGTGCTCACTAAATAGGGTAGAGACTTTAGTTTTTAGCAAACAATCTTTTGCTAATTTGAGAGTTTCTTTTCTAGTAAAAGAGTTTGAAAATTGTCATTTATTGATAATTGCATGCAAATGCACTTTATGTCAATGGAGAGAATATTTTCTGGGTCGTGTTGAAGTTGAACATAACCAAGCAAAGTCGAAATGCATGTGGAATTGATGTGGATAAAAGGCGACTTCTGCCCAATTTTTAATAAAGCATCTAAACTATTTTTCACAATCAAATACCTCGAGTTTGCGAATTACACTCATCCCTCCGTTAAATTCGTGCACAGAACACACTAGTAGCCACTAATGGGGCCCTAATGTCGTTAAGTGACCGTCCGATGTGCTGACGTGGCCCCCACTTGTTCGCCAAGTCATTCGACTCTTCTTTCCTTCATTCTTCTCTCTGTGTATCTCCCGACCTCAAGACCACTGGCCGTCGCTGCCAGCCGGCAACGTCCATAGCCGTTGTACCTCCATCATCATCAACCACTCTCGGGGACCGCTGGCAGCGCCACCAAGCACGACCACCATCTCCACGACCACAAGGGTCATCACCTTCAACCGCCGCCGCCCATAATTACCATCACAAGGACGGCGATCCCCCCATAAGTTGTGCAACCTCTGGATCTATTGTGCAGAGGCCATGCAGCTCCAACTCGAATAGCCATTTGTGACTGGATTGTTATGGCCATTAGAATGCCGACATCGCAATGGTGGCAGTAGATGGATGAGACGACCCCAAGAATTGATTGGGGGTGTAACAAGAAAGAAGTGGAACAAGAAAAAAGGAAAGAAATTAAAATGGGAAAGAAAGAAGACAAAACAAAATTATGTGTTGATTTCGAAAAATAAAACCACACAGCTTTTTATGTTATTCTTTAGACCTCATGTACAATTCAACTAAATAAACATGACGTAACATAGTGCTATTGAGATATTACACTAATAATATTTAAAAAGTTACCTTACTCAACTGAAAAACAAATAGGTATTGGACTGTAAAACGAAGAATAATTCAGGTACTTATGATGTCAAGAAATAAATGCGAAACATGGAATTTATAATATTCCATACTACAAATTTTCCGTTTCTTTTTATTTTCGTGATTCTTGGCCCCAATGCTTCGTCCTGTCTAGGCTTCTTAATCTTCTGATGAGATGGGCTGAGCTGGGATGGGCTGGGCTGTTCTACCAGCTTCATGATCGTCGGTCCACAC
Source organism: Eucalyptus microcorys (assembly GCA_014182515.1). Classification (NCBI taxonomy): domain Eukaryota; kingdom Viridiplantae; phylum Streptophyta; class Magnoliopsida; order Myrtales; family Myrtaceae; genus Eucalyptus; species Eucalyptus microcorys. The sequence continues at coordinate 30,968,179 of CM024562.1, read as the reverse complement.
TTAAGAGGCCTATTTACATAGAAAATATATGTCAAAATCAAAAAGAAACTAAATCGAATGCATCTGTTAAAATGAATCGGTAATTCGACAAATCAGCTGGAAAAAATTGATGACCCTATAAAACTGAAAAGTTGACATCGGTAAAAAACAAAATGAAAAATGAAAAACAGAGACAGAAGGAAAATGTGTTTCCAGGAACTGGCAATCTCGTGGTTTTGGACCTGAATCATTTATGCTGTGAGGAAACTTGTATTTGACCTCTCTGCACTGTTCAAATGTTCCGGACTCAAGAATAACCTTCGGTGCAAATCTCCTATTCGATCGTCCGAGTAGACATATTATGACTTTACAAAACACCGATATCACATGGTATGCCAATGTGATCTATTGAGCCATAGAAACAATCAAGCAGCCGCTCATTATTATTAAAATTTTCGGTGTTCATAAAAATCCAACATATAGATAAATAAGGATAGGCACGAGGCTGGCATCGTGGTCATCATCCTCCGCTTGCCTCGCCATCGTCCTATGCAGGGCGAGGGTGCCTTCTCGGAGCGACTGTTGGCACTTTTTATTATAACAATTAATAAATACTTGTTCAAGGCATCACTTTTATATTACTTTGTTGTACGATACATGTGTGGATGCTAAAAAAGAAAGGTCGGTAGGTTGATTTTTACGAAATCAGATAAGCTCCGAAGTCTACACGCAGCCGTGCCTGTTAGGCGCAGCTGGTCATTCTAAGGATAAATCATTGGAACCCGACATTTCATGTTTCAAGGATGATTAATTGCGCAAAAAGAGAAATTTCCCCCAGCAGGGCAAGATCCACTGAACTGCCTCCAAATCACCCTCTCGTCCAATGAACCAGAAAAGATCCCAAAACAGGAACTTGCCTTTGTTGGGAGATGGAGGCGCACGATCCGAACAGAGGGAGGGGAACAGAACAGAACAGAACAGATCGAATGGTCTTCGGAGGAGAGCCAACTTTGGTCGGGCTTTTGTTGGGTTAGAACTCTGAATCAGATGCATTGCACTGAGTCTCTCTCTCGATCTTGAGGAACCCCACAAGCAGAAAGGGCGACTCCATGTCTGTGGGTTCCTGCAATGCAGTGAATCATCGCCATTCCTCGTCCCCCTCGAAGCGCTCGAGACCACTTTGTTTTCTCAACCTTCTCGGCCTCCTGCCCCTGCGCTTTCTACATTCGTATTTGAAAAATGGATGGACTATGGACTCGAACGAGGTCAACGAGCGCACTTTAGTTTAGGGGTAAGTTGGCATTTCTGGCAAGTTTTAAGGTTGCCCTGTTGTGGTCCCTATCAGTAAATGAGTTATTTATATGATTGGCAGCCAATGAAACTAGTTGAGGTCTCGTTCATGGAAGTGTTACTGGGTCGTCTTCTCAGAGGATCGAGCCTTTGAGAGATGTTGATGCCGGGCACTAAATCCTATAATTAAATTATCGATTTTTGACACTGCTGTTTCAGAATTTGATCTTATCGCGTGAGATTAGGTCCTCAAGTTCCAATACTGCACACATTTCTAAAAGGATAATAGCACAAATAATTCATAAATTTTAATTTAATGTGTGATATGATTACTAAATTTAAATCCTGAATTTTAGTCTAATGTTCAATGTAATTTCTAAACTTTTAATTTATTTAATGTAATCTATAGATTTTTAGTACATGTTCAGCGTAGTATCTAAATCATATGAGAATGTTCAATGTGATCGAGAGATTAAATTGAACATATATCATATTATATATGAAGCTAAAGTTCAAAATGATATCGAATAAATTAAAAATTTAGGGATTTGTATATTAAATAAAATTTCATGAATTATTTATATTTTTTAAATGGATGATCGTAGACGTGGGTGAAGTTTTTCTCTGGGAGGTGCCGCCAAAGCCATGTAAACTTTCGCTCTGCCTCTGGGTTTCTCACAGGAAAACAAAGTAAAAGAAATTAAAAAAAAAAAAAAAAGTGCCTTTGTGCAGATAAATAGATAGACACCGGATGGATGGTAGAGACACAAAGCTGTACTCCATTGACTGCAACGTAATGAAGTAATTGTGTCAGCGAAATAATCTCATCACATCATTGAAATCAAACGCCCGTCTTTTCTTTTCTTTTCTTTTCTTTTTCTCCGGTAACGTACTCTCACTTTTAACTTTTAATTTCTTTAGTATTTTAAAGATGAAATCAAAAGTTTATCTAAAGCTTCTGTTCATGAACTTTTGAATTCTGATGTTTCAGATTTATATTTCTTTTATTCGGACAACAGTTCAAAGTTGAATTATGAATGGATGAAAAGCCAAATAACATGCACAGCATGAAGGCTGCTAGTAATGCAGAAAATCAGCGGACTTTTTTTTAATTTGAACAATCGGGACCCTGATCCTTATGTTTCACATCATCATGAATAACGACTGTATACTTGTAGATTTTCATATCCTCTGGTATAAAAATTACACAAATTACTAGCACAAGGCAATGATTTTTTTTAAAGATTTTAGGGACTGATTAGAAAGACCTGTGCATGGGGCAAGAGAAAGCAGGCACAAATCTTGGCTGCCAAAAGATCAACCATCACTATTAACACTGCTCATTTACAAGCCAGCGTGACCATAATCGATCAAAGTTACAAACATTGACCGCTTTTTCCAGAACATTTACAAAAGCTGAGAAACTACAGCAGCACAAAGTCCTACACGCTCTAGCTCTGTTTCTCCTAAAGGGAAAACGAAGACTCAGAAACAGAGCAGAACATCGTTCCTATTTGATCTTCTGTCGTGCTTCTTGTATTGTCTTTTGGGGTATAGTTTAGCACCAAGCCAGCTTCGTAGTTGAAGCTCAGATTGAATCTGTTGACTTTCCATGAGAGGAAGGATCGCTTGCTGACCGCCATAGCACGGATCCATCTGCAAAAATGAATACCCAAACGCAAAGTGAGATCTTTTCTTTCGATCGAAGGATTAAAAATACAGGAAAAAAGAAGGAATCATTTTGACGAGACCTCTGTTGAATGTCAAGTAAATGTTCTGCTACAGTATTATTGTTATGTACCTCGCAAGGAATAGTATGATGTCTTGCAGTGCAAAATGGCGCCCTGAATCCCATCGTGCTGCTGATCCAGCGAGCCATCCCTCCTCGCCGGCGACAAGGTCGCGCTCGCCGTCGCCAGAGTCGCCGACTTGCTCTTTCCCAGCAGCTGCTTCGGCCTCACGCGAAACCCCTTCCCCAACCTCGGCGAAGAGACCGCCGCCGTCGCCGCCGGAGACGAAGCGGGCGACGTCAGCGGCGACTCGGCCGAAGGGAACTTGAAGGTTTCGTTGTACCTCCTGGAGATGCCCACGGACAGGGGCTTCACCAGATTCAAGTACTTCTGCAGCCCGTCCTTCGAAAGACGCTTCGAACTAGAATCGTCGGAGAACAAGCTCTCCACGAGCTTACCACGCGAAGGACCCGTGGTTTGTTTATTCTTGCTCTGGTTCTTCGAAGGGTCATCGGTCGCCGGAGGAGCTGGTTGCACTTCTCTGGGTTTGACAGCAAAGAAGACGTTGCTGCTGGCGCTCTTCTTGAGCTCTGTTTCCTCTGCCTTGGCGCTAGGGGCGGCCACGGACTTGGACCTGGACCTCCTGAACATCAGGACCCGAAGCCTGGGAGACGACTTGAGAAGCGAGATCGGAGACTGAGGCTGGGAAGCCGATTCCACTGGAAGGATCTTTCGCTTGGAGAAGGGAGCGGTGGGAGACTGGGACAGAGTCACGGCCGGTTTATCAGCCCAGAAATAACGCGAAGCGTCGTGGGTCTTCGCATCGGCCGGGCTCGTTTGTCTCATCCCGTTGTTGGACTTAACGAAAGCGGCAGCGCTGGAGTCCGTTCCGCCCTCGGAGTCGCTGTCGGTGACGTAGTGCGCGAGCTCCAGCTCGAAGAACTCGTCGTCCTCGTCGTCGGACGCGTAGTCCGTTCTCGCGGCGGAGCTACGCGTCTCGTCCGGCATTGCGGCGGCGGTGGCGGGTCTCCACAAGAGCCTAAGGAAAGAGAGAGCTTCCATGGCTTACAGGAAGGTAGAAAGGAAGAAGAATGGAACGGGGCAGAGGCTCTTCGACGAGAGATTTGAGAGCGGGTTTGGGATTAATATAGAAAGAGATATGGTGTTGGGACTAGAACCGTACATGCACTTCGACATGCATCGCTACTTTCCCGACATGTGAAACATATCCGAGACATTCGATCGCTTCGTACGTAAGAGTTTTTATATTATAAATCAGGGCGATTCAAAGGAAAGGACAGGGATTGCTGCTGCTGCGCTGCGTCAGAGCGATGTGGGGGGAAAGCTGAATTGCATCGCTGCGGCACGCAAGCGAGGCTGCTCGCCTGCTCCAGGGGGTTTGGGAGGTGGGAGGTGGGAGGTGGGGGTTCTTTTTTTCTTTTTTGGCCTTTTTCGCAGGGCCTGAACGGGTGTAGCCCAGCTTTCTCGGGCTAAGCAATGATGGCCAGCTCTCTTTTACAAATGCAGATTGATATTGACATCAAAGAAAAAGGATTTCCTTTGAAATGGGAATTTGAAAAATATATGGAATTTGGAATGTGATCCCGAAGAAATCATTTCTAGTTCTTTATAGTTAGAAAGAAACCATTTTACTCTCAAGAAAATTATATGCACATTGACTTTCGAACTATTACCGCACCAAATCGGCAGCATTAAAGTAGGGGTTTCATTTTGCTCAAAAAAAAAAGTAGGGGTTTCATAGATAGAGAAAAAACTGCCATTCATCTTTTCGTGTTTCTCATCATTTCGTGTTGTTCTACATGCTTGAAATATTCCGCGTACTTCTATGATGATTCGATGCACATTGCAATTCTATGTTGAATGTTTTGTTTCCATCGGAGCATAAACATGCATGATGGAAATCCACTTTAAGTTATACTCTATGTGAACTCCGGCGGCAAGTTTAATCGTTGCGAATAGTTACGTTATTGCAACTTTTTGAATATTATTCCTCTCATGAAAATTCATGTCGATATCAATATTTAGAGTAATGGGACAAATGTAATGTGAGACCTATGCAATATTCACGTCAATATCGACATTTAGAGAGTGCTAGACATCCCAAGTATTAAAATTTGATACAAATGAACATTTAAATACTAAAACTTCCAAAACTTAAGTATCAAAATCTGAGAAATATGAACACTTAAGTGCCAATGACAAGAATTTCCGACAAAACTATTAATGTGGCATTTTCCTACAACATTTTTTTATTGACGTGGCAATTATTTTAAAAAAATTATCCAGGTGGCTAGATAAGTCTAAAACGAGATTTTGCCTCAAAATTTGATTTTTAAATTAAATATTAATTAAATTAAATAAAATGATGTGGTATTTCTTTAAAAAAAAAATTATCCACCTAACACTAATTGTAGCTAGATAGCTAAAAATAATGTCGTTTTGGTCCAAATTTGGATTTTAATATAAATATTAATTAAATTAAATTATAAACTAAAATTTTTAAAATATTAAAATATTAAAAGATAGGGAGAGAGAAAGAAAGAAAACAGGGCAGCAAATCAATGAGGGCCATAGAAAGGGCCACTACCACACCATCATCACTAGAAAGGGCCAACGATAGTGGGGTGAGAGTCGATCGGGGCGCTTGGCCATAGCTAGTGGTCGACAACCTTGGTCGATCGCAGGTGACAGCTAGCAACAACCCTCACCCAATGCCTGACCATGCCTCAGCTAGTGATGTCCCTTGGCCCGATATGGCCAACCCTGCCCCACTTTCGCCAGTCCTTTCCGAAGATGGTCGAAGGTAGCAGCAAAGGCTATAAAGGCATTCACTAATTAGCTGCCTTGTTCTTTAAAAAAAAATGGTTTATTAATTTATTTAATATTTATATTAAAAATCAAATTTTATGGTAAAATGACGTCGTTTTGGGACAAACATTGTTGAGTAGACATCTAGCGAGCCGCATAAACTAGTTTTATTATTAAAATAATACAACATGAGATTTTCAGATTGTTGGAGTTAGCATTTAAGTGTCTAATTTTCAAAAAAACGACATTTAGGTATACATTTTGGAAGTTTCAACGCTTAAGGGCATGCATGACAACAATCCTATTCTTTTATTTTTTTTGTTGTTTTGTTCCCTATAATAAAATAAAAAAATTCATTTGATAATATTAATTAATTTTTCTATTCTTGGAGTAGAAGAGTGGCCATGAATAGATTTGGAATAGAAACTAGAGCTAGAAAAAAATAACTTATTGTTTTTGGAAACAATTTATAAACGTAAGTCATTTTTTTCTTTTCTTCTTCTTACTTGCCGCTTGCTGCCCCCCATTGCTACTGCCCACCAACCACCATCGCCGTTGGCTAGGAGAGGAGAAGAAAGAGAGGAAAAAGAGGAAAAAAAATTCTAAAAAATTTATTAAAAATTAAAAGAAATTCTACCACCAAACGCATTTATATTATTTTTCTATTTTTAAAATATAAATTTTGTATAGTTATCAAACACGTTATTTTACTCAGAAATTGTTTCGGGGAATAAAAATAAAAAAAAAATATTATTTCTGAAAAGAAATTATTAATCGGAATAAAAATGTTACCAAACAAACGAATTCTAAATGTCAATCCATACAAAAGTTTGCCACTTGAGGTATGCTTTTGCCACATTTAGAATAATGGGACAAATGTAATTCTGAGACCTGTACAATGCACCGGCATCTTGATATTTGCAAAGTAAAAAAAAGGATATAGGTCGAGACCGAGAGATTCGATTTACAAAATTGCAAATATGGGATGAATGGTATGGCTTCGAGGGAGAGAGAAAGGCAACATGAATCCCGTGGTACTAGACTACTGATCTAAGTCCAATTTGCTTCGTGGGCTGAGTCTCTTATTTTGGGCTGGGCTTCGAGCTGCAATTTTATACTGGAGCATTCCCAAATTCTTTCCTCGCGTGGATTCCCCAACCAAAAGAAATAAAAAAATAAATAGAGGCGCCGGTAGGTAGCTGGTAATCCATACTCCATGCGCATATAACATGAAAAATCCCCTATCCGATGCAGCCACGGTGGAAATGATGACATTGCGCGACTTACTTGATCGGTGATTCATGTATGCTACGAATCATTTTGATTGGTTTTGATGGTTTCTCATGCTTAATTAGGTATGTGATATCATGTCAGCATGTCACGTGATATATGCGTCGTATAAAAAAATAGATAATATTTTATACTTTTAGTTCTCGATTTTGCTGTCTCCATGACTAGAAGGCCTCTATCATCGTCTGCTAAACTTTGTGTTGCAGAGTGACGAGCGTGGCACCAGTTAAACCTCGAGCCAAGTCCAATTAGTATCTGGAGCTGAGCAAAGAGTGATGACGGGCGACAGGTAGAGCGAACGCGGTTGACGGTCCCCCCTGCATAATGATGCGTGGGCAACAGTAAAGGACCCAAAATGAAGGTACTCTTGCTGGTGCATATTTGTTGGCAGAGGTTGAAGAAGACGATGAAACCAGGCCATGGAAGGTGACAGAGAGCGCGAAAAGGGACTCATCAAACAATGTCACCTTCCTCTGACGTAATTTGTCCATGTCCTTCAATCTTGTTGTTTGACATGTGGAAGGACTCTATCATCACTTGTCCAAAACGAGTGATCGACAAAGGCGCAACGTCGGTTCAAAAAGGCGCAACGTCGGTCTTAAAGGAGAAAGAACTCCATATCAGCTGTCAATGTTCTCTTCTAATGGTCCAGGCTGGTTTCGTTCTGTTCGTACTCCGTGTTTCGTCTCGTACGACTTCGTGCCTTGCGGGAGAAGTTCTGACGGTTCGATTAGAATCCCATTTGCCTATCTTGGGCTAGCTCTTGCGTGACAATATCTACGGTCCTAATGCTTTAGCAGAAGATGGACATTCATGTGGGCACAATCATTACATTGTAATCGAATGCATAAGATGTGTAGGAGACTCTTTCAATAGACATTAACAAATAAAAGGTGAGTCGACTGAATGCTGCCTCGAAGGTGGAGGATTTCTGAGACTTAGGCTTCCGTCGAGAATTCGAGATACGTCGACAGGTCGAATAAATTGGCCTGTGCTTCTCTTCTGATCAATGTGCCGAAGATCAGAGAGCAATGTAGGCACATGTGATTAACTTGAATAGCATCGAATGTTACTGACACAGGACTGAGATGTTGATGTTCATGCTGCTCAAAGTAGAATTAATCACAGTCCAGGTCCGGCGCTTGCGTTGGACAGGGCAAGTTCATTATTATGAACATTTGGTACCCGTGACGAACATTATGCATTGCTTGTACAGGGTGAGATCAAAACAACAGAGAAGCATCGACACTATGTCAGTTCGTCCCGATAAATCGGACAGTCAGACTACTCAAAAGTATCAAGAACCTCTCTTACCAAATGACAATCATTCCGTCATCTGCATTTTCTAGTCCTGTTGCTGGAGATAACTTAAAAGTCGGGAAGAGCGAATGCGACTGCTTTATATCAGAATTACGTTTCGGACAGAGTGAATAGTTTCTGCCTTTCCCTCAATTCAACCATGTCACTCATTTTGCAACCTGGATTACTACATCCTGAAGGGCAATTTTGGAGCATTGCGTTTCGCTTCGTGCAGGGACGGGCATGAAGCAAGTTTTCATGATTTAATCTCACAAACTAGTCCGACTGAGATTAGAGAGAAACCGATAACACATGATTAGTAAAAGACGAGTCTGCTAAAGAACATGGCACGGCGAGTAGGATATTATCTTTTTTAAGTTCAGTCCAAAGATTTTTCCTCCATTGGGAAAAACTACAAGTACAAGTTCCAACCATATTCTTTCCTCCAAGAGTTGGAGATTCCCACGGCGACCTTCCGTTAAAGCTGGTCGGACGTATCTCGTTCTGCTTTCTTTATCTCCAGTTGGCCTTTAACTGTCTTTCATCTTTTACCTCGGTCCATCGCATCTCTTCTGAGGAACCTTCCTGGAAGGCCATTTTAGCCTCTTCTCATCTCCCTGAAAAAGAGGTCGAGAATTGATTTTGGTCATTTCCTGAAGACCTCCTAGGACACAAGCATAGATGACAGGGTGACGAAGGATAACTGGCGCGAATTCAGTACTCACCAATGGATCTTTTACAGTGGAGAACCGCCTCATAAATGGAGCTTTCTGAATCGCAAGACCTCCGCCATTCATCTGCAGAGTAGGCAGAGCTTATCCTGGGGGAGCACTCGACCGGATAGACAGAGTTCTTGATTGCCTGACTTTTTGCGCTGCGAGTTTCCTCTGCTCTAGGTCCCGTCCCACGTCCTCGCATTATTTGAACGAGCGGCCTGAACAAATGCAAGTACTTCCGGAATATCCGCCGCGATAATTGCCGGCACTGCCTCAAGGATGGAGAACGCAATTTACTCTCGGGCATCGCGGTTCTCTTCATATGAACTGGAGGAGGAGGGGAAGGAGTTGGGTTGGAGGCTTCGCAGGACTTCAGCTTCAATGGATCAACGAAAAGTGGCAAGACATAACCATTGCGAAAGACCTCATCGGCGTGAACACAAGGCAACGGAGGTTGCGAAGTCGGGAAATCAAATTTGAAATCATGAGAGATGGAGTTCCTGCGGAAGCTCTTGGAGGAAGGGAATCTGGGGTCCATCTCAATGAAATAAGCTTCTTCTGATGCATCAAGTGAGGTCCTGATGGAACCGTCTGTAATTTCTGCAGAGGGATTTCGGTTCACTAGCCAACTATAGGAAAAGCTCTCAATGGAGAGAGGCTGGGAAGCTTCCATTTCCTCCTTTTGGTCAGTCTATCTGGAAACGAAGAAGGAAGTGAGAAAGGGATGTATATATAGAAATGAACAATTTCACAGGCCTCTTGCAAACTAGTTGACTCCCACCTTCTGCTATATATATAGTGAAACCATACGCCTGTTTAAATGGTCATACTAGGATTAGTATTTGCGTGGTTGGTAGCATGATAATGAATTTAAAGTTTTGAAAAGAAGATAAAAGGAGCAAGAAGTGAGCCCTACAATCACTCAAAAATTTTCACTATGGTACTTTATCTTATTTAAATATTTTCTTCTTTAGACTTCCCAAGCAAGATGCTTCCTCTTTCTCAGTAATATAATTGTGGGAGCAGAGTTCAGAGGACACATCAAAAGTAAAACAGGACAGATTCTTAGGTTTGAAGCTGCAGCAACAGACCAAAGCCACTATTGAGATTAAGCACCTCCATGATCGTGTCTGCTAATGTCTCTTCGGAACCCGTACCGATTGAAATAAAAAATGTGAAGCTGTGCCCGATGGAAACGGATTCATGCATCCTGCATTAATCTACTCTAGCAAGCCTCCATAGCTACATGACCACAGAAGCTCCTAATAGTGGACAAATTTGCTGATTTCGCCTAGCATGCCTTTGTTTTCCCATCATTATTTTATGCTGCGCTCTGCACAGTACCATTTCGCGCCTGGGTGGTTATGGCCGACCCAAGAAAAGATAATCCTGACTTCTGATGTTACGTTCTAACAGTTTACGCGAAACCCATTACGTATTCGGCATGCGAGCTCGTGCTTATATTCTTCTCAGCTAAAACCAAAGCATGCAATGCCAAGATAGCCAGCATCACGGTTCTAGATAAAGCCAGAATACATCAGAAGACTGTAAAACAGTTGAAGCAGCAAAAGTATGCTTTTTGCGGAACACCCTGAGAATACGATATCGACTCTTGGTCTTCTTCGGTTCTCGTATATCCTATCAGGTAGCTGGCACTGAATTATAGTTCCTTTTTGTAACAAACTTTCTCGGAGAAGCCTGTCAACAAATCCATAGCTCGGGTTAAACCACCCAACCTAGGCAGGCCATTATCAGGTGAGATTCAGGTACGTGTTCACAGAGGGATCGAACCCTTCACTTGGGACAATGGGTTGAATTCCACACTACCCAGCCACAACTGTCGGGCAGACAAGCACGACAATGAAATCATTAAGACATAGAGAGTAGCCAGCCTAAGAGTACTTTTAAAATAAGCATTTCAGTTAGAAAGCATCGGAAGATAATGGAAATATAACACTCAAGTGATGTCGGTTTAAGATATAGAGAGATGACATTATTAGCCAACACATAAGACCTGAAGAAAGAAACTAGGGGATAAAATATCAGGGAGTTTCAGTGGCAAGGAAAACTCAGGCATTTGCATCCACTAATGGCCGTGTTGTTTATGAGAATGGAATCTTCTCAAAGTTAAATGCTGGGAAAAGTTCCGTCATTATCATGTAAGCTTAACCTAACTATACCATTCACTAGCAAACTACAAATACAAGACAAAAAGGCAGACAAAGGGTGTCCCATGGTTGTCGGCAAATGACATGGACATCAACCCAAATTTTTCTTTGAGGGCAAAAGCTTGAGATGGAAAGAGACGTGAAAGGTGATAGGCCCCATCTGCCCTCTCTTTAAAGGACACCAAGCAACTTCAAGAGAATCTAAAAAACTAAATAGAAAGCAGCGCACTGTTTCAAACAGAATGTTTTCTCGAGTGTGCTTGATTTCTTCACAATCATGAGGTAATGAACAAGCTTAACTAATGCATCACCAGTGTGACTTAACAGTGAAAATCACGGAGAGAATCCATCGGCGATATCCTCTGTTCATAAAGTGAAGTTAGTTCCACGGAGCACATAACACAGAGACAGTATTCCAAAAAGCTCAGATTCCTTTAATAATTCCAGGACCTGCCCATCTCTACATCAATCTCAACACCTTAGTACCAAAGAAGATTCCACAAAAACAACGAAATCTAACAAGAGAACTAGAGAGTTCTGGAGAATTGCTACTGATGGATGAAAAGAAAATCCTACAAGAAGATTTTTCTAAGTTCAACATCCTCAGTCCTCCAAGCCTCTACTAAAGGAGCGCTATTATTCCCTTTGAACAAGCCCTTCTTTTCCATTTCTCCGCATGACATGTCATGCAGCATGTTTGTATGTGCACGTCGGCAGGGAAGAGGGAGTGTGAAGAAGGTAAGTTAGAAAGAGAACTCAGGACTTTCCCACCCCCAAATAAACAGAACAAGAAATCAAGAGAAGCAATGTAATTAGAAAAAATGATGGCAATTTTCAACTAGCTGGTCAAAGAATATACAGTTTGAGGTGATATTATTTCATCAAATCTAAGAATACAAATGCATTCCAAAGGCTATGCAACACCATCGATGCCAACAAGTTCCTTGATCGTGCGAAAACAGCACCCATCACCACTCCTAGGAATATAAGCGGAAGCATCCTCTGCATATTGAAATGAGCCAAAGCAAAAGCCAATGAACTCACCAAAATTGAGCACCATACTGGCATGTACTTGGTCAAGGAAGGTAGAAGAAACCCACGGAAGACAATCTCTTCCCAAATTGGGGCACATATTGAAACCACCACAGCATAAAGGGCCATGGCCACGGGGTCCCGTGCAACTATCGATTGCTCAACAGTGGAGACTGTAACTGGTGTAGAGGGAAGAACAGGCAACAAATTAAGGTTGACTTGAGACAAACGGTTTACAAGCGGAAACATAAGACAGCCTAGACCAACATCAAAGTGCCATTTTCCTTTAAGGCTGAACCTAAACCAATCGGATGGAAGGGGACAGAATCTTGCAAGACAACGATGGAGGATTGCAATTCCAGCAAGACCTTCTACTACATCAGTCAAGAGGCTGTACAGTGCTTGGCCTCTGTATGTTAGGGTTTCCTTTCTGAACCCTCCCATGTGAGCCAGGAAAGGTATAATCCAAGATCCCACAAACCAAAATGATGCAATCCATAGAAGCATTACCTGCAGTACCAAATAGCCAATCCAACATTATAGTCTTGATTTAATTCTATAATATCATTAATTTCCAAGTTACAGAAGAACATTATCTTATGTACTTTGATGCATAAGCTCTGATTGGACACACAGATTGGAGTTGCGCACTCAAACCCCCTCACAGACAAACACGGGGAGAGGGAGGCAGGGAGGGAGGGAGGGAGCGAGAGAGAAAGAAAAAGGGGGGGGTTGGGTGGCATTATCTTAAATGTAACATAAGGCTCATGCACTTCTTAATTTTTCAAATATCTGGAGAAATAGAGTTCCATGACTTTTGGATCCAGCAGACTTCATCTCTTGTAAATGATCTACCCACCCCTCAGGTACCTTATTGATACCAAAAATAAAAACCAGAAAAAGAAAGAAAGAACGAAGAAATACATCCACTTCAGTTTGGGCTACAATGAACCACCACGATATCATTGAACCAAAAAAATACTAAGGTTGATCCAACAAAGACCATTTTGTTGATCCGACAAAGACCATGCACCTATGCCCTTATTAAATATTTCTTTCTTTCATTTTCATAGTCTCTTCCATAGCAGAACATGCATCACAAATGCTCATGTGCACATTGAAAAACCAAAAGCTTGTAAACACAACATACAAAAGGACCAAAGGTGCTACGTTGGTGCTAAAATATACAGCCCCCTCATTGAAAACACATTTATCAACTCAGCCTATCCAACATGAAATGCTGTCATATTCAATATTTCCAAACGCTAATGGCTAAAATCCTTTTGCACAGTTTGCAGCTTTTCACTGGAGGAGAAAAAATGACAGATCATAAAATGTAACTCATAGGTTCAAACAAGGTAATTTGTAGATGACAATTAAGTTGAAGACTGCCAATTTGTTCAATAAATAACTTTACCACATCCAGAGAAATCATAATAGACATTTACAATATAAAAAACTATTGTAGACACTATTCATGAAAGTGTTGAAGTCCAAGACAGATTCTCTATAGGATATCACATATAATATTAAACAGTGACAAAGATACGTATATATCAAATAAAATTAATAGTAGCTATAGTTGGGGAAAACCTGCAGAATTGTCTCTGCAGTCCACGGCACTGTCCAAGGTTTTGCTCTGAAAATTGCATCTCTCACCTGAAATACAAAGAGCATCTGAATATCACATGCAAGACGTGATTTATAATCACTTTTGAACTACTCCAAAACCGGAGTTGCAAAAAATATTTGTCCAGATCTGCCTTCCCTCCTAAAGAGAAGCATTTTTGTCAAGATGCACAACTTAGCTCCAACACTTAAGCTATCATGCAAATATGACCACAATCATAGGCCACTCACAGCTTAGTAACATTGAAATTGTTTCAACATTAATCATATTTGCATTGATAACAACAAATTAATCATATCTGCAGGCAGCTCTTCACATGGGGATATCATAAACTATAGAAGGCAATAGTTGATACTCATGACTGCAAATCCCATACTCAAATGGGTGCACAGGAATATAATCATAGCCATGTGTGTCACTCAGACCATTGAATTGGCAATGCACACCATCAAGAACAGCATTCACTGGCCCACGTAACATAGTCCTTGATATCAAAAACAATAATTGACCACCAGTATCATGAAGAAGCCCTTCCCATATCTGCATCGAGAAAAAGTATTACCTTAAGGATGCTCGAAAACCAATTCTTCTTCCCATTATTTGATTGGTCAAATTCATGGTTCTCTAACTTTTCCAACCTCTTGTCTTCCACTGACTCAGAATCAGGACTTTCTGATGCAAATTCATCAGGTCGAAAACATGAAAATCTCCACCTCTACAAAACAAGAACCACTAATGAGGTCCAATTATGAAACAACAAATACACTCTACAGCTACTCTAGTTTTCTCCAGTTTTTCTTGTAAAGGCTAGAAAACTCTAAAACCCCAAAATTCGAAGTTATAGTAAAGTACCTTCAGGGTTATGAAAAATCAGCCATATAGTAGCTTGAGCCTAATATGAAGTAAATCCTTCCTTTGGTGCAATGATGGAAATGGCGAAAAAAAAGGTAGTGCAACAGGACAATAATGCTTCACATCAGGCCATCTTCAATTAAACTAAAGACAGGAAAATAGTTGATTCCGACGATATCAAACAGAACATTGAGCTGATAACTTTCCATATTTCCATCGGTTATCATTATCAATTCTTCCTAAAACCAATTAAACAGTACGAAGCCATCTAATTCTCCACCGAAGCTCATGCGAATTCCACAGCTATCGAAGCTAAACCACATAACTCTCGACCCGAGCTCGACTTATCATCATCAGTTCTTCCTACCACCCACTAAACAGCAAAAACCCATCTAATTCAGTACTGAAGATGGCGCAAGTTCCGCAGATAATGGAACTAACACTCCGTAACTCTCAACCCGTGCCCGTGCCGTTCAAGATATATAACAGCTGACTGAACAAACAAAGGTCCGATCTTCAGCCAGTCTACAAGTACTAAGCTCATCATAGCTCATCCGCAGCTACAAGAATCGCGGATTCAACAACAATAACCGCCCGCGAAACGGGAATTACCGAACTTTGGAGAGCTTTACCTGCTTCGAAGGCTTGTGGAGCGAGGTAGCGAAGGGCGAGCGGCGAGCGACGGCGAGGGAAGTGGCCGCGGAGCGCCGCCTCAAAACCCTAAGCCGAGAGGCGGAGGGAGAGAGGAGGAGGGGAGGAGGAGGAGGAGCGCGAGAGGCGGCGCAGGGGACGCAAGGGCGCGGCATCGAGGCGAGCACCGGCGGATTCGAGGCGGAGCATGCATCAGATTGGAAGCGATGCTCCGATTCCGAGCATCGGATTCGGCCCGGCACGAGAGAGAGGGGGAGGGATGGCGGCGAAGAACGGTTGGTCGACTGCTTGCTACTGCTGCTGCGGCTGCTGGTTCGTTCGGGCACGGAGGTGCCGTGCAGGTGCGGGGGTCGTGGCCCGGTGACAGCTACGGCGTCGTCGTTGTTGTTGTCGAGTGGCAAGTTGCGAGGACGAGACACGGCGAGGTTCTAATTTGGAGTTTGCAAAACCAGCCGCCTAAATTGGAACTGCCCAATTTTTAAATTTTTTTTTTTTTAGTTCCAAAAAAAATAAAATTGAGAACTGCTCAAACCAGACTGAATCGGCTAATTTGACCGGTTCTTAAGAATGTCAGTCTAATAACTCCCATTTCTTAAATGTAGAATTGGTATTCGAACAATACAGTTCCCGATTTTAAAAAAGAATCAAACTGTATCGGACCGTCTAAATATATATTTTTATTTTCTTATTTTTTTAAAAATTAATAAAATGTGAATTAAACACTATTTCGATATGATTTCAAGTTTGAAAAAAAAAAAAAAAAAAGGTAATGAAAAAATAAATGATCAATTTCATTGGATCAAAATCAAAAATGAATTGGAAAAAGGTGCGATCCAATTCCTAATTCAATCCTCAATTTCGATTTTTGAAAACCAATTTTCTTGGTCCCTACTTTAAAACCAGATTGGATCGAAAATTGATCGCCCTCAATTTGATGCAGTCTTTCTCTCATTGGGGAAATGCAGGCCGTTTCATCACCACCGCTGAAACGGCGTGTCGTAGAGCATTTGCTGTTTCCTATAATTCCTTTTGCCAAGAAATAACTTAGCTAAAGCTAATTAATTGCCTTATTTTGTGTCCCCGTTTCCTTAGGACTCGTACATGTGGTCATAAGTACCGAGCTTTTCTTTTCCCCAGAAGAATTGGTGAGCTCTTAATACAATGAATCGAATAAAGAGAAAAGAAAAAAACTTGCATGGATGTGTGTGTACGTATACAAATATATTTCATTTTGGAGGATAACATCAATAATCCATAGATTTTGGTCCTATGCATAATATTATCCATAAATTTTTAATTAATTTAATATGGTCCCCGAGCGATTTCTTAATATTCAATGCAGTCCTTTTATTTGATCAAATAAGGAAGAAAGTCGCTATAAGTCCCTAACTTCCTAAACTATTGCAATACGTGCAATCCAATCCATAAACTATCTCCGATTGTGCAATCTAATTCCTCGACTTTTGTTCTATTCAATCTAAATCTAATTCCTCAACTTTCTATAACAAACTCAAATCAATTATTCGATACTATTCACAAGCTCTCATAATTACACCGTTACCTGCCTCTTTGGAATATCTTTATATTTCAACACATTTCTTGAGCCAACAAAGAAAACTCCATTTTGATTTCCTTTTGATCTTTTTTGTTCTTAGAGAAATTACGATAGTTTTATTTGAGCATATTTAGCCAATACTCTCTATGATAGCAAAAGTAAAGCCTCGAGTCATAACGGATTGATAATCTTGTTATTTTTAGTCTGGGTTTCCGTAAAGATGTCTAGAAATGATATTACTTTATCTATATCTTGTTTTCAATTTTTTAGATAGATACAAATTTTAAGTTTTTGTATTTCGTGTTTTCTTGATTGAATATAGTTAAATTTGTATATTATCAAGCACTAAAGTCAATGATCCAAAATTAATAAAAATGAAATCACGTATGCCTCATTGCCGCCTCCACTGGAAAGCAAGAGAAAATTAGCTTGAGTGAATGGCTTATCACCCAGCACATGGGCCTAGGGGTGTGCAACCGGACCGGATCAACCCGGTTTCCGGTTCGGCCCACTCGGAAAATAGGGTCGGGAACCAGTTCCCAAAGTTCAGACCCTATTTGAACCGGTCCGGAAACCGGTTCCGAGGGAATACCCACCCGGGAACCGGATTGACCGGACCGGTTTGGGAACCGGTTTGAGAACCGGTTTTTGGGCCCCAAAACAAAACCCTAGTCGTTTCTAACTTTCTATCTTTACTCTCACGCAGCACACTCGTCGCTCTCAGCCTCTCACAGTCTCACCTCCGCCGATCCATCCGAGCGGAAGCAGCATTGCCTTCCTCCAGATCAGCGCCCCCATCTTGGTCCCGGCCATCCTCGCCACCCCGGCGCCGTCGGCCTCGCTGCTCGAGAAGGCTGGGTGCAAGACGTTTGCGGGCCTCCTCGTCTCGACACTGGGGTCGACTCCTCACGGGTGGCCAGCACGGTGCTCAAGTCCACCCCCGTCGCGATCTTCACCGTCGACAGCGTCCTCCTCCCCGCCGAGCTGTTCGGCAAGTCCCCGTCCCCCGCGCCGGAGACGTCGCTGGTAAGCACGATTTTTACTCTTCGTCGTGAGTTGCCGGCTAATTAGTTCTACTTACCCCCGCGCCGGCGCCGTCGATGTTTGCTCTTTTGATTCGTTCTGGTATTTTAAGAAGATATTGATCCGTCAGACCGTTCTTGTATTGTGAGTCTGGTGTTTTTTTTTCTCGGTGGGACGGATCTTGAGAATTGGTCAGGAGTTGAGCGAACGAGCGAACGAGCATTTGAGGTTGAAGACTGATTGGCGATATGTGACTTCATTTTTCGTTTTTCTATTGGCTGGGAATAAGTTTTGGGGAAAATTGAGGGGCAGCTTCTGCAATTGCTCGTGTAATGGTGCCCAATTTACCAATCTGCAATCTGCCACCAGTGATTATTTTTGAGAAATGATCTTTCTTGGCTCTTCTATTCCAGCGACCCATCGCTCTCGAAATCCAGTGGAAGCTAGACCCCCCGCGCTCCAGGTCTATCACCACCACTACGAGTGCTATTCGCCGGAGAGGAAGTGGAGCGAAAGAGAGATTTCTGCTCCCTCTCGGTTTCTTCACTGAAGCATCGAGACTCCAAGAACGAGAATACTCTTCTGCATACTCTCGATTGAACCTACGACGTCGACTCCAGTCCAATCTTCAGCAGCCGCAAACATTCGAATCTCCGTCGACCGAGGCGCCTCCACCTCTGGTCGCTTTGAGCTCAGCCAGGTCGGAGAGATGAAACAAAGTATTGACAGAAAGATGCCGAAGTTGCGGCCCATCGAAGCCACTCCTCCCGAGCTTCACTGATCGCATTTCCCTATTCTGCTCTGTTTGTTGTTCGGAGATCTCGAAGTGCCTTGCACTCGCTTAATCCTCCTTTGTCAGGTCTGATCATCATCGGTGACACGCCCGGGACTCCTTTTTGTAAGTTCAACAGCTGATCGCGGCTGCAATCACACATCATCAAGGTAAAATTGCTACTGTTTGTGTGAAAATCGGCCACGATTGAGGGTCTATTAAGGATTTAAGCTTGCTTCGATGTTGTGATGATCTAAAAGTGAAAGTATGTTCGATGAATTTTTAACCATTATTTTTCTGGCCATGCAAAATTTATACCTTTGAAATCTTGTCACGGTTTGGCTGCAGGATGAGATGTTAAGACAGAGATTCATGGTTTATAATGGAGTTAGCTCAATTGATACGTCAGTAATAGCTACTGAGTACATGCCTGCGTGTAAATGGTTTCAGTATAGACTCCAAGCTCATGAAGTGATGATGCTGAGCACTGAGATTGAAGATGGGATCAGTTTAGATGACCGAGAAGTGAAGAACAGAGTTCCTTGTATAGCATTAGGTTGAGTAAAATTTTGGAGTTTTCCTTTGTGTATTTCGTCCTTTACTTCTTCAAGGAAAGTTAGATTGTATGCGGAGCAAAACAAAAAGGGAAAATCAAATCGTAGGTCTTTGAAGTCTTTCTCGATCTTTACTAGTTATGAGCGAACTAAAATCCTTTCTTGAGCCATCTGTTAAACTTGATACAGCTGGCGAAGTTTGCTTACTGCAGTTTACTAGCAAGATGTGAAATGTGCACGTTCAAAAAAATTTTGTAAAACAGGTTCCAATATAAACAGGGTTAACCCTATTCCCGGATCGGAAAATTAGGGTGGGTTGGAAACAGGGTCTAATGCAAACAGGGTAAGGAACAGGGTCCAAAAAAAGAGAACCGGTTATAATAGGGTTGGGAATAGGATCCAGGTCTAGATCCTACCCACCCTAGACCTGATCACCCCTACATGGGCCCTAATTTTAGTAGATAATTCTAAGACTTTGCTGGCCCATTTTAGATGAGCTTCCTTCGTTCATCGCCCCGCTAGCACAATCAAGTGATGGATTGGATCACGAGAGCCCATCGAAAAAATCCCTTCTCCCTAGTTGGCTTGCCAAGCTTTTTCAACTCTTTTGAGATTTACTTTGTTTAGACTCTTGTCAAACTTGTTCTATCGTTGGATCGCTAGAGCCCATCCAAAAAGATCCCTTCTCCCTAGTTAGCTTGCCAAGCTTCTTTTAACTCCTTGGAGATTTACTTTGTTTAGGCTCCCATCAAACTTGTTCTACCGTTGGATCATGAGAGCCCATCAAAAAAAAAAAAAAATCCCTTCTCCCTAGTTGGCTTCCCTAGCTTCTTCAACCCCTTTGAGATTTACTTTGTTTAGACTCTTGTCAAACTTGTTCTACCGTTGCCTATTGATGATTGAAATTGGTTTGTTTAGAAGAAGAAGAAGAAGAAGAAGAAGAAGGGGAGATTGGGATTTACTTTGTTTAGACTCTTGTCAAACTTGTTCTGCCATTGCCCGTTGATGATTGAAATTGGTTTGTTTAGAAGAAGAAGAAGAAGAAGAAGAAGAAGAAGAAGAAAGAAGGAAAAGGAGAAGGAGAAGGAGGGGAAGAAGAAGAAGGGGCTCGCAGTCTTACAAAAATAAAAGACACAAATTTAACAAAACTCAATTAAGAAAAAATGAATCACAAAAACTTGAAGTTTATATCAATGTTAAAGATTTGGAAGATTAATATAAGTATGAATATTTATAGATAAATTGATATCTTTTCTAGATATCCTTGTAAACACACTTAGTCTTAAAATAGCAATACTATCAAATCCAATGTGACTCTAAATGAAGTTCTACTTTTACAATTATACAACTCATAAATTAAATTATACTTAAAAATGGAGCTACCATAATAATTATAAAGACCAAAAAAGTCAAAATGGAATAAAGATATAGCATTATTTTTTTTTGTTGATATAGAAAATGGATTGAAATGAAAAGATATTTTGAAATTTGAGTAATAGTTTAATTATGGAAACTTGCGAATAATATGTGAAAGATTGATTTGACTTTATTATGACAATTTGAGGAACTAGATTGAACAGATTGAAAGTTTAGGAATTTCTTTTTGTTTGGTATGCCTTACTCCAACTCTCAATTTATTCTCAAACTTTTGCCTTATTCTTAAGGAATTAGATTGCACATTTTGCAATAGTTATGAGATTGAATTGCACATTTTACAATAGTTTAAAGACTTGTGATGACTTTGTCCCTTATTTGATCCAATCAAATGACTAAATTAAAATTTACGAATGATTTAAGATCATATTAAATAAACTAAATATTCAAGAACAATATATGGGACAAAATTTTTTGAACTATCAATGTCATTTTCAGTTCGTTTCCAAAAGTCACGTCAAGGAGGGGACCATTAGCTGCCAAGAGTCCAAATCATTAATGTCAAAGTTACATTTTCTAAATCAGCCAGAAAAGGGTGATTTATCTCTTAAAAAAAATGATCTAAATTGCCAAAGGTCAATTGTTAGGGTTTACTTATTCAATCTCCGTCTCCCCCACAATCGATCCCTATCTTGACTTTGCCTCAACTTCCATCATTAAGAAGGGAAACTTCTCTATTACAGACAGGGAAATCCCTGGCCCATGTATAATAGAAAGAAAATATAAAAATCAATTCCACATTTAAAGAAAGTGTTCATCTCTCTTTCTTGAGAAATTTAAGTACTTTGTCTTGTTTCAATCATTTAATAGCAGGCTGGTAGGATTTTTTAGGCGTTCCAGATCATCTTGACCTTTTGCCCATCTTAACGAGTTTATTAACTATAATGGTATCCAGACATTACACTGACCTTTCCGTTGAATTTTTAGCAACACTAATTTACTCTATTTTCTTCCAATGATCTGACATTATTAGGATTTGTAGCATTCTGGATCACCCTCTTTCGGCATGAAAACTTATATTCAAAAGTTGGGTTAGGAAGAAGTCGCACGTAAGAGAATCGGTGTAGTTTAGAGGAGTTAACGAATCCTAATTCCTCTTGCCAAGCTCCTCCTAGCAAGTTTTATCTTTCCACAAGCGACCGCTTGATCTGCTTAATTTGTCAAAGTTTAGTTCAACCACCATCTAAAGCGGGTCCTGTTTTCCCTCCCTTTTGTCCTATCCCTCTTTGAAGTATCATTCCATTTCACATTGTAATCACCTTCCCCAGATATACGCGTGCATTTCTGAGCTCACGAACATGAACTTGCCACTCCAGAGGGAAGAGCCACCTCGCTCGCTCCCAACACAGAGGCTTTTCCTAGGGACGTAAGAACCTTCAACCTCCATGTGGAACATAAAGCTTTGCGCTTCTCCTTGTCGTTCGTGGGTTTTGGCACTGTGGGTCGTCCTTCTACATGGGTTCGGATGGTGCACGGCCGTGGCTGGTGACGTAAGCTTGGGCTCGAGACTGGTGGCTAGCCAGGACCGAGCTTGGGTTTCTGATAATGGGACCTTTGCTTTTGGTTTTGCCGCTGTGGATGGACGACACGACCAGTTTCAGTTGGCAGTTTGGTTCGCGCAGCTTCCTGGTGACCGGACCCTAGTTTGGTCGGCTAACCGGTAAATCGAAAGCCGTCATCATTATGCCTTTCCCATTAGTAAATGTCACTTGGTTGTAGTGAAATGTTTCTGCAATATATCGCTTTGTTCATAAGTTCACAGGAATGCCAATGCTTAAAGAGTTGCCATTTTATGCAGACCTCTTGTCCTTCAAATATTCGTCCACTAATTCTACAAGATGTGAATTTCAATTATGCATGCCATGTTTCTTGAGATGTAACCTGTATGTTTCATTCTACGACAGATGATTGTAGACAGTTTTTTCGGTGAACATGTCTTAAATATTACCCAGCAGTAGCAAAGAGCAAAGGGTCTAGCCAAAGTCTTCTCATAAGTTCAGGTCGTATATTCTTACAGCAAATTCAACAAGAACAATGGTGGGTAGTTTTTGAAGGAACAAGTGCTTGAAGAATTTCCTTAATAACTTGATGTTTAGGAAAGTGAGCAGTAGGGACAGAGACGAAGAAAATCTTTTCTCGAAAGATACCGGAATGTGGAAAAGAGGTTAAATGATCAATCATTAAGACTTACTCAAGAGTCCTTAACTTTGAGAACCAAGACATGGACATAATGAGGAGCTACAGAGGCTTATAGAATTCTCTTGATCAATGAAAGCGGCTTGTCTAATTCATGCTACATTTGTAATTTAACTGGTTGTAGAATCAGAGTTAGCATGTCAAATCTACTTTTGTACATTCACTGCATTTCAGTTGTCTTGTAAGGTTCTCAGTCTGGTCTGTGACTTTGTTAATGGAAGAAAGCAAAAAATTCTTTCTCCATCTCTAGTCTTTACAAGAGCTTCTGCAGGTTTATATAATGAATTTTAAGTCAGCCATTTTCATTCTCTCTGTTACAATCCTCTCCATATAGAAACTCCCCGGTCAGCCAAAACGCAATCCTCGAGCTCGACGCCACAGGGAACCTTGTCCTCTCCGACGGCACCACCACCGTATGGACTTCCAATACCTCCAACTCCGGTGTGCAATCAGCGACCATGTCTGAAGCTGGCAACTTCATCCTCCACAACGGCACTGACCACATGGTATGGCAGAGCTTTTCACATCCGACCAACACACTCCTCCCTAACCAACCACTAAACGTCTCTCTTGAGCTCACCTCAGCAACTTCTCCCTTACATGGCGGTTACTACACTTTCAAAATGCTTCAACAACCGGTGTCGCTAAGCCTCATGCTCACATACCACTTGCCTGGAAGCTATGATCCCTCCCCTGAATTTTACTCTAACTACTCTTATTGGCACGGACCTGACATATCCAATGTGACAGGCCAAGCGGTAGTGGTACTAGATGAG
Source organism: Eucalyptus microcorys (assembly GCA_014182515.1). Taxonomy (NCBI): domain Eukaryota; kingdom Viridiplantae; phylum Streptophyta; class Magnoliopsida; order Myrtales; family Myrtaceae; genus Eucalyptus; species Eucalyptus microcorys. Next base: position 30,944,403 of record CM024562.1, on the reverse strand, counting down.
GCGGGAAGTTTTGGGATTGTGTATGGTGATTCAGCTGACGGAGCAGTCTATGTGTATCAAAACAATGGCGATGATGAAGGGTTGCCTTCCGCTGTTAACCGATCAACTCGGCCGTCTGTTCTTAGGAGATTGGTTCTCGAGACAAATGGAAATTTAAGGTTATACCAATGGGATAACAATGTGAACGGTTCTAGCCAATGGGTACCTGACTGGGCCGCCATTTCAGATCCTTGCACTATAGCTGGGATTTGTGGAAATGGGATTTGCAATTTGGACAGAAGCAAAACCAGTGCTACTTGTACATGCCTGCCAGGAAGTTCTAAAGTTGGGTCTGATGAACTGTGCTCAGAAAATTCTTCTCGGATTGGGAAATGCAATTCAGAAAATACAAATCAAACATCTGAGTTTAGAATATCAGTGGTTCAACAGACAAAATACTATTTCTCCGATCATTCTGTCATAGCAAACTACAGTGATGTAGCTACAATTTCAAAGTGCGGTGATGCTTGTTTATCAGATTGCGAATGTGTTGCTTCTGTTTATGGACTGGATGATGAAAACGAAAACCCTTACTGTTGGGTACTTAAGAGCTTGGATTTTGGTGGGTTTGCAGACCCCAGTTCGACCTTATTCGTGAAAGTCACATCTGACGGCTCAGCAAAAAATGACCATGATGAAGTAGTGATTCTTCCGGTTGTGCTTGTCATGGTGGTTCTCATAGGTCTACTCTGTTCATTGTTGTACTACACTGTCAACAGGAGGAGGTTGCTTAGGAAGGCAATGGAAAGTTCCTTATTAACCTTGTCCGGTGCACCAATGAATTTCACTTACCGTGACTTGCAAATTCGCACCAGCAACTTCTCACAGCTAATTGGAACAGGTAAGTGCTGATAGTGCTAAACTTTGTGTGCCATATCCAAACAGAGCAAAGGAAGCATAGGGTAAACAGCTTTAGTCAGTGATCTGAGATTATTAATGTAGTGTATACTGTGTTATTTGCAGGGGGATTCGGAAGTGTGTATAAGGGAAGCCTTGCAGATGGAATTCTAATCGCAGTGAAGAAGCTTGACAAGGTTTTACCTCATGGTGAGGCAGAGTTCATAACCGAAGTGAACACTATCGGTTCAATGCATCACATGAACTTGGTTCATTTATGCGGATATTGCTCTGATGGGCCACACAGGTATAAAAACCATCCCCATGAAGTATTTTGGGAGCATAAAAAGCTTGATTTGCATAACTTTGCATACCAGTCAGTGAGAAAATCCATGTGCTTATTTGGCTTAGTATATTTAATTTAGTCATACTAGAGAATCCTGACTAATCAACTGAACTTTTCATCTTTTTTCTTCTCGATTGCTTGATTGGTAATGGACAGGCTTCTCGTTTACGAGTTTATGAAAAATGGGTCTTTGGACAAGTGGATTTTCCCTTCGCTCAGCTCACGAGACAGATTGCTAGATTGGCAAACCCGCTTCCATATAGCCATCGGGATGGCACAAGGGATTGCATACTTTCATGAGCAGTGTAGGAACCGGATCATACACTGCGACATTAAGCCGGAAAACATTCTACTGGATGAGAATTTCTGTCCCAAAGTTTCGGATTTTGGGCTAGCTAAGTTGATGGGGAGGGAGCACTCACATGTCATGACCATGGTGAGAGGAACTAGAGGCTACTTGGCTCCAGAATGGGTTAGCAACCGGCCTATCACAGTAAAGGCCGATGTCTATAGTTATGGGATGCTTCTTTTGGAGATCATCGGAGGACGGAGAAACCTAGACATGTCTTTCGACACTCATGACTTCTTCTTCCCTGGCTGGGCTTTTAAGGTATCCTCTCTCAAACGAGAGAATTAATACCGGTTAATAGTGTTCATGTTTCCTTTTATAGCAAATCTGGTGCATTCTTTCTTTTCTTATGCTTTCGCTATTATTAATCCTGATGACCTCTTCGCAGGAAATGACAAAGGGAACACCTATTAAAGTGGCGGATAGACGACTAAAAGGGTCTGTGCATGAGGAAGAGCTAATAAGAGCATTGAAAGTCGCATTCTGGTGCATTCAAGATGAAGTGTTCATGAGACCTACAATGGGGGAAGTGGTGAGGATGCTAGATGGCTCGATGGAGATCAGCGCGCCTCCGATGCCACAGACTGTTCTTGAATTAGTTGAAGAAGGGCTGGATCAAGTCTACAGGACAATGAAAAGAGAATATAATCAGTTCAGCTCTTCTACTATCACCAGTCATCTATCGACTAATGCTACATGTAGTTACTCGACAATGTCGCCCAGATAATATAGACAGGACTAGAGGAATGAGTGGCCAATCAACACGTAGCTACTCGACAATGTCACCAGATATAATAGACAGGATTAGAGGAATGAGTGGCCAAACAAATGAGATAGATTCATCGCAACTTTTGCGAGTATAGCTGATTGTCAAAGGGCAGCATGGGACTGTCAGAATCAATCCGATTCTAATCCTCCAGAAGATCATTGATAAGCCATAGCCAACGTGTAATGATCGAGTATGTTTCCTTTATTCCTACCCACAAACCTTAATCAATTAAAATGCTAGAGATAAACACTTCAGAAAGATGTACCATGCATTCGTTAAGAACAGGTAAATTAATGTTTAGGTCTCAAAACCTCATACAGCTATTTCTCTATGGCGAAGTCATCAAATTTTAAACGTCGCCGCTGTAACCAGAGAAATCGTCGTGATATATAGACCATAAGATGATACTACCGTATTTCTTTGGACTCTCGAGATTTGGAAGAATTTTCAAGGTAAATTCGGCTGCAGGGATAAAGCCACTGCCAGCGGCTTGAGGCGCAGCCGGTAAACTGAGGAAAATCTTGCAAGCCAGAATGGTCGAAGTCAGCTGTTTCCAGGCTTCTTCAAGGTTGGCCACATCACTGGGAATGTACTCGCATGGCGGATTGTTATAGAACTGAACTAAACAAAGTCCAAAAAGTACTGTCTTCAGGAGGAGACTTCAGGGCATTCCGGATCCATGCATCGGGGAAAGGACATTGCGGAGCGGCTGTCAAGTGTCAAGTACACCTTCCTATTACCGAGTCTGCTATACCCGGAAAGGTACGTCACGAGTTCATCCCAGTGCTGGCTCATGCCTCCTTCAACGACGAAGTCGATGCTATCCAGAACCGCATCTCCAAGCGGCTGCAAAAAGGACTTTTCTCGCCAGAAGTTGTTCTAGAGATCAGGCACAACCATCCGAGCATCCTCGGACGAGGCCAGCATATAGCTACCGGCGCTTCCGATGATGAAAAGCATGACCTTGATGCCCTTGACTTGGCACGACTTCGTTCCGGGACTCAGCTGAGTGCAAACATTGACGGACGGGTCACGATGAACGGCAAGGTTGATGACAGGATTCGGCCTTTTCCAAATACAGCAAGAAAATCTATGATAACAAGTGCATATTTTCCGGTCGCACAAGATCCGGCCAGAGAGCCTTCATTACCGTTTTGGTCCCAAAAATTTGCGATTCCTCCGGCATTAGTTCCCGTAGCAAAAATCAGCATCTCTAAGCTAAATGCCTTGCATTTATGTTAATTTGCTTTGCTCGCACTTACTAAGAGAACCGAACCTGGAATTGTAAAGCTATGAACATATACTTGATATACAAGCGTAAAAATCTTCTAGATCTTATCTTAAATGTTCACTAAACAAGCATTGATATCGATTGTTGTTACGAGAGTATGCTCTACTAAAGAAAATTTCTAATACACGATACATCCCATTTCCTTGTAACTCAGTACACATGGTAAAAAGAAAGCGTTAGAACCGTCAATAGGATGAATTATTGGAGAGATTAGAGTGATTAATGAACACACGCATTGATGTGTTTGTGTACATATATAATGTATATTCCATTTTCAATGTAGAAGATCTTTGGCAAAGTGATGTCACGGCATGGACCTTCCGCTGCCACGAGTCCAAACCATCAATGTCAGTCATTTAATATGAATCGGCCAAAGGAGAGTGACTTGTCTCTACACGAAAATGACCTGAATTGTCAAAGTTCAATCATTGGGGTTTACTTGCTTGATCTCCTTCTCCCCCACAACCGATCTCAACCATGACTTTGCCTGTACTTCCTTCAATAATAAGAAAAGGGTATAAAAAAAGGTCTGTGGAGACTAATCAGGTAATGTTTTAAAATTTTTTATTTATAGTTCCAAACCACACCATGCTCTTTTCATTCTAAATAATAAATATGCGAAGGAGTGAAATTAAGATAAATACATATGGCTTTTCCATTTTCAAGTACAAGAAGGGAAAAATCATAGAGATTTTGTACTTATGTGCTTGGAATACTTTCCAATTTGCATGCGTATGTATATGAATATAATAATGGGCATACCTTTTGAATGTACACATTTCATTTTTGTATATAATCTCTATGCTCCCTATTGAGTTTCGAGAGAGGAAAAAAAAACATCTACAACACATCCGGTACATTTATCAATCTCTTAGAAAAGAGTAAAACTAACGGGCCAATTAATATTAGTCACCTCAATTTTGTCAATGAGCTACGTTCTCTGAAAAAAGGTATTAACTTGATAAATATATTGAGGTAAAATGATGTGCGATGCGTCACTCAAGTACCTGCATATATTTCAGATTTTCCGTTCTCATAAAAAAAAATGAAAAAAAATTATGTTATTCAAATTAAAATGATATATTATCACTCAAGAATTACAATTTTAGTGGTTGGTGATATTTGTTTACTTAAAAGAGTTATAAGGTAGTGTATTTTGAAGCAATTTTTAAAGTCCCAACTCGTTAGAAATCTCATTAATTCTCTGACTGCAAAGACTCTATTCTAATATATGTAAAATTAAAATATTTATAAGCCCATGCTACATGACCAGTGTGAACATAAAAGTATGCGTACCATTTTCATGGAGACCACAGTAAGAAATACGTGAATTTCATGGGCCATTCTTGCTCTCTCTCGTCGCCAGCGCTCCGTGAAGACCGTAGAGATTCAAACACGTACCCCGGTAGTTCTATGCATGTCCCCCATCCTATCCAGAAGCCGACCACTTGATCTGCCTATTTTTTCAAAGTTTAGCTCACCCACCACCCTGCACGTGTCCCGATTTCCCTCTTTTGGCCCTTCCCTCATTGAATTCTCATTCCATTTCCCATACTGACCAGCTTCACCAGATATCTTTGCGTGTATATATGAGCCCACGAACGTGAACTTACCACTTATAGAGGGAAGAGGTTTCTTGCTAGTCTCCAGACACGGAAGCTTTTTTCCAAGTGAAACGAGAACTTCTACCTTCATGCTTAATATGAAGCTTTGTGCCTCTTCTTATTGTTCATGGGTTTTGGCATTGTGGGTCGTGCTTCTGCATTGGTTCGGATGGTGCACGGCCATGGGTGGTGAGATAGGATTGGGGTCGAGATTGGTGGCTAGTGAGGACCGAGCTTGGGTTTCGGATAATGGGACTTTCGCTTTTGGTTTTGCTGCTATGAATGGACGAGAGGACCGGTTTCAGGTGGCGGTTTGGTTCTTTCAGCTTCCCGGTGATCGGACCGTAGTTTGGTCGGCTAACCAGTAAGTCGAAATTCATCATCATTACGCCTTTCGCATTAGTGCAATGAAATGTTTTCATAATATATTGCTTCTGTTCATTAATTCACAGGAATGCCAATGCTAAAGAGTTGCCTTTTCTGCCATACTTATTGTCCTTTAACCAGTCGTCCACTAGGTCTACGAGACGTGAATGCCGATTATGCATGCATGTTTCTTAAGATGTAACCTATCCCGTTTATTCTAAGACAGATGATTGTAGACTAAGCTTTTCGTTGAATATGTTGTTACATCTTACCTAGCAATGGCAAAGGTGAAAAAGTCTAGCCAATCTTCTCATTAGGTCATGTCGAATATTCTTAGGGGTGCACAATGGGAACCACCCAAATCGGGAATTGCTCGGACCAAACCAGATCGGCCAATTTCAAGCGATTCCCACAAGCGACTGTCTCGGTTCCTATTTTTCGAATAGGTGGCCGGTCGGTTCGGTTTCCGGTTCAATGGTGGGAACCAGATTGACCGGACTGGACCAACAATATAAATATTTATTTATTTTTAAATTTCTTAATAAATACTAATTTTCTCAATTTCTCTCTATTTGTCTTCCTCGAGTAGAAACTATAGGATCATGGCCTGTCTTCATCCATCCACATATTTGCTATGGAAAGACAACTTCTTTTCTACTTTCGGAAAGGTTGATTGTGTGAAATTTTGGGTAAATTGAACAGTTCCATCGGATCAAACCAGACCAAATCGAACCGATCGGTTGGTCCGATTCCTGGTTCCAAGATTGGCCATTTCGGTTCTCGATCCTAGAAATTGAGAACTAGTCCTCCCGATCCGGTTCCCGATTCCACCTCGGAACCTGACTGGATTGGGGACAAATCACCTCTAGATGTTTATACAGTGACTTCAACAAGACCAGTGGTGGATAGGTCTCTCAAATATAGGTGCTTGAAGAATTTCCTTGATCACTTAAGGTTTAGAAGTAGAGAGGGACAGAAGAAGGGTACTCTTTTCTAAAGATATCAGAAGGTGGAAAAGTGTTCAGCGAAAGCAGGGAATCGGTGGATTATAGGATTAATCATTAAGACTTACTCCGAGTCCTTAACATTTCAAATTCACACATCAACATAATAATAGAGTTACATAGATTCACAGAATTCTCTTGATCAATGAAAGCGACTTGTCTAATTCATGTCTCATTTGTTATTTAACTGGTTGTAGAATCAGAGTTAGTATATCAAATCTACTTTTTGTACATTCACTGCATTTCACTTGTGTTGGAAAGTTCTTAGTTTCTGGTCTCTAACTTTGTTAATGGAAGAAAGCGCGGCTTTCTTTCTCCATCTCTAGTCTTTACAAGAGCTTCTGCAGGTGTAAATAATGAACTAAAGCCAACCAATTTCATTCTCTCTGTTACAATCATCTCCATATAGAAACTCCCCAGTCAGCAAAAACGCGATCCTCGAGCTCGACACCACAGGGAACCTTGTCCTGCTTGAAGGTGACGCTGCCGTATGGATTTCCAACACCTCCAACTCCGGTGTGCAATCAGCAACTATGTCCGAAACTGGCAACTTCATCCTCTACAATGCCACCGACCACATAGTGTGGCAGAGCTTTTCACATCCAACCGACACACTACTCCCTAACCAACCATTAACCGCCTCTCTCGAGCTCACCTCAGCAACTTCGCCTTCACATGGTAGTTACTACACTCTCAAAATGCTTCAACAGCCAACATCGCTGAGCCTTGCCCTCACGTACAACTTGCCTGGAAGCTATGATTCCTCCCCTGAACTGTACTCTAATTACTCTTATTGGGCCGGTCCGGACATCTCCAATGTGACTGGCCAAGTGATAGCGGTACTAGATGAGGCGGGAAGTTTCGGGATTGTGTATGGTGATTCAGCAAATGGAGCGGTGTATGTGTATAAAAATGATGGCGATGATGAAGGGTTGTCTTCAGCTGTGAACCGATCAACTCGGCCTTCAGTTCTTCGGAGATTGATTCTCGAGACAAATGGAAATTTAAGGTTATACCGATGGGATAACGATGTCAACGGTTCTAGCCAATGGGTACCTGACTGGGCCGCCGTTTCAAATCCTTGTGATATAACTGGAATTTGTGGAAATGGGATATGCAATTTAAATAGGAGCAAAACTAATGCTACTTGTGCATGCCTGCCAGGAACTTCTAAGGTCGGCACTGATGAATTGTGCTCAGAAAATTCTTCCCTGACCGGGAAATGCGGTTCAGAAAATAGAAATCAAACATCTGAGTTTAGAATCTCAGTGGTTCAACAGACAAATTACTATTTCTCTGATTATTCTATCGTAGCAAACTACAGTGACATAGCTACGGTTTCGAAGTGCGGTGATGCTTGTTTATCAGAATGTAAATGTGTTGCTTCCGTTTATGGACTTGATGAGGAAAAGCCTTACTGTTGGCTACTTAGGAGCTTGGATTTTGGTGGGTTTGAGGACCCCAGTTCGACCTTATTCGTGAAAGTCAATTCTAACAGTTCGGCAACACCTGAAGGTAATGCAAGAGAATCGGGGGATTCATCAGGAATTGGCCACCAGAAAGTAGTGATTCTACCAGTTGTACTTGTCATGGTGGTTCTCATAGGTCTACTCTGTACATTGTTGTATTACAATGTCCACAGGAGGAGGTTGCTTAGGAAAGCAATGGAAAGTTCGTTATTAACCTTGTCCGGTGCACCAATGAACTTCACTTACCGTGACTTGCAGATTCGCACCAGCAACTTCTCGCAGCTGATTGGAACAGGTAACTGCTAAAAGTGTCAAAGCTTTTCTTAATCCTAGGAAAACAGAGCCAAGGAACCACAGAGTTAACCAGCTTTACTCTGTTTGAGATAGGAGATTATTGATGTAGTATATACCATGTTATTTGCAGGGGGGTTCGGAAGAGTGTACAAGGGAAGCCTTGCAGATGGAACTCTAGTCGCAGTAAAGAAGCTTGACAGGGTTTTGCCTCATGGCGAAAAGGAGTTCATAACCGAAGTGAACACCATCGGTTCAATGCATCACATGAACTTGGTCCGTTTATGCGGCTATTGCTCTGAGGAGTCACACAGGTATAAAAAACCATCCCTATTAAGTATTTTGAGGGCATGAAAATCTTGATGTGCATAACGCATACCGGTTAGCAAAAAGAACTTGTGTGCTCATCTGACTTTGTATGTTTAATTCTTCATTTGGGAGAATCCTGACTAAGGAACGTTACTATTCATTTTCATTCTTCTGGATTCTTTGATTGGTAATGGACAGGCTTCTTGTTTATGAGTTCATGAAAAACGGGTCCTTGGACAAGTGGATTTTCCCTTCGTTCAGCTTGCGAGACAGATTGCTAGATTGGCAAACCCGCTTCCAAATAGCCATCGGGATGGCACAAGGGATTGCCTACTTTCACGAGCAGTGTAGGAACCGGATCATACACTGCGACATTAAGCCAGAAAATATTCTCCTAGATGAGAATTTCTGTCCCAAAGTTTCAGATTTCGGGCTAGCCAAGTTGATGGGGAGAGAGCATTCACATGTCATGACCATGATTAGAGGAACTAGAGGCTACTTGGCTCCGGAATGGGTTAGTAACCGGCCTATCACTGTAAAGGCTGATGTCTATAGTTATGGGATGCTTCTTTTGGAGATCGTCGGAGGACGGAGAAACCTCGACATGTCTTTTGACGCAGAAGACTTCTTCTACCCTGGCTGGGCTTTTAAGGTACCCTCTCGAACGAGAGAATTTATACTGTGTAATAGTGTTCTCATTTCCTTTTGTAGCAGATCGACGCATTCTTTCTTTTCATGTGCTTCGTTATAAATCCTGTCAACCTCCTCTTAGGAAATGACGAAAGGAACACCAATTAAAGTGGCGGATAGACGACTGGAAGGGGCCGTGCAAGAGGAAGAGCTAATAAGAGCACTGAGAGTCGCATTCTGGTGTATTCAAGATGAAGTGTTCATGAGACCTACAATGGGGGAAGTGGTGCGGATGCTAGAAGGCTCGATGGATATCAACGCGCCTCCAATGCCGCAGACTGTTCTTGAATTAATTGAAGAAGGACTAGATCAGGTCCACAAGGCAATGAAAAGAGAATATAATCGCTCGAGCTCTTTTACTATCACCAGTCATCCATCGTCTAATGCTACTTGTAGTTACTCGACAATGTCACCTAGATAATATAGACAGGATTAGAGGAAAGACTGCCCAATTGAATGAAAATGATTCTTTGCAGTTTTCGCAAGTATGAATGAATGTCAAAGCGGCAGGATGGAACTGTCGGAATCTATCTGATTCTAATCCTCCAGAAGATCACTGATAAGCTGTATGTAACCTCAAATGATCAAATGTGTCCTTTTTGCCTATCCACAAACTTCAATCAATCGGAATGCTTAAGATAAAGAATTTAAAAGGATATACCAATTACCTTATATCTGTTAAGAAAACGTTGGTACATTGATGTGTAGGTTTCAAAACCTCATATAGATATGACTATGGGATCGTCATTCGAGTTTTAAACGTGGCCTTTAATAGAGGCACTATAATCAGAGAGATCACCATGGTATTTGGCCACAACATGATGCCGCTGTATTTTTTTGAACCCTTGAGATTTGGAAGTACTTTTGAGGTAAGATTGGCAGCAGGGATAAAGCTGCTGCCAGCAGCTTGAGGCGCGACCGGTAATCCCGGGAAAATCTTGCTAGCTGGAATGGTTGAAGTCCACTGTTTCCAGGCTTCTTCAAGGTTGGCCACATCACCGGGAATGTACTCGCACAGCATTTGTTATAGATCTGAACCCAAACATAGTCAAACAGTCCTGTCTTAAGGGCATTCCTGATCCCCACATCAGGGAAAGAACATTGCCGGGCTGCAGCCAAGTACAGCTTCTTATTACTGCATCTGCTATACACGGAAAGGTACTTCGGATGCTCGTCCCAGTGTTGGCTCGTGCCTCCTTCGATGTTGAAATTGATGCCGAAATCGATGCCATCCAGAACCGCATCTCCAAGCGGCCACGAAGAGGACTTTCCTCACAGGAAGTTGTTCCAGAGACAAGTTGTGACCCTTCTAGGATCATCAGACGAGGCTAGCGTGTAGCTACCAGCACTTCCTCCAATGGAAAGCATGACTTTAATGCCCTCGGCTCAGCAATACATTATATCAGGACTCAGCTTAGTGCAACCATTGACAGACGGGTTGCAATGACTGGTGAGGTTGATCACGTGAGTTTGGCCTTTTCCAAATACAGCAAGAAAAGGTATGTTAACAAATTCATATTTACTGGTAGTTCAAGTATCGGGCAGAGTGCCTTCATTCCCATTTTGGCCCCAATATATTGTGACTCCACTGGCATCAGTTCCCATAGCTAAAATCAGCATATCTAAGACAGAAATGCCAGAGAAACCGAAAACTTAGAAGCCATCTATTGAAGACGGAATGTAGATTGGTGTTTCTATCTAGAAGGAGAAGATGTTGGAGGTTATACGCTCATAAGTTTGAAGGGCACTTTCTTTTATAGATGTTAGAAAGACCTCTCATTGGAATTAACAAAAATGCCCTCTTGCTCTTTAGCTTGGAAGGCATGGTATTGAAAGCTTGCAAGTCCCGCAGTTGCAATTCTTGCGTCCTTTCTCTGTGTTCTCTGGTGATAAAATCCGGTTTGATGACAGACAATGTCTAGTTAGCCGAGACGGAGAAAAGCCAACCACGAAGTGCCACTGCCTCAATTAGCCATTCCTAATGAAACTTACATTCTTTGTCCTTTATCCATATGGTTTATGAACTAGTGTAACAAGAACTTGTCATCGAACTCCTTTGGTTGCTCTCCTGATCCGTTCAGTGATTTAACTAGTTTGTCTGGCATCATATCCATATATTGATTAGATTTTGTTAGTAACAATCTTTATTTAGGAAATTCACTATAATTTCCTGATAATGGAATCAAAATGCAGGTTCTTAACACAAGGCCTGCACGAGGTATCGTTTTGATTACAATGACAATACTACCCCGTTCTGTGGCCTCTATCGGTTAATAATAATACATCAGGACAGAAAACTATTCAGAGCAGCAAATCTAAGATTAATCTCATTTAACAGACTTCCATATAATGTTTTCTTGTTCGGTTGTAAGAATTGGACATTGCATTTGGCCCCCATCTGGATCATGTACATACTATTTAATAAGAATGATGAAGAAACCGTGAACATGCAGAAGCCTGGGAGCGACTGGTATGTGACAATTTTCATATTTGGAAAAGCTAGAACGATTACATTTGTCAAGCCTGGACTTGGTCATAGTCAAGCCTTGCTGATTCCCACCCGACCATATTCAATTCGACTCTTAAGTTCTCTACAAAAATATGTGATTAATAGTTCAGATTTCATCATGGTTGCAGTTCAGTTTACCAGGCGATCGATCAACTTGTAATAGCGAAGGATAAATTAAAAAAAAAAATGTGGAGTAGCATTGCAAGTGTACAGAAATCCAAACTAATATTCACATTGTGAGGCAACCGTAATCATTGGAAGAATTATTCAAGGCCCCTATAGAAAAATGCAATGTTCCAGGGGACAGAACCTTGGTATTATGCTAATCCTCATCATCATCATCAAACACGACCCTCAATCTTCTCCCACCAATAGCCTTTTGGGCTATAGCAGTAGAGGGAACGTCATCACCTGAATCTGCCAACTCATTATCCATTTTCTCTAGTGGTGCACCATTTGCTTGTTCGATGGGTGAACCAAGATTGTCACTGATGCTGCCAGTTATTTCAGCTTCATAAGTGCCCTTGGAGTTTGAACTGTTCAAGAAAACACTGTGTTGACCCCCCGTGGCTTCAACATTAATGGGCCAGTTTTGTTCATCCCTGGTGCAAAACAAGTTTAATCTGCTTGAGAGAATAATCCAAGCCAATTTGACCTGAGCGGGTCAATGCAAATCCACATCCATGCAAAATATGATGCAAATTACACTATTAATATGATGTCATTGGCAATTTGAGCTCACAAAAGTAAGTCATAGAAAACATTCATTTTCTCTGTTTCAAGACACTTCAATGGGTCAATATTCAGCAGCATGTTAACTGAGAGAAATCGATAGTTTGAGATCATAAGCACGTGCACAATATATGTACATGAATACATACATACATACATACACATACATAAATTTTATTGCAGACGAGTGAAGCCTTTTAACTGATGGCTGCAGTTATCTATAAACAGTAGAAGAGGGCCAGAAGAGTACTTTAGCAAGCAAAAAGTTTCTTCTTAGTTAACATACCCTTCTGCAGAATTTTCAACCATCGCCTTGTTGCTCTCTGTGTCCAATAAGATCCCCTCTGATGAAGTTATTCTGATGCTCTCATTTGCAAAGCTCCTGATCTTTGATGATGCGGTGAGTTTTCTACTTCTATGAGCAAAGAGAATGTCAGGGGCATGTCTATTTGTGGGCATGTGTGCATATATCTAGAATGACAAATGCAGAATAACAAAAACCTACGGTCCCCATATATCTGCAGGGTAAACACAAGGCAAATTTGCAGAACAAGTTTTACTTATCTTTAAAACTTGAATATGGGTCTAAAGGTTCAGAACACTAAGTACTGAGAAAGATATTGTGCAGCCATTCAACTAGAAAGATTCACGTCTATGGAAACACATTACTTGTATATAACTTTCTCTTTCTCATTAGACCTGCACTCAGGGTATTCTCCTTCTAAACTGAGTGAAAATGGCTATTTAAAATCCACAGCCAACAGTTTACAGAATGCTAATTTTGGGTAGATTTCAATAAACTTAATGCACATTTTTATGGTAAATCATAGTGGATTGTCAAAATAAATAGATGTAAATGACATGATGATCATGCAATTCCATGCTCCAACTGCCTACATAACTAAGGTACTACTTGGTAAGCGGTTTTCCATTTAGCCTGTGAATAACTGTACTATCAAATAATGAATTGGAGAAACTGAACATGAATCTGAAGAAAACTAAAGGAATGCTCCACATCCATCTTCAAGTTGTAAAGTTGCAAAGACAAGATCATACATCTATAGTTCTGGCACTACTTAGGAGAATCTTATATACTGCCTAAAACTGAGACTAAAGCAACCATAGCCTACAGCTTTCATTAAAAGACTTACTTCAGGACAGAGCTCAATGTTTCATCATCAGAATTATCTTCCAACAATCTTCCTTCAATTTCTGCACTCTGCAATTTACTGCTGGAGAGGTTTCTATTTTCCTTGTTTCTTCCCCTGATGGCAAGTACAAATTTGGGATGATATTAAGTATCCGTTGCTGTGGAAGATTTCTCAAGTTGACAAAAACCTTATGTCACAGCCATACAAAAATATAAGGCAGGGAGGATCAAGATTCAAGACTAAGATGTCGCACGTTCCTCTTAGAAAACAAAGCTGTGAACATGACACCCAGCTGTGGAATGATGTTAGATTTGACAGAAGTTGAGAAAATGCAAAATGGGTGGCAGTTTATGTCAAGGAGCGTGTGTGACAAAATTGATGAAGGATGAGTCATGTATCCACCAAAACCTAATTGCCAGACCCCTTCTGAATGAAACCTATATAATTAATAAGAAAAGACTACCAACCACTGATTTCAAGTGGACTAATGGTGTAACAGAGTACATGCATTGGTTTTCAAGACCCCAAATACAGATGAAGGGAGATAATTGCCTTAGATCAGATCTGCAACCAACCATGGTTTGAAGGGCTGAAACAGACTCGAGACCGAACCACTTTCCCCTGGACTAGTATGAGCTGCCCGGTCAAATCCAGTGTTTCGAACAATACAGTAAACAAATAGCATAGCTATTGTAACAAACTTGTTTTGTTCTTTAAGAATGGCAAGCACTGTGTACCTAACATCTGGGGATGCATGAAGGGATAAGTAGAGTCAAATTACCTCAGCCTCAATGATAGCAATGTCTCATTGTCCGAATCCTGCATTTCATCAGCAGAATGATCGCTAAGATTCTCATCTCTCAAATGCAAGGTGGCTTCAGCCTTTTTCTGTTGGGGAACACGTAAACCTAGCTGTTTGAGTTTACGAGCAATTTGTGCAGGTGTGAATATTCTATCACCATCCAACGCGTTTGCAATCATATAGCTGCACCTTTTATGATCCTTGAACCTGTCATACCACGTAACTTTTAGCATCAGTGGTGCAAAGGAAAGGGACAATGTCCTAAAAAAGTGGAGAGATGATGATTGGACAAAACTCACTTCTCGAATAAAGTTCTAATAGCTGCCTCCTGATCTTCACTTAATGCACGTACTCTTTTTCTTGCATGCCTGAAGCAAAACAGAGCATCAGCATTTCACGTAACACTCAAAGTTCTCTATGAGCACACCCAATGTTAATACCATGGCTGCAAAGATAAAATCCTATTAAAGAAGAAAAAATTAACCTATTTCAGTCTTAATTAAACAAGGCAACTCCATCTCTATCATAAGAAAAAGCAAAAGCATACTCCTGCTACTATTCCTCTTATCCTATTAATGTCATCTCCTCTCTTCTATGATGCTCGTGTCAGATTTTCACAATCTTCTAAATGAAGAAACAGGGGATTTGTGCAACCTCATATTCCTAAGGAAAGATTGATTTATGGGTACTAACAAAACATAGACAATATATTCCTTGTTTCCTAAGGGAGTTATTGTGGACCGACTACACAAAGTACCAATTTCCGACTGGACAAAAGAAGCAACAAGAGTTTACTTCTTTGCTGGACCGACATATTGTTCAAGGCCCAGCATCTCAATGTCTGAATAACTTGAGCAGTACACAAAACAGGAAAAGAAAAATCTCTCTGTAAGTGTCCATACATAAGGCAATTAACTTTTCTTTACAACACAAGCATTCAGATCGGTGCTTACAAAGGTAGTCTCGTTGAATGATCAATCAAATCCTGTGACTCGAGAGACAAACTCCCTCTTTCCTGTGCATCTTCCCCATCCTCAGGCTGACTGGGCTTTAAAGTTGATTCTTTATTGTAAGGCATTCTGTTCCTTCGTGCAGTTCTCAATCCTAGTTGCTTAAGCTTGTTCCCAACTTGAGCAGGTGAAACTTTACAATCAGGATCTAGAGCCTCCGCAATCAAATGATTGCATTTTTGTTCATCTTTGAACCTATAACAAAATTAAGCAGCACAAAACACTGAACAGAATGAATGAACATTCGCTTGATCCTTAGGTAAGGCATGAATAATGTTCTAGAGCCATATGACCAACAAAACATGTAACTACTATCAAAGCACTTTTGAAAGAGTTTTCTTTCTCTCTTTCTTTTTTTCAGAAAAGAAAATGATCCAACATTACTATGACACACACAAATTATTAGTAAGGAGGAATAATACTACTCACTTTTCATAGAGATCTCTGATTTTGGGGTCTAGCTCATCATTAAGAACGAGTCTTCTCTTTCTTTTGGAAACCTTGCCGTGGTCATGGTCCAAGGAATTTCCACTGCAACAGCCATTTCCACACTTAAAGCAGGGAATTCAAGGGTAATTGAGTATTATTTCTTCAAGTTAGAAAATCTAGTACCAGTCAAGTTTCTCTTTTCCATCGATGTCAATGAGTGAACTGGTGGTTTCTGGTGATTCATCAGAGTCTACATTGTCTCTGGAAACATGGAGGACATGATTTATATAATATCGACACAGTAGCAAAAGCTTGCGATCGCAAAATCCTTAAAATAAGGAAATCACAATGAAAAAGCAAAAAGTGGCTATCTGGATTATTCGTGTTTCAGATAATATTATTGCAGAATGTGTAGTGCACATGAGAGATTTTAGGGTTTCTTACTTCTGGTACCCTAAGTCATGACTTATCACCACATCAGCTTCATCTTCACCCAAGGCATCTGCTATGCTCCTTCGAACCCATCCTGTAGTATGCATGGAACCAATTTCTCCATATCCATTCTGTTTCTTCAACTCACTGACCTCATGCAATAAATATTCAGCATTAATATAGTAACACTCTTTGCGGGTCTTCCAGAAGAGCACTTCCACAAAAAGAAGGGGTTGTTGTTTCATCTTGCGTAGCATTTTCCTGACTAAGTTGGTCAAAAAGTCCACTATTTCTGTGTATTCCTCATTTGGACAAGACCTCTGCTCAACCAATATTTCGTGAAATATAGTCAAGAGTGATAACTGCAAAATGTTTTAGGACTCTTTAGATATTGAGAAACTTGATAAGTGAGTATCCAAATTTCATAAATAAAGAATGCGTCCTTGACCTGATATAGCATTGGAGAGAGCTCCAGATCATCAGCAATCCTCCTAAGAATTGATATTATATAGCGATTTGTGTTGATAGAGTTGCTCTTGTAGAACTTTAATAACCAACACAGATTATGGATGATGCCATTGTTTGCAAAAGCTGATACTACGGTAGACACTTTAAAATCAACTTCATCATATTGAACAGTTTGTTCATCACCAGATGAATCACCTGTACTGTAACAAAGATCATGGGGGGGATCAGATTTTCTTGAACATAGCAGATTGTTGTCAGTCTTTTGTTGCTCCATGGTAGATTCACCATGATTCTCTGAAATTTCAGCATCAAGAAGAATGCCAGTTTTCCCACCATTAGAATCTGTATCTAATTGGCCATCTTGGTGACACTTGTCTCCAGAAGCTAGTTTTTCACTACTAGATATAGCAATTTCATTCTGAACAACAAGACAATCTGCCGAAGGTTCCATGTCTGCTTCTACTTTGTTGGTCACCCTTTTCCCCGTTCTCCTCTTTCTGGATTTTTTAGTAACCTATCAAAATGAGTTCGTTGAGAAATATATAATACCTAGATAGAAGGCATTTATAAACCAGAAAGATAATTGGGCATGCTATCATTTGCAAGATAAAATCTATCGAAATAGAAAAGTAATCTGTAAACATCTGATACGGCAGTGTTAGCACTATAAAAACAATCCATACATGCTTGACAAGATTATGAAGACTGCATGAGTTTACTCCAAAAAGTTCATTGATGATATTCCTCATAATTGAGCAAATCATATTGGCATCTGATAATACAAGCTCAAGAAATAATCAAACCCCATTATGTCAGTATCACTGGTCCCTTGTGCAAGGGAACATAAGCATAATGCATGACTGCAAAATATTCTGCATTGGTGTCCCAGTATGTTGATTTTGGGTGTGTGGTGATGCGTTCCTCAATAGAATCACATCATAGGTATACAGCACGAACAGAAACAGACATCGACAGAAGATGACAAAAATAATGGATGGACATAACGACAGACATCAACTCCTCTCTAGAAAAACAGATAATTTAAATTGGACCCGGCTTCAGGCAGGTGGTGACTCTAGCACTCACAGTATGTCAACTTTGATACCGCATAAAGAATGAGTCATTGCAGATGCTTGTGGATGAAGAGACCAAAAATTTATGTGTAGGTGCAATGTATGATATGCTGCAGTTGTAGCATTCATCTACCAGGCATTTCTTACTGCGGGATTAAATGATTTTCTACATGATAACAGGGCCTGCACCTGATTATGTATTCCAAATGAGACAGGACTCATTAATTTGTCTCCTCCTACGAGAAAGTATAGCACAAAGAATCAATAGGTCCACCTGAAATTTACTTGCCACATAAGTTCTAGACAACCAACGAGAAATTAGCCGCTTGTAGTTCGCTACTTAAGTACAAAGATTTCAATGGGAGTTTTCTTGTAAAAGATCGGTTCTTGAGGGAGATGAGCAGCATGCAAAAGTCTATGGTCCTAACCACAAATTAATGTTCTCATCTCTTTAACCTTAGATATTATTACATTCTCCCCTTTCTTACCACTTCTGATACTACAGATGGCAAATGGATAAACACTAGCTGAGAACAAAGTTAAATCATAAAAAGCCTCATGGTATCACTGTGAAATGCCATCAACAGAGATTATCCAACGAATCACCTCAACCAAATTGCCAGAAAAGTGCATATTTCCCATCTTGTACAATTGTCACATACCCTTAGTGTTCCGCGATCTTGAAGTCTCTCCATCAACTGCGTGATTGTGTGAATCACTTCCACCAAATCTGCAAGATCACTGATGACGAGGAAAAAAGAAAATCAGGGAAGGAAAGTTCGATTATGAAATAATGCTATACACACATGAGAAGTTTGCTGGAAGCAGATCGATTTCATTGACTTTTTACACCTGGCAAACTACAATGACAGAATATCGAAAGTCAGGCAGTCAGTAATACTTAGGACACTATCCTTAGTACACTGCTAAAAAGGGCATGTAACCCCAGCTAATCTCACTACATAGTACACTATCCTCAAAAATCTCAAAAGTATGTCACTAATACTTCCATCGCACAAAAGATCAAAAGTCAGGCAGTAGTACTGTCATCACCCACCTTCCTCTGCTAGTATAGGGTTCAGGATATAGAAGGAAAGCAGACAAAAGTCAGAGAAAACATTTTAGTGGCAGGTACTTCTTCTCACACTTCATGTAATGTAGATCCACTTTGCATATAAATGAGGCAAAAGTAGTGTTATCTCAGGGAGGTGATTTCTCAGTGGGTAGATTGTCAGTAAGAACTTAGACTCCTCTTCTTTACCATATGACTTTTATGGGCAACATATGTCATCTAAGTTCCAAATTATCAGCTGCTGCTTAATGATAGAACTATGGCCCAGCTTAAGGTAAAATGTTCAGAAAGCCAGCACTAGTAGTAATTTCACTATGTAATACAACAACAACACATATGAAGTAGAAGACCTTCTAGGTTGCTTGTGAACATCGAACGATTTGACAAGATTGAGAAGGAAATGAGTCATTCCTTGATCAGTCTGATCATAAAATAACTTGTAAAGAAGAACCCGAGCAGTCTGAGGCTCCCTGGAATTTTCTGGCAATAATTTAAGAACCAAATCTAGTGTCCGAATCTGCAAAAGAATAAATTTTTAGGTGAGTATAAAATCTAATTCCTTCCATAACAGCGCTTACTTTACGATCAGCAGGAAGACATCAAGTCATCACAACATCCCCTCCAACATCAGGATGTAGTTTAAAACAGTAGATAGCAAGTACAAATACAAAACTTAGGGGGGTTCCTCAACCATGTTTTGCACAAAAAACAAATCAAAACCACAACAATGAACAGTCTTGCGGTAAGTCCATGACAGCAGATTATTCTATTGTTTCATCCTATGATCCCAGTAGAAAAAGAAAGGCCAACTAAACTTACAATAAAATGAGATATTTAGCATTCCTTCTCAATGAACCCACTTAAGGATGAACCACCTCTCTATTGCGTGCTGCAGTAACTGATTAATTTTATAATTTTATACCAATTGTGGTCCACAACTTATTTTGAATATCAAAACCCCACCATTCCATTAATATATGAAGACCACTATCAGATTAAATGTTTAGTATTTACTCAGTCCTACTATGTTCTTATCATATTACACAGTTTATTAATTCCTTCAAACTATATACTTGTGCAATTGAGTAGGAATCTTTTCTTTCATTTCTTATGATGTTCCCAAGTCCCTGTCACCATGGAAAATTTCATCTCCAATGCACATCTCTCATAACACTGCAAAAGATCCAAGTATCAATGCTCCAAAAAGTTATCAGTAAAAGAATTTGCAGGAGCTTGAATACTAATCTCTTGTTCCTTTCTCCTAACAATGTAATCCATGACCTGAGTGAAAATTCAACATATTCACCCAAGCATCCATCAATACATGAGCAACATGGAAGATGCATATGGTCAAAACTTGTCCTCCAAGAATCGTTTTTGAGGGTAGACAAAAGAAATACTTACCATTGCTTTCAGAAGAGATCCTGCTGCAGATAAAAACTTGTAGTCTTTTGTTTCCTTTAATCCATCAAAGCCATCACGCCACCTCGAAATAACCATCAGAAACATAGTTTCATTCATTGATGCAGCAATTGGCCCGCATATATCACCACTAAATAGAATGCCATCTTCATTGCTACAACTAGATAGGGAACTGCCCATCTCTGCATTAGGCTGTAATATAACCAAATATTCATATAAAATCTCACATGTCACTGGAGACTGATCACAAAATCTGAGCTTATGTATACTTCCCTCTTTCAGAACTCAAAAGAAGAAATACTAACCATATCTACTCCCAGCAGAACAATGAAAAAAGTTAAGGAGCATAGGCAAACAAATAACAGTATAAAGATGCCTATCAAACCTTTACTGAAGTAATAGGTTTTGTCAACTGCTCATAAACATTATTTTCCAAGGTTGTAGAAAGGTGACCATAAGCTCTGTGACAATATCCTCCCACAATGATGTATACAGATAGAACGACCCTTTAGAATTCAAATCTATGAATGAGATTTTAAACTCAAGCATAAGGAAGCATAAAAAAAGAAGCAATGTGCAATGCACAGGTTCAAATAATGCCCTCATACGTTTGCTCACTTAGAACTTATTCCTCTTTCTAGGAGGTTTCTCTCATAATCTCCTTCCTTGTGGCATTTCCTCATCTCGAAATTCCCCTATACCAGAAGAAGTCTACAGCATACATATGGGATTGCTGTCAATCCAGAGAAAAAAAACAGCAAAATTGATAACTGATCAACCCTGTACTTCACCGAGTGAAACCCCAAATAAAAAATGCATTCATACTTCCCAAAAGTACATAATTCAAAACATGACCTACCCTAATTTTAAGAGGAAATAGTGCAATAAGATCCTCCACATCGCAGAGGATACAAGCAAATATGTGAATTTCCAAATTTAAATCTTACCTTTGATGTCGAAAATTTGTGATACTGGAAAGAAGTGACAAATTTAGCAACCTCAAAGAAGTACACCACATCATTTCTCTGAATATTAAGTTGTTCCCTCTCAATATCCTCGCGAACTGACCGCATCAAAACTGATACATGGACCAGATAAGTTTCAGCAATGCATCAGAGAGTGCTAATACGAAATAATAAAAATTATCCTTTTAGTTTGAAAAATACCATTGTAACCCCCAGATAGAAACTGATTCAAGAAACCATCAAGCAACTTTAAAATGTTATCAGTTGTTGTCGGTATTCTCCCCTGGTCCCATACGATCTTTTTTGTTGGACCCCGACAGAACTTATCAGATTTAGAGTATACATCGAGCGAAGCAGAATTAGGAGTTCCATTAAGAACGGCTTTGGAACCATCCTGAAAGAAGAAAGTAGAGTTTACTAAGCTCAAAATTGATATGCAAGTAAAAGAAAAGGTAACTCATACCATGGTAAATCGCTCAAATGTCCCTGAAAAATTTGAATAGCGGCTGCCATATTGTAGCCTGGAAAGCCTCCTTTTGTCCTTCTCCTCTTCAATAATCGATTTGAGGCCACTCAAGGAAGTTTTGGCTTCCGCATCCTTCATGACATTATTGTGAATGAATTCGGGACATGCATGTCAATCAACTATTTGTAAAGGACACAAAATAGAAGTCTACTCTAAATCTCAGCAACCAGAGATTAAACAAAAAGAAAGACCACTTATCAGGTTCTTTATCATGGCACAAAGTCAAATTGAAACACCAAATATGATCTGTGTGGCTTCCATTTATGTTTCAGTAATATCACGCCAATCATTTTAAGATAAAATGGTCATTTTTCAGAAAATACAGAAGATTTAGTCAAGTACTCTCCTCTACGGTCTACATATTCCGATGTATCATAAACTGGAAAGATGAGAATAATAGAGTTATACCCACCTTGAGACTATTCAGATGTGCTTTTGCGACCAACTCAGGATCTTGGCCATTAAATATATAGTAAAAGATTTCCAGCAAAAGCCAATTATCTTGATGAAGGTAGTCAGAAGACCCACCAATGTGCTGAGCAACGAGTAAGAATAGATCCATCACATTTTCACGGAACAAAAGCTCCAAAAATCTGTCTCGAAGTGACAATATTCGAGTGGCAAATCCAGCAGCCTTCTGAAGTCCTGAAATGTCCTGGATGGCCAGTAGGTTTCGAAATAAAGTAAGAACAAGCTGCACTAACTTCCAGTCATCCTCCGTGAATACTTCACTGGAATGTATCCGTGTAGTTTGAAAAAAATAAGAGCAATTTGTCAGTAACAAATGACAGAAACTAAAGCAATCCAAATCTCTCTCTCTCTCTCTCACATGCACGCGTATACTTGGAGTAAAAAGAGGGAAGCCGTTTAAAGTCCTCTACTACCAGTTCCAATACACGAAACACCAGAATATATGGACAATGAGCTGTGTGCATTACAACCAATACCGAGTCTGCGACATCTCTATCTTAAGTGCTTAGACAATGTACGAATAAAACAGACGGAATAAGATGAGTCGTGTCACCTTTCCAAGTTTTCCAGCGGGCTCTCAAGCAGCGAAATAATAACTGCAACTGTGTCACTCATGGTAATTGCAGATTTAAGATCCCATAAATACTCAATCTGTAGGTGAATACCGGAGGAGGCGGGCTCAATGGGCATTGTGAGAAACACCAAGACCTTCACTATAGAAAACAAAAAATTAATAATAAATCATCTCTTCTACTCAGACACAAGCTCAATGAACTTGCAATGCAGCATTTGAGATGTCAATTTACCAGTGTTCAGAACCAAGCTGCGGTCGTCTTGGCAATGCTCTAAAATGGGTATCAAGTCTTTGGACACACAGTTCCATTTGCAGACTTGCTTGAAAACCTCTCTCGTCTGTGGGTCATCACGCCTGAGAAATCTCAGCAGATCCTTTAAATTATCTGGTAACGAGTCAACGAACAGCAGTTTATCTCAGCAGGTGGATAACTAATACATCACCTAGTTTAGTGCGATGGCATGTTAAAGTAAGAATAACAAAAAACATGACATTTGGACTTCCCTCTAGTAAAAGGTAGTCTATTATTTCTTTTCAACGAAGAGGTAACACATTCATGACCGATTAGGGAAAGTGAAATCAACGAAAAAGAATTAGTAAAACTATGAAATTGCAGTATTCTAGCATTTGGAGTCTAGGACGATGCACGGTGTTAAACAAAACTACTTTTCATGATGCAGAAACAAAAATGAACGGAAAACACTCGTTTCCTGTCCTTCACCAACAGAAGGATCCAACAACAGAAAAAGACGGTTGACGGGGGGCGCCTCCATATCCCCAACCCCGATTTGGTACAATTTTTAGTAGCAATCTGACATAATTTCTGATGGTTCAAGTAAAATTTCTTCATTCCGGCCACTGAACTAATATTCCACATCGGTCACCCGATCCAATGAGCTATGCGCGAGAATTAGACGCGACGGACGGGAGCTAAGTTAACCATTGAACTTGGGCGATCAGAAACCAATGGGGGCGTAAACCCTAGCCGGAACCGAGAAAGTAGACAGTCGATCGACTCGACAGACGGTCTCGAGTAGCAGCAGCACGACATTAACACTTCGGCCGAGACCGAAATCCCTAGCTCTCTCTTCGGCACTTCGCGTTGCGAAACAACGAGCAGAGGCGGGAAATCGCTAGAAAAAATCGTCGTACCTAGGCAGTGCGCGCCCTTCGAATAACCGACGCGGTTGCCGTCGTCGTCCTCCTCGACGATGCCGAGGCCGGCGCAGATCGCGGAGAGGCCCTGCGTGTCCATCGCGCCGTGAGCTCCGACGGATCGAGCTTCCGAGGAGAGATCGAACGATCGGAGAACTTCGGGGTAGAAGAGAAGATGGATCGAGGATGAGGGACTAGGGTGGAAGAAAGGTGACGGAGGATTGAAAGGAGCGATGGAGTGCGGAGGTTTTGGGGGCTGCCCGTCCTGGTGGGCGCCAAGTTATCAGATTTTCCCGCGCTGGACATTTGAGAAGGAGGGATGATCGAGTGCTCTTTTGCTATGGTGCGGATGTTAGAACCGCTTACGTGGCGGGCCTCTACACGCAGCGATATTTTTATCTGACTCATTGACAAAATTGCAAAATTTATATACTAGATTTTGACAATTGGGATAAAATTCAGAAAAAATTTATTTAGTGTTTATTCAAGACAAAATAAAGTAAGATATGAGGAGTTATAGAACGAATAAAATTATTCGATAAGAAGAATGGGATAAATGTTGATAGAATTTAATATTTATAATATAAAAATTATTATTTTTTAAATTAACAAAATTAAAATTATATTCGAATATAAATAATATTTGAATTTTAGTATAAAAATTCAAAAAAATAAGAGATAACAATTTAGTTATTTTAATTTATATATTTTAATTTAGTTCTATTTTATAATATAATTTCACTATATAAATATAAATATATTTATATTTTAGGTATGTTTATTAAATATTTTAGGCATTTTAGTATTTTAGGTATATTAGTATTGTCTACATGGAATTAATATTTAAAAAAATAAATTTATTTTATAAGAAGTGGGATTAAATTAATCAGTACCAACACGATTATTTTAATCAGGAACAAATCCTCCGCAAGAAAGCGCCCCCTCCCCCCCACTTCCTTTTCATTAATTACCAAAAAGCCAACCGTTCCCTTCGAAGTTAGATTGCGCACAGCGGCGGGCGAGACCATTTCGGCTTCGATACAAACTAGGCAAAAAAACCTCTTCCCCCGAAAACCGCCAAACTCGGCGGCGGCATTTCCAAGTCCAGCTCCAACTTCCTCGCTTTCCCTCCTCTTCTTCTTCTTCGACGCGCTCGAGCACCTTCCATCCCGCATTGCATCGTACCCGCTGATCGTCTTCTCCGCGGGAACTGTTCCTCGCCAGCGACGAGATGGCGGATGTGGTGGCCACCGGATCGATCCAGAGCTCGCTGCTCCGTCCCGGCGGCGGCGGATCCCTGGAGGACCGGGCGGAGAGGCTGAAGAGGCCTTCTTCCGGCTTCGGCTGCTCCAAAGCGCTGCCCCGCGGCGGCGACGGGAGGAGCCCCCGGCGGGCGGTTCCGAGGGGCGCGAGGATCGCCGCGAGGAGGACCGCGCACGCCGAGCCCAGGGTCGTGCCCGTGTCGCCCGAGGATGTTCACCAGGTAACGGTGCTTTTTGATTCTGGCTTGTTGAACTGTTTGGATCGTCGCGGGCGTCGGCGGATGGGATTGTCGACGGGAGGAAGTGCGGTTGGTTTGGTTCGAGTGCGGAAGTAGTTTCGTTTGCGTTTATGGAATCGATGCTGGATTCTAACGTTAGCTCGAGAGGAAGGAAAGGACTGGCATTTGATCAGTGTACTAGCTGGACTGGCACTTCATCAACTGATGGGGGTGATACCTGTCTGGGGACTCTCTGGGATGTGATAACCAATCGCACTGTGGAGGTCATATTGAGACCAGGACCCCATTCTAAGGACCTGGAAGCGATGGAGATTTGCTTCTGTAATAGGTTTTGTGCACCTTTTATTGGTGGCGCGTAGCGTTAGATCAGGCTAAGAATAATGCCAGAGATTCATTGGATGATTTATGATAGTGGTTTGCAAATTCATGCGGCAGTTTATTGTCGTGTGTTGAACTTAATTCACTTGTTCAAATACCTACTTACCGTTTGCTCCTCTATGTGAACAATTTTGTCGAATCAGTTTGGTAGTCTTAGCATTACTCTTATGCTAACTACACTGGGAAATGCAACATAGCAGCTTGAAAGATCAATCATTTTAGGGTACTAGTCATTATATGAAAACTTAGTTATCCTACATTGTAAATTATATGAAATACACTATACGAGGGAAATAAGTGGTATGCATCCATCCGTTTTTTTTTTTTTTTTTTTTTCTAAAGAGATGAGAATTGTTTTTCCTGTCCAAATTGCAGGGAGTTCAGCATCTTAGTGATGCGTCAGTGGGCATGTGGTCCACGCCTCTGGTTAGGCGGAAGACTAAGATCGTTTGCACCATAGGTCCTTCCACCAACACAAGGGAAATGATATGGAAGCTGGCTGAAGCTGGTATGAATGTTGCTAGGCTGAACATGTCTCATGGAGACCATGCTTCTCATCAGAAAGTCATTGATCTGGTCAAGGAATACAATGCTCAGTCCAAAGATAATGTCATCGCCATAATGCTTGATACTAAGGCAGGTTCCTCTCATTATCTCCTCATAAGGCTGGGAAGCAGGTTCTCTATGGTGATTCTATGTTCCGTAGCTTTATCTAGCTATAATATGGCATTTTTGTTGCTTTACTTCAGGGCCCTGAGGTTAGGAGTGGGGACCTGCCACAACCAATTATGTTATCTCCTGGACAAGAATTCACCTTCACAATCCGTAGAGGGGTTGGAACGGCAGACTGTGTCAGTGTTAATTACGATGATTTTGTAAATGATGTAGAAGTGGGTGACATGCTTCTTGTCGATGGTATGATCAAAGTTTTCTATAGAAACCATTATAGATCTAATTGCATTTGTATGCTTCTTGATGATACAAATTCCACCAATTGTTTTTTTTCTTCAACACTGTTGTGCCAAGGTTCATGCTTTGTCAACATTCATTAATAAAAAATACACTGTGTTTATGTTTCATTCATGCATGCTGTTCTTATGGCCAGAAAGGAAAAATTATCACGCATGCACTATAAATAGTCATGCACTTCTCTTACATTGTATCAATGTTAGGTGGTATGATGTCATTAACGGTGAAGTCGAAGACGGAAGATTCTGTAAAATGTGAAGTTGTTGATGGAGGAGAGCTGAAGTCCAGGAGACATCTAAATGTCCGAGGAAAAAGCGCAACATTGCCTTCCATCACCGGTTGGATGTCAAATGATAATATACTTTTCTAATCTTGTTCCATGTGACTACTTGCTACAGGAGTACATTGCTGATTAGACACATTATGTAACTGCATTTGTTGTTCACATACAGAGAAGGACTGGGATGATATCAAGTTTGGCGTGGAGAATAAAGTTGACTTTTATGCCGTCTCCTTTGTTAAAGATGCACAAGTTGTTCATGAGTTGAAAAACTACCTGCAAAGTTAGTACTTGCTTAAATACTTTTCTTGTTTCCAGTGAGAATTAATAACATCTAGTTCTGCTCCATCTTATTTCTTACCTGTTACCTTTAAACTTTGCAGGCTGTGATGCTGATATTCATGTTATTGTGAAAATTGAAAGTGCTGACTCCATACCGAATTTGCATTCAATTATCACAGCATCTGATGGGGTGATGATCCGAACTTTTTG
The DNA here is from genome assembly GCA_014182515.1 of Eucalyptus microcorys. Taxonomy (NCBI): domain Eukaryota; kingdom Viridiplantae; phylum Streptophyta; class Magnoliopsida; order Myrtales; family Myrtaceae; genus Eucalyptus; species Eucalyptus microcorys. The sequence goes on along the minus strand of CM024562.1, from coordinate 30,916,628 downwards.
ACATCACATGAGTCTCTCTCTGTATTAGCTTATTTTTCCGAATTATGACAAAGGGGTTTCCTTTTGCAAATCCCACTTTATCTGTGACATATTACTTGATTTTTACTGCAACTATCCAGTACCGGGGAATGCAAAGTTAAACAAGAAATCTTGTGTTCTATCGTCTGTAAAAGTAATATGCATGGTGTCACCAGCATTGAACAATATATCTGCCTTGAGACACCCTTTTCCATAGTCATTTTTCCTAACCTGATTTACTGGGTTGTATGCATATCTTAGCTTCTATTGCTGAAGTGGTGCCTTGTTCTCTTTCTAATCATAAGGAATCGATTGAGCTCTATGTAGCTTTAATCTTAGTAGTTTGCCGATATGGGTTTCAGGCCATGGTCGCAAGAGGAGATCTTGGAGCAGAGCTCCCCATTGAAGAAGTTCCACTTTTGCAAGTACTTTCCTTTTCAAATTGGATAAGAGAAGATTATTTTTTGTTAATTTTTTCAACTAGTTGAATGGCAATACGCATATCTTACTGTACTCTTTCCAATGCAGGAAGAAATAATCCAGATGTGCCGTAGCATGGGTAAGGCTGTTATTGTGGCCACCAACATGCTGGAAAGCATGATTGTTCATCCAACGCCAACTAGGGCTGAAGTGTCAGACATTGCTATTGCTGTTCGAGAGGGTGCTGATGCAGTCATGCTTTCTGGCGAGACTGCTCATGGAAAGTAAGCAGTACTCCATTTTTGACTTACTATGGGTTTAATGATGAGCCGTTTGGTTGCTATAAGGATTCTTTCTGCCTGAGAAGAAACAACTGGTATGATTGGCTGTTTGGGAAATAGGGGGTGTTTTCTTATGGAGTTTGATTTGCATTGGTACTTGAATTCAATTCAAAGCTTGGAAGGCTCAAAGCTGAGTTCGGTATTGTTTGGTTCTTTCTAAATATTGACATGGTGATTGTAGATCTCTTGAAGATAAGGTAAGAGGTAAATCATGCATCCTGACAATGTCATCTCACCCTCTTGTAGGTTCCCATTGAAAGCTGTGAAAGTCATGCACACAGTCTCATTAAGGACTGAAGCAACCATAGCTGCTGGTGAAATGCCATCTAACCTTGGCCAAGCCTTTAAGGTCTCTTATTACGTCCTGCATATAGTCTGCAGCTTTTTTGTTGAGCTTACCCTCTAATTTTTCATTTATGTTTGACATTTAAACCTAAACAGTGACCATGGCTCTTTTTTTTTTTCCCTGTGTAGAACCATATGAGCGAGATGTTTGCCTATCATGCTACCATGATGTCAAACACTCTTGGAATCTCTACTGTTGTCTTCACCAGAACTGGTTTCATGGCCATTTTGCTAAGCCATTATCGCCCTTCTGGAACTATCTTTGCCTTCACAAATGAGTAAGTAGAGGAATGCCATTATATGTTGCAGTGGAATGCAATCAAAATGATAGACTCTACTGTTATGATCCATCTCTACCAAGTGGAAGGGGGCGATATCTGTAAAGACTCATTTAAATTTAAGTAAATTATGTGCAATGGGATTTGCCAACTTTGTGTTTTGGTAATAAATTTGCATCATTAATGACAATGTAGGAAGAGAATACAGCAGAGACTGGCTTTATATCAAGGAGTGTGCCCAATCTACATGGAGTTTTCTGATGATGCTGAACAAACCTTTGCTAATGCATTGGCGGTGCTGCAGGTAAACTTACTGGGGCATTTACTCTTAGTAATTGGTTCTATGAATAATGCATCTGTTTGCTTAATAATTTGTTTAGCAAGCTAAACCTAGGCCGACGTATTTTAATGCACACACGTGTGTTCCGCTCTCGTAATGCATGATGGCTGGCTTCATTTTGGGCTACCAGACGCTTCAAAGTTCCAATGATATTTGCACTAAAAGTCTCCTTGTGAGCATTCATTTGGAAACTCTGTAGTTGCAGCCATGCATACTGAAATCTTCTTCTTAAAACATTCCTAATTCCGAGTGGCTCTCAAGACTTATGATTTTTTTTTTTTTTTGCTCTTTTTTTAGTGGATACCCCTTTTTATTTTTTTATGCTTATGATTTCTGGCTTTTATTCTCAGAAGCAAGGAATGGTTAAAGAAGGAGAAGAGGTCGCACTCGTACAGAGTGGTAGACAGCCTATTTGGCGTTTCCAGTCCACACATAACATTCAGGTCCGCAAAGTTTAGCTGTGAGAAGGAAACTCAAGAAGCCAAACTTCCACAGCAGGCGATGCTTAAAACAGGTTGTGAAAAGTTGAGATCCGTGCCAATCCGGCCTTTTTGGATCACCCTGATTTTCTAAGTTTTGTTTTGTTTGAATTAAATGTTCCCAGTTTATTCGAATTAATCTATGCAAAGTTTTATACTTTTAGTCCCTGTCGAGGATTAGGCACTCCAGGGAATTGCATCCTGAGGGGTTAGAAACCCCGTCTCTATCTTGGTTGAGGATGTACCTGGAAATTGTAGCGTAGTGATGCTCATCTCCTCTATCTTTTCCTTTGGTTATCTTCTTGCACTCCCTATCTAAGGCCACAATAGCTCATAGAAGCTCATGCGAGATTACATTATTATAAGTCGCTGTAGAAGGGATGATGCTGCAGGATGACTATCCCAAAACGGCATATTTATTTCATGTTTGCCCATTTATTCCTGTTAATAATCCATAGAATGATCGAGAGAAACTTTGACGAAAACGAGTGAGCTGATTGAGCAGCTTACCTTAGTCTTGCCATGAGGGTGTCGCTTCATCACCGGTGGCGAGGTATTTACTATTAAATCCATATTCGGTGCATCAATCTGTCTAAGAGAACGACGTTCCATTGGGTCTGATTGTTTCCTATATTCCACTAGAGAGACCTCTGGGGCGGGCGTCTTTAAAGGAAGGGAAATACAAATGGAAAATGCAAAGCACCGTAAATTTGATTGCCTATGTCAGAGAAAATGGCTAGTAATCTTATAATTGAGGAGAACTTGGTCATAATTGCAGATAATTGTCTTCTAGCTATACGAAATGGATCGTTTCCAACCTCGCTAATGCATATTAAATAAGCACGGTGTATTTCCTTGGTTCTTCTAGCAAATCAAGAAAGGGTTTGGGCGACATTGGGAATTGCTTCAATCGCCCCCAAATATTCGTTCAAGGTGGCATCGAAACATTAACTGTCCATTAGGCGAGCCTGAACCCATCGATGCAATGTGCTTTTTATTAAGTTAATTGAGTGCTTCTCGACTACTCGCATGCCTACGCTCTCAGCTAGAAACGGTAGATTGTATAACATTCTTCTTGTCTTCCCTTGTGGTGGCCTTTTGCGTAGGGGTAGACCAAATTAAAGCAGCATACATATTTGGTAGAATATCATATACAATCGGAAAAATTCCAAATAAGGATCTAAAATATCCTCATTTTTTCAAATCAGAGCTTGAAGTGGATATTGTTTCAAATAAGAGCATAAAATGCCCTCATTTTTTTAAATAAGAACCTAAAGTTGATTTTATTTTAAATAAAGATCTGAAATGGTCATATTAGTTTAAGTTTTTTAATTTTTAATCTAATTTAATTAATTTTACCTCTAGTTGGCCAGTGAGCTGGTAAGGGAAGGCCCTTATTTGAAATAAATATAATCACTTTAGGTCTTTTTTTTTTAGATTAATATAGCCACTTCAAGCCTTTATTTGAAAAAAGATTCATTTGAAGTCATTATTTGAAAAATGAGTTCACTTCAAATCCTTATTTGAAATTTTCTTTATAAAATCTGCCCAATAGATGTAGGATGCAGCTCTGATAAAATAAACGGTTTGTTTACTCTCCTATGTTAATGTACACAAACTATCTTAGAAATTTTCTCAAGATGGTAGCAATTTTTCAACATGCTTAGTAACTTAGATTCTATTTATTTCATGGAAAATGAGTAATTGGAAAAATATTTTTCTAAAAATGATCATTTATATTACTTGAAATAATTAATCTATAAATAAAAAAATACGTGGGATTATAAGAAATTCCCCAACTAGTATTCCAAATAGAATAACACTAATCCAGTAATAAAGTTTCAAGAAGTCAAAAAACAGATAACTGAAATAGATTTACAGACTACAGATTCAGTGGAGACTAGCTTGACATGCTTTTACATTTCAAGTTCCACAAAATCTTCATTTAATCTGTCCATTATATGGTGAAAGACATGAAACTAGTCATATACCTCTTTGAACCTAACAATATTTGGGTGCCTCAATGATATGTGGTTAATGATTTCACTCTGAACATTCTCGTCAATTTGATACAAGAATGCATAGCATCAGAATGAGGCAATACACATGCACAATAACGAGTATGACATAGTAACTATCCCAAGACAATTACAAGCTAAAACTATATCAAAGCACAAAGCTAATATGACAATGAAAGGAAACTTGAGGACGAATGGATTCCAAATGCAGCTCCCCCATGTGGAAAAAGTGGCCAAAAATCTTTGAAAAAATATCAAAACAATTTAAAGATGCTCATTCACAACTCAGAAGCTACAGATATCAAAAGATCTAACCATAACCACACTACTAGGATGTGAAAAAACAACAAATACAGTGACTTGTGCTACTTAAGCAATTCAGAGGCTACACAACACATCAACAAATAAAGCTTCTATTGCGATTTTAATCATAACCTCTGAAAATCTGTTGATGTTTCGCCATCTTCTTTGAAAATCATACCAAAGCCGCCTGTTTCAACACCACCTCGTACGCCTTCACCACTGAAGATCTCAATGGGCTCGCCACCGAGCTCGAAATGGCCAAGATCACACACACTCACCACCCACACCCCTGTCGGTACAAAAGCCAGAGCCGCACCTCTCGTAGGCCTCAATCAACAAGTCGCCGCCGATCAACCCTTCCACTTCCTCCGACTTCTTCACGTGCAGAGCCTTTGGCCGCCAAAGCCGACTGTTCAGCACCACTTCGTACACCCTCTCCACCAAGGATCTCGACGTGCTCACCACCGAGCTCGAAATGGCCAAGACCATGCTCACCACCAACACTCGCCGAGTACAAAAGCCAAAGATTCAAGGTGGTGTGGTTCGTCGAATGGCGGCCTCCATCGTCCGTCAGAGGAAATGCAAAGAGTAGAGTGGCAACGGAGCGACACTGGAACGAAAGAAATGGAGAAAGGGAGAGAGAGAGTTTCTCCATTCAAATTTTTTGTGCGAGGAGAGAAGAAATTGTGTGAAGGATTTTTTTTTTTTTTTTGTCGGAAATTGTGTGAAGGATTTGGTGGGCCTTGTAGAGGGAGTAGTGGGACAAGATAAGACGGTTTCACTTGCAGGAGGAGAGAGAAACATTTTTTTGCAGCGTGCCTTTTTGAAGAAAAAATAAACGAGCTCTAGTTCCAGCATGGCCCCAGGCAACACATGTCGCCCGGTGAGTGGACTCTGATAATGCCACACTAGAGTCAAAGCTGCATGTAATATTTTCTGGTCTTGTCTGTGTAAAATATGGGTTTTGATCAAATTAAAAAAAAAAAAAAGGTTGAATGTTCAAGAGAATAAGAAAAGAAGAGAAAGAAGGAGGAGGAGGAGAGACCGAGAGCCTTTGGGAGAGAGGAAGAAAAGGAAAGAAAAGAAAGAAAGAAAAAGGAGACAAAAAGAAAGAAAGAAGGGAAAAGGAGGAAAGGAGAGAGATGCCCGACCAGAAAGCCTGTGGAAGGGAAAGGAGAAGGAGAAAGAAAGGAGAAGGAGGGTTTCGTGTGTTCTCGTCATGGAAGCCTCGCCAAGTCAATTTGATTGCGTATTGCAACGCTCGGTAAGTGCTCTCACATCTTGTTTGTTCAATTGGAGTATATTTGGATTTAGGACTCGGAATTCGGACTTAGTGGAGATTCGTGTGGCGAAATTTGATTTTTGAGTCATTGAGCTATGAATATATAAAAATTATAATTTGGAGTGTTGTGGAGTCATAGCATTTTACAGAGCTTGATTTGAGTTTATAGTTTGCCCAAAACAAAATTTTGAAGTTTTTTGTGTGTGCGTACAATGCGCATCCAAGACTTCAAGACCATTTTGTCCATTTTCAGCTTGATTTTGTGGATGGTCAAGTTGGAATTCTCATAGTACTTTGAAAGAGCTTTCTATGGACTGTAAGTACGTTTGAAACGAGATTCGGTGAAGAAAGTTATGACATGACTAAGTTTCGTGCTCAAGTTTCACGTTGCAAACGACTTGAATAATCGCTTCGGGTATGCTATTTATTAGCGCGTATGAGTTGTTTTGTTAGTATTTGGATGTAATATAGCCGTTTCATAATTGGGGTAGTGTGTTACTTAATTTTAATGATGTTTCTTACTTATTTGATAGAATTGCGAGTTCAACGATTCAAATAATCTTTGTCATTTGAATGTAGGCATTCCTAAGTGAGTGATGCTATTGCTATCTCTTCTAAGAATTTGTAAGCTCATGTTTTCAAAATGATAAAGATTGATATATTATGAGCTATGAATAAGTATATTTGTTGCATAAAATTTAAATTGAACATTTTACTGCATTTTAGTATTTGTGAAGGGTGTGAAAATTGTTTGGTGGAAATATATATTTTGTTTGATAAACGAAGTTGATAAATATTATATATTTTAGGTTTAGAAAACCTTTTTACGAAAAGCTCTTTGAGCATGAGTTTTGGAATTATATGTATGATTTGCGAAATGTCTTATAACATGCATTTGATTTGATTCAATTTATAAAACCGGTTTATGAGATGAGTCTTGAAATGATTGAGAATGTTTTATGAAAATCATTTATGACGGATGAGTTGAGTTGCGAAAGCTATTGATGATTGATTTGTAAAATGTATTTTGATAACTAAGGTTGTTTATGGATTAGATTTCTATTATTGAAGGATTTTGTGGATTGGTATTGATACCCAATATTGCTATGAGCCCAGTGAAGGGCTTGTGGGTATGTGCATATTAGTATAAGATATCTTTGTAGACCGAACCACTGGCTAATAATAAGTGGAGACCTTGTCAATGAGGGAATCTTGGTCGCCTTGTCACTAAACGTTGTATCATGATCATAGTTTGATATTGAGCAACAGATTGGTCAATGGAGTGGATCATTCACATATGATATGAGTTTGGTCAATGGAGTGGACCATTGACATATGATTTGATTTTAATCGATAGAATGGACCATGAACGTATGATTTGAGATTAGTTGTTGGAATGGACCACCGACATGTGATTTCATATGAGATATATCAATGGAATAAACCATTGATGTGTAGTATAAGATTAATCAATGGAATAGACCATCGACGTTTGTTTTGATATTATTGTGAAATAAATATTTCTACTATAAATATAGCTATGTTAAAGTATATGTAACTTATTCTCTTATTTTATGTTTGTTATATTCTAGATTTGGTTAAAAGAGTTGTGGTTTGGCGTGTAAATATGTATAGTGAGTGCTCGATTCGCTTAGAATAGATGCATTACTCACTAACCTATAGTTGCTCACCCCTCTATTTTTCCAATCTTTTTCAAGTTCTTTGGCTAGTGATAAGTAGTACAAAAATGATATAGATGATGGGACATTTGGGGAGTTGGATTTTGGTGGTTTGAAGCTGCGTCCTTCGAATGGAAGAACAACCATGTCATCCACATTTTTTATGGTTATGGGATGTGACAGTTTGAATCATACATCGACGCTCTCCGCTTTCTTTATTCCTACAAGGAGACAAGAGGAGACAAATCTTGATTTAGGGTCATCTTGCCTTACGTCAAGTCCGACAGGGTTTTGGATCAAATCCCACATGGTATTTGTTGGGGCTACCACATTATCTTCCCAATCGTTCTTTTAATCAAGGCAAATTTTTGGGAAAAATAAAACTAGAAGTGCAATATAAAAAATTTTCGTGATAAGTTACTGAAAAATCCAACATGGTAACTATTTAATATAAATATTTCAATTTGGCTAGCCGGCAAACTAAACTCAACATTACTTTACCTAAACGGCATTGTCTAAATCATGTTCACCACAAATTAGGGACTTTGAATCCTCTGGAGTAGGATTGGTTGTCGATACATTTAGGATAAAGTTTTTTGTATATAAGCCTTACGATACGTCTTTCCATTCCTAAAATCTACTCTACTTCCTCGGTCATTAGTGCTATGTCTACCAGGGCACTTGGTTGGCCATCTTGCTCTCTAGGCAGTAATGTTGTTGTTTTCGGATTTTCTATATTTATATTAATTGACAAATTAGGCCTAGCAAGGACATTAGCATTTGGTGGTGCTATATCAACTGCTGGCCTAGCATCTTCAACTTCAGGTGTTGGACTAGGATGTCGGCCAACTTGGTCCGTCATCCCATTATCGCCAGCTTGATTCTCTTGTCCAACATCATTCTTATTTGTGGACCTTGGTTCAAGGATTCAGGTCTTTGCCTCATTGATATAGTGGGGTTGACTAGTATGGCCTACACTATGATAAAAAGAAGGGTTGGGAACAAAACTTGGCGTCGCAGAACTTTCATGGATTGGTGTCGCGGTCTCTCTAAAGCGGGTTGGATTCACATAGGTTTGACTAATGGATTACTAAGCCTAAACTTAGGTTAGGCTCTTCCAAGTCCATAATGATTTTTTCAATTATGAGTCGTCATTAATCTATTTTTGGTGGGTCAATTAGAAACCCAAGTAAATAACGAGAGAATTACTTTATTATTAAATGAGTTTGAGGATTTGATTACGCTAGACTTCTTAATGCTCTTTTGGCACCTTTTCTCTTATATTTAAAAAAAATATATTTTGGTGCATTAATGTTTAAATTACTCAACATATGAGATGATCAAGTGGGTGCAGAACCATCATTTAACACTCAATAAAACAAAACAATAAATAAATTGCGAGCATGGGGAGGAAATTCTTATGTCATAGCAATGAAAGTATTTGCAATGTTAGTTTAGAAAATCACATCAATAACCTGGATATGATTTTTAATTAACATGCAATCACTTAATCCTTTTTTTGGATTTCTACTTGTTTAAATAAAACCTAATCTACAACATACAAAAATGTCTAACTAAAATGGCATGTAACATGCAAACTATATGTCACATGTCATTAATTATTTAACATAATCTAATAACAGGAAAATATTAAATGCAATTATCCTAATATGTCACGCACTCGAATGATCCTAAACATGCAAGATTAGATACGTGCAATGGATAACCTAATCCTAGGTGACACACGCATGATTTTTTTTATGTTATCTTTTTCTTTTCTTTCTATAAAATTCAAACTAAAATTGCTCAATAATTAAACATGCAATTTAAGTTAATGAAAATAAAATCTAACATCCTAAATTAATGACTAATATTTTTTATTTAAAAAATCTGGAATAAATAAATTTCCTAATCAAAACATACAAAATATCCTAAAACAAGCAATAATCTAGCATGAACCAGTCCAACTCAAATATATTTATTTGAGTATTTTTATTTATTTAATGTGAATCATGCTTTATGCAATGTATGCTACTAATCTAATATGACAAGCGACATGACATAGCAATATGACATGGCCTAAACTACATGACATACATGTAATATTTTTTTTATTTTTTCATAATTCAAAATTAGAAAACAACCAAAATAAGCATGCAATCTATCCTAGAGAAAGAATCTAATTTATTCTAAGACAATTTTTTTTTTGGTATTTTACGTAAAATTCGAAATTAGAAAATAGCCAAAATTGACTATCTAGATTAAGATATTATCCCAACTTACATTAGGAATCAGATTAGGCCAAATCCTAATTTAAACTAGAATGTCATCTTAACTAGATAATCCCTAACCTAAAATACAATTCATCTAGGAAAAGTTATCTAAGCTTATAATTAATTTTAGAAAGATTATCTTGAATAAAATTAAACATGCAATCTTATGCTAAAATGCATTGTTACCAATTAAAATCTAAATCTTTTTGTGATTTTCTTTTTAGATAAGAATAGGCATAAGGTCAAATAAAATCAAGCAACAAATAACATCCATTACCTAGAACATCATATGTATCCATCTAAATTTGGAATAAAATCGATAAATCATATATTGGACATGAGATCGGATTGGTTGATTTTCCGTGCGATCGTGAGTCATATTTCAAGTATGAAATCGGACTGTTGCTCGTACACGTTTTGGGACATTAGGAAAATTTCCTAATTCATGGGGACTTGTTTTGTTTTGTTTTATATATATATGACAATATCGACCAAGTATTCAAAGAAAAATTACGATATTACGAATTATATAATGAGATATACGAAAATTGAATTAATCACGATTCTTACTTAATTCACAATTTCGTGTGGATGACGTTTCCAAATTCAAGCCGGTGGGTAGATCACGATGACGGCAGCCGACGGTGACGATCTCAGCAGGGGCGGCTCACGGCTAACAAACCTGCCAAAAATGGAAACTTCATGGAGTCGGCTCAGTTCGGGTACGCAAGGAGGTGGCGGTTGGCGCTGCGACGACGTGAGAGCCGCTCACGTTGAGTATGGCAAAGGTGACAAAGGACGGCAAGGCTCAGTTCATTTGCTTATTATGTCATTTGCCCTTACTGTATTATAAACCGAATATGATGCCGTGATTACATAAGAAGAGAATATATGCTCAAGATTTTAATTGTTTTCTTCCATCAGCAAAAATATTGGTCTAGCACTTGAATTCTGCTCGATGGCCAAGCCTTAATTCGCTCATTAAACACGTATATATTTATCCCACATTTGCTGCATCTTTCCCAGAATTCAATTCAGATCACTGATTTTGGCTACGTGGACTCGATGGGCTTCATTGAATTTCATGCTTCCGCGGGTTTAGCTAGATAAATCAATTAAACTCAAAACTTCAAGCCATTGTTGATTCAATCTAATGCAATGAATGAACTCATCTATATGCTATGAAAAATGCTCATAAAAACTATACGCAATGAAATTTAACTCTAATAGTTTTGTCCGTGGGTCATAAAATTAATCCCTAATTTTTATGTAATAAACAATTAACTAGGTCACTAAAATTTAGGTATCAATAATTGGTAGATTGAATGTTCCTAACTTGAGCAAGGCACGATTCAACATCATAACCATTGGCTTAATCACGTTAACCATGTGACCGACAATGTGATTAGCCAAATTAAGTTTTTGCTCTTCGAAAAACCTTCTCATGGTGGCCACCATATGAGGGTTTAGTGCAACTTCTTTCGACTTCTCTTTAGTAAGACGTTGAAGAGGATAGGGCTTCCTTCTGCCGTACAGTTAATGGTTGAGGATTCAGAGTATGTGGCAACTTCATTACCAATTCATGGCACTGTGTTGTTATTACTAGGAGCACTGTCACTGTTTGGCTCTTGTTGGTTTCTAGTTCTTGCCCGGGCAACTTTCTCTTATCAACAAACTAGTTGTACAGGTGCATCAAAAAAATATTCCACCCAAAAGTGTCAACAAAGCACCTTTCAAAATGTGGATTGATATAGAAATCAACAAGGATGTAAAAGGTGCCTGTTGATTCTTAGATAGGAAATGACGATTGACGAGAAAATTAAAGGTATGAAGACCAAAAGCAATCGGGGTCAACCATGTAAAAGGATACTAAAATGAAAAGATAATGGGAAGATAAAATTCAACAATTGGTGTTTAGAAATTGATTGGCGGTCTCTTACTCGATTTACAATCCCAATTTTTATAGCTACTAGTGAGAGTTAATAACAGTTACAAAGAAAGTAAATAACATTATACATGGCCCTAGAATTCAGCATCATGTATTTATAAAAAATTATCAAAAAAAAACCCACTACTTGACTATCATGGTCTCATCACTCGCCCTATGTCAACAGTTTCTGCGGTGATGCACGATTATCTTCTCATTCATAGTTACCAAGGTTTCGAGAAGAGCAGCTTTAATGTAAACGCACGCAGGAAAGACCAAAAATTAACGGAAGAAAAGAACACGAGAATCTGTTCACGACAGCTTAGTACAGGACAGAACATGAAAGGAGGACGAAGAAACCAGCACAACCGAGACGCAACAAAAGACGCAGACGAGAAGTGGGTAGTTGAGAGATAATGTAGAGACAGATTGAAGGACTGACGCATCCTGTCTGAACTGATGGTTTTTCAACTTCGGACCTCGGATGCAAATTGGAATGTAGCGAGCTTGCGAATATTTCTCCGCGCATCTCCAGATTCCACACGTGCATTCCGAGACAAAACCTCTCGTTCTTTCAGATGGGGACGACCCCGTTAACGTTGGAAAATCCGATCATCGCCCAACGCACGTGCTCGCGCGTTCGCCCCCTCTGCTGTCTCCGAGAGAGACGTCTTGTCACGTTCGAATCCGCCACCTCGCGAGCTGAAGATGCCGACAATTATACGCTGAGAGTCTTGTCATCAAGCGTCAAATCTGGCGCTTAAGCTGAGCATTTGTTCGCTCTTTTATGGACGACAGTTTGATCCAACATTGCCGGCACTTGTCGGGCCCCAAAACGGAATCTTCCTGGGCTCGGCTTGCTCTAAATGCTTTTCACTTCGAGACTTAAGATTTCTACGTTGCGTTCGGTCTCGTGTCCATTACAGTCCTCACCTTATGTTGTCATTTTATAAGGGAGGCTCGCCGTTCACTAGTTGCTTGTACTCATCAAATGTCAGACACTGACTCTAACAAGATTAAGGAAATAACGCGGTCATCCCTTCATCCAAAAGACAGCTTCAAACACAAACCAACATGTTGCTGTCGACTAGGATTTTTATAATTCGCAAAAATAATATGTATCAAAAGATCCTACTACCAAAAATTCTATGCTAACAACACTCTCGTTTTACTTGTAGCTAGCAGGAGAACCTAAAAACATATAAGATGAATGGTGGGAGCAACCACATCTTAGTGAATAATACAAATATTTTTTAAACAGATAGAACATCTACTATGCATATATATAAACAATACCATAATTCGATATCCCAAATCTTAATACACACACAATATAAAAAACGAGTTTTATCATTTTAGCAGAGGTTTATACATATTTGATCAATCAAAAATATAAAAAAAAGGCATCAATGATCAATTTCTTTGATCAATCTCTATCAAATCGTATATTAATAGTTCATTTCATTGATCAATCTAATAATCAACATCTAATCATCATCATGCTTAATTTCCCATGACATCAGTGATCAAGATTCTTGTTAGCTAGGTCTTCACTAATATTGATGGTGGCTTGGCTCACAAGGATATTATGAAAATAATATACATACCAACAAACCCCTCAATGGATTCAAAGTATAGCGAGAATGAGCATCAAACGAAAACTCATCTCAATAACTCACAAATCAAATTCACGATCTATTTCATAAATCGATTTTACAAACCAAATCATATAACCTCTAACGATTCAGTTTATCAAATAGAATGCATTTTATTAAGTATTTCACAAATTAATACTTATAACCTTTGGCAATCCTTTCATAAAGCATTTAATCATGACATTCACAAATGATCATTACAAATTATTTCAAATAATGCTTTCCAATGCCTTTTCAATTAACTAAGAAGGTAATAAAAGCTCAATCTAACTTATGAAATAAATATGCTCTTTCGTAACTCATGCTATATCAAACTTTATCACTTTCCAGATATGAGATTGCAAATTCAAGGAAGAGATAAGTACCACTTACCTAATAAAGTTTATACCAAACCATAAAAGTGATCTCGACCCAATGAACTCGAAATCCTATCAATTAAATAATAACTGATATCGAAACTCGACTAGGCGATGCAATTTCAATGTCAACATGTTAGTCATGGGTTGACAAAAAATCTTAGGAAAAGCTACTCACGCAATAAATGGTCACTCGCACGACGAACGACCACTCGTGTTACGAACTGTCACGTAATCTCTTTATCTATCGAACTTTGGTTCATATGAGTTTTACTGTTAAAAAAACATTTTTGAAGTACTTAAAAGACTCTTAATTTGCCGGCCCAAAATCTAGTCAACAACAGATGAAACTCAGCACAAAATGCTGCTAGTTGAGTTACTGTATAGCATGACCGATTTCGAGAAAATCAGTATCCCTCAAACAGGAGGTACAGATTGCAATATGTAAAATCCTCATTATCACCATTGAACAACTCAAATCTCGACCGGAGTGTCACTGACGCAGCCAACACAGCTAGGGCAATAGTTTTGATTCCTAGAACAAAAACTAACTGGCGACAGGAGAAACAAGGAACACTCACCAATCACAAAAAACGAGGAACACTCAACGATCACATGCAAAAGACGTATTACGGCATCAATCAACGTTTTCCGACAAACCACCACCATTTCTCTCCCTTCTTTCTCTCGATTACTCTTTACCCACTGCCTATGGCTCATTCAAAAAGAGCACAGTTGCTTCTTACCGACACACCTAAAGATACAATACAGAACTATCAATCTCCTAATGTTTCTCCCCTTCTACTTCGCCCCGCATTATTGTACAATTGAACAATCTAGTCACAAATCCCCCCTCCTGATTGCTAAAACACCCCAGAAGGGGAACCTGAGAATGCTTCACGAGGAACCCGATTTTGCTTCAGTGGGTCTCCGCAGCATTCGAGTGCGACCAGTATTCCTTAACTAGCTGCCCGAACAGCGAGTCCTCTCTTTTCACCAGCTTCATTGGCTCGTCGTACTCCACTAGCTTACCTGCGATACAAGAAACGACATCAATGAAGACGTGGAGATTTGAACTTTTGATCCGTAATATTGTGGCAGGGTACTTGTTTTCCAGTGATCAATCTAAGCGAAGACTGAGCTTAGGGAGTGGAACTCACCGTCACTAATGGCAAGGACCTTTGTGCAGTCCATTACCGTCGGTATTCTGTGAGCCACAGTGATCACAGTGCAATCAGCAAATTCAGCACGAATGGTTCTCTGTAAAATCAAGTCGGTCGCATTGTCTATCGATGCAGTTGCTTCATCGAGCACCAGTATCCGGCTTCTCCTCAGAAGTGCGCGGCCCAAGCAGAACAATTGCCGTTGCCCCATGCTCCAATTCGACCCATCTTCGACAACTGAAAAATGAAGTGTGGCTGCCGTAAGTTTTCACTTAAAACACTATCAAGAAGCAAGTTCATGGCTTCAACATAGATCCTTACCCATGGAGTCGAGTCCCTCTTGTTTCTCCTGAACCGCCTCTTGGAGCTGGCACTTCTCAAGAACCTGTTTATGTGCATTACCTCAAGTTGCAAACATCAAGAGTTTCTGACACATATATTCCAGGACGAAGAGAAACAGGGTTTACCTCCCAAATTTCTTGGTCAGTGTGTTGAGACAAGGGGTCCAAGTTATATCTCACTGTCCCATTGAAAAGAGTGGGCTCTTGAGGTATAATCCCGAACCGTGACCTGAGATCGTGAAGCCCAATCTTAGTGATATCGACACCATCTACAAGAACTTTCCCTCCTGCAGGCTCCACTAGACGGAATAGAGCCCCAATCAAGGTCGTCTTCCCACTGCCAGTTCGACCGACGATGCCTATCTTGTGTCCTCCTTCGAAAGTGCAACTGATCCCTCGAAGAACAAGGGGCGTATCGGCCTATACCTTATCTGTTTTGCATCAAGATTCAGTGATCTGACCGTGCTAATTCCATTAACTAATCAGTGGGAGCAAACGTTTACCTGCAGATCAACAATCTCAACTTTCCCCACAGATGGCCAGTTGGTAGGAGGTCGGCTTTCTTCTATTAGGAGAGGGGCTTCACTTGGTGTGTGCATGTACTGGTTAAGCCTCTCCACTGATATAATATGATTCGCTAGAGTGCATTGGTTTTGTATTGAGAAGACAAGGGATACATTCAGGGAGAGACCATAAGATAATGCCATTCCGATGAATCCTGTCACAAAATTAGGGGCAACCACAAAAAGGCTTTAGTTAGCTGATCTATCTTCCGTCAAATTCCAATTGACTAACCATAAAATATAAATGCTCGTTCATAATCAAGAAAGGTAAAAGACATATACTGACCAGGGCTAAATGTTCCTGGAGGAAGCAAAACCATACAGAGTGCGGTGGAGGACAGAACAGCAGCACTAAGTATTTCTAGACGCTGTATCAACCATTCATTGGCTGCGAAACTGTGGAAAAAGGGACTAGCATTCTCATCAATAAGATCCAGGTTCTTTCTAAAGAACCTTTCCTCCTCTTCAAAAGCTCTTATGGACACTGCCCCTGCCACTGACTCAGCAAGATGATTTGCAACATAAGACTTGGTCGTGCCATTGAGTCGCATCAACTCCTTCGCAGATGAAAAATAGTATCTCTGTAGACCAAGTTCAAGTTCGATTAGGTTCTAAACGGAAAATTAATGAACACAGCACATAAACATATCCACTGAAAAACATATCCAAGACAAAATGAGGATTTCATAAAGGAGTCATGCTTCCATGTGAAAGCAGAACATTGTTGTCAAATCAGTATCGGTTTATAACTTCACTAGCGAGACAAAGTTCCTAATCAAACTTCAGCTTGCGTTAGGAATTAGGAACTGAGTCCACATCTCTTCAGTGTGATAAATGTTTCAAACTTTTGATCTTGTAGGGTTCAATGGAGGAATCAAATGTTCGCAAAAAAGTGCAAGTACCAATCTGAATATTTTATGCAACCATTAAATATTACTGAAGATTCCCTCTTTTGTTGACGTCCAAGTGTCCTCACAATCAAATCTTTCTTGGATGACTTTGCCCACAATGGCTTGTAACTCATTATGCTGTTAATTTATATTTGGACTTACTTATATTTTGGACCAAATAATGCCACAGGAACAACAAAGATGTAGCCAATCCATATTAGGTGAAAAACAAAACGAATTGCTCTTATCGTGTTTCTTTACTGCTAACCGGAAGTATTGCAGAACTGCAGCAACTAACTGTCACCAACTCATAAGTTTACCTGTAACTGAATTGCAAAATATATCATCGGTATCGACACAAAAAGGACTTGCCACGTAACAACCGCCAGTACTCCAAGATTAGAATATGTATTTGTTGTTGCT
This sequence comes from Eucalyptus microcorys, assembly GCA_014182515.1. Lineage (NCBI taxonomy): Eukaryota > Viridiplantae > Streptophyta > Magnoliopsida > Myrtales > Myrtaceae > Eucalyptus > Eucalyptus microcorys. Next base: position 30,899,534 of record CM024562.1, on the reverse strand, counting down.
CCAACAGCAAAAACCAAACTGAATGGGACATCGATATCCACAATGCTGAGATCAGCAGAGACCTGCATGAGAAGGACGAGTTTATATACACATGATATTGGCAAATGCCTTTCATTCTCCATAATAACTTTTTGAGACACTTACCCTACTAAGTATTCTCCCCAGGGGTGTTGAATCATAGAAAGACATTGGTGCGCGGAAGAGGGAGTTTAGCAGCTGAGAAAAGAGAGATTTTGACGACTGAAGGCCAAGAACAACTACAAAGAGCGATCTAGACAGCAAAAACAGCAGCGAGGAAAACCCGATCACCAAGTAAACTGTGATCAAAAGCAATGTGCTAACTTGAGGATTCTCCACATTTGCTGCCATCCAGGAGTTTTGAGATATTTGACAAGCTACAAATATAACTTGAGAAAGACAGGCCATAGCAAAGTATATATAGCCTTTATTCTGATTCAGATATTGTAGGTAAGGTTTAAACCCTGTATCTCCAATCTCCCTCTCCTCTTGTTTGATCAATTGACTGCCTTTTGGCGCTTTCTCTTGTTTCCCTAAGTATGTCTTCTTAATCTCTTGCAAGGATGTTCCCTGTTTTGAGGAAGAAGTGACCTCTGCAAGTCTTTCAGATCCAGCAGTCTCCTTATGCGCGTGGACAAGGTCTTGAAACTCTTGGCTCGAGGCAAGTAATTGATGGTAAGGAGCGGCTTGCAGGATTTCTCCATCCGCCATCAACTGTCATAAAATTGTTAGTAAGGTCTCTTCACGGGGATATGTGACAAACTTTCAAACGCATGTTTGAGTTTGCACAAGAAAGCATGCAAAAGTCGCTGACTACAAATGACAGAAAACAAAGAAAGATAATTTAAGTGGAAGTCAACAGCTTCACATTGAGACAATGAAAATATACTAACCAGGACACAATCAAATGCGGGAAGGAAATCAACTTGATGAGTCACCAGTAGGACTGTCTTCCCACAAAGTGCTTCCACAATGTATTCCTGCAAAAGACAGATCAGACTTGATCAAATGGTTGAGACATTGCAAGTATTGCAGCAAATCAAAATATAAATAATTACATTAAATAGGCTGGTAGCAGTATGTGCATCTACAGCACTGAAAGGGTCATCTAACAGGTATATGTCGGCGTCCTGGTAGAGAGCACGAGCAAGTTGAATCCGCTGCTTCTGGCCGCCACTGAGATTAACTCCTCTTTCTCCAATTTCAGTGAGGTCGCCATAGGGAAGCAACTCTAGATCTTTCACCAATGAACATTTCTCAAGCGTCTCTTGGTAACGCCGACTATCCATTGCAGAACCGAATAAAATGTTTTCTTGGATGCTCCCGGTCTGGATCCATGCATTCTGAGAAACATAGGCGATCTTCCCATAGACTTGAATCTGAAAATTGGGTGGACAAGTGAATTAGAATCAAATGAATAACCTTGAAATCTGGGAATTGTTACCATTAAGAAGGTCTGGGACTGAAACATTAACAGGGGACAAATTCTACTTGGGACCATTTGAATAAGTTCTTTTCTAGGCCCATCCAAACAAGTTCAGAGTACAGCAAAAACAAGGAGGAAATTCAGAACTTACAGTTCCTTCAGTATTTGGAACTTCTCCTAGAATTGCTGCCAAAAGGGTCGATTTTCCAGAACCAACTTCTCCACATATAGCGACTTTTTCACCAGGCCTGACTTCAAGGTTAATGTTCCTAAGAGTGGGATTCAGTGACTTCCCTTCCCATGAGAAACTTGCTGACTTTATGATAATTGTATGGTCTACCCTCTCAAAGTTTCTCTTCTGCCTGACATTTCTATTCTGCAGCTCCGGAGCCTCAAGAAACTTCACAATCCTTGTCAATGCGACCTTCGCTTGGATTACCACACCAATCACATCAGGAATAGATCGGATTGGGTCCTGAACAAGGCGCAACGTAGCCACGAATGTAAAGACGTTACTAGCGCGCAGAGGAATGTTTAGGAAATAACATGCCCCAAATGTAGCAGCTGAAACCAGAACAGGTGAGGACCAGAAAAGAATACTATTATATGCCTTCCGTAGCTGCACAGCTGATAACCATTTGTATTCCACTGCCCTCAAGCTTTCAATGACACTCTTAAAATGAACTTCCCAAGCATATAATTTCAAAACTTTCATGTTCACTAGAGCCTCAGTGCACGCCTTCAGCCTCTCATCTTGTGCTGCCATAAGTCTAGTCTGGAACTTATGCTGCAACTTTGCAAGCGGTGTATTACAAAGCACTGTAATAATGATAACTACCAAGGATGCAATTGTTGCCAACCCCACAGCACGAAATAGAATTACAAGTGCAATGCAGAGCTGGAGGCTTGTTGTCCATGTCTGATGAAACCAAAAAGGAAATTCTCCGATTCTATAAGCATCAACACTCACGTAATTCATAATCTCACCTCCCGAATGCATCAGCCGAGCGGCATTGGACAATCTCAACTGCTTCCTGTAAATGGCTGCTGATAGCAAGGACCTCACTTGCAGACCGATAAGTCTGCTCCTGAAGTACCATTGCCTTTGAGCTAAAGATTCCAAAGACTTTGAAAAAAAGAGAGAGATCGCCAACACATAACCTTCGTGCTTAAAGCTTTCTTTTCCCTCGGCAACCTCAATGAAGGCATTGAGAAGCACGGGACCGGCAGAAATAGTGAGAATTTTCAGAAGTGCAAAGAACCCAGATATGATGATCTCTCTCCACTGGCATAGAATTATGGTCCTCAAAATAGATGGTGGTGATGAAGGGTCTGCTATCTTTTGTCTGTTCAACTGCTCCAAGAATGATGCATAACAATTTTCTGCTCTATCAGCCTCCCGCAACTTCGGTACATCTTCTTCCTTGAGAGTCTTTTCTCTCCCTCTTTTCATCAGAGAGTTCAACCACCAAAATGACATTCTGCTGAAAGTTCCAGCTCTGGCAAATGGAGAAACTTCAGCAACTGTATCAGCTTTGCCATTACCATTGGCCTCTCTGGTCAGTGGAATATACAGATCGCCTCCATTTGTAACATTATCCTTATCGAGATCTTCATATCCCTTACAAGCACAAAATAACAAAAGAGATGCTCCAAGGAGTGAAAGAATGTCCAAAGCTATCTTAAGAGAGACTTCTCTGCTTGTTATTGCAGTGAACATAGATAAAACGCAGAGCACACCTGCAAACAAGAAGGCAAGAATGGCCAATAGCCGCAAAGGCATCCTTGGGAGATCTTTCATCCGAAGACTACCAATCAAGCCAATGAACAACCACGTAAAACCTTGAAAAACGGCTGCTAACCACCGGGTGAGCGGTAAAGCAGTCTGCATTTGTCTCAGCTTCTCTTCCAAAATCCAAATGCCCAAACCTAAGTAGATTAGCCCGACAAAGCCATTCACTATGGCCGATGCTATTTGCAACTGCGAGAGCCTTAAATTCCGAGATGGGGCGCGGACTGACTTTGATGCAGACTTCTGAATCATACTAAACAAAAGCAAGACCAACAGAACAATGGTGAAGCAAATGACGAGGATGTGGTTGATACAGGTAGAAGGATGACCGAAAGACAAAATGTTGGGTGTGCAAGTTCCTCCGTCTGCATCTGTGCAGTCGGATTCCCCGCAAAACACATCCCATAGATTGCCCATCATCTTCTACTTGCTCTCTTCCTGCCTTTGGACTCTGTCACGCGCCAAAAAGGACCACTCAATTAGAGAGGAACATTTCGATGTGAATCTTTGATAAAACTGAAATCTGACAAATTGCAAAAGGAAAAAGGCCACAACAGCAAAACTAAAAAGAAGCTCCTGAATCTAAATGAGCCATAAAAAATACCAGCTTGCACTCTTCTTGAGGGAACAAGTATATATGTATCTCGCAAGTTAAATATGCACGTGAGAGAGAGAGAGAGAGAGAGAGACCAAAGTGGTTGGTCTGCAATGTATAGTTTCATAAGTTCTTTTAAAAAGTCCGTCAATATCTGCTCAGATCCATCAAAAGTTTGGCAAACAAATATTGTCCAGATTTTCTCAAACACTCCCATTGACGCATAAATAGAAAAAGAACCAAATGCACGATTTTACTGGGCATACCTTGAATGGTCCAGAGGCGACAGCTATCCTCTAGGCTTTATTTCGCAGAAGGGTTTCTTTCTTCCCCTGAAAGAGCTCGTCCAGAGAAAAAAGAAAAGGTTTTGCTTTTGCTGCTTCAGAAGTCGAAATGCTCGTGAGTTCCACCAAAACGTTTCGCTCGCTCTCTCTCTCTCTCTCTCTCTCTCTCTCTCTCAGTCTTCCCCTCTTTTTCAACAGACTCGATGCTCCAACAATGATGAGGAGACTTCGAAACCAACTTGGATTCAACCGCCGCAAGGCCTAAAATACAGAGAAAAGAAGGACTGTCTCCGCGAGAAAACTACAAGTGCTAATAAAAAATCCCATGACGGCGACGTCGCCGACGCTAGAAGAGCAATATTGGCATCCAGAAACAGCATCAGAATTTATCCATCCATTTTTTATATCGTGAAGCCAGAAGCACAGGAAAAAAATCAAAAGGGCGAGCACCAAACAGGAAACCGCACGAGACCCGAAATCGCTGCCGACGAGAAGCGTTCCGTGGCAAAGCGAAAGGGAGTCGGGTCAGCGCAACTTCGTTTCGTGGCCCGTCGCTTTCTCGCGTGGTTTATTAGAACTTTGGGAGGATCTAGGTGTTTTCTCTGCGTGTCGCGGAGGCGTTATAAAGAGAGAGGGAGGATGTGAGAGCGGCGTGGATGGATTCGTCGCGTGATCGCGACTTGCGATGCGACGTAGAAGGCGAAAAGTCTAGCGTCACTGCTCACGTCGTTCTGAAGTGAACAGGTTTTTCGCGTACGTGTGGCTCTATTTCATTTCTCTCTCTGCTGAAATATTATAAGACGTGGCTCTTATGTCTCGCGCTCGATTTTCAAAAGAGTTATGAGGTTGATGTTTCCAGCTATTCTGACGTTATTGTAATCTATATCAATATGCATCTTATTTCAGACCTTCTTAGTCGGTCTATATTCGACTTTCAATGCCGTACTGATCTTGAGTTCCACCACCTCCTGCCAAACTTGATGGCGTGCTCTCCAATGATGTAACCCGATATCCATTGATACCCTTGTTTAGATTGTTTACACGAGATTGATTCCATCAATGATTTCACTTTTGAATTAGTTGAGACAAGTTCATACTTTCTCGTCTGAACATAATATTTAACATGAACTTGACATTTACCGACTCCCAAAGATGACTGGACTCTTTTAACCAACATAATTTGATATAGAAATCCGTGTTAAGTGATTACACGATCGACAAGTGAATCGATAGCATAAATACTTGTCGATGGCCAAAACAAATGATGATCATAGTAAAGTTCTTGACATACAATGACGCCTAATATTTAGGTAAAGTGTTGAACGTGGAAATCGAATGCAATGAGGATGTCATACGATGATGCCTAATATATAGGTGAAGTGTTGAACGTGGAAACCGAATGCAGTGAGGATGTCGATTGATGGTTGAGTCTAGTGGCAGCTAAGTAGTTGTAACTGATCGAAAATAAAGAGAACACTCTATCATAAAATACAATCGTGGAGCTTGAAATAATGGAGATATTGATCAATGGTTAAATATAATGGCAACCGAGGAGTGGTAACCATTTATAAATAAGATTTGACAAGCGATCATGGAGCCAAAAATCGTGGAGATATGATTATAACTGCTAATTTAAATATTAACCACCTGTAAGAGGTCACATGTCATGATGGGCTGTACAAGGCCATGTCGCATCATTATAAAAGTATCCACAATCATCTAACGCAAATTATGTGTCTTTGAATTTAATAATTTAACTTTTGGGTTCCTGCATTTCCTTTCCTCTATAGTAATGAGTTTTAGTTCTTTTTTATGTGTTCTACTTCCTGTTCAAGGCACGGACCCGATTCAATAAAAAAAACATTGATCATCTTTTAGTGAACAGTATTTCGTTATGTTGATTAATTATCGGCAGTGCACACACTTAAGAGTTTTATATGTTCGTCTCCTCTTTCCGTGATTGTTTAAGTTTATTATCACCATGGAACAACTGGTGTGCACAAAGCTTTTGAATTGAATCTTTATAGCAGAGTGTAGGCGCAGTCTCGTACATGAATATCGATATGCTTCTCATGTCAATCATAGTTTTGTCTAAAGGTCAAATTCGAATCTATGCTTAAAGCAAAAGGATACATGCTTTCTCTACCAGGCCACATACTATATTTTTAACCCTTAGGCTACATTTATTAATCAGGATAGGATAAAATTTATAATATCAAGTATTTAGTTTTTGCTCAGGATAATGTCAGATATAAATGGAATATAACTAAAATAAAAATATTTTCTGAGAAAAAAAAATGAGATAAGGGTAAATAGGATTTCTTATATTTATGGTATAAACTATTTTTTTTGAATAACAAACTTCTTAAATTAATAAAATAAAAACAATAATTACATATAAAGTTGCATTCAAATAAAAAAAATAAAACTCAAAATAACAACAATTTTTTTGTATTTATACCTATCTTTATCTATATGCTTTAATTAATTTCTATTCTAGAATATATATATATGTGTGTGTGTGTGTGTGTGTGTGTGTGTGTGTGTGTGTGTGTGTGTGTGTGTGTATTTAGTGCCATATTTATTACATTTTTAAAGTATAGTAGCTTAGTTTATTATTTAATAATTTTTTATCAAGGAATGATGGAAAATAATAATATAAATAAGTAAAAAAAAAATGAAGTAGAAGAATCCAGATTTTAAATGAACAAATTCAAACATAAAAAGGATCTTTCTAATTTTCAAAAAATGAGGGGCAATGAGATTTCTTTAAAAAAAAAAAAAAAGCCTACCTTCTCCGTCTCATTATCTGTCATATCTTTAGTTCATTTGAAACTTCACAACTCCTCTGTAGCTCTTTGGTTCATGTCAAAACTTCACAAAATAGCAAGAAAGTTAAACTTCTTTTTCTCCATATCCCTTTGGTTCACGTAAAAAGCCCAAAAAGGCAGCAAGAGAGTTGAAATTATTTCTCCTCCTAGTTTTGTAGTTTGTGTTGAAATTTCACAAAAGTGACAAGAGAGTCAAAACACTATACTTTTTGGAATTGCGAAGATGAATGATTATATTTTCTCTCTCTTATTAGATTTAGTATTTGTTGACTGATCTGCCTCATCGATGTTGCTGTTTCCTATCTATATTTCTTGTCATAATTGAACCTATGGCTTTAGAACGCTACAATTTGCTCTTTAAGATTTAGATCATACAATAATTATGGATTGATTAAAAGATGTTATCTTAGTTTGTGCATTCCTAATTTCTTCTTGAGTGAAGATATCTCCATTTGTGCAGTTTCATTTACATTAATATGCCGTTCATACCATGGACATGATGGTATATGAAAATATTCGATTTAATATCCCGAAATCGACTGCCAACCCATGTACTCTTGCTTGCTTATGAGAGAATCCCGCATGCATTATGTGCCTTTTGTTCTTGTTGCCAGACTCAATCGACCACTTATTTTTTGGGTGTCCAAAAACCAGTACCCTTGCGCATTACTGGGTGGCTAAGTGCAACGTCGCTTGGCGAAATAGGTCTTGGGTTGAGAACTTAGATTGGGCTGCAAAGCACTTAACCGATGGAACTTTTCACCAATCTCTTGCTCGCTTTGCTTTTGGCGCCTCATGCTATCTCATTTGGAAAGAGAGGAACAACATCATTTTCTGTAATCAAAATTTTTTCCTCCCGGCTTTAAAGTTGCACCTCCATAAAGCCGTTCTAGACAAGGCTCTAACCTTCAAACAGGTTCCGGACACTCCTAGAAATAGAAGACTCCAACAGAGCTGAGGAATCCATCCATCTATTTTTGATTAATCCTGTTCGCCTCTTCGAGATGGTGTTTATGGCGTCTCCTTCAGCTAGATGCTACAAGCCAGGTTGTGGTTTCTTCAGGCATAGTAGGAGGTTATCCCAACCCTCATTTTCCTCAGAGATTCTCCTTGTTGGTGCGGTTATGGATTCTTTGATGAAGGAGTTGCTTCCGGTTCGTCAGAGATAGTGTTAGGGCGGGTTCCGGCTATCTTGCTCCTTCAAAGCTACTGTCGTGTTACCCTCAAATGCGGTGTTGTCGTCCCCCTAGTTTGCTTTTAGTCTGTGACTTGTTTGTTGTGTGAGCTGCCACTGTTTTTGGTGGTTGCTTGCCTCTCCCCTCGTCTGTTGTTGGCTAATGTTTTTGGCTATCTCTTTGCTGCTGTTTGGCTGCTTTGTTTCTGTTCTTTTGCTATTTGTTCTTTCTCGCTCTCGACACCCTTCCACTCATCTTGACTTGTTATGTCATCATGAGTGTAAGTTTTTTGGTGCCCAGAACCCTTGCTATACAACTGTATAGCTTCTTGGTTTAAAAATCAATATATCTCTTACCCTTTTATCAATATATATTCGATTTTATTACAACAATTCATTAAATAGTGGATAAGTCAACAAAATCTCAAGATTTCATATCTTGTCTTATCCAATTTAGAAGTATAAACAATCAAACACAACCTTAGATAACTTGATAGGTCACAAAATTCACCAATCTATTGATGAACCATAAAAACTTTTGGTGGGATGGATGCAATGCAATCAGAACAATGGATATTGATTTATATTCATTGATGAATTATATTATAACTTTCGCTTGCGTAAATCACATTTGGTAGTTCAAATTTAAATCCGCATATATCCAAATAAAATGCCAGATAAGAAATCCATGATAGGGATGAGATAAACCTAGATTGGATATAGAAAATTGAAAAGAATAACTATAAACCATGTTTTCTTCTAACGTTAAATGATAGGGTTACCATCACGATTGCCAATCGTCATCACCTCTGACCATTGCTAATCATCATCGTCAGTTAACCAATCGACGATTGAGGATGAAAAGGAGTCTAAAGATGATCATCATCGCCTCCGCCCACAACTATTAGATTAGAAGTTCCCGAATAATGGCTTCGTTTATAAGCGTCGGGTATTCGAATAGAGCACAAAACACAGAGTTAGAAGATAACAACTCGCACTTCATAATTTTGAAGATAAATTTTCTTGCTTCCGGAGTTCTCTGTAGATAAACAATGGCCAGCGTCGCACTCCAATTTCAATACCACAATATCTCAAAGAAATCCCATATTGTTTTTCATATCAGCCTGCAACGCTCAAAACATTCAATTTCAAGTGTAAATGGCGGTCATTTCTAGGAACCGCTTGTCGCTGGCTACAAGGAAGGATTTTCAAAAAATTTCAATCCTATTTTAGGTTAGTAAAATATATTATGTGATTTTCTACAATTTAGAGAATTTCTAATCCCCTTGTCTCATTCTATCTCAATTCAAATTTAGATGACCCAACGCAACCTAAATTCAACTACCTTACATCACTTACATTATTTAGTAGATTGAAAAGGACACGAAGCAACATTTTAAATAAAAAGCCGCACACAAAGACTCCAATGACGTTTTCTTGGTTGTCATGAGCCCTTGCAATTTAACATACAAAACACGCGGTCCCCTTGACATATCTTTCATTAGAAAGCTAATTGAATTTGGATTCTAGTAAGATAACTCTTGACTAAGCGTATGGTCGATCAATGAAAACTAAGCTTTATTCGAATATCCTAAAAAGCCATGAGCAAAATTTAAATATGATTGGTAATTTTAAGTGCTGATGGTAATTTTTTTTAATTCGGTCAGTAATTTAAAATTTCATTTTACAATCTTTCACATTTTTCATAATTGTCTTGATGTTGTTGTTATTATTATTATTATTATTATTATTATTATTATTATTATTATTATTATTATTATTATTATTATTATTATTATTATTATTATTATTATTATTATTATTATTATTATTATTATTATTATTATTATTATTATTATTATTATTATTATTATTATTATTATTATTATTATTATTATTATTATTATTATTATTATTATTATTATTATTGTCTTGATGTTGTTGTTATTGTTATTATTATTATTATTATTATTATTATTATTATTATTATTATTATTATTATTATTATTATTATTATCATTAATAATAATATTATTATTGTTGTTGTTGTTGTTGTTATTATAATTATTGAACATGTTTGAACGAAGGCTCTCTGTAAAAGTTCTGTGAAAAGTCTTTGTAAATAAGATTACTCTTGGATACTTATCTCCAAACAAAGGGAAAAAGAATGTAGGAGCATACGACCATGTAGACCAATACGAATATACGCAACATGTGACACGATACAATATAACATAAGCAACACCTCATTTCTCAAAAAATAAAGAGTTCTAACATGTTCCAACACCTTATATATTAAATACATTTTTATATATAAATGTATAAATAATAATAATAATAATAATAATAATAATAATAATAATAATAATAATAATAATAATAATAATAATAATAATAATAATAATAATAATAATAAAAGATCATAGAATTAATTTACACTAATAACATTAATCCAACATTTATTAATATCATTCATTGTTTTAATTTGACAAATTCAGTTACTTTCCATTGCAATAATCCATAAAATTTGGAAGAAACAAAAAGTAATTCATATTCCACTATTAAATTTAGGAATATGTGCATTATAAGTCCTAAAATTTATCATGAAAGTATAATTGAATTTTAAAACTTATCAAATTGGTACAATCGAGTCTTTTCGTTAACACCGTCAATTTGTTTAATGAAAAATTTTGAAGTAGTACTTTTAAATTAATTTATTTATCCTATGTGGCATTTTGTTATTACTTTTTTCTTTAAATCTTATTTAAAGAATAGTAAAACAAAATTAAAAAAAGATAAAATAATTCTAAAAAAATGGCAGGGTTAGCTGCTTAGCTAGACAGGTTGCTGCCATTGCCACTGTCGGAATTGCCGGCCCTAGGCGACGATGGGGGGCTGCCCTTATTGGTCCGAGCGATCTAGGTGATGCCTTAGCTGGGGCCGGCGAGGCTCACCCAGATCTAGGTGACGCCGGCCCTCACTTGTGGCTGATAAGCCTCCCTAGCCCTAGGCGAGGCCTTGTTGGCCCCAAGCAAGGGTTGACGACACTCGTAAGGCCCAAGTGAGGGCACGGTATCACCCAGATTTGGGTGAGCCTCACCTCGGCCTCAGTTGAGGCATCACCCAAATTTGGGCGGGGCAAGAAAACCTCGCAGGCTCTCGCTTGGCCGGCGAGGGCCTCACTCAGGCCAACAAGGGTCGCATCCCTTTGCCACCTCATTGGTCCCCCTCCCATGGCAATAGTGGCAACGGCCTTGACCTAGCCCCCCTTTTTTTTTCTCTTTTTTCATACATATATCTTTTGACCCCTCAAGTATTGAAATATTTTAAAATTAACCCCGTGCTTGTCGGAATTCCAAACTCACGTGTCAAGAAGAGTTGACCACGTGTCGAATTTTTCGATATTCGTTGACCACATGTCAGAACGTGTTGAAGAGTGTCGGAGTGGCGGACATGATATGAAACCTCTCGGAGAGCGTCGATACTTCATAGCATGCGACATGAGTGAAAAATTCTAATTAATATGTTTTATGCGCAGAAATAATTCATTTTATTTAAAGACGAAAGACTCCTAACAGTCTAAACGTCTAGGAAAAATTATTGACTTAAACACTGGCAACTAGCTATTACTAACAATGAGCACGGTAGCCTGAAGGACCACAGGCTTGAGTCGGGATATCCCTACCTATTAAATCGAAAGGCTGACAGGCGTTGTTAATTTTAGTATCAGTGAGGTGAGGCTTTTCTACTTACTATTATTACATGCAAGACACCTACTTAGACGTAGATCCACATTGATCGAATTAGATAAAAGCCATTCGTTTTCACCTAATTCTATGGTATATATATCTCGTGAAATAATTTAATCAACACTGGCAACTAACCAAGAACAGGTAGCTTAAGGACAATGTGCTCAAGTCGTCCTTACCTAGTAGATCGAAAGACCAACAGGCGGTACCTTTAGTATAACTTAGGTCAAGCTTTTCTACTCGATTAACTCTAGCTATTATTATAGGCCAACGTCTGCCAAGACCTTAAGGCCACATAGATCGTACCGGATCAAAGTCATTTGTTTTCACCTAATTCTATGGCACACATAGCTCATGAAATAATTTACTTAACATTGGAGCATGGTAACTAAAGGATCACGTACTCGGGTTGAGATGTCCATAACCACTACATCAAAAGCCCCACACGTGGCGATAATTTTAGTATTGAAGTTAGGCCAAGCTTTTCTACTCGAATAATTTTAGCTATTATTATGGGCAAAAGCTGAGCCTACATGGATCGCATCGGTTAGGAGCCCTTCGTTCCCACCTCATATCATGGTAGATAGTTCACGCACCATGCCTAGAGCAATTATTTTCAATAAGAGCTAATGTCACAAAATCTCTGAATCTATCAATTTATGATCAATTTACTTCATATTAATTTTTTATCATAAAAAACTTCAAACTGGTGATAAATTTATCTTTCGTTAATTTACATTAAATTTTATCGTCAAATTGCTGAGTTGGATAATAGGTGACAGTCGAATTTGAGGTTTTATCATCTATTTTGTGAGATTTAATTGAGTCACTATTAATTGTTCTAAAAGCTTCAATTGTTAGATAAAAATGTAATATTTATATATTCTAATACTCTCCCTCATGTGTACGCTTGGTTTTTAGCCTAATCTTAAAGCAAGGGTCTAGAAAATTTGAACTCAGAATCTCTTGTTCTGATATTATATAAGATTTAACGGAACAATTGCTAACTGTTCTAAAAACTTAACTATTAGATGAAAACATGATTTAATATCTATATAGATAAACTGGTTTTTAGTTTCTTATGATATTAATTTAATTTGATGAGAATTAATGGATGTTATAAATATATCAATATGAAGTTTTAGATAAATTTATTATAGATATATTAATTTAAAATTTTTTGTAATATTAATTTTTTCAATAACGACAAAGATGTCCTGAAGATGTGGTTGGGAAAGGGTGCTTTGACTATCAATATATAATTGTACCGTAAACGAGTGCAATCACTGCAATGAAGGACTGATATAAATGCTACTGCATCCATCCTCTCAATCAGGGAGAGAGTCTTAGACCAAAAAAAATAAAAAATTGGGGGAGATGGTCGCTGAGTCCAATCAATAGAGACAAACAAACAAACTCTCATTTACGACGCTGGCCGTCTTGTCTGCATCATGCACCGGGCGCTCTCCATTCTTTTTTTCTTGCTACAAGACGAGACGAATCTTCGTGTCATCATGCCTGACGTCAATTCCGACAGGACGTTGGATCAAATCTCACGTGGTATTTGTTGAGGCTATTACCCTTTCCTTCACAATCGTTGTTCTAATTAAGGAAAATTTTTGAAAAAGACAACACAACGAGTGCAGGTTTATTTCAATATTAAAATTTTCCGATAGATCAATTAAGCACCGCTTTTATAAAAAATTACCAAAAAATCTAACATGATAAATTTATTTAATTTAAATAGTCTAATGTGACTCGCCAACGAAGTAAACTTAATATTATTTGACCTAAACGACGTCATCTAAATCATGTTTGCCCTAATCAAGGATTTTGAATCCTCTAGAGTAGGTTTGTTGTCAATTCATTCATTCAAGATAAGGTTTCTTGTATACACACCTCACAATACCCTTTCAGTCCTAAATGGTGCTCGAATTCTTCGATCATTAGTGCTATTCTACTAGGGCATTTAGTTGGTCGTCTTTCTCTTTAGGTAATAATGTTGGTGTTATTGGATTTCCTATATTTATAATGATCGATGACTTTGGTCTAGTAGGGACGGTAGCATTTGATGGTGCTATATTAATCGCTGGCCTAGTATCTTTAGCTTCAGGCATTGGATTGGGATGTCTACCAACTTGGCTTAATGGCACTGTCACTGAACTAGGGGTATAGCGCCAGCTTGTTGGTTCAGTGACAGTGCTATTAGGCATGCTAAATCTACAAAGGGCATTTTATCCACCCTCATTCACCCTAAGCGCGGGAAGCTACAACACATGTTTACCCAATGGTAGCTAAAATCAAAATCTTGACATAGTGTCTACTTTCATTATCGTGAGGCTCCCAAATTTCCTATCTATTTTTGTCTTTCCGATAAAGAATGAATACGGGGATGACATTGTAAGAGATCTCCCGCCTATTTCTTTCCCTTGAGCCTTTTAAGGACCTACTCGGGTCTAGAGTGATCCTTGTTATTGTGGGCTTGATTCTCTTGACTAGTGCTACTCCATTTGTTGGACTTTGGCTCGAGACCCTAAGTCTTTGCCTAATTATTATGGGGAGTGTTGACTAGTATGGCCTACATTACGATAAAAAGAAGAGCTGAGAACACACCTTGGCGCCAGAGAACTTCCTTCGATTGGTAAATTGGATGCTTCCAAGTTGGACAATGCGTCATTTACAGCATCGTGACCATCGACTTAATCACTCGAACATTTGATTGACAATATGACTAGCCGAATCATTTCGCCGCTCCTCAAACAACTTTCTCATGGTGATCATCATATGAGGATTCGCTGCAACTTTTCTCAACTTCACTCTTCAGTGAGATGTCGGAGAAGATCCACCCCTTCGCATCAGCCTTCTTTTGCCGTATGGTTAATGGTTGAGGATTCAGAGCGTGTTGCAACTTCATTCCCAATTCATGGTACTGGATTGTTATTACGTCAACAAAGCACCTTTCAAAATGTGGATTAATGTAAAGGTCCTTTGTTGATTTTTGGACAAGAAGCACGAATTGATGAGAAAATTAAAGGTATAAATATCGAAGGCAATTGTGGCCAATCAAGTAAAATGATATTGAAATATAAAGATAATGGGAAGATAAAAAATTGAACAATTGATGTTCGGTGATTGATTGGTGATTCCTTACTCAATTTATAATCCTAACATTTATAAATACTAGTGACGGTTAACAACGGTTACAACAAATAACATTATACATGATTTGGCAACGTGTATTTATGAATGGTTACCAAAAGACCCTTGACGTACCTTATCACTTATCCTATGTAAATGGTTTCTTTCATAGCTTGCAATCCCTCTTCCTGACAGCTATAACAGCCTATGTTTCTCGGTCATTATTATTGTTGGCTTTCAAGATTCATGACTCTTACTAATCGGTGATCGTGCTGGCTTCACGATTGAATGGGTCATTATGATTGCAGCCACAATTGTTGGCTTTAAGACTTGAACGCTCATCTCATTCTTGATTGATTGATCTTCCCTTTTAATTCCAGTTCTTTATTCAACTGAACCAAGTTTCACTTACCAACACCGTGTAACTTGACACTTAGTAATTTTCTCTTTTATCATATGTCGGTAGTTCCTCATCTCCTTCGTCCATTACCTATAGTTACCTCCCAAAAGTACTTAACAAATACCATAATCATGTTTTGCTTAGTGTTATCCAGTCCAAGTTGACGGTCAAGGACTTAGGCATTTTTTTTTTGTGTTAATAATAAATAATTTATATACAGACAATTGTATTAACGAGGTTGTCAATTTCTCGTTTCTACACAATATTCAATACAAACCTCACACGTTGGTTTTTTATGTCTCTCTCCTCTTTCCGTGATTATTTACTTGTATTATGTATCATCATTAAGCAACTAATGCGCATGAAGCTTTTGAACGACGCTTTATAACAGAGTTTCGTTGCAGTCTTGTATATGAATATCTCTCTGCTTCTCTTGTCAATCACATTTTTATATATTGATGAATTATCGCAATTATGTTCCTTAAAACATAGGTTCAATGGCCTTGCATCTAGGTTTGTCAATTGCGGAGGATACAGATTAACATTTTAAAATGGAAAAGAGGCGTACGGCCTAAGACTCCGGTTATGTTTTCTTGGTTGTCATAAGCCCTATAATTTTTACATACGAAACACGTAGTTCCCTTGACTTATCTTTCATTAAGATAGCTCTTCATTGACTAAGCATATAGTCATCCAATGAAAATTACTCTTTAATCGAATATCCTAAAAAGCCATAAGCAAAATTCAAATATGTACGGTAATTTTAAGTGATGATGGTAATTTTTAAAATGCATCAGTAATTTAAAATTTCATTTTGCAAATTTTCATTTATGTTAAAACATCTCGCATCATATGACAATGGAGTTTATATACTCTTTTTTATATATAGTCTCTCTAAACCTATCAACTTAAAATTTTGAATTGAATTTTTTAATATGGTAACAAAGCCAGATTCTGTCCCTTTGACCCATGCATCCATTCACATTAATCAAATTCCACCTATCAGCTTAATTTTATGTTAATGTTATAATTTGTTCTAACAGAATTCATTATTGTCTTGATGTCAATATTGTTTTTATAGAGCTTTTTTGTATGTAAGCTCTTTGTAAAAGTTCCATATTTTCTTTGTACATCCAAGATTACTCTTGTATACTTCTCTATCTCACTACGAAACAAAAGAAATGGAGGAGCATACAACAAAACGGGAAATTGTAATTAATATCTATTATGGTGACAATAATTCATTTTAATTCATGACGAAGGACTAACAAGAAATTTGTAAAAAATAGTGCCAACATGTTCAAACAGATGCTCACATATAGCGAAACAGCCTCTCAAATTTTCTCCTATTTGTTATTTTTGCATGTTTTCCTATTTTGCAAATATCCCATTGATGTGAGTAATTATATGTCATGTGTTGTGCGGAATGCTATCATCTTATAGGTACACGTGTTGCGGATATAATGTTAATTCGTTTCTTAACAGGTTAAACTTCTAAGAAAAATGACTTCCCTGATACTGATAGCTAAACTTTACTAACTATGAGCGTGGTAGGTAAACAATCATTTGCTCAAGTCAAGATCTCCATACCTACTAGATCAAAAAAACACATAGACGAGTTTGATTTCTCCAAAACATCAATCAAGTTAAAATCAACACGCCGATGACAATTTTGATATTAAAGTTAGGTCAAACTTTTTTACTCAATCAAGTCTAGCCGCAAACACATGCTTAGAATCGAGTCCACATGCATCGAATCGGATCAAAAACGTTTGTTTTCAAGTAATTATGTAGTATCTCTAATGCAATCATTTCCAATTATTACAAACATGTCCATGGGAGTTGTTGGGCGGGGCACTTTTGTTCGGATTAATAAATATAATATATGATAATATACGTGTAAAACAGTGCAATGGTGCACTGATGTAAGCGCACTACACGTGAGGATCCGCTCAATTAAGTGAAACAATCTCGAGTGCTAATAATTAGAAACAAACAAAAAGTTGCATACGACGTTGGCCACCATAGGCCGTCGCTCGAGCCCGTCGCTCTGAACTTTCTCCTTCCCGGTTAACCTAGGAGAAGATTTTACGAAAAATAAATAATTTAAAATACTTTAAAAAAATCTCGTAAAATAATCAATGAAAATAAAATATACTTTCATTATCGTCAACAAATTATGCTTAAATATTTACATGGACGATGAAAATATTTTGTCATTTCTGTGAGCAATACAAGAATTCGATTAGAAGAAATTTTTCAAATTTAGAGAGCAGCTTTGATGGAAAATTCACGACAGCTTAATGCAGGACAAAGAAAATGAAAGGAGGAACAAGATACCAGTCCAACCGAGACGCAACAAAAGACGCGGGCGATGACTCGGGCCAGGAAACCGATGGCGCAATCTAGACCTCAATTCCAGAGAAAGTGGGAGGTTGAAAAAATAATGTAGAAAGAGACAGATCTGAAGGCCAGTGGAGACTTCGCATCACGAGAATTATTGTGTCTGATCTGATGGTTTTTCCGATTCTCGACCGCGGATGCGGTTGGAACGGAGCGAGCCGGCGGAATATTTTTCTATGCGCATCTCCAGATTCCGCCATTCATGCAGATGCACACATGCATTCCGAGACAAAGACATCTCGTTCATTCGGATGCGGACGAGCCTGTTAATGATGGGAAAGCAACTCCAACCACGGCCCAACAGAGCTGCTCGTGCCATCGTGCGTTCCCCACCCTCCGCCAGGGGGAAGGAGCTCCCTTCATTTGGTCTTTGCGCGCTCGTAGTCTTTCAATGGAGAAGGCATGGACCATCCAGAGTGTCCCCAGGACCCCGTAAAGGGTTTGTGGCCGGTAGGGGAATGGGCCCGTATCTTTTTCTTGCCCAGAATCCCTGGCAATATTCGGTCTTTTCTGAATGTCATGACCTTTTAAGGTCTTACTAAGGATTAAGACGACGCCGTTAATGATGGGAAAGCAACTCCAACGACGGCCCAACAGAGATGCTTGTGCCATCGTGCGTTCCCCACCCTCCGCCATTTCTGAGACAGACGTCGTGTCACGTGAGATTGAATCCGCTACCTGGCAAGCTGAAGATCCAGACAATTATTCCCTGATAATCATGTCATTAACGTCAAATCCGGCACTTAAGACGAGCACTTATTTTGTTTATGCGGGCGACAGCTTGATCCAATATTGTCGGCACTCGTGGGGACTCGAAATGGACTGTTCATGCGGTCAGCATGCTCTAAATGCTTTCACTTCAAGACTTTAAAAATTTCCGCATTACGTTCCGTCTCATGCCCATTATGGTCATCACCTAAAAGGGAGGCTCACCATTCACGTTCCGTCTCATGTCCATTATGGTCATCACCTAAAAGGGAGGCTCACCATTCACTAGCTGTTTGTACTAATCAAATATCACATCCCGACTCCAACAAAAATAAAGGAATCACACTACCGTCTTTCCATCCGAAAGATGTAACTTCAAACACAATCCAGAAACCCCACTATCAAAAGTTCCCCATTTATAGTGTTTCCATTCTACTTGTGACTAGCTGAAGAAATTGAGAAATATTTAAGATGAATGGGATGAACAACCACAACTTATTAGGTAATACAAATCTCTTTTGAGCAAATCAAATATCCACTATGCACATTTAAAAAGTCAATACAATGACTCAATATCCCAAATCCCAATACATGAACAATATAAAAAAATGAGTTATATCATTTTGATAAAGGTATGTACGTATTAGATCAATCGACAATAAAATAAAATTAAAAAGACATCAATGATAAATTTCATTGATTAATCTCTATCAAATTATACATTAATGATCCATTTCATTGATCAATCTAATGTTCAATATCTAACCATCATCACACTTAATATCCCATGACAAAGGCTACCAAGATTCTTGTTGGCTAGGTCTATACTTATATTGCCGGTGGCTCGAACCATAAGATTATCCTAAAAATAGTTTGCATACCCACAAAACCCCTCGGGTTCATAATACAAGGATAATGAGTATCAAACCCAAACTCATCTTCGAATAACTCACAAATCAAATCCGTGATCCATCTCATGCACCAGTTTCATAAATTGAATTATATGAACTCTGACAATTAAATTTAAGGCATTTCACAAATCAATATCTGTAACATTTGGCAATTCCTTTCACAATGCATTTAGTCAAGACATTCGCAAATATGATTATTTCAATTATTTCAAATAATGTTTTACAATGCCTTTTCGACTCACTAAAATGGTAGTAAAAATTCGATCCAACTTATGAAAGGAATATGCTCTTTCATAACTCATACTATATCAAACTCTACCACTTTCAAGATATAAGTTTGCAAATTTATAGAATAGATAAGCGCCACTCACCTGAAAAAGTCTTCACCAAACGACGAAAGTTATCTCAAGCCGATTGAAATCTTATCAATAAACAGCAATATCAAAACTCGACCAGGCGATGCTATTTTGATGTCAAAATGTTAATTATAGGTTGACAAAAGATCTCAAGTACAATTTCTCACGCGACAAACAGTCACTTGCCCAACGAACTTATCATATTGTATCCTCTATTGAATTTCGATTCAAAAAAATTCATTGTAAAAAAAAGAGAGCTTTTTAAATATTAAAAGGACTAAGTTTTACCAGGCCAAAATCCAATCGACAACAGATGAAATTTTGCAGGAAATGCTCTTCGTTGGGTTACTGTACAGCATGAGTAATTTCTAAAAAAATCGGTCTCTCTTAAACAGGAGGTTCAATCACAATCTGTAAAACCCTATGTGAGGGACTAATTATCACCATTGAGCAGCTTAATCTCAGTTCGGAGCATCATTGGCGAAGCCAACACAAGGGCAACAGTTTTGATTCCTAGAACAATAACTAACTAGCACAAGGAAAAACTGTTGGGGAAAATTCCCTTGTTAGTTTTAATGATTAACTAAACTTTCTTTTAATTGTTCTTTAACTCTGATGATAAGTTTTTCCAAATGGCAACTTTGATGAGCACTATCAGATGTTACTCATCAAACTTAGAGAATCAGACTCTAAATCTTTGGAGTAATTCATATATTTTTTATTCGGTTATTAGGATATTATTCTAGAAGACAATCCTCGTGCAAAGGCCAAAAAATTGGTGGATTTATTGCTATAATTAAGAAGATCTATCCAAAGAGGAAAGAATATCAAATCCGATCTCTCAAGATGGAATTTAGCAAGTCTTGGATAAATCAATCCACAAAGGGCGAAATACTATTTCCAATTGAAGCACTAATCTTAAGGAAACTTTGTTTGCTTTATGGGCATTGATTTCAATCTCAGCAACCTTCTTCTGACAATGTTCAAGTCCAACGGGTAGATTGGCTAAGTAATCCTCTAAGGAAATGTCCAATAGTCATTTTGGATACAAAGGATTATATAAGAAGGTCGAGATGCTGAGAGGAAGATATAGCTGAAATTTTGAAGTTTATAATTCCTAAGTTTTGAGTGATCTTCAATCATAAACATTCATCTCTAAGAGCTATACTCTATAATCTTTTAGAGGTTGAGAGCGTGTGAAGAATTTGTCACATGAATTTAAGTATTCATTACTCAAATCTTGTAACCTATAATAAATTGATCTAGTGAAATCCAGATTGTCAGCACGAGAGAGTGGACATGAGAGAGTAGACGTAAGCTTCCCAAAGCCAAATCAGTATAATCGTTTATGTGCAATTTTCTTTCCTTTACTCTCTAAATTTTATTTTTATTAAGAGTTATTTGCACACTGGTAAGATTTGACAGTTTTTCGGCCTATGGTAAGAAGTTGTGTTGCAAAATTGTTTGAATTTATTTTATTCTACTTATTCACCTATTCACCTCCCCCTCTAAGTGATCTATCTAGCCCTAACAAAAACAACAAAGAAACACTTCACCAATCACACGCAAAAGACGTGTTGTGGCATCAATCAATGTTTTTTTCCTTCTATTCTTGAATCACATGAAGGCTTCAGAAATAGGAAGAAAAAGGAGACCTCTTGAAGTTTATTGGGCCTGAGGAAGGAGCTGAGTTGGGCCTCTAGTTACTGGCCCAGCCACTTGGTTCTTTAATTTTTACTCTTTGGGCCCAAATGTTACATCACGTTTTTAGAGTGCGGTTTCTTGCCATGTCAATGGAGTCATTACGTTCCAGCCTGGAGCCAACAAATTTCCAGAAAGGGAGCAGAAATGTTGAGAAAATGGTGTGCTATAACTTTTGCGATTCGGTTTTGTATTAGTTCATTGGGCCGCTTACTAACTCACTCGAGACCAAAGAAAGAGTGTTTAGAAAAAAAAAAATTTGGGAGAGAATGTACTTTTATTGCTCAAATGTTGGATGATTAAAATGAGAAGGAAATCACACATATTTATACATGAGATCTTCTAATTACTACCGTTGTTCATCTCTTGATCAAACGGTGGAAATTCACTCACTGCAACTACTGCCTACCCTCCTAAATATAAGAGTAAAATCTACCCCATTAAATACAAAAAATAGCTTGCATACAGATGTACATTTTCAAGGAACCCTAAGCTTTAGTTCAATTCCATTCCCTTGGATTATTTCTTGGTACATTGCGCCTTGAAAACCCCGGAACCTTGACACATGCATGCTGCTAGAGGCGACCACCGGCGATTTCATGGCGGAGACTCAGAAGATGGGACGTGTGCGTGGGCAGACGAGAGGATTATCTCTGTCTTCTCTTGGCTGAGAGGGAGAGAGGGAGAGAGGGCTAGTGACACTGCAGAGCTACTTTTACGGAGGGTACTCTTTTACCCATTGCCTATTGCTCATTCATAGAGAGCATAGTTGCTTGATACCTGATACTCCTAAAAAGACAAGACAGAACTATCAATCCACCCAATGTTTCTCCTCTTCTACTTCACCCCAGCATTATTGTACAATTGAACAATCTTGTCAAAAGTCCCCCCTCCTGATTGCTAAAACACCCCAGAAGGGGAACCAGAGAATGCTTCACGAGGAACCCGAATTTTGCTTCAAAGGGTCTCCGCAGCGTTCGAGTGCGACCAGTATTCCCTAACTAGCTGCCCAAACAGCGAGTCCTCTCTTTTCATTAGCTTCATTGGCTCATCGTACTCCACTAGCTTGCCTGCAATGCCAGAAACCGCCTCGATGAAATGCAGAAATGTGAAATTTTGATTCGAAAAATTGATGTAGGATCGTTGTTTTCCAGTGGATCAATCTAAGTGAAGACTAAGCTTAGGTAGAGGAACTCACCATCACTAATGGCAAGGACCTTTGTGCAGTCCATTACGGTCGGTATTCTGTGAGCCACGGTGATCACAGTGCAATCAGCAAATTCGGCACGAATGGTTCTCTGCAAAATCATGTCCGTCGCATTGTCTATTGATGCAGTGGCTTCGTCGAGCACCAGTATCCGGCTTCTCCTCAGAAGTGCGCGGCCCAAGCAGAACAATTGCCGTTGCCCCATGCTCCAATTCGACCCATCTTCCACAACTGAAAAATGAAGCGTGGCTGTGATAAGTTTTTCACTCGAAGCACCATCAAGAAGGCAAGTTCATGGCTTCAACATAGAGCCTTACCCATGGAGTCCAGTCCCTCTTGTTTCTCCTGAACCGATTCTCGGAGCTGACACTTCCCAAGAACCTGTTTATGTGCATTACCTCGAGTTGGAAACATCAATAGTTTCTAACACATGTATTCCAGGACGGAGAGAAACAGGGTTTACCTCCCAAATTTCTTGGTCAGTGTGTTGAGATAAGGGGTCCAAGTTATATCTCACTGTCCCATTGAAAAGAGTGGGCTCTTGAGGTATAATCCCGAACCGTGACCTGAGATCGTGAAGTCCAATCTTAGTGATATCAACACCATCTACAAGAACTTTCCCTCCTGCAGGCTCCACTAGACGGAATAGAGCACCAATCAAGGTCGTCTTTCCACTGCCAGTTCGACCCACGATGCCGATTTTATGCCCTCCTTCGAAAGTGCAACTGATCCCTCGAAGAACAAGGGGCGTATCGGGCCTATACCTTATCTGTTTTGCATTAAGATTCAGTGATCTGACTGTTTTCATTCAATAATCTAAACAGTGGGATCAAAAGTCTACCTGCAGATCAACAATCTCGACTTTCCCCAAAGATGGCCAGTTGGCAGGAGGTCGGTTTTCTTCTATCAGGAGAGGGGCTTCGCTTGGTATGTGCATGTACTGGTTAAGCCTCTCCACTGATATTATATGATTCGCTAGAGTGCATTGGTTTTGAATTGAGTAGACGAGGGACATGTTCAGGGAAAGACCATAAGACAATGCCATTCCGATGAAACCTGTTACAACATAGGGGCAACCACAACAAAATTTTAGTCAATTGATCTATCTTCTGTCAAATTCCAATTGACTAACCATAAAATATAAATGCTCGCTCATAATCAAGAAAGATCAAAGACTTGTACTGACCAGGGCTAAATGTTCCTGGAGGAAGCAAAACCATGCATAGTGCGGCAGAGGACAGAACAGTAGCACTAAGTGTTTCTAGACGCTGTATCAACCATTCATTGGCTGCAAAACTGTGGAAGAAGGGACTAGCATTCTCATCAATGAGTTCCAGGTTCTTTCTGAAGAACCTTTCCTCCTCTTCAAAAGCTCTTATTGAAATTGCCCCTGCCACTGACTCAGCAAGATGATTTGCAACATAAGACTTGGTTATGCCATTAAGTCGCATCAACTCCTTCGCAGATGAAAAATAGTATCTCTGTTGACCAAGTTCAAGTTCGATTAGGTTCCAGACGGAAAAAAATGCACGCACACACCTTAACATATCCAATGAAAAACATATGCAACATGAAATGACAATGTCATAAAAGGAGTCATGCCACCAAGTGAAAGCAGAACATTGTCGGATGAGCATCAATTTACAACTTCACTCAGCGAGTCAAAGTTCCTAATCAAACTTCGGCTTGCTTTAGGAACTGAGTCCGCATCTCTTCAGTGTGATAAAATGTTGAATCCTTAAAATATTCCTTCTATTTTGTAGAATTCGTATTCAGACTTGTGATTTTATAGAGTTCAGTTGAAGAATCAAATGCTTGCAAAAGAATGTGGGTTCCTATGTGAACATTTTAGGCAACTATTAAATTTTACTGAAGATTCCCTCTTTTCTTGATGTGAAAGTGTTCTCAAAATCAAATCTTTCTTGGATGACTTTGCCCACAATGGCTTTTAACTGACTATACCATTAATTTATTTTGGATTTACTTATATTTAGGGCCAAACAACGCCACTGGAACAACAAATATGTATCCAATCCGCATTAGTTGAAAAACAAAACTAATTCCTCTTATCGTGATTCTTTATTGCCAACTGAAGTATTGCAGAACTGCAGCAACTAACTGCCACCAAGTCATAAGTTTACCTGTAACCGAATTGCAAAATATATCATCGGTATCGACACAAAAAGGACTTGCCACGTAACAACTGCAAGTACTCCAAGATTAGAATATGTATTGGTTGTTGCTCCCACAGCAAAAACGAAACTGAATGGCACATCGATATCCACAATACTGAGATCAGAGGAGACCTGCACGAGGGGGACGAATTTATATACACATGAGTTTGGCAAATGCCTTTCATTCTCCATAATAACTTTTCGAGACGCTTACCCTGCTAAGTATCCTCCCCAGGGGTGTTGAGTCATAGAAAGACATTGGTGCGCGGAAGAGGGAGTTTAGCAGCTGAGAAAAGAGAGATTTTGACGACTGAAGGCCAAGAACAACAACAGAGAGCGATCTAGACAGCAAAAACAGTGTGGACGAAAACCCAATCACCAAGTAAACCACAATCAAACGCAATGTGCTAACTTGAGGATTGTCCACATTCACCGCCATCCAAGAGTTTTGAGATATTTGACAAGCTACAAACATAACATGAGAAAGACTGGCCATAGCAAAGTATATATAGCCTTTATTCTGATTCAGATATTGTAGGTAAGGTTTAAACCCCGTGTCTCCAATCTCCCTTTCCTCTTGTTTGATCAATTGACTGCCTTTTGGTGCTTTCTGTTGTTTCCCTAAGTATGTCTTCTTAATCTCTTGCAAGGATGCTCCCTGTTTTGTGGAAGAAGTAACCTCAGCGAGTCTTTCAGATCCAGCAGTCTCTTTGTGGGCATGGACAAGGTCTTGAAACTCTTGGCTAGAGGAGAGCAACTCATGGTAAGGAGCTGCTTGCTGGATTTCTCCATCTGCCATCAACTGTCATTATGATAATTGTTAGTAAGGTCTCTTCACATGGGTATGCGACAAACTTACAAAGGTAAGTTTGATTTTGCACAAGAAAGAATGCAAAAGTCACTGTCTACAAATGACAAAGAACAAAGAAAAAAATTACAACTGATAATTTGAGTGGAAGTCAACAGCTTCAGATTGAGACAATGAAAATATACTAACCAGGACACAATCAAATGTGGGAAGGAAATCAACTTGATGAGTCACTAGTAGGACTGTCTTCCCAGAAAGTGCTCTCATAATGTACTCCTGCAAAAAAAAATGCAGGACAGATTTGATCAGATGGTTGAGACATTGCAAATATTGCAGCAAATCGGAATAAAAATAATTACATTAAATAGGCTGGTAGCTGTATGTGCATCTACAGCACTGAAAGGGTCATCTAACAGGTATATATCCGCATCTTGGTAGAGAGCACGAGCAAGTTGAATCCGCTGCTTCTGGCCGCCACTGAGATTAACTCCTCTTTCACCAATTTCAGTGAGGTCACCATAGGGAAGCAACTCTAGATCTTTCACTAATGAGCACCTCTCAAGTGTCTCTTGGTAACGCTGACTATCCATTACAGAACCAAATAAAATGTTTTCTTGTATGCTTCCGGTCTGGATCCATGCATTCTGAGAAACATACGCGATCTTCCCATAAACATGAATCTGAAAATTAAGTGGACAAGTATATTAGCATCAAATGAAAACTCTCAACTTGAAAAATGGGAATTGGTAGCATTAAGAACGTTTGGGATTGAAACATTACCAAGGGATAAAATTCTACTTGGGGCCATTGGAATTAATCTTTTTTAGGCCCATCAAAGGATGTTCTTAGAGCACATCAAAAATAAGGAGAATATTTAAAACTTACAGTTCCTTGAGTATTTAGAACTTCTCCTAGAATTGCTGCCAAAAGGGTCGATTTTCCTGAACCGACTTCTCCACATATAGCGACTTTTTCACCAGGCCTGACCTCAAGGTTGATGTTCCTAAGAGTGGGATTCGGTGAATTCCCTTCCCAAGAGAAATTTGCCGACTTAATGATGATTGTGTGGTCTACTTTCTTGAAGTTTCTCTTCAGCCTGACGTTTGAATTCTGCAGCTCTGGAGCCTCGAGAAAATTCACAATCCGTGTAAATGCGACCTTTGCTTGAATTACCACACCAATCACATCAGGAATAGATCGGATTGGGTCCTGAACAAGGCGCAAAGTAGCCACGAACGTGAAGACGTTACTAGCATGCAGAGGAATGTTTAGGAAATAACAAGCCCCAAATGTGGCAGCTGAAACCAAAACAGGTGAGGACCAGAAAAGAAGACCATTATATGCCTTCCGTAGCTGCACAGCTGATAACCATTTGTATTCCACCATCCTCAAGCTTTCAATGACATTCTTAAAATGAACTTCCCAAGCATATAATTTCAGGACTTTCATGTTCACTAAAGCCTCAGAACAAGCCTTCAGCCTCTCATCTTGTGCTGCCATAAGACTCGTCTGGAACTTATGCTGCAACTTTGCAAGGGGTGTATTACAAAACACTGTAATAATTATAACTACCAAAGACGCAACTGTTGCCAACCCCACAGCACGAAATAGAATTACAAGTGCAATGCAGAGCTGGAGGCTTGTTGTCCATGTCTGATGAAACCAAAAAGGAAATTCTCCGATTCTATAAGCATCAACACTCACGTAATTCATAATCTCACCTCCCGAATGCATCAGCCGAGCGGCATTGGACAATCTCAACTGCTTCCTGTAAATGGCTGCTGATAGCAAGGACCTCACTTGCAGACCGATAAGTCTGCTCCTGAAGTACCATTGCCTTTGAGCTAAAGATTCCAAAGACTTTGAAAAAAAGAGAGAGATCGCCAACACATAACCTTCGTGCTTAAAGCTTTCTTTTCCCTCGGCAACCTCGATGAAGGCATTGAGAAGCAGGGGACCGGCAGAAATAGTGAGAATTTTCAGAAGTGCGAAGAACCCAGATATGATGATCTCTCTCCACTGGCATAGAATTATGGTCCTCAAAATAGATGGTTGCGATGAAGGTTCTGCTATCTTTTGTTTGTTCAGTTGCTCCAAGAATGACGCATAACAACTTTCTGCTCTATCAACGTCCCGCAACTTTGGAATATCTTCTTCCTCAAGGGTCTTCTCTCTCCCTCTTTTCATCAGAGAGTTCAACCACCAAAATGACATTCTGCTGAAGAATCCAGCTTTAGCAAATGGAGTAACTTGTGGAATTGCATTGGCTTTGTTGCTGCCATTGGCCTCTCCAGTCAGTGGAGTATATAGATCGCCTCCATTTGTAGCATTGTCCTTATCAAGATCTTCATATCCCTTATAAGCACAAAATAACAACAGAGATGCTCCAAAGAATGAAAGGACATCCAAAGCTATCCTAAGAGAGACTTCTTCCCTTGTTATCGCGGTGAACACGGACAAAATGCAGAGTACACCTGCAAACAAGAAGGCGAGAATGGCCAATAGCCGCAATGGTGTTCTTGGGAGATGTCTCATCTGAAGACTACCAATGAAGCCCATTAACAACCACGTGAAACCTTGGAAAACAGCCGCTAACCACTGGTTGAGGGGTAAAGCAGTCTGCATTTGTCTCAGCTTCTCTTCCAAAATCCAAATGCCCAAACCTAGGTATATTAGTCCGACAGAGCCATTCACTATGGCCGATGCTATTTGCAATCGCGGTAGCCTTAGATACCGAGGTGCGGCATGGACTGACTTTGATGATGACTTCTGGATCATACTGAACAAAAGCAAGACCAATAGAACAGTGGTGTAGCAAATGACGAGGATGTGGTTGATACAGGTGAAAGGATGACCGAATGACAAAAAACTGGGCGTGCAACCTCCTCCGCCTGCATCTGTGCAGTCAGATTCCCCGCAAAACACATCCCATAGATTGCCCATCATCTTCTACTTCCTCTCTTCCTGCCTTTGGACACTGTTATGCGCAAAAAAAGGACCACTCAATTAGAGACGGACATTTCAATATCTTGATGGAACTGAATTCTGAAAAATTACAAAAAGAAAAAGGCCACAACAGCAAAACTAATAAAAAAACTCCTTAATCCAAATGAGCCATGAAAATACCAGATTGCACTCTTCTTGGCGGAAACAAGTACATATATAGATCGCTAGTTATATATGCATGCGAAACTTTGTCATAACATGGAAGAGACAGAGAGAGGGAAAGACCAAAGTGGCCGGTCTGCACTTTGTAGTTTCATAAAATCTTAAAAAAAAAAAAAAAAAAAAAAAAAAGGTTCCTCAACATCTGTTGGATCCATCAGAAGTTTAGCGAACAGATGTTGCCCAGATTTTCTTTAACATTCCCAATGACACAGAAATAGAAAAAGTATCTTAAATGGTCCAAAGGCGACACCTTTCTTCTAGCCTTTATTTCACAGAAGAGTTCCCTGAAAGAGCTCGTCCAGAGAAAAAAGAAAACGTTTCGTTTCTGCTGCTGCAGAAGTTGAAATGCTCATAGAGTTCCCCCGAAACGTTTCTCCCTCTCTCCTCTCTCTCTCTCTAAGTGTCCCCCGGTTTTTCCACAGAGTCGATGCGCCAACAACGATGAGGAGACTTCGAAACCAACTTGAATTCACCTGCCTTAAAGCCTTATCTGATTTTATCCATTGTTTTTAATGATGATATGCCAAAAGGAGAGGAAAATTCAAAAGGGTGAGCACCGACCGGAAAACCACACGAGACCCGAAATCACCGGCAACGAGAAGCGTTCCGTGGTAAGCGAGGGAATTCAGGTCAGTGCAATCTCATTACGCGGTCTGTGGCTCTCTCGCTTGTTCCATCACAAACTAGGGGAGGCTCTCGTGTTTTCCATGCGTGTCTCGGCAGCGTTATAAAACGAAGGAGGAGGACGTGATGGTGGCATGGCTAAATTCAACGCGTGAATGCAGGACAGAGCAGAGCTCGTGTCGGACAACGTCATGGCTCACGTCGCTCGGAAGTGGACAATTTCTCGCGTTCGGCGTGGCTCGATTTCTTCTTTTTCTCTGCTGAAATATAATAAGACGTGTGGTTCCTATTTCTCGCAATCGATTTCCAATATATAGTAATTAGGTTGATGCTTTTCTGACACTATCGTAATCTTCATCAATCTGCATCTTATTTCAGAATTTTCAATTTCGTGTTGATCTTGAGTTCCACCGACTCTTGCCAAGCTTGATGGATTGCTCTACAATAATGTTATCCGAGATCAATTGATACATCTGATTAGATAATTTAAACAAAGGCGATTCGATCAATGACTAAACTTTTAAATTAGTTGATAATTCATCGTTCAAACATAATAGTCAACTTGAACCTTACGCTGGCAACACCCGAAGATGACAAAATCTTTTTAACCAAGATGACCCGACATAGAAATCGGTGTTCAGTGATTATACCATCGGCACCGAGTGGTCTATAGCAGAAATACTTGTCGATGGCTGAAACAAACGATGACCATAATGCAATTCTTGACATGCAATGATAACTAGTTCACGATTGACACTTAAAATAAATTTAGTTAAATGTTGAGTGAAGAAACTAAAGACAATCAAGATGCCGATTGACAGTTGAATCTAGCGGAAATTAAGTTGTAACTTTCAGGAAAAAAAAAATGGCTTCTGAACTTTGGCCCAATGTGCCAATATGTTCAATGCTATCCCTAAACTTTAACTTAATGTATAGTGTCGTCCTTAAACTTTAATTTGTTTAATGTGGTTCCTGAACTTTTGTTATATATTCAATTTACTCCCTAAGTTATATAAATATATTTATTATTGTCCCTGAACTTGTCCCTGAACTTGAATTAATGAAAGGACAATATTTAACATTTTCATATAATTCATGAACTACATTGAACATATATCAAAAATCCATGAACCACATTGAATAAAGTAAAAGTTGAAGAACCATATTACATAGTAAGCTAAAATTGAGAGACTACGTTGAACAAATTAAAAGTTTAGGGTCCATTGTTGCACATTATGCCAAAATTCAAAAACCATTTGTGTCACGTGCAATCATGGAATACAACTGTAGAGCTTGAAATAAGGCAAATATTGATCAAGAGTTAGTAGATCGAATTGCATTATAAGCGAACCACCGGTTAATACCTATGATGTGCTCAAATAATTCATGATATTTCATGACGAATGACTCCTAATAGTCAAGACATTTGGGAAAAATTATTTACTTGACACTAGGAATTACTAGTGCTAACTACAAAATGCAATATAGCTTGAAGGACCACATGCTCGAGTCAATATATCCATACTTATTAGATCGAATGGCCAACATGCGGTGTTAATTTAAGTATAAGTTAGGTCGAGCTTTTCTACTTATTTAAGTCTAGCTATTATTACGTATGAACACCTACATAGACCCTAAGCCTACATGGACCGTATCAGATCAAAGTCGGTCATTCCCACCCCATTTTATGGTATATAGTGCTCATGAAATAATTTGCTCAGCACTAGCAACTAACTAAGAGCACGGTGGCTGAAGGAGCACGTGCTCAATTTGAGATGTCCATATCTACTTGGTCAAAAGGCCGACACACGGCGATACTTTTAGTACGTGTCAGGTCGGTTTTTCTACTCAAGTAATCCTCGCTATTATTACATGTGAATGCCTACCCAGACCTTGAGTCCCACACAGATCCTATCATATCAAAGTCGTTCCTTTCCACGCAGATTCTCTAGTACACACAGCTCATAAGATAATTTACTTAGCAACGGCAACTTACTATAAGCTGAAGGCTTACTTGCTCGAGTTGAGATGTCCATACTTACCAGATCAAAATGCCAGCATGCGGTTATAATTTTAGTATGTGTTTAGGTCAAGCTCTTTTTACTCAAATAAGTCTAGCTATAATCACGTGCAAATGCCTATCGCGTCGGACAAATGCCGTTTTTCCACCCAATCCTATGTACATAGTTCATGCACTATGCTCCAAGCAACTATTTTTGCAATAATTGGTTGATAGACTATGCCGAAGGCATGTCGAGCCTGTGAGCTTTTCACCCACCTATTCTCAAGCCAGGGGATTGGTTACTCCAAACCTACCCAGTCTTAGCCAGTAAGCAAGCTTGCTGACGTGGTGTCCACCGAATAGTCCTCAAATTCTCGGCCTATGTCTATCCACCCGGTCGAGAGGATGGGAAGACAAGTACAAGGTCACCCACCCCCGAGCGGTTTTCCCGCTTTTACCTTCATGAGCAATTTAAGGATTTGCTCAGATCCGGTCTTACGGAATATTATCTCAATCGTTATATTTTTCTAGGTGTGGGAGCTGTCTATGCACTCCTTAGTTTTACGCCGGGAGGGAATAGTTCATGCACTATGCTCCAAGCAACTATTTTTGCAATAATTGCTAAAGTGGCTTTAGGATGGAGTTTGGGCAGGGCGCTTTTGACGATTGATATATAATTGTACTGCAAAATGAATGCAGCGATGACTGAAACGCTCCACGTCGATCATACGACTAGCCCTATCTCGTCTCCATCATAGCTGTCGACACTTTTTCTTCCCACAAAAGCAAACGGAGTCTGCATTTCGTGTCGTCACGCCTTACGTCATTCCGACAGGGTTCTTGGGTAAAATCCCTCTTGGTATTTGTAGTCACGCCTCACTTCGGTGCAAAAGAAGCCATCGATGGACCGCCTCTTTCGAGAAAAACGTGATAATTTTTTTAATATAGATAATTCAACATGCTCGCTAACAAAGTAAATTCAATATTATTTGACGGAAACCGGGTCATCTAACTTTTTTCTGCCTTTAAATCGGGGATTTTGAATCCTCTAAGGTGAGGTTGGTTGTTGATGTATATAGGCTTCATGATACCCCCTTTCAAGTCCTCGGCCATTAATGCTATATCCACCGGGGCATTTAGTTGGCCATCTTGCAACCTAAGGGTGCTGTTGGTCATATTGGATTTTCTATATTTATATTGATCCACATATTAGACCTATCAAGAACGGTAACATTCGATGCTACTATACTAACTATTGGCCTAGCATCTTCAACATCACCCATTGGACCCAAGCTATCTTGTCAACCAATTTGATTTGCAATCCCTTAGTTATAAGCATAATTCTCTTGAATAATATCGTTCTCATTTGTTAGATCTTGATTGAGAACTCAGGTCTTTGCCTAATTCTTATGGGGGGTTGATTAGCACAACCTACATTAGGATAAGAAGAAGGGTTGGGAACATACCCTTTCGCACATTAGTAGATTAGATGCTCCCAGTTTGGACAAGGCGTCATTCACAGCATCATAACCAACTTAATCACATCGGACATGTAACTGATGATGTGATTAGTCAAGTTATTCTACTGCTCCTCAAGTAACCTTCTCATGGTGACCGCTATATGAGGGTTCGATGCAACTTCTCTTAACTGCTCTTCGGTGAGACATCAAGAAGATTCGCCCCTTCGCATCGGCTTTCTTTAGCTGTACAGTTAACGATTGAAGATCCAAAGTATGTGGCAACTTCATTCCCTATTCATGGTACTGGGTTGTTATTACTAGAAGCACCATCACTGTCCGGCTCTTGTTGGTGTCCATTCCTGCAATAACTTCCTCAAATCAACAAATAAGTGTCATCGGGTGCGCCGCCAAGATATTTCGCCGAAAAGTGTCGACAAAGTACATTTCAAAATGTTGATTGATTTAAAAATTAACGAAGGATGTAAAAGGTCATTTGTTAATTCTTGGACAGGAAATGCAGATTAAAGAGAAAATTAAAGGTGCGAAAATCGGAGACAATCGTGACCAGGCATGTAAAAGGATACTAAAATTTATAGGAGAGAATAAAGTTAAACAATTGGTGTTTGGAGATTGATTGGCGGATCCTTGCTCGATTTACAATCCTAATACTTATACTTACTAGAAATGGTTAACAACAATTACAAAGAAAGCAAATAACATTATACGTGACTCCTAGAGTCCAACAACAAATGGTTACCAAAAAACCCACTACTTGACAATCATGGCCTCATCATAGCTTGCAATCCCTCTTTCCAATAGTTATAACAAACTATGTTTCTAGGCCATTATTATTCGTGTCTTTCAAGATTCACGACTCTTACTAATTGGTGATCATGGCGATTGAATGGGTCATTATGATTGCAGCCACAATTGTATGCTTCAAGACTTGAACATTGATCTCTCTCTCAATTCATTGATCTTCACTTTAACTTCAATTCTTTTATTGATTGAAGCAAGTTTCACTTACTGACACTTCGTGGCTGGACGTTTAATAATTTCTCTTATATCATCTATCAACAACTCCTCATCGCCTACGTCAATTACCCATAGTTACCAACCAAAAGGACCCAGCAAATTTTACCTTAATCATGTCTTGCTCGGTCCTATCCAATCCGAGTTGATGGTCAAGGAGACAAATTTTTGTGTTAATTATAGATGATTTAAATAGAGACGATTGTATTAACGATTAAGCTTGTAAACTGGTTGTCGATTTCTCATTGAACTCAATATTCAACACGAACCCCACGCGTTGGATTTTTATATGTCTCTCCCCTCTTTCCGTGATTATTCACATGTATTAACTATCATCATTAAGCAATCGATGTGCATAAAGCTTTTGAATGAATCTTGCAGTCTTGTATATGAATATCTATCTGCTTCTCGTGTCAATCATTTATTTTTTTTAATCGTCGAATTATTATAACATCTAATTATTAAAACACAGGTTCAACGGCCATGCATCGCTTATATTATTAAGTCAATTGCGAAGGACACAAAGCAACATTTAAAATAAAAAGCCGCACACAAACTAAGTCTCCAATTAGGTTTTCTTCGTTGCCACGAGGCCTTGTAATTTAACGTGCAAAACACGTGGTCCCCTTGACATCTCTTTCGTTAGAAAGCTAATTGAATTTGTATTCCAGTAAGATAGCTCTTGATTGACTAAGCATAGTCGACCAATGAAAACCACTCTCTAATCGAATATCCTAAAATACCAGGAGCAAAAATTCAAATATGGTTGGTAATTTTAAGTGATGGTGGTAATTTTTAAAATGTGTTAGTAATATTTAAAATTTCATTATACAAACTTTCGTACATGTTGAAACATCTCATGTCACTTGACAATAGGGTTTATATGCTCTTTATACAAAAATGTTCTTTCTTCGTTCATCAATTTAAGATTTTGGATTAGATTTTCTAATATGATATCAAAACCATATTCCGTTACTTTCGCGTGAGCATCCATCCACATTAGTAATATTCCACCTATGAGCTTAATCTTGTTTTAATGTTATTCTAACAGTATAGAATTCATTATTGTCTTCATTTTTTTTTTTTTTTCTATTGGGCTTTTTTTGTGTATGTAAACTCTATGTATGAGTTGTGTATTTTCTTTGTACATCCAAGATTGCTCTTGTATACTTCTCTCCGCCGCCATGAAACGAAAGAAATAGAGGAGCATACGACAAAAACCGAAATTGTAATTAACATCCTTCATGGCGACACTAATTTATATCATTTCATGACGAACAAGAAATTAAAAAGAAAGAGTGACAACATGTCCAAAAACATCCCTTCAAACTAGAACTGAGAGAGAGAGAGTAATGGCGCACTACGAAAAGAGTAAGACTAACATCGTTCAACAGTCAAGATCGAATGGACTCACTTGCTCTCGAAGCATGAAAGAAGTGCTCATTATTCTGCATCAATGTAATGGAATGCTTAAAAGTTCGCACTAATAGTAGAAACTGAAGAGTAAATTAGAACAATAATTCCATCCTAGCTGTTAAGATATATGCTACAAGCACATTGCTAATTTGTTTCCTAACAATTTAAAGGAAAATAATTATCAAACATGGTATCAAATTACAAATCACAAGTTTGAATCTTACAAAACGCCCTCTTAATATTTCTCTTATATTTTTGTTTTTGCATCTTTTTTCTATTATACAATTATATCGATTTGATTAATTTTATGTCATGCGTTTTGCATAAGAACGTCATCTTATACACCAAGAGAATTATTAAAACACATGTTATGAAAATAATGTTAATTCGTTTCTTGATAGGTTAAACTTTTAAGAAAAATGATTTCCTTAATACTGACGGCTAACCCTTACTAACCTTGAGCATGGCAGGCAAACAATCCCTTGCTTAGTCAAGATCTCCATACCTACCACAACGAAAGGCCAAATTGACGAGCTCAAGAAGAGGCCTTAAAAAAAATAGAGAGAGACTTCGACTAAGTTAAAATCAACATGCCGTTGAAAAATTTCATATTAAAGTTAGGTCGAAGTTTTCTACTTAACCAAGTCTAGCCGCAAACACATGATTAGAATCGAGTCCACATGCATTGAATTGGATCGAAGATATTTGTTTTGAAGTTATTCCATGGTATTTCTAGAGCAGGATAGCATGAGACAAAAGATCTTCTCTAAGCGATTATTTCCAACTGTTGCAAACATGTCCTTGGGAGTTGTTGGGCGGGACACTTTGCTTCGGATTAATAATTTAATATACGATATAAGTGTGAAAGACGGCAATGATGCATTGAGGTAAGCGCACTCCACGTGTGGATCCTCTCAATTAAGTGAAACAGCCTTCGAGTGCCATCGTTGGCCGTCGCTATTGGACTCGATCCCGTGGCTCTTACCTATTACACTACAACAATCAATGCTAGATATCACGCTCAGGCGACAGATGTGACCTTAATCAGCTAGCTTTTACCGCCAACCACGGGTTAAGTGAACACCTGGACTGTACCCAAATAACTTGTGGATCTAAACAACAATTCAAGTCGGCCGTCAGAAGACACTGATTATATCAGTCAAACCTGACGATCTCAAAAAAGAAAATTGCCAATCCGTGGATGGTTATCACCTGTTAATAACCTTGTAAAACATGTAATGAAAATAACCCAAAAAAAGAAAAAGAAAAAGAGAGAGGCATCACCCAAGTTTCGATATTCATGTGACGTGGGGAACTTAAATAGAAATGACTCGGCAAAATTACTCTTTTTCGTTCGTTTAGATAAACGCAAAAGCAAATATACCCATTTTGATGCCGAGCAAATTAAGCACCACGGTTCATCGTGTCATTTCTGATTTTATGGACAGAGAATACTCCGATTTTATCGACAGAGAATGCGATTATCTTCATATTGGTAGTAACCAGGGGTTCGAGCAGAGCAGCTTCCATGAAATTCACGGCGCAGAAAAGAAATGAAAGGAAGAAAAGAAGACAACAACCTGGTTCACGACAACTTACTACGGGACAAAGAAAATGAAAGAAGGAACGAGGTGGTGGTTGAAAGATGATGTAGAAAACGAGACGCAACAATAAGACAGGAACGATGACTCGGGCCACGAAACCGGTGCCTCAACTTCGACCTCAATTCCCAAAAAGATAATATAGAAAGAAAGAGACAGATTGTAAGGGCTGTAGACACTTTTGCATCACGAAATTCAAGTCTCCGTCTGAACTGATGGTTTTCCAATCCATGCTTGTACGCACGTGCATTCCGAGACAAAACCGTCTCGTTCATGCAGATGCGGACGGGCCCCCGGTTAATGTTGGAAACTCCGACCTCGGCCCAACAGAGATTCTGCTCGCGCATTCCCACCTCTCCGCTATTTCTGAGACAGGCGTCGTGTCGCCTGAGATTGAATCGGCCGACAGTTAGTCGCTGGTAATCATGCCGTTAAGCGTCAAACCTGGCACTTAAGACGAGCACTTGTTTATATGGACGGCAGCTTGATCCAATGTTGTCGGCACTCGTCGGGACCCAAAACGGACTGTTCGTGCGCTCGGCTTGCTCTGAATGCTTCAACTTCGAGACTTAATTTTCTACATTGCATTCGGTCTCATATCCATTATGTTGATCACCTTGTGTCACTGCTTAAAGCGGACAATCCCCATTCTCTAGCTGCCTATAGTTGTCAAATATCACATCCCAGCTCCAACAAAAATGGGGAA
Organism: Eucalyptus microcorys; assembly: GCA_014182515.1. Lineage (NCBI taxonomy): Eukaryota > Viridiplantae > Streptophyta > Magnoliopsida > Myrtales > Myrtaceae > Eucalyptus > Eucalyptus microcorys. The sequence continues at coordinate 30,861,850 of CM024562.1, read as the reverse complement.
ATGATTCGGTTGTCCCTCCACCCAAAAGTTGCAATCTCAAACACAAACTAATATTGACTTGATATCAAAACATATATCTCCATGTATATGTATATACAGATGATAAATCAGTGAATTAATTACAGTAGCAGAGTTTTTGCAACTTGCAAAAAGAATATATACATCTCATAATTTATCTAAACCCAACAAATATCATCTATATATATAGATAAAAGCTCATTCTCAATAATCCCACCACAGAAAGATCATTCTCAATAATCCCACCACAGAAAGATCCTCTGATAGCACCCTCGTCTATTTCTCACGAGAAAGTGCTTTTGAAGTACCAAAAAAGACCTTAAGCTTTGCCGGCCAAAATCTAGTTGGCAACGGACACAACTGGACACAAAATGCCGCTGGTTGAGTTCCTGTGCAGCATTTCCCAAGGATTTCAACAAAAGAATAAATAAATAAATCTCTCTCAAACACGAGGTACAAATCGCAATCTGTAAAATCCTACTAGTTCCGAGAAATGTGAGGGACTAATAATCACCATTGATCAGCTCAATCTCGACCGGAGCATCACTAGCAAAGCAAACATAGCGAGGGCAACGATTTTGACTCCTAAAACAAAAACTAACTAGGAAGAGGGAAAAACACTTACCAATCAAGCGCAAATCCGACATCAATCGACCTTTTCCAACCAACAACCGTGATTTCTCTCTCGATTTATCCATGCTATATTTCCCCCCTCTCCCCTCTTGAATCGCAGAAGGCTTCGGAAACAGGGAGAAGAAGAAAACCTTGTGAAGTATATTTGGGCTGAGGAGGGGCTGAGTTCAGCCTCTAGTCGCTGGCCCAACGCTAGGTTCTTTAATTTTTACTCTTTGGGCCCAAATGTTACATCAAACAGTAAAGTACGTCCTCTTGCTGTGTATATGGAGTCGTGTCCGTACATGCCAATGGCGCGCCAAAAAAATTTCCAGAAAAGGAAAAGTTCAGAAAATGATGTGCGAGAACTTTTGCAATTCGGTTTTTTATGTTATTATCTTCAATTCAATCTGGCATTCGATGCATTTGACAAAACGATAAGATCAAAGACTACTCATCCAATCTCATCTACTTTAGAAAGCTTAGTAATTTTTAAGTAAATTACGAAGTCGTCAAAGTAACTTGCTTTGGATTCTGGAAGAAATATCACGTCACCATTCGCCACAGAAAAAAATTGTCTGTCGTCCTCTATGTATTAAACAGTATTTACATGAACCAACTAGAAGCCAAACAAAAGTCACACAACTATTTCCGGAGAAGCGTGTCCCCACAATTACAGATTTTATATTACATGAAGACATCCACTATCGAGTACTCATGATGAACTATTTAGAAAGTAAGCCAATGCTTCATCCATATTGTTGTTGTTCTTGACCAAGGCCTCGGCAATACTGCTTGAAGAAAATCCCATCTCGCGCAGGCGAGTATAACCATTGACAAATTCCCTAACCTGGTTAAGAGAAACAAGAGACGGTTCATTCCAAACTGAAAAAGGAGAGAGGTTCCATTTAAAGGCCAGTAAAAAAGCCCATCACCCTATACTTGAGAAACAAGCATCCCCTTGAATGGCAAACAGACAGCAGTACACAGTGGATTGTGCCGGGGAAAAAATGTGATCGTCGCTATGTGCTCAAGATATTCAATGCAGTTACTCATCAACCAACATAAGATATTCCCCAGGTGGACATGGGCATGTGCGGAGATGTTAAAACACCACACGTGGTCTACTAGTTTCATTTAAACCAAATCCAATTGTTTTGTAGTTTTTTCTTACAAGAAGGATCAGTCATTGACTGCCATGAGCCGTTGAATTTGTAAGAAAGAACTTGAATGCACGAGAAATCTGGCCATGCAGTCCCAATCAAGTTCATGGTAAAGACATCCCCTTTTGCCAATGCAAGGAGAGGGTACAGACTATTGCCCAAATTACCGATCATTGACTGCCACGGACCGTTGAATTTGTAAGGAAAAAGTGGAACGCAAGGAATCTGACCATGCAGTCCCAATCAAGTTTACAGTAAACACAACCCTTTTGCCAATGCAAGGAGAGGATGACTACAGCTTATTCCTTAATTACTTAAATTTTAACAATAATGACCACCGAAACCTGCTACAATCAAACTAGACTGCATTTAGCCTGGACAGCAAGGCCATGCTACCGATGCTTCAGGTTCTAGAAGGTCTAAATTCATCTAATACTTGGTCACTCCTTCATTACAAAGGGTTCAACAGGTAACAACAAAAATAAAAAAGCGGTAAGATGGGATTGCACTCACTGGTGGAAAAATACTGTTGTGCTCTAGGGAATCAAGGACGTGCACATAATAAAGAAAACAAGGAGATGCTTCTAAATGGATACTACGGTAAGAAGTTCGTGAGGGTCAATTAACACAAATAAAAGATCAGACATACCTTGGTTGGATTATCCCCATAGTTTGCCACTGCAAGAGGAACAGCTTCTCGGCTTAATCCAGATGAGATGTACTTGTTGATTATGGGATCTCCTGCAGGACCCTGTACAGACGAGCACATCCACATCATTTCTAATTGATCTTAAGTTAAAAAATACTGACTGCCAGATGACACTTTTTATGTTACATCCATTGTATAAACTTATTTACATGGATAACAAAGTATCACATGGTACTGGCAACAGGTATGGAGAGTAATTTCACCTATAAGGCTAATCAAAATTCTAAACCTGCAGACAGGACTGGAATTAGGAACCAAATATGAATTATTTTGGTCAGAGCCAGCAGCAGATATGGGGAAATTGAAAGAAAAGAAAAGGACAAAATCAGACAAGGGGAACCTAAACATGGTGTATTTATGGGGATTTTAGGTTCAATAGACTCAACAACCTCTCACTTCTCCATGCTACGGATAACTTTTTATGAATTGTCATGACAGAGTGGCACAACTTTGTGAATGGACATGCAACTCTTGATCTTGTGGCACAAAGTCACAAATTGTTTATCTTATTTTGCAAAGAAGACTAATTTTACCCCTAATCAATTAATTCTTACTGTAAAGGCTACAAAAATCAATTATATAGAAGGCAATGTCACCCTAAAGATGCACCCCTCTGAGCATTTAATGGAATACAACCAAATTGATAGTCAATGAAGCTGAAAAGAGGAGCGGACTCCTGGAATGAGCAACATACTGATGGAGGCGGTGCCTCTGAACTCCTCGATGGAAGATTTTCTAGCCCAAGCCTGCTCCAATCAGGGCTTTCCTTCTCTAATTCAGCTAGAACTTTCCTCTCAAAATCAAAGTCAAACTGAAAGTTGCTTCGCGGTATATCTCCCATTTGTGGTAACAATTGAGGCTACAATTTGAATGATCAAAGTTGTGTCAGCAACATATGGCATGATTTCTGTGATGGAATTATGAAACTTCTGCATATGCAAGAACTGTTGGGCAACAGGAAAGGTATAAACTAATCCTGTTTCTCTTATAAAATGTGAGTTGAATCTTCCTTGACTCTATAACTTAGCAACAATACATAATTGAGTTACATAAGTGTAATTAATCAGCAAAAAGTGGGGGACAGACATGAGGGAGATGTGTATACTAAAAGATTGTTTAAGTGGAGTCCTCTTGATCATTATTTTTCACTATAGTTGCAGTGAAACTTAGCCCCTGTGAAGACATATTGAAACCGATCAGTGTCGAAGACAACTCAATGATCACCAAGTTGAACTAGAAAGGGCCATTCAGAAACTTGAAAGGCAAAAAGTATCACATGATCCGCTCTAAAGCTAGCTTCAAAAGTGATTGCATCCGATACATCTCTCAAGATACAAAAATTACATATTTAGAAATGATTCGATGAAAATATGTAGTTAGAAGCCTTGATCAAGACAATGACAAAAGACGCAAGCAAGAAAGTTAAAATCTGACGAGATTCTGCTTCCACTGTCGATACGTTCCTCATTGGGTACCAGAAAAACATCAATCTAAGAGGCACAGACACCGAATTAAATCGAATTCAATGATCCAGCCCTAGACAACTCAACGATCAGAAGCACCACTAGCACAAGCCTAAAGTGATTCATCAAAACCACTATCGTTTCGCGTGTGAAGCCGCTGGAATGAACTACAAAAACAATTCTCATCCAACCGATCTTACCGGAGGCGTTATCCGATACTCCGGCTTCACAGCAACCCTGATGCCCAATCCTGCTGCAATATCATCGCCAATCAGAAGAAGAAAAGGAAACAATCGCATCAATATTCCGGATCGAATCTAGCACCAATCAAGAGCGAACCGACAGACGTCAAACTCCAAAGACCACACGAATTCGCCTCAGGAGCAGCTCGAAAAACTTACCGGCGGCGGAAGCGGGAGGGGCGGCGTGGTGGAAAGACGAAGCACGGCCCGCCGTTACGGCGGGATTTCCGTGGTGGCTCCCGATCCTCGGGTACATCGGAGATCGGGCTTCACGGCGGCGGCGAGGAGGGCGGCGACGACGACGACTTGGCGCGAGAGGGAGGAGAGGAAGGAATGGAGGAGTTTCTGAGAAGCGTGACGGAAGGAGATGGTATAAAAGGCCAACGAGGAAGCTAGCTGGGGCCCGACCCAGGACCGCCAATGTGGGCCAGTCCTCTCAAATGCGGACGGGACAATTATCAAAATAATCCTAAATTTATTATAATTTTTTCAATTCGATCCTTAATATTTTTTCGATCAATTCGGTTAAAACTTTTAAAAATATATCAATTTAATCCATCCGATCATTTTTGACTGGCCGACACTAATAAGAATTCCCGCCAACTAGCCGATACTAACATAGATAAATTTTTAATAATATTTTATTTTATTCTAATTTTTTATTAATTTTTTTTCTCTCTTTCTTTCCCTCTTTCTTTCTTTCTTTCTTTCTTCACTTCCTTCTCCTTCCTCCAGCCAAAAACAGGACTGACAAGGGACCTTGCCGATCGTGGTTGGGCGACCTTGCCCAAGCCACCCACTAGGCTGGCAAGACTCACTGAAGTTGAATCTAGCAAGGGTTAAAGCTCATCGACCATGGACGAGGCTCGACTTCGCCAAAAGCCGCAAGGTCGAAGGCCGCGACCTCTGGTGAGGGTTGCTAGTGGTTGGTGAAGCTCGCCCTCGCCAAATCTAGGGGGCCCTCGCCAAAGGCCATGTTAAAGGGCGCAATGTGGCCTTGCGCAGCATCTAACCTAGGTGAGCCTCACTAGTCACGAGTAGGTTGCGGCCTCACCAAATATGACGGGGCCTCACTCAACTATTGTGAGGGCGAGGCTCGCTATTGCTAGTGGCCAATAGGGACGAGCCTCACCGGTACTTGTCACCGGTCAACAAAAGAAAAGAAAAGAAAAAGAAATAAATTAAAAAATTAAAAAATAATAAATTATTATTGAAAAATTATCCATATCAGTGCTCGTTGTTGTCCACGTCAGCATTAGTCGATGTCTATGTCAATGCCGATGAGACAAAATTGGTCAGATGGACTGAATTGGTATAATTGCAAAAGATTTAGGACTGAAATGGAAAAATTATAATTGATTTAAGACTACTTGACTAATTTTCCTTGATGTAGGATGTAATTGACTGATATTGATTTTCATGGTGATAATCAGAAGAAAAGAAAAAGAAAACATTTTTAACATTTTGCATTCATCCAAGATCAGCTAATTTTATCATTTTTTTTAAAAAAGAATTCCTATTCCTAGATTCGTTCATTTTTTTTCCCAAGAGGAGCATGTCACAGCCCCAAAAAACACTCGGCATAGAAGTTTTCTGAATAAAAGACCATCACTAATTCATGAACAGGTAGACCTCAAAGCTACTAATCCTATAATTTTCTTACGTGTTTTAGGATACTCTCACATGCAGGCGACACTCTAAATATATACTTTTGTAATAAATGTGAGTGGTTGGGTAATGCAATCTTTACCTCATGATCCAGGAAAGATTTATAACCACCATTGAGCATAGCCCTCCTCCCTCATTTGTATTAGCTCCCAAGTTAAAAAAATTCAAAGCTTGTCTTTCCAAATATCCTTTTGAGCGTGAGATAAATTTAATTTTAGTTTGAGCGTTAGTTTTAGCTTGAGTTATGAGCGCTAACGTTTGAGCTTTAGTTTTAGCTTGAGTTATGAGCACTAATGCCAAACACGTCAACTACTGTCCTCCATCTACAACAACATACAGAGCTAGAGCTACCATACGAACATTACATGTATTATAAACTGAGGACAGCTACAATATCACAATCCAAATATATGGTCGTTTGCACTAAAGATCGACGTGTTGAACTGTCTAGTGTTCAAGTCGTTTCCGTCCAGAGCAGAACTCAACCGATCGAGCCACTGAGTCGGACTCGGGTTCTCGCTCTCTTCTACCCACTCTGAAGTCATGTCGATGTCGTCGAATTGAATCGGGTCGGCCTCTGGAGATCTCATCTGCCTCGCTAATTTGAGATTGGAGTTGATGTAGATGAGGTCGTTCATTGTTTCCTTGTCAATCTTGTTGCGCTTCTCTGAGTGGATCTGCTGAAACGCGCTCCAGTTCCTCTCGAATGTGAAAGTGCTGCAGACTTGGCTCAGGATCCTTATGGCGACTCGCTGTAGTGCCGGTGCAGAGTCTCCATATTGTTCCCACCAAAGTCCTGCAAATCAAGCCCATAATGTTGAGTCCCGTATTTGTTTGAGTTTGACGGATTCCATAACCATAAAGAAGGCAAAAAGTCACCACACCACTCATTAATGCAAAACCCAGGAGAAAGCATAAAGGAAAATAGCATGCCAATTCAATGTTGAGAAAAAAATAAAGAAGCTGCCAAATGTGGAACATCGATTCCTGAATGATTATTTTATCTATCGCATCAGATTTTCACACTCAATTGCTCGACATCTCTTGTGAGGTTGTTCTGGTGGATACTGTAGTGAGAAAGAGGCTGCCCTTGCAATCTCTCAGACAGGATTAGTAATATGTGGCAGCAAGCATAATTGGAGAGATCTCTACTAATATAAAAGCAGTGTACACAGCTAATGCATAGGTTTGACAATAAAGAACTACATTATAATATAACAGCTTCACACTAAGTAATGTAGTGATCACTTCAAGACGCTCTTTTGAAAAATAACGGGCTTGAATTTCTCAGAAAAACATGTCATCATCTTGAGGGACAACATATACAGGACCCATGGCTGAGTCGAATAACATAACTGGGCATGACGTCTCTCTCAGTCACTTAAATGCACAGAATGTATTGTCTAATGGGGGGAAAATATACTCACCAGGTGCAACTGTCTCTCTTGCCTCCATGGCTAGGCTACAGCCAAACATTCCTTTTGCCCTTGTGAAGGTAAAGATCTGATTGGTGATATCACGTCTCATGTCAGGCGCTGGAAGCAACTTCTCTAGAACCTTAAAGAAGTCTTCCTTTATAGATCCAAGAAATTTGATTTCTGGATTGTATTGGATGCTAGGGTTTAAAAATGCAGCAGCAGAATGCAGAGGTGAATGTAGCTGATCCCTCCATTTTCTATCAACTATATCTAGAAAAACTTTGCACTTGTTTTCATCCATGATAAAGTACGTCCGGATAGATTCCTTAGCCCTGGTCATTAGCTCATATATTGAACCCACAGCTGGTTTTCCTCCAGAAACTTCTCTCAGCACTTTAAGGAATGGCTCGGAAATGGCAACACTCTCTTCCACAGCTCTCCAGAACTCATTATCCTCAACTATGGCAACACAAGAGATGCTTTGGGGTTTATTCGAGTATGACGAGTTCATAGAATACTCAGGACTGTTGAACATAAGCTTCAGTTTTGACTTTTGCTTCTGTATAGATTGCAATGAAAGGAAGTTTGATATGGACTTTGTGATACCCGTCCTAATAAGTTCCTGTCCCCCTGTGAACCTCTTCATGAGATCTAGCATCATCGCACTGTTGTATATGAACTTTGAGATAGTCTGTGCTTGTAAGATGCATCTGTTCACCCAATCTACCCTGGAAAATTCGTCCAGGATTAAATTCATACATTGAGAAGCACAGGGAGATGCAAAAATTGTCCCATAGTTCTGAATGATGTGGTTGGCCACGCCGGTGTAATTTAAACTACTGTCCATGATTATTTGCACAACATTTTCTGGGCCAAAATCTTGGATCACAGAATCAAACAAGTCCGTGAGGCATTTGATGTTCCTAAAATAAGAGGACGCATCCACAGATTTGTGGAAAAAGGTTCTGGACGGTGATGAAACTAAAAAGTTGATAAATGCTCTTGACTTATTGTCGGTCCATGTATCTGCAATGATAGTGCAACCTGTGGTTGACCACTCTTTCTCAGTATCTTTGGACTGTAGACTTATTTCAGACTTGATCTTTCCCAACCATGTCGTTCTCAACATGTCTGCAGACGGAGGGATAAATCCAGAACCACATTTTCCAACTGCATCAATCATTAACTGATAGGATGAAGATCGAGCCACGCCAAAGTCCAGCTTATTTTCAAAGAAGAACAGAGCAATACTTCTCTCCACATTTTCTTGGTTGCTTAAACAAGAAGAACCCATAGGTGAGACTGGAGAGAAGATCTTCGTCATCGGAGGTGTAGCATCCGCTGACGTAAAAACTTTATTCGCCGAAATACTCCCCGGAGGCTTAGTTTCGGGTACCGCCAACTTCGGCTTTTTAGAGTTAGATGGTTCCTTGACATCCTCTTTCAACGCAATTATCGATCTCACTCTATCACTGACATCATCCCTCACTTTGCTACACGGGTTCACGCCCTTACTTGGAAGTCGAGAAAGATGATGTTTTAACCTACTGATGCCCCCGTTCAAGACCCTGTGGCAAAATTTGCATCTTACCTTGTTTCCATCCAATTTCTCAGCATACTCCCAGCAAACATCTTTCTCCCGTACCACTGTCAGTAAATGAACACGAAACAATCTCATTGAACTAATTCCCGATCCACATTAAGAAATCAACAAAGAAGAGATAAGCAACTTAACCATTGGAAGACGTTACGCAGATTAAAAATAAAAAAAAAATTCCAACTTACTTATGATGCAGAGAAGTTCTCCCTTTGGGTCGGCGATTTAACCTGGATAAGAGGTGAAACGGAGATCTTTCAATGAGCAGCAAATAAGAAATGCTCAATTTTGATAAACTTAGACGAAATTTTACAAGGAAATCAGCTCGTTCTTCACACGGCAATCGCAGTGACCGTACACCTCGAGGAAGAAGCAATGCGATTTCAAGCCCGCGGCGAATAAACACGACGAACCGAATTCAAACATATCGAGCGACCAACTCTCAAGAAAAACACAAAGAAACTTCACATCCGCGAAGGATCGGAAGCTAACAAGAAACGAAAAAATCCCTCCCTAACTTCCAAGTCACGCGCAGCTCAGTGCTTGCTGCGTATATCCTCATAAGACGCCTCCATTTCTCCGAACCGATCGCTCCCTCCCTCCCTCCTTCCCTCGAATGGAGGTCCATTCCGGCCACCGGCGACTTCCGCGGCGGCGGAGTGAGCGACGGCAGTCCCTCCGAGGAAGCTCGTCGATCGAGTTCGGGCCGGCCGGCAAGATCGAATCGAGACGGTCGAAGACGAAACGAAGTTCAAACGGCGGGCGAGCTCTCCGAACGGACACGGCAAGAGGCTTGGAGGGAAAAATTGGGGGGAACGAAAAATTGAGAAAAAGGAAGGAACGCAGAGCGAGAAATTAAAGAGGGGAGAGAAGGAGCTTACAGAGGAGTTTCTCGAGCTCGCTCGCCAGAGAGAAGATGGAGAAGAGGGGGAAGGCGCGCGGGGATTCCGGGCGTTCGTGTAATTTATCGCGAGATTTTGGGGGTTAGGGTTTTCTGTACTTGCGCTTCTTCGCGCACGAACTTATCATTTTTTTTTTTTTTGGTTTTCTCCTTCGAATAAACGAGATGGAGATGGAAGGGGATTATCGATGCCTTTTGTTTTTTTCGTTTTTATGCTTCTTTCTTTCTTTTTTTTTCTCACCCCGCTGTCGAGGCGATATATCGCGCGGATCGACACGTTTCGCGGCTTCATTGGTGGACCGATCGGAATACTTTCCTATGGGAAAACGGCGTCGTGGAGAGCTTAGAAGGACGGAGAGAAAAAAGTGGTGACGACTTTGGGAAGCTGCTCTAGTATTAATATCAGAGCCAGGTTTCGATCCTGGGACCTGTGGGTTATGGGCCCACCACGCTTCCGCTGCGCCACTCTGATTTTGTTGAAGCTCCTTTAACAAGATTTTATATTTATTGGATAGTATTGCTCTTCCCTCCCCTTTACCTACTGCTGTATGGGGGGACTATTTATATTTGATGACAACGCTCCCGGAGGACTGTAAACCTGAAATTTTTGTATAAGAATTTGGATTGCTGATGCGAGGAAATTGTAAGTCAAGAACTAAAGGTCATATGTTTGTTCAAATCTCATCAAATGGGAGCAAACTATTCTAATTTAGAGTCACTTACTAAGGTGGAAGGTGGTGCCGCCACCAATGGTGGATGAGCTTATCGAGGTTCGACTCGCTAAGGTGGAAGGTGGTGCCGCCACCAATGGTGGAGGGGCACTATCGGTCACGATCTTCACCCTTTCTCCCCTTTTGTCAAAGAAGAGAGAGCTATTTTACTGTGGGAAATGGATTGAAAATGGGTTTTTGAAATAAAATTGTCACAAGTGTACTGGTATGGGATTTTTCAAGGTATTAACCATTTTTTCTATCCAAGACCCACATCTACTTTGAATTTTTTTTCCCCTATGAAACTCATTATAGTCATATCTTAAGTTAGAAATAATCCATTTATGATCCACATAATACAAGCTGAATGATGGGTTTTGTGACCCATTTTGCCAACCCTGGGATTGAAATCGGATTTGGTGCTTATTCTCCAAATAAGAGATGCACAAGTTGATCGTTTTACATCTCACAAATTGTTGATAACAACGGCAACAGTGACTAGCTAAGATATGTCGATCTCGAGCAGAAGATTGTAGGGTCCACGAGGGCATTGCTATTGCATCGCATTAAGGTTGTTTCTACTTTTGCAGTAATTGGGGTTTGAAATATGACTCCAAAACTAACAAAGACTTTCGATGAGCCTGTCTAGGGCGGACTTGCTAAGGTGGAAGATGGCACCGCCATTGATGATGGAGGCGCACCATCAATTGCAGCCTTCACCTTTTCTCCTTTTATCAAAGAAGAGAGGGCTATTTTATTATGGAAAATAGGTTGAAAATGGGCTTTTTTTCCCTCCAAGACCCACATCTAGCCTGCTTTTTTTTTTTTTCCCTCCTGCGAAACTCATCATGGCCCATATCTTAAGTTTGAAATAATCAATTTATGACCCACTTCTATAAATCCGAGCTAAAAGATGGGTTTGTCGCCCATTTTGACAACTCTATACATAGCTTAGTACTTCAAGAAAAACGGGGTTGAGTGCTTATTCTCCAAGCAAGAGATGTGCAAGTTGATTGTTGTATATCTCAAAAGCTGCTGCTGATAACAAAGTCAACAGCAACCACCTAAGATATGTCGATCTCGAGCAGAAGACTGTGGGGTCCATGAGGGTGTTGCTTGGAATTGCATCGCACCGTTGTTGTGTCTACTTTTGCAGTAATTGGGGTTTGAAATATGACTCCCAAACCTATCTGTTTTTTCTTGCAGCAATTGGGTTTTGAAATTTGACTTCAAAACTCTCTGTTCTTCTGGGACACAAAGTCAACGATAGTAATCTACTTCGGCAAAACAAATCCTCAACGGATTACCCCCAGATTGATTTGAATCGGACAACGTGCGCATCCGAGGAAGAGATACCGAGGGTCGTGCTGTCGAATGGGGTCGGGTCACATGAACGGCCAACCGAAACAGCGTGGAGGCGGACCAACTAATTCAAGCCACACAACTAACCCCACCTAATTCCCAAGAGGAGAAGAGCAGTGCTTTGAATTTCAGCGCCCCGTAAAAGATAACGCCACCACCGCGTCGATCCGCAATTTGTTTATCCCACCGAAGCATTTTCGAAAGTCTCCATTCGCTGATGATGGTAGATTCCGTCCACCGAAGCACTTAATAATGAAATTCCATGACGATAGCTTCGCCGCCCACACCGCTGCACGATCTTGATAGAATATACAAACGTGGGAGACTCGGGAGTAGTTGAGTTTTACTGGGAAACCTCTAGGAAAGCGATCGGGATCGGGGAAAGTTGAATACCCAACATTCAAAATCGCTTCTTTTTTTCGAATGGATGCCGGGAGGTTACTTCCGAGCAATAAATTTTTGGCCTTTCGAGAGCACGCAATCGCACGAACCCAAGAGCAGATGCGACATTTTCTCTTCCCCCCAACCCCGGCGTCCCCCCTCTCCTTGTCTCCACATGTAGCTCCCTGTTCGTGCGCACGAAGATACGCAATATTTTATCGGGTTGAGCCTCTTTTATAATCACCCGATGGTTCGGGCTCGCGTGCGATGCTTCTTTTGGAGGGAGCAAACAGCTCACTCTTCGCTTGCTTCGTCTTCTTCTCCTCCTTCTCTCTCTCTCTCTCTGCTTCTTGCCAAAATAAAAAAGAAAGAAAGTACAGACGAGGGAGAGAGAAGAGCCTCATGTTAGGTATGTGAATTTGATTGGATGATTCAGTGAACGAGTTAATTCTTCTGAAGCTCTTGCTTTTCTGCGAAATCCCTGTTGACTCGTTTCTGGGTTGAGTTCATTTTTGGTTGTATGTCTCTGTTTGTTGTTCTGGCGATTCTGCTCCTGTTCTGATGTGAAAATAAATGTTTTCCAATTCTTGTTTTTCAACTGTTGGTTTAAATAAGCTACATTAGGCAACACCATTTCACAGTACGATGACATACAAGGAACTATGCTTTCTGTTATTGATGATACTGATAAGAAGTATGTCAGAATTAAAGCTCTACTTTAAGCTATAATTGTAGAATTTGATAAACCCAAAGGAAGGCATCTTTTCAGGTCTAGCTTTTCGTCATGTCAATTGTAGTTTTCAGTCGTTACTTTATTCTTGGCATCTAGAAGAAGATTCAAACTAATGACTGGACAAAAAAGTCAGATTCTACACGCTTTTTGTTTTCCAGACTTTGAATGGAAACTTTTTTGGTCTTAGAAGTCAATGACTGCTAAATCATTCCTAGATGATCAACTATGCATTTCTTGAAAAAGAAAAGTCTGGAGAGATAAGTACGAATTCTGCTACTTGTTCACAGGTCATTCACTTCTGCCTTTGTGATTGTGATTGCAATTTGTATATGCTGAAAATTTACGAGGACGTGGTCTAAACTTGACAGGAAAGGTTCAATCGTCGATTGCAAATTAGTTCCTGGAAGTTGTATTTCAGCTTTGGAGGGGAATCATGGGTCGGCAATTGTTCATACTTGTGGGAATTCTCTTGTTAGAAGCAATTATCGGTTGTGTTGTTGCTGACTTGGTTGAAGACAAGCAAGCTCTGCTGGATTTTCTTCAAAATATTCCTCATGCACACAAGCTCAATTGGAACAAGGACTCCTCTGTTTGCCAATCATGGACTGGAGTGGCGTGTAATGCTGATTCTTCAAGAGTGATTTCCCTTCGATTGCCTGGAGTTGGATTCCGAGGTCCGATACCACCCAACACTTTGAGTCGCCTATCTGCAATTCAGATTATTAGTCTCAGACTAAACAATATCTCAGGTCCTTTACCTTCTGATTTTTCAAATCTCAGTAATTTGACAGAGCTGCATCTCCAGTTCAACAGCTTCTCAGGTCCACTGCCACAGGATTTCTCTGCCTGGAAGAACCTAGCGATACTTGATTTATCGAATAATGGATTCAGCAGGAGTATTCCATCTTCTATGTCCAATCTTACACATCTTTCAGATTTGAATCTGGCCAATAATTCGCTTTCAGGTGAAATCCCTGACCTCAACATTCCTAGTTTGCAAGAGGTAAATTTAGCCAACAATCATCTCACTGGAAGGGTGCCTCCGTCACTTCAAAGATTTTCAAGTGCGGATTTTGCGGGAAATAATCTTTCATCAGAGATTGCTCCTCCTTCAATTTCCCCAGTTGAGCCACCCAATCCTCAGCCAACCAAAAAATCCTCTAAACTAAGCGAATCAGCTTTACTAGGTATTGTACTCGGCGGTTGTGTGCTCGGTTTCATACTATCTGCTCTTGTAATCATTCTTTGCTACTCTAATCCTGACAAAGACAAGGAGACGTCCGCCAAAAAGTCCCAAAAGAAAGAAGGCTCATTGAAAAAGAATGGGGCTGCAGCTGAAAGCCGAGAGAAGGATAACAAGATTGTTTTTACCCAGGGTTGTAATTATGCATTTGACCTGGACGACATGTTAAGGGCATCTGCTGAGGTGCTTGGGAAGGGCATGTTTGGGACAACGTATAAGGCAGCTTTAGAGGATGCGACTATCGTAGTAGTCAAGAGATTGAAGGATATTAATGTGGCTCGAAGGGAGTTCGAGCAGCAGATGCAGGCGGTTGGCCCAATGAGGCACGAGAACATCGCTCCTCTCAGGGGTTATTACTGTTCAAAGGAAGAGAAGCTGCTGATATATGATTACTACAGTGAAGGGAGCGTGTCCTCTGTATTACACGGTAATCTCATCACTACTTTTCGTGTCCTTGAATAATGCCATATCTTGTTTACTGCTATCACTCTGTTGTCGAAGTGTCTCTAATCTGTAATAGACTCCAGATGGTTTTTGCTAAAACATTACTCGCATATCAAGTGCAATAGTAAGTGTTTATTTTCAACTTTCTTATTTAAAGGAAAAAGGGGTTTCCTCAGGTGCAAAGATTAACTTAAACACTTGGTATTTGTGGATTATATAGGTCGTAATCTGCAATATTATCTTTGGACCAATACAAGATGCTGTCTTATTAAATGTCAAGATTCTGAAACGAATTCTTACAATGGCAACTGAATACTGAATCGCCAATCCTGTCTACATTTTATTTTGAGGTGCTTAGAGAGGATAGTTCTATGTCCCCTCATTTCCACTGTATCGAATCGTTATGCAGGTAGGGGAGGGGAAAAGAGAATCCTTTTGGGCTGGGACATCAGAATGCAGATTGCAATCGGCGCGGCCAGAGGTCTCGCTTATGTCCACACGCAAAACAGTGGGAAATTTATCCATGGAAACTTGAAGGCATCGAATGTTTTCCTTAACGGGCAAGGTTACGGTTGTATTTCGGACATCGGTCTAGCAACAATAATAAACCCCATCCCACCTACATCCACAAGGGCTGCAGGCTACCGTGCTCCCGAAGTAATAGACACAAGGAAGATGTTTCAATCATCCGATGTCTATAGTTTCGGGGTTCTGTTGCTCGAGCTCCTCACAGGGAAATCGCCACTCCATTCGACCAACGGAAACGAGTCGATCCACTTGGTTCGGTGGGTGCAATCCGTGGTTCGGGAGGAGTGGACTGCCGAAGTCTTTGACGTGCAGCTTTTGAGGTATCCCAACATAGAGGAAGAGATGGTGGAGATGTTGAAGGTGGGTATGGCCTGTGTGGTCAAGAGGCCTGAGCAGAGACCCAAGATGCCAGAGGTAGTAAAGCTGCTGGAAGACATACGGCAGGGAAGTTCCGCAAACCGGCCGTCCTCGGAGAATAGATCGGAGGGGTCCACTTCACCTGCTGCGACGACGGCCGCCACAGCTGAAATGGGACAATCTTCTATGCTGCAACAATCTGAAATTGCGATGTCTTCGGCTATGCAGTCCCATGCAGATTCCTCGGCTTCACAGTCTCAAGCAGGACCTCCTGCTGCTGCCTCAGAGTGACATTTATTAGCTTTTTCCACAGGTTGTCGTTGTAGCTTTCGTTTCCCCATTTTTGTGACATTCCATTACATGCCTTCATTTTGCACAGTAGTTTAATTTGTAAGATAGGATCTGATCCTCGCAATTGTGTTCATCTGTTAGAATATGGTTCCCGTGCAATTGGACTCGATGGTGGTTGCTTGAATCTATAATGAGAACGAGTGGCTACTGAGACATTCGTTTTGTGAAGGGAAAACTATCCAAAAAGTCTTAAACTCACTATACTTTTGCCGATTCAATCATAAACCTTTTTAATTTTGTTAATTCAGTCTTAAATCTTTTTACTTTTTGCCAATTGAGTTTATTCAACTAATTTTAACCGGAAAATACTTACGTTGACGTCGGCGGTACTGCATAAAACCACCGGATAATTTTTAATAATATTTTCATATTTTTTTGATTTTTTGATTTTTTGATTTTTTTTCTTTTTTGTTTCTTTCTTTTCATTTTGGCTTTTTTTCTATTCCTTTTGCCGGTGGCCAACCACCAACCACAAGCGGCAGCAAGTCATCGCTACAACTAGACGGCTGGCCTTGCCCACCACAGACGAGGCCTGGTCAGGCAAGAGCGACCCCCAACGAGGGAGCCCTCGCCTAGGTGCGGCCCAGCCAGGGTCGACCTTGCCCAGGTTAGATTTGGCGAGACGAGCCCTCACCTAGGCCAAGGCACCTTCGCCAAGCATCTACCAGGTAAAAGTGTAATATATTTAAAATTGAATTGATAAAAAATAATAAATTTAGGATTTTTCAGATAACTTTCCCGATATGTGCATAAGAGACAACTAGGATTAGCTAAATCGCTGCCGTTTGAGAGCTGTCATATTGGGTGGAGACGTTTGAGGTTTCGGTCTTTGCCGTGGATTGGGAGGTAACTAGCGAAGACTTCTCGTTACTTTCATACAACTGTCATTGAAGAAGAGTACGCCACAAGCTCTTCAAAAACTTACGACTCTTGTAGACATGAAAGTCATTACGTTTTCCGACTTTCGCCCGGAAAAAAACGACTCGTGTTTACAGGATCCTGTCACGGTTGTAGTTCTAGGGCAGTTGTCAAGAATTTTGCCAATTGTGGTGAAAGTTATAAACGACCGATCCCCTCCATTTCAAATCACACTCTAGTCCTAAAAAGCAATGTTGGAGAGCAGAACTAACACAAGTAGAAGCGTAAGAATATCAGGGCCTTGTGGACCCTAGTCGTTTCCCACTTGAGACCACTTCCGCAAAAACCTAAGAGCTCAAAAGTACGTATTGTACAATGCCTGACTCTCCTTTCGACATCCTCAACTAATTGACAAAGTTACATGTATACATGGATGATTTGCTGGTTTACAATTGGAAAACAACATTGTTATCTACCCATTTCCCGCTCTCCAACGAAAGCCACCACTCACATCAAACCAAAATCATATGCAGACAGTTTGGTGACGTGTGAACTATTGCCTAGGCCCAAAAATCATCGATCATTCGCAGGATGCTGGTAAATAGGTGCAAAGAATCAAATGCAGTCTACTTCCTCGTGATTTTTGTCTTAACGCCACCTGAAAATCACACACCAGGACTTTTGAGCACGCAAAAAACAGCACAAATAAAAGAAAAGTTAAGACACTGGGACCAGCCAAGTGCTCAATAACTTAACCACATACCTTCAACTTCCTCAAATTGAACTTCTTTCACCAGTTCAGCAGCTGCATTGTACTCAAACCTGGACAAAATTAAACACCCTGTGTTGAGTTCATTCCAAACTGCTACTAGTATTATGACCCACTCAGCCAACAGTTCCTTTGCTTCCACAAACTTTACATTAATATGCATATTACAAGTAGAAAGACCATCCAACATTCTATCTTCACTAAAACTCTTTGCTATATGCTTTTGAAACATAAAGAAGCGACTGTTCACCATATGAAAAATTTACAGAAACAGAAGTACATTATAAATTAATGGCTGAGGCCTAAGTAGCTGAAGCAAGGGGACATTGACCTAAGAACCATTCATGATTGCAAAACGTGTTGAGCTGATTATTTTATATATTCAGATTGAATGGGATAAAATATCTGAATATATAAACTAGACAGTACTTAAAAGCATAGCAAGATTTGAGTCCATCAGATTCCTAATCCAGCTGAACCATCAGAACTTGAGGCACACCATGTCCCAAGGCTGAATGCCTGTCCGATATAATTCTTTGTGGAAGTGGTGCAACAAATAGCTAGTATTCTAATCAAAATTCTACCTGTCCAGTATAACTCAAGAATGTGCAGAGAGAGAGAGAGAGTAATGCTGACCTATTGGAAAAATTCACTTCAAGTTCATAGTCAGATGCGCTCTTTGTGGCTTCAACTAACACAGTAACAATTTCTGTTTTCCGTGTACTAGCCATGAGTAAATCATATTCTGTAGGAACTATAACCGCAAAGAAGTTATCACTTAGTTCACTCAAGCACATTTTCTCCACAGCTGCCAGGGCTATCCGCCGTTTGAGGGCATCAGTTTCAGGGTCAACTATGTATAAGGCAAAGTCGGTGATCAAAAGAATACGTCGTTTCATTTTCCCCGAGCCAGTGAACTTCAAAACTTTATCAGCAAATAGCACTTGCTTATCACCTGGAAAAAGAGAAGATTAACAAAGAAATGAACTGAGAAATCTGTGAACACTATAAAATTAACACAAAAGCAAACTGTCCATTGGCCCCCCAGAGGATGAAAACATATGAAACACCATGGATCAACTAAGCTCTACTTTAACAATGTCACACAAACAGCCTAGTTTAGTATCTTCCTGGAAGTTAAATTAGAAAAATTATTTCTAAGCCTGTTCACTCAGCTTATCAATTATTATAACAAAAAATTATTAGGCACATTAACAACAAAAGGCAAAGAAAACAAATGAATAGTACACAGTAGCATCATAAATGTGATTCATGCTACATTCCTAGATGTAAAGTATGTCTTGATTTCTAGCCAACATGAGACTTCATGGATGTTAATCCTGCAAGAGAAAAATAAGGAAAGAGCAAGTTTCCTAACCTATTGGGTCTTATATGTAGTTAACATTCCTGTTTTGGATAGGAAAACAAAGAATGAGAAAGAGCTATTCCAGGTTGTGCAGAAAAGGCAATAATTTCATAACATGAAGTAGATCTTCGAAGATTAACATCAAAGGAAGTCATTAAGCAGCAGAAGGAAGAACAGTGGCTCAAGTTTTTACAGACTCAGGTGATTGCTACAAGATACTTCTTGAAAGTACGTTTTAATTTTTCAGTCCAGGGCAGGACATCAAAATGATTTTCATCTTTGTTTTCTTCTTATGGTCCCCAATACTACGTATGCTTGCTAAAGTAGCAATTTTAATAAATGCCGTTACTAATCAACTACAGGAATAAGTGATGTGCTGTGAATTATCGCATGGACCCTTTTCAGAGCAAACCATCAAAAAACTTCAGTCAATGTCGAACTAACATTGGAGTTTAGGTGTGGTTTCAATGAGAAACCTCGCCATTTCAGACTACAGTCTTGTAAAATTTGCACGAACATGAACACAGCTATTGTCCCTCTCTCGAAAACTCCATTTCGCATTTGACATACTCCCTCAAGAGTCACTTCTCACTTGTTTCGCCAGAAAAACTCGACCACCGGATAGCAAACGATTAAGGCAAAAAATCGCCTATCCAAACCCACACTACCGACATCCTGAGAGAAACCTCGCCATTTCAAACTACAGTTTTGTAAATTCGCATGAAACATGAACACAGCTATGGTCGCTCTCTCAAGCCTCAATTCTGCATTCGACAAACTCCTCCAAGAGCCACTTCTCACTTGTTTCGCCAGAAAAATTTCGATCAGCCGATAGCAATGATTAATGCACAAACTCGCCTATCCGACCTCACTACCCATAGACCAACGACACCACCGCCCGACTTTCAGCGAGCCGCGATTCGACAACATCGACCTCATCAATTCACCTCCAAACTCAAATCACGCACCAAACTCCAATCCGCGAATCTAAAAATGCTATCCAGCCGCCACAGCCAATCGATTCCAAAAATCAAGGGGACGCAAAACAATCGAACGACCGCGGCGACGGCGACGGCGACGGGGAGAGCTGACCTTGCTTCTGCAGAATCTTCATCAGGAACGGGTGCGACAGCACGTCGAGGTAGTCGCCCTTGTAGTCCCGGTGGAGCGAGGCCTTCCGCCGGACCTTGAACCCCATGAACGGCTCCTGGTCCTCCGTCACGTTGTTCGCCGAGGGCTTGAACCGCACGCTGTTCTCCCCCTCGCCGCCGTCGTCCCCGTCGATCCCGCGCGATCCCGGGGAATCGTCGTCGGCGGCGGCGTCGAATTTCGGGGGCGGGGGCTCGTCGATCCGGACTCGCAGCTCCGATTTGTACCGGTTAGCCATGGGATTGAGGAGGGAGGGAAGGGAAGGGAAGGGAAGGGAGCGAGTTGAGTCGGGCGACGCGGAGGGATTCGACTCAGTGAGTTCGGGCTTTCGGCGGGCGAGAGATGGCGGACCTGAGAAGCGAAAATGATTGCTTTGCCTTGCTTTGCCCGGTGGCGGCTCCTCCCGGTTGGTTGGATGGATGGTGCTCTCCGGCGCACGTTCGCTGAGCTGGCGCTCCCCTGTTTCTCTTACCGACAGCTGAGCTGGCAACAAGTGAGCGGAGCGTATTAATTCGATAAAATAGGGAAAAAGCTACTTGAAAACTCCAAATTTTATCAATTATGACATATTTATCCTAAAATTAATCCCAAAACTTTTCTATGACATCAAATTTTTGGAATAAATGCGTTACACAGACACAAGTTTGGGATTTTTAATATAAATATGACATAATATATAAATTTGAAGTAAATGTGTTACATAAGCAAGTTTGTAGTAAATGTGTTGT
Organism: Eucalyptus microcorys; assembly: GCA_014182515.1. Lineage (NCBI taxonomy): Eukaryota > Viridiplantae > Streptophyta > Magnoliopsida > Myrtales > Myrtaceae > Eucalyptus > Eucalyptus microcorys. The sequence goes on along the minus strand of CM024562.1, from coordinate 30,841,080 downwards.
AGTTGTTAAAGTTTTGGATAATCTTCCACAGTTTTTCATTAATGACACATGTTTTATTTTTTTTAGAAGAGTAAAATTAAATTTTCTTTATTTAGTTATTTTTATGAGGCACGAGACACCAATTAATATAAACCAATGAGGCAATGCTGTACAAGAATTTTAATTTCTAAGCAACTTTTGAGGATTAAATTTTTTTTATAAAAAATAATATTCACATAATTTTATATATATGCTATGTGAACACAATTAAAATCCTTTCGCTCATTCTATTTATGGCGTTAAGATTGGAAATGTTGTGGAGGGGACGACAGCTCATCTTAATCGAAAAGAGGAATGCTTGAGATTGCTTGAGGGGTGGATTTGTATAGGTGCGTAAAAGCTGGCTCAAGTGCTCATAGAGAACAAATGTGCACATTCCTCTCTTGGTATATAAGGCACCTGAAGATGATAATTTCTCGGTGTTCCGACTATTTCCTTTTCGATACATTTTCTAAAAGTGGTGGTGACATATAATTTTATGTCATTTCTCTTGCATTCTCACATCTCGACCTCAATCAAAACAAAACACGGGAATCGAAGGATCCTATACTCCATTCGATTTCAATCTCATTTCTACTTCCCTTGAACTTTCGAGTAGGCCTGCCAAAACTACAAACATTTCCCAAGGACATAGCATGGCCCGATTGAATATGGTCTGGTCTTTTTATGATCCGTGTTGAAGATGGGCTCAGAAAGAACTGGGCCTATCATGTCACAACTGAGTCCATAAGTTCTTCATTCGAGACTCAGTTTGACTCCCGACAAGCTGATGCCAAATTCACATGTGGTCGCTTGAGTTTCTTTTTTTATATGTAATAATTTTTCTCCGCCCATCAAGAATAGAAAAACTAGCGGCCTCCTTCTCGACACGTGGCATGCATCTTAAATGGTGACCATAATTTCACCCATATTCATTAAAAATGAAATAGATCGTCTGCGTATCGACTTCATGTCGTTTCATTGACTATAAATAAATAAATAAAAATTCGAATGACGAGAGCACTCAAATTTACAGATTCAGAAGTGGACTTTTCATATTTGCTGTTATGGGTAACATTTCCTCGCAATTTAATTATCAAAACAAGCAATTCAAGAGTCTTGAAGTCTAGTTGACCGAATTCTCTCTTACTAAAGCGAGAGGTATCAAAATGAGTTGAAAACATATATGATGAGATGAATCATATATATGTTATCTAAACATTGCCGAATGAGTTAATATAGGTTTGACCGAGTCGAGTATAAGTTATTAAATTTGTATTATATATAAATCGATGAAAATGAGTTAAATTGATCGGTTTGAGTCACTCGATCCAATCTAACGTCATTGGACTGCCTCAGCTAAAGCTTACCGACGAAAACGAATTAATGAGGAACACAGCGAGACCCATGTCAACTGTACCCACGTCCAAGTATTTTACGAGCGGTCGAATCCTCCATCTCTTTCCAAATCTCAGTCCAAACTATTTTCTTATTCGAGGCTAGATATATAAGCATAGTCAATAAATCATATATTAAATGGGGTCGTGCCCACTAAGGGGAGGCGGCATGGACAGGACCCTAAAAACCAGGTTCACTTTAAAATTCAAACCTAAACATAATCTCAGTGACGTTTTAATAAATATAAGTCACGCACTATAGTGTCTGTCCATTGAACGGAGTACACGAGCAGACACGATTAGAGTAATTTCGGCACGACTTCGGGGTCTTTGACTCCTGCTATGATTCACGAGGACTCTATTTAATTAAGAAGAGATATACTACTTAATGTTTTGCCTTCTTCAAAATGCATATACGACGACAATGACATAGACCAAAATAGGAAGTTTGCAAATTATCTAGCTACCGAGCATGCACTCCGACGTAGCAGTGCATGGCAGCAAACCACGCATCAGTGCCAGTCGTGTCGGGATTGTCTAGGGATGGCCTCGAAGCCACAATGCGAGAGAGGATTTCTCTAGAGTTATGTAGTTGTTTGGGGATATTTTTTAATTAACGCCTGTACAAAATTATTTATCTTGACCATTCACTATTTAAACTATAAATTAATGTGCTAATCCATGGAATGCTTGCTTCGAACCAAAGAACATTTTTGAATTGACACTTTTGAATGCTCAAACGATCAAAAAGGGCAAAGGGTTGATCCACGCTTAGTAAAATCTAGGCATGACTTGTGACTTATAGAGATTAGGGGTGATGAGTATGCTTTTAGGGTATAGCCGAGAACTTGAGAACCAGATCGATAGGAATTGATCCGATTTCAGGTTCTAGGATATGCAAGGCAGGTTCCAAATTTCAAAAATTAGAAATTCGATTTCGACAGGTGGAAACCCGAACCCTAAAATAGGTTTTTTTTTTTGTTTTATCTTCATTTATGTCTCTACGTGATCTTGCATCATTCGACGACATCTAATAATAAGTACATAATCTAAAACCACTAGTTTGAATTTCCATTTTTAATAATATTTATGACCGAAACTTTTATTTTATTAATATCTGATAATATTCGTTGTATAAATATGAGTTATAGTCATGGTCATTAAAGTAATGATTTACTACAATAATTTAATTAAGAATATGAGAGGAATGTGGATAGACCTTTGAATCAATTTCAAAATCTGCGACGGGTTAGGTTTCAAGTTCAGAAAATTAAAGAGTCCATCTTGACGAGTGGATTCCAGATTTCACCATTTCAGGTGAAATCGCTTATCTTTATTGTACATGCAACGACGATGATTAGCATCAACGGACGTGCGTGCATGCGTACGCGTGTGAGCGAGCGTGCGAGAGAGGGAGAGAGGTAGAGAGAGAGAGAGAGCATCTCTCGCTTCGAAAAGACGCTGGCGGTGACAGACCGGCCCTCGCGAAGAGAAGAAAAAATTATCTTTGGCGTACGGACGCTTCGGGGGGATGAATTTTTCTAATCCCACCCCCCACCCACTTCGATAAATCTGCCTCCCACCCCGTCCATCAAAGTTCGAGCTGAGGCGCTTGTTTTGCTGCAAGCCTTGCAGACCCCAAGGTCCCCATGTTGCACTCGCCAGCAACGGAAAAAGCTCCAATGTCGTGTTAGACTTGGCCCGTTCCTTCCTTTTTTACATTAATCTCTCTTCACAAATTTCCAAATTCCATCACTAATAAGTCCATATTTCGAGCTTCATTATTGCCTTTTTTCGCGGCACCCAAAAAAAGGAAAAGGAAAAGGACAGGAGCTCCATTATTGTCAACTTGGGTTCGCTACTTGGCTTGTCCCGCTTGACTCGTGTCGATGCCGGGCGTCGGCCCCCCCCGTCTGTGATTTGGAAATTTGTACGCAGCTAACAGTCCGACGGGCGCGGGTTTCCCGGTTCGCCCTCCGATCGAGGATGTAGATCTTCTCGTGTATGATTGATCAGATGATTAGCGAGGAGGATCTCTTCGGACACGGCGCTTCTCGATCTTAGCGCGCTCACGACCGGGAAATGGTGAAACGAGAGAGACAACTGGCGATCCGTCGTCGTCGAACTTGGCGTGGTGTTTAGTTTATTTTGTAGCCTGTCGTCCGTCCGTCCTTGTTGTTGGTTTCGCTTGGCTCGATGGGAGCGGAGTCCAAGGTAAAGCTATAAGCTCCGATATGAATTGAATCAACTAGGCTTCTCCGAGCGTACGTACATGCTGCATTTACTTAGATTTTTTTCGTGGATTGCATTGGTTTTTCTTTCTTCTTCCTTTCTCGGTGCGCGACAAAAGCGGTCTTCCGTTATTGGGTCGATGCGATCCATTTGACCCCTTTTCTTTCCATGAATTTTATGTCCATAGAAAGACCCATCGAGCAAATCATTAGGAATTCTTCTTGTTCTGTACTAATCGATCTTTAACTATAGTAGTACTCTCGATTTTTCTGAAAATGATTCTCAATAGAGAATTAACGCACTTACAATGCTCGTGCGAAACGTGGTATGTCATCGATCCCAAACGTCCTCTCACTTCGACTTTCACGTTTGCATATTATCTTGCGGAGAGACTACTCCGGAATCGAGGTATGGAGAATGTTTGATCATCGCCCGATTTCCATAGTAACACGACCAAGTTAGAGTGGGAAAATTGCTCAAAAAGTCTTGAACCTATTACGCTTTTGCTAATTCAGTTCTAAATATTTTAATTTTATCAATTGAGTTATAAACTTTTTTATTTTTTGCTAATTGAGTTCATTTGACCAATTTTGGCAATGAAACATTGATGCGAACATCAACCATCTTATATGGCACGGCTTATTACTGATGTTGATATTTTAAATAATATATTCATATTTTTTTCAAAAAAATTATTAAATTTCTTTATTTTTCTATTCTTTTTCCTTTTTTTCCTTTTCATTTTTTTATTGAGAAAGAGTGAAAAGTACTAAAATTCAATTGACAAAATTGAAAGATTTATGATTAAATTGATAAAAGTGTAATAGATTTATAATTTTTTGGATAATTTTCCAAGGTAGAGCCAAACCATTCCATTTGCTGATTTGTCCGGCCTAGAAGCATCCAAGAATTTCTTACGTTTCCGTTGACCGACACGTATCTTACTGGATCGACTCGGTATAAGGCATTATTGCCGAAGTATATTTGCTCTCGTACATTGATTCGTTCGTAGGAACAAGAAGTATCTTCATACACAATCATCCTGCCAAAAGCTCGAAGCAAGTGTCCAAAGATAAGGGAATTGACCGGTCAGACAGACACACGTCGCGTTAATTTCCAGCGCTTCCTTGCGTTTTACTCTTCATCGCCTCAATTAATTTAACATGGAGATTAAATTCCCCTGATGGGTTTGCTTCAAAAGTTATGAATTTCTTATCACTGCGCTCGACATGCCGGACAGGAGTGTAATCCAAGGAAAAATCCAGTTTTTGCTGCTATACTAGGTGTTTACTTCCACGGACTTTGGAGACCTCCGGTCGCAGGTGCATGTTGGTCGATGCCAACAACCGAGTCAAAGGATGTAGTAAAACATGTAGCCCTAGCTAGTAGCTACACTATGGTCTTATATAGTCAAGACATCGAGAACCAACCAAATTGGCGAAATGGATGTGCTTTGTTGCCTCGAGAATTACTTCGTCGTGTTGCATAATTCACCACTAGAGATGTTTCATTGCATATAACTTTCACTTCGCCCGTAAGGTTTTCTTGTAGGGATGTTAGCATAATGGTCTTTATCACCCTTTTTATTGGGGAATAACGGAGAACTCCCAACTGCACATTCCAATCCATGGAATTTGACAATCACAACTAAATTTTGAGCTACCAAAACCTATCAGAGAACTATTTAATACAAGACGAGGACATGTAAAAGACCAAGCTCTACATAAGGGGCTGCTATAGCAAAATTTCTGGCCATGTTCCCTTCCCTATGCTACACATAATTTCATCTTCAATCCCTCGTTTGAACGACAAATTTAAATAAATTCCAATTTTTTTGATCCATCCTTCTTCATTTTCCTTTGTTTAGACCTCACGTAATTGTAAATGTTAAATAATTTGAACCCAACGAAATATGCTCATCGAAATACCATGCTTCTCAAAAAGATACTTGTTTTGTTTTTATGGATTAAAAAGATGGGAACAAGGACGAGGCACAACTATCCATTGTGGCGATTATCTCTCTCGTCGACCAATAACGTCCAATTTGGGTCATAAATATCATCTACTAGAATCGCAAAGGTTCCAGATTAACAAGCCTATAATCACAATCTAAGCAACGGACAAACAATTACCTAATAAAGCACTTATTAAAGTTACAAATTTTTCAAACGGCAAATCACCGAGAATATGTCGAGGGAAGTAGCCTGTCATCTCATTCAAACCCTTTATAAGGGAAAATAAATTATTATACTTACATCAACGTGCAACCAGTTGCTCTTTGCTTATGATTATTTTTAGGTTTTTTTTTTCCTCTTCTCCTTTTTTTTTTTTGGGGGGGGTTAAATTCTCTTATCCTCTTTGATCTCTGATGTTAATTTTTTTGGTACTGATACATGTTTCAGTTATAAGGCGAGGGCGGTACAGCTCCAGTCTCCTTGGCAATCGGACTTCGAGATTTGATCGTACCGTCCTTCTCCTCAGCCGCGTTTCTCCTTTTCGGGAGTTACGGTCTGAGATTAGCATTGGCTGAAATCAAATCGGAAGACGGGGGGCACTGCAGGGGTGCATCGGGTCGCACGACTCTGGCGAAAGCAGCGAGGGAAGTACGGGAGGGATTCCCCGGCGTGGGTCGTCGTTGACCGTTAGATGTCGGCGAGCAACTGGCGCGGGCGCAGCAGGCGAGCGCGGGGCGCGACCGCACCTGAGCGCAGCCCAGGCCGCCTCTGCGACGTCCACTCAGGGGCGGCGTCGTGTACTAGCAAATGCGACTCGGCTGGCTCTCGCGAGTCGGTGGGTGATTCCAATTATTTCAATTTCCCCTTTTATTAAATTTCATTTTTCGCTCTTTCTTTTTTACTTTTTTTTTTCTTCGGTGAAATTACATAGCTACAGATAGGAAAATACAAATTGAATGGACATTGAAAAAATAAAGAAAGAAACTGCGACGACGGTGGTGGGGCAGTGGACAGGCGACGCGCTCTTTTAACCAAGTGATGTGGAAACGGGAAGATCAGGAAATGGGCAATGGCGCTTTCGCTTTCAGCCAGTGATCGGCACAGCTCGTTGTGAAAATCTTGCGTGGAATGGATGGGCGGCAGACATGTAAATCAACGTGATAGGCGCGAGGCAAACACGTTTGGACTTATCACAAAGGTAAAAAAAGGGGTTAAAAACCGACACATTCACCTATTCATGTACAATCCCTTACAATTAGGCCATGGGTCTTTTCTAATCGATGCAATTAGATCTCAAATCTTCCTTTTCTTCTTCTTTTTTCCAATATACATAAGCACAATCAAATGATTTGTGTCTATCATTTTCTATAGGAAAGTGCCACTGCCTGCGCGGCGATCTTAGATTACTCGTTCGATTGCAAATGATTTGCAACTTCGAGTAAAGGTTTAAGACTCGGCTATATCTTTGATTAAAATTTTAGCACTTGATATGTGTAAAAGTAGTCTCGATTATGAGTCGTCGATCCCGGCGAATGAACAAGCGTGCATTTTATGATAAAAGCTTAACCCACTTTGATCGCGCTCAACCTAGGCTCGCTCGATTTATTAAATCACGCATTCATCTAATATATTAAGCTTTTTGAATAGTCGAACGTGATTTCACAAAATCTCACATGGTATTAGAATTATGAGTCATGAGTTCAAATTTTTCCGGAACACATTTGGCTCCCCAATTAAATATGTCTATGTTTAGTATTAGATAAAAAGACCATATTAAGCGTAAGAGGAAGTGTTAAAATGATTAAATATTAAAGAACATTTTCATCTAGCAATTTAAGTTTTAAAAGAATCGATTATAATCTCACATAATCTCATACGGTTCAAAAAAATAATAATATTGTATCATTTGTTGAGGGGTTAGCGTAAGCAATAAGTTAGGCCTAGCTCGGGGACTTGGCTTGATTCGAGCTAGCCAAATGACCGCCTTCAACTTAAAAAGTTTAAAATTTGACTATACTTCATAAATAAGGGGGGAATGTTTGGGATCTTCTCAATCCCCCAATTTGTCAACATCTATTATTAATAAGGTAGCCACACAGTCCACACTCTACTTATATCATTACTTACACTCTTTTCTAACTTCGTATGATTAAGATAGGTAAATCGTAAAATGATACAAGGTCCAAAAACCTACATTCGCTATTTGCGTTTTCGAATTCATGAATGATAGCCCAGAATAATTTCTACAGCCATTTTAAACCAACAACCCCCCAAATAAAATAAAATGAAAAATTCACCTTTACGTTGCGAAATGATGAACATAACTGGCGTTGAAGGGTAAAACCTTCACGGACAAGTCTCAATCCGTGGACAAATGATGCGCTAGTCAGATTACATGAAACTACAAGACATCACAAATTGAATAATTAACTTGGTGTTACTGTTTACTTTCCATTACCTTGTCCGGTTCACCACACTTTTTTTGGGTACACTTCTGGGGTCGCTAATCACGTGTCACCGGTAAAGATGATGTCTTCATTAGCATCTTGCTAATCCTCTTATTAATTTTTTTTTTCAAACTTTGAGAAAAAAACGGTTTTTGGGGTTTTCAGCGCCATATATAACATCCCGATACAACATAATGTCCTCTCCTCAACAAAGCACGAAGCAAATATAATATAAAAATTTTACGATTTGTGAAAATTCCGTTCCTCGCTAAATTTACGGCGCGTGGGGAGCAGGAGGCGGTGATCAGCGCGTGATATTCGCATATCTCGGTGTTAGAAACCACTGGAGCAGAAACAACCCAGACGAAGTACAAAGCCGAATAGTTATATTGGCGGCAAATTCTAGGTTGCTCCCCATGTTACTCCCGAGCTGTAAAAAAGTAAAAAAGAAAAATATTAAATATTAAAATAAGATTTTAAATTTTCAATCAGGGGAGTTTAATCGCAATAAAGCGAATTTTTAAAAAAAGTCTGCTGCTCGACGCTTTAAACCGGTGAAAAACCAAACGACTTATTAACCCACACTCTCGCCAGCTCAAGCTGAAGTGTTAGGCTCGCTGAAATTACCGGTATGACCTCGCGCCTGGACTGCATTTGGCGCCTCATCAAGGGTCTGAAATGGGTAATAAAAGGAGTAATTAAGGAAGTGAACTCCCCCTCTGAGCACTGTTCCGGTCAAAGCAGTGGAGTGGCAGTCACCAAAAACGATTTGACCGACTAATTCTTCCTTTTTTTTTTTTTTGTTTCGGTTTTTTATTTTTAAATTTTTGCCGGGTGGTGGGCAGTGGGCAGGGCCGGGTATCTTGGGCCTCACGTGACTGCCATCACGGTGTCCGAGACAAGCACTCCCCGTATGCTGACTCACCGCCCACTTGAATCGCTCTCATTGGCGACCCGTTCGCCCCGGGCCCCATTCGGGTTGCCACGTGTCGAGATCGCCAGCGGTGGCCGGGATGCGGCGGGGAGACCCGGGATGCGATCGTGGTCGTTGCCGCGACCCGCCCGGTCGGGCCGGACCGGTCCTCCCGACGTGACCCCCCCCCACCCTAATTTCTCACCAAACCGATAGAGGGAGGAAAAAAAAAATTCCAAGAAAAGAGAAAACTCAGTTAATAATAAATATGGGGCGGGGGGCTGTCGCCTTGTTTCGGCTGCAGGGACGCTATAAAACAGCGAATTCAGTGCATTCTCAGTCTATCACCGTTAAACCCATCACGAACACAAAGCCCTTGTCTCCCTTTCGAGTCATCATCGTCCTCGTCCTCGTCCTCGTCCTCGTCCTCATCTCCTCCGTCCCGGTACTTACTGTTGCGTCGCGTGTGTCGCACCCGGAAAGCATTTTCCTCCTCCTCTCGAGAGGTTGCCGACCGAGAAGAAAAGTTTGGACGGTTCGTCTTCCCCTTCCCAGCCCGTCAAGTGGTGCGTCAAAGTCATCTGCTGCGAGACGCTTTCGCACTAATAATGTTTTTTATACATGTGCAATAGTGAATAGCATCTGCCGCTGCTGCTATCTTGGAAAAATCTTGAGACCACCTCCTTCCCCTTGCGAACTTTCCACACACGAGAAAAGCTACCCGCCCCTCCTTAATAAAAGGGCCTCTTTATCTCCCCTCTTTTCTCTCGTTTCAGTTTTGGCAAAGGTTTTGCTGGGTTTTCTCTCTCGTTCTTATATTCCTCGAGGTTCTTTTGAGAGCTTCCGTTTCACTGCTCTCTCTACTCTGCTTGTCGCCCCCACCCCCATCTCTTCGGGCTCTTTATTCCGAAGCTTGCCGTTATACTCCTTCTTTCTTCCTTGTTCTCTCCTTTTCGGGGTTTTTGCCTTAGTTTGATGCGAGTGCGGAGAGGGAATCCATAGCCCAAAATGGACCAGAGCATCCTATGCCCCATCAAGTACACCGAGCACCGAAGCCTCACCCGGAAACTCCTGTCCAAGCACCTCCGGAACGACGTCCCCAACCCGCCCCGGATCGTACGGATATCGGTGACCGACCCGTACGCCACGGACTCGTCCAGCGACGACGAGGACGAGGGCGACGCCGCCGAGTCGTTCTTCCGCCGCCAGCGCGTGAAGCGCTACGTCAGCGAGATCAAGTTCGAAGCCGCCTCCAGGAGCGGCGCGGGCTCGGGCGGCGGCGGCGGCCGCAGGAGGAGCTGCTCCGGGGGCGAGTCGGCCCCGGCCGATCTGAGGACGCGGCCCTCGCTGAAGGTCTCGCCCGCGGCGGCTGCAGCGGGTGGGAAGAAGTTCCGCGGCGTGCGGCAGCGGCCGTGGGGGAAGTGGGCCGCGGAGATTCGCGACCCCACGCGCCGCGTGCGGCTGTGGCTGGGCACCTACGACACGGCGGAGGAGGCCGCCATGGTCTACGACAACGCCGCACTCAAGCTCCGCGGCCCCGACGCCCAGACCAACTTCTCCACGCCGTCGCCGAGCAAAGAGCCCTCGCCGGAGAACGAGATCCTCGCGGCCTCCTCCCTCTCCGGGTACGAGTCCGGAGAGGAGTCTCACAACCTCTCGTCCCCGACTTCCGTCTTCCACTTCCGGACTCGCTCCAACAACAGCGCTGATGCCGACCCGGCCGGACCGCCGCCTCAGGAGCCGGCCGACGAAGCCCGCGACTACCCGGAGTGCGAGGGCGAGACGAGCTTGGCCGATTCGAGCGAGTACCTGCGGCTGGACTTGCCGTTCCTCGACGACTTCTACAACAACTTCGACTCCCCGCTGGAGCCGTCGCTGTTCGAGGACACGCGCACTGCGGCCCTCCCGGAGAGCAGCATGCTGAGCCTGAGCGACGACCCCAGCGACGTCTTCCTCGACGCCACCTCGTCGGACGACTTCGGGTCGCTGCCGATGGACATATGCCAGGTCGACAACTACTTCGACGAGATCGGCGATTGGTTCTCGTCGGACCCTTTCGCCGCCGTCCTTTGAGTGCGCGAGAGAAGCGCGACCAACAACAGTGTTGCTGTTGTTTTGGAGAGTGAGCACAGCCGCCGTTGACTCGCCGGATTTTGGCAGATTTTGTACCTGCGGCGGAGAAGTCCCCGGCGGGCTCGCTTAGTAATTAGTACCAGCAGTAAAATTAGCGTTAGCGTTTGTTTAAAATTATTTATTTGTTTTTGAAAGATCTCCGTCAAAGTTAACGGAGGAGAGAGAGAGTGAGAATGATGTGGAGCTGGTTTTTGTATTTGCCGAGATTTTGATTTCATGTAATATTTTCTCCCCCGAGAATAATAATAAAAATAAAAAGTCGAAGTGTAATGTGGCCTTTGTCTTGTGAAGAGTGTACAACCGTTGACGCCGACGGAGCAATGGAAAAAAAAAGAGGGAGAGCGTTTTCGCAAAAATATATGCAATTTTCGTTTGGCGTTTGTTCCGGCTTTTCACACGTGGCGCGCTCCGGCTTTATTAAAGTATTTATTTTTATTAATCGGCGTAATTACCTTCGTGGCGAATGGAAAGTCCATTACGTGTCTACGTTCAATCGTACACAGTGGCATTCCTTTCCTTCCTCCCCCTCTTTTATTATTATTTTTGCCTTTTCTTCAGGAGGCGCACCAAACGAGCGGGCGCGATTAGCGGTCGGAGCCGAGCTTTTTGATCGGGTCAAGTCGGTGCGACTTCGTATGAAACGGCGTCTCGTTTTCGTTTTCTAAAAAATATCCCCCTTTTTCTCTCCTCATCTTTCCTATAGTCCATACTTGCTATTTCCCCCTTTAACCGGTCGATCAAGTCAAGTCGACCCCATGGACGACTAGGCTCGACTCAATCGACGGACTCGTGTCCAAAGCTTGACTCGGGCTACATCAAACATTGCTCGGAAAGAAATTGTCCAAAGAGTTATATATTTGTTGTATGATAATCAATTTTATCATAAATTTTTTAATTGTGTCACGATAGTTTTAAGCTTATTGTATAATGGTTAATTCAGTTATAAATATTTTAAATCGTACCAATTTAATTCTAAAACCCTTTGATTATGACCAATTTAGATTTAAACTTTTTAATGATTTATTAAAGTAGTATCTCTACAATTTCTAGCCAAAATTACCCACAAGAACCACATTACCCAATCGTTGAAATGTATTAGAATAATTAAATATTAAATCATCATTTGTTTAATAACTTAAACTTTTAGAATAATTAGTAATAGCCCCACAAAATCCTACAAAATGCTCAGATTGAATTAATTGTCGTGGAATAGATTCAAGCCTAAATTGATACAATTGAAAAATTTAAAACTTAATTAGTCATCGCATAATAAATTTAACACTGAATAGGCATGATTACCGCCCTTGCTCCGCGTTAAAGACGATCGAAAAACTTGACCTCGATTCCACTCGACTCGAATTCGTCGCGGTGGTGCTCTTACGTGGACGCTCTGCTATTCTCTGCAAGCGAGAAATCATCTCTTTCTTTGGTGGTGGAGGAGAGTGGATGACAGCAGAGCTCCCTTTGGCCCCCACCCCTTTTCGCCGTCTGTGGGGGCGCTGTTGCGAAGACTCTTGCTGCCGCCGAGGCGAAAAAGAAGTCAGACGGCATCCGAAATTTTGTGTTTGCGTCCACAAAGCTAATGAGGGGAAATCGTTGTTGCGCATCATCGTTGACTTTGTCAACGCTCTCCTCGAGTCCTTCTTCTAGCCACTCGATTCGATTTCAAATCTTTGCTCCCCCCAATCTAAAGACCGTTCCACATTAGTCCTCAGAAAGAATCGAAAAGCTCGAACAAAACAATGACTATTTCCCGAACGGGGTAATTGGAATCGAAAAGACGACCGATTCCTGACTGGTCGACTGAGCTTCTAGTAGCGATAACGATAAGCCCACTTGACGATTGCTTGTTTGACGGGTGACGAATAATTGGACTATTGATATAGTTATCACTCGGCGATAGCTATTTCTATTTTCAATTATGGGTCTTTTTTTTTTTTTTTTGGCCCCGAAGAATTTTCAAAAGAGGGAGAACATCTACTCTTTGCCGGATTGGTTGGGAACAACACATCGTTATCTCCACCCACTTGGCTGGGAAGTCAAATAAAACACCATCCCAGGAATCATTCTCCACACTCGTATCTGCCAGCCCAATTCTCAGTATCTTGGACGAGTCCGTCGACCCTTTTGACCGTATCCCCATCTCTGCATTTCTTTCAAATTCCCCCCCCACAAGATCAAAAAGCAACAACTTTTGTCATTAGAGTTTTAACTATGTGTTAACCAGAATGCGATGATGATGATTGAGGTGATTATAAGTCTCCCCATCATCAAGAACTCACTAATGACGCCCCTTAAGGATCCCAACTTTCAAATTGTTCCGGCAGATGCAATTAAATGTCGTGATGATTGGATCTCCATTGAAACCTCAACCTACCAAATATCCCCAGGGGTCCATTTTTCTCACCAGCAAGATGCAACAACATGCCGATGAATCGACACGGTACGCTTTCCGTCCTTGGGACAAAGGGGGCTTTTGACTTTGCATGGGGGGGTGTTAAGACGGACTCTACTTTCGCTAGCCATTTAAGTATTTGATTAAACCGACGCCCTTTATGTCTAAAGCAAGCATCCGGGCGACGGTCGAGATTCGAGAATGTCCCTTTCTTTTAATTTTTTTTTTTTTAAATTTTGCCCAGCAAAAGGGCAATCAGCTTTTTCTCCCTTGCGGTCGCATTGATTATAAGAATTTGGCGTAGATAAAATTATAATTATTAGATCTCGTGCGAGGGAGAGACTGTGGGAAGACCAGGCACTGCTTCTTGCTTGACCATTACTCCAACCAGAGGTTTTGAATTGTGCGCTGATAGCGACCCCATGATGGTGTCCGGAGCCAGACGGAAGTTTCTTTTTCCCCTCTTTCTCTCTTTTATATTTTAGGGTTCGAATTGAGGAGGGGATGGGATGAGGGCAAAGGAGATGGTTCTTCCGCACCACACGTCCCCCCCTCAGTGCCACGTAATTGGAGTTAGTAAGACATGATTGGGGAGAGCCTGAGTTGCTGTTCTGATCGTGAGCATTTTGGGTGCGGGGCATTGCAGACGGGTCAGCTTTCGTGAGGGCTCTTGGTCAATTTTGGCGAAATTGGGGAAGTGCGACACTTGAATGGTCGCCCGGTCGGCGTGCGCGGTGTGATTAGGACGCGAATTGAGTGGGATTAGAGGAATGACAGCTGCTTCTGAACCGTATTATATTCTGATTTTAGACTTCTAATTTCCATAGAAAGAAGGGCCTGCTTCCCCAAAAGATCCAAAATTTTAATGTTTAATCCCAATTCTATCCTGAGTTTTTTTTTTTAATCTAAAAAAAATCACCAACTTTCTAGTCCTAAATCTGCCACACGTCCAAAAATTTCTATAAGTTTTTTCATAATTATCAATATTAGGAGGCTGCAGGTGAGTATTTTGGTGAAGAAGCGAGCTGATAATAAACTTCTGATTGACCTCGATACTAATAGCTCTGAAGAAATTAGCAGCGATTTTTGGGCATAGAGCCTGACGTGTGGCTATGTTGAAAATTTGCGACTTTTTCTTAGAAAGAAAAATAAGTTTAGAATAGAATTGAGATTAAATCTAAAGTTGAGGGGTCTTAAAGTAAATTAAACCTGAAAGGAACAGAGGTTACAAACTAAAACAGCTCTAGATTAATCGAATCTTAATGGCCACACGATTCAATGGCGGTCCCCGTTGCTACTGCTCTCCCCCCCATGATTCAGGACAACGCCGTGGACAAAAGATCGACCGTTGAATCGCCCTTTCGAGTATATTTTAAGGTAATCGGGGGGAAAATGAGGGCGATTAGTTTTCTGCAAAGTTGACCACGTGACTGCGAGACCTAATGCGACAACCCCGTGCGTATTGGCTTCTTTGGTGGACGCAGAAAATACGACACGACTGATACGCTAAAGCATGCGTCCCCATGCCTTTCCCCGCTTTTTGCTTTCATCCTTTGTATACTTTGTTTATTCGGGCCACGTTTTGTTGCCGGTAATGTGCATGGATATAATGTCTTGTGGGGTCAACGAGAATTCTCGTCCCTGACCTTGGGTTTTACGGGCTACCTAAATTCGGAAGCAAGCAATACGCTAAAGCGATAAGTCAATCGAGAAAGAAGACTTGCGGAAAAATCACGTTTTATAATTCAAACAATAAAGAAGGGAACAATATGGAAAAAAAAGATGATAGATTCGATCCCCAATTTATGAATTCTGTTGTTCCCGGATACTGGACAGATTTAGCTTGGCGGGTGTATCCCTGAAATTCGTCGAATGGATGCTAAGACCGAACTCAAAATTGGTAAATACGTGACATGCGTGATCCTTGTAATATCGATTCAACAATTTACGGCTCAAAAGGGAACATGAACTAAGCTTATGAGTGTCCAAGAGCTTAAAAACGAGCAACACAGCTCAAAATAACCACACAAGAGCAAGGGTCTACAAAATACAAAAAAAAAAGGAAAAAAAAAGAGTTGGAACGAAAACTTGGATGAAGTAAGTAAAATCTTGAGCTTTGGTCGATTGTGCATGCCCTTCTTGCCTCACAAGTAGTCCTTTCTAATAGTTATGAGTTTTTAGGATCTTACTTCCATGTTCTAGGACTCGTTCCCTATATGCTAAACAAGTTTTGCAGTTTTGGACATCTCCCCCATGAGACAGTATCGATTGTTTGGTAAAAAATCTGAAAATCATGCTAACAGTTTCTCTATATACTTCAGATCTATACCGATCATAATTCGATCAACCTTAATATGATCGCCGCTTCGCAAAGTCAACACCTTTCTCGAAATGATCAATGCATACCTTGGCCGTCTGCGGGGCATAGACAGTGATGAGAACAACAACAATAAAATATAGACTAATCCTAACGTTATTAATATTAGTGTTATTGTCGTCGCGATAATCACGAATCAGAAAAGGCGATGGCCGTGATCGATTGGCGGGGGCCAGCAGCAGGTCAATGGCTGCATCACCTGTTGACCCACCACTTGCGAACGAGTAGGAAAGTAGGGAGCCGCCCTCGCTCGGTGTTTGCTTGCGAAACATGAACATCGTGGCCTTAATTTTTTTGGGTAATTTCGCCACTGTAGGGGACATCCTTTTCAATCGTCCCCTCCAATCCACTGCTAATTCGTCTTGACCTGTGGAAAATTCTTCCGCGACGGCCGATGACAAGTAGCTGTCCATCCAATAATGGACGCCACAAAGAACCATTATCCGTATATGTCAATTCAACCTTTTTGTTAAGTGCTTGTGGATTTGGTTCATGTATATCTCTCTAATTAATGTCATAATGTTTGTGAGTTTGGAGCTACATTGCCTTCACTACCCTCGGCAAAATTGCCTAATCAATCTTAGATCTATTGTACGGATGTCGATTCAATCTTAAACTTTCCAATTTCAGTGTCAAACATTTGCACCGAGTTCTAATGTAGCATTTCTAATCAATTTCTGTCGGAAAATTGTTGATGTGGCGGTTCAGTCATCGCCGGCACGTCAATGATTCCCGATAAAAAATGATTAAAAGGACTACTCTAGAATTTTGTATAAATATTTAAAATTGAATTGGCAAAATCAAGAAGTTTAGCATTCGTGTACTAGGTTTTGAAATAGTTGGATAATTTCTCCCTGTTTCTTCCTAACATTGGTCAAAGTGCCTTTTCAAGTATCTTGGGAAGTCTACATATATGTCTTATTAAAAAAATATCTATAAATATGCTCACCGAACTACCATTTTCTTTCATTTTTATGTTTAGACAAAGAGGACTGCTAGTTATTCAATGGGGGTGTAACGATATCTTGGTGTCGGAGGACATATAAGGTGCACACCTAACCATAATATGTTATAATATTTTACGTGTTCTTTCGAGGATAATAAAAAAAAAAGGAGTTTGCTAGCATGACTGTTCCGTTAGTCTCATTCAATAACAGTGCAAAAGAAGCCACCCGTTTCATTTTGCATTTGGCCATCTTTATTGCTCTACAAATGTTTTGCCTATTATATTCTATAATCAGAGTGTATATCTAAGGATAATATCCATTTTTTTTTTCGGAAAATATAATTTTGAGTCAAAGGATGATGATTTATAAATAGTTGGTAGTCATTCATAAAAAAAATGATTAATGGAACAGGTAAAGTAGATATCCTTGAAATTTAATGGATCTCTCTAATGACATTATCGATTTTTTTTTTCTTTTTGCTAGTGATGACGTCTTGTTGCTTGTGGTTATCAATATTTCGGTATTTGATTTGCTTTGTTATTATATGTTTCGTTATATTGTCTTTTCTGTCTTCATCTTTAAGGAATCTTACTTAGTGGGTGTGGGATTTGAGGAGATCGCACCAAGTAAGACTTTCTAATTCAATTTTTTTCAAGAAAACCGGCTAATTTCTTGGAAAGAGTTGTGGTGGAAAACCTACCATTTATCTTTTAAGACTAACAGTCTGTCAGCTCATCATTTTTCCAATTAAAAGGGTTAAAATGTTAGAATTGTGATGGAGAACCCACCGTTTGTTTTTAAGACTAACAGAAAATATCGTTTTGCAAGAGTACCAAAAGAAATGTCGACGAAAATTTGATGTGCGGTGATCAATCCAGACTTTTGACAAATGCACAAGGTTCGGATGGAGGCTTAGTTATAGAAATTTGTGTGCGGTGGAAAGTAATTACAGTGAAAACAATATTTAAATTGAGTCAAAATGTATGGAGTTGAATTACATGAAAACGATTCGGCCAAAAAGAAGAAGAAGGAGTGCATGGAAAGGAAAAGTACATAGAAATGTAAAGTGCAAGGAGTTGAAAAATGTAAGGAAATTTTTCAAAATAGAAAGCTCTTAGAAAGAGTGTTCACACGTGTGTGTTCAAGTGTCGAGCTCTCTTTTATGATAAAGGGGCTAATTTTCTAAAAAATCTCAAATTTTTAAGTCTAATTTAAATTTTGTTCCCAACTTTCTTTTTATCTAAAAAAATTTCAAAATTTGTCAAAAGTTTATTCAAAATTATCAACGTCAAGACAAGATAGGGGTTTATTATAAAGTCTATGTCTTCATTAATGCTCTCACTATTATATCAAACAACAACAATCTGATATTAATAATCATGAAGAAACCAATAACGATTTATTGAGGTGGGAGTGGATTTGAGATAAGAACGAAAGTTTATTTATTTTTTATTTTTATAAAAATAAATTCGAATCATAATTGAGATCAGACTTATTAAAGTCGAGGATTCTGTTTAAGAAAAATCAGCCCATGATCTTTGCCACAAGAGCCGCCGTTATTGTTGCTGATAAATTCCACTAATGCACTTTCTTTGGCAGCCGCTCCTATCTTCTTGCAAATCGATCGCCTCCACTTTCTCTCCGTGTTTGTTCACTTTCACTTCCTTCAACTGTGCATGCGCTCCACGTGTACAATTAAAGGATAATTTCAAATCGAGCACTTGCACTAGTAGATCTTGACTTGGCCGGACCCCTGTCATCTTTTTCATGGCGTGTTGATTTTCGGTCGAGTGAATGAACATTTAAGGCATGCTGAACATCACACGTTCCGTCAAGTCTCCACGAGATCGTCACTGTTCAAGTCACTCAAGGAACCCCGTGACATTCGCATTAGTCATCTCTTGGGAAAGGTTCAAAAAAAAAAAAAAAAAAAAAAACGTGTTAAACCCATTATACCAACTTACTTTTAAATTTAAAATTATACCGATTTAGTCTTAAATCTTTTACATTTATGCACATTGAGTCTATCTGGTCAATTTTTGCCGGAAATTATGATGTGAACGCTAGCTATCATATATGACATGACCAGCACTGACGTGTACAAATTTTAATAATCTTTTTCAAAAATGTTAAATTTTTAATCATTTTTTGTTTCCTTTACTTTGGCTGGCGAGGGCCACGTCACTCACGACCAGTGAGGACATGAAGGCCCTCCCTTAGGGCTTGTGTGATGCTGTCGGCTGTGCTCAAGGCCCTCACTAGTTGTGAAGGCCTTGCCTTAGGGCCATTGTGACCTGGCTGGCTCTCGGTAAGGGCCTAGGCAAGGGCCGTGACTCTTGCCGGCCAAAATAAAAATGGAAGGAAAAAAGAAAGAAAGAAAATTAAAATAATAAAAAATAAATGAAAAGAGTAAAAATATTTTAAAATTTTCAAAATATTATTAAAATAATAATGTCAATGTTAGTACTGGCTGCACCATGTAGAATAATTGACATTTGCGTTAGCAATTTTTGGACAAAATTGGCCGGACGAGTTCAATTAGCACAAATACAAAACTTTAGGACTAATTAGATCAAATTAAAAAGTTTATAACTGAATTTGAATTGGTACTAATACAATATCTTTAAAACTTTTTTAGTATTTTCCCCCCTCTTAAGTATATGATAGAAAAAGGGTACAATGGCATTTCATACATTTTTAAATCATGTGTCGTATGCGCTATAGAACAACTGCCAATATAGCTAGTCCCATATTAAAAAAACCCAAACTCTATTGGAAGTACGTTCCACTTCGTTTAAGTGTTTGTTCGACTTTTTCAGTAAATTAATCCACAAGCGGGATTAAGGCATTGATGGTATGTACACACGTCCGGTTAAATTTGATAACCTTATTCATTCCATTAGTAAATGAAATCTTTCATTCAATTATTATGTATTTCACGCTAGCTAGCCGTGGTGTTTCTAATAAAAATCCTTTCCTAATCGCATTTTTGAAAAAGCGGAAGCGGAATGTCTGTCCTCCTTCGTTCTTCTCCGGCAGAGAACTGGAGAATAAAGGCTAAGAGCCGGAGCGACGCAGCTGGCCGACACGAGGTCACATGCATGTATACTATCCCAGACAATAAGAACAAGTTGTGAGAAATCAGATCGTCGAACAGCAAATCCATCATCCGTCACTGTCTCTCGCACCTCAAACGACCTTCTGTATCTGTATCTACTACATCCAAAGGACTAATTAAACCACTTTTTTGGCGGATACACAGACAGACATGCATGGCTTTAAAATGAAGAAGACGAAACAGGGATTGTATTCTTGCGTAGCGCGAGTAGGGAATGCGTAGCAGAGCTTTGTTTAGTAGTCCGCATGTTGGAAGATATGAGGGCACAGATTTTTTGGTCGTATACCACGTTGAGGCCACAGGACAACAACACCCTATGTCCCTCCAAGCTTCCGATAAGAAAGAACTGCTTCACCCTAACGAGTTTGTATCTATGCACGTATGTATGTACGTCTGTATCCGCACGCATACATAGGGATTTATTGCGAAAAAGTTTCATAATGGCCAATCAATGCTAAATCATTTATGTAGGTGTAGCTGGCCTTGTTTAATCAAATTGCTTTTACCATGTCTACCGTGAATGGGGAAGAATGAAATTTCATATTCAAGAATCACTTAAACCATCATGTTTTTGGCATAATTATTCAGTTCGCTTTGAAAAAGTTTTTCACATTTTATAATTTGACCATTCTTTAAACACAATTCAAGTATTAAGTGTTGTTGGGTCTCTTGATATGACAGGTTGAAATGGTTCTTTTCACTGACAATGGACGTAATTAAATTTTGTCTTTCGTTTGTAGTGTTTAAGAAGACTGGATATCTTAGCTCCTAATATGTCGATCGGGCCTTTTGTTTTGTGTAGGAATGTCAATATACTAACAAACTCTCACCATGGAACCATTTCATCTTAACCTTATCATCAGAATACGTGACTACAGTTCATTTCCAACCTTACTTTTTTTCCAACACTTAAAAAAACAAATGAATCACGCTTGCTAGTTCCTAGAGAACTTAGATTTTACCTAGACATGATTAAAGTCTATCTTATCAAATCCTGCAAATTACGAGCGGCACACAGTGCATCTACAGCCAGTCTGCAAGTCGCGTAGGTCATGGAATTTTTATAATAGGCGCGTCATGCACATGAGTCGCTCGGCTAAATATCAAGCACCCGGGAAGCATAGAACCGTAGAATGCGAGCTATGTAGGGATGAAGGAGACGCCAAACTTTAGTGGAAGATAAGCATATGTGGCCATGCGAGGCCTACCTAGGTTCTGCAGGCTTTCAGAGTAGGTTAAAATTGGGAAGAAGAAAATCTGCAGAAAACGACTCAAAACGCGAGCCCTCTTGCGTCTTCTGCAACTGGGGCTCACCCTCTTGGGGCGATGCAAATTTAATGATCGACGACAACGCTGTGTCTCTCGTCGTTCTGCTATTTTTTATGCGCCCTTTTTCATTCACGCTTGAAGCAGCTATCCCTTATTCTTTTTCCTCTCTCTCTCTCTCTCTCTATTAGTTTTTCGAAGTTCTTGGTCCCCCACCATTTAAGGGAAGGTTAGGTTTCTCAATGGTTTCTTGCTGTTTGGACTTCGTCTCGAGATTATTGGGAAGTCCCGTTAGTGTTTCGTCGAGCCTTTCCATGCATGGAGTTTCAACGTGTCCAGTTGCGATGCTCGGACGTGTTTTTTAAGCACCGTTCTTTTGGAGGTTTGAATTAGGTGAGCTCGGGCTTAGGGTATAGAATGGGGAATATTAAAAGATCCAAGAGTTTTTATAATGATTATTAAATCAAATTTTATGAAGTCATGTGCCATAAATATAACGGGAATGTATCGAAAAAGTCATAAACTATTGCATCGGTACAAATTCAGTTTTAAATTTTTTAATTGGATTAATTTAATCCTAAACATTTTTATATTGGTACTACTTTAGTCCATCCGGTAGTTTAGTCCGAATATTGGTGACATGGATGTTGGCGATCCGGCGAGCCTATATGGCATCGCCAACACTGATGTGGACATTTTAAAATGATTTTTTTACTTTTTTTAAGATTTTTAAAAATTTTTTCCTTCTTTTCTTTCCATTCTTTGGACTGTGGCTGGTACCGACCATCGTCAACAACCGGCCATAGGTAGGGGTCGGCGAGGGTCACTCTTGTTGGATCTGGTGAGGGTGAGACCCTCGCGTCCTGGGCAAGGGCGGCCCTCGCCAGACTAGACTAAGGTGGCCCTTGCCAACCCCACTTGCGATCGGTCACTGACCATGGTTGGTATCGGCCACAGTCCAAAGAAAGGGGAAAAAAAGGAAAAAAAAAGGAATTTAAAAATATATATGATAAAAAAATTAGTAAAAAAATATTTTAAAATGATCATGTCAGCACCGATGATGCCACGTAGGATCGCCAGCATCCATGTTACCGATTTTTGGCCTAAATTGGTTAGATGGACTGAATTAGTACAAATATATAAAAAAAATATTTAGAACTAAATTAGTCTAATTAAAATGTTTAAAACTGAATTGATACTAATGTAATAAGTTTAGCACTTTTTTTGTACTTTTCCCTGAATATAATGCCTTCCTTGGGAAATTCTCTAGGAAGTCCTGAACTTATTGCAATTTTGTTAATTCAGTCATAATTTCAATTTTACCAATTGAATCTTAAATATTTTCAATTCTCACTTGAGTCTATTTGATCATTTTTAATTAGAAATCGCTGACATGGATATCGGTCATATTATGTGGTACGATGAGTGCTGATGTAAATAATTTATAATATTTTTTTGAATTTTTTCATTAATTTTTTTTCTTTTTTTCCCTTTTTCTTTTTGCTGGCCCTCACCAAGCCTAATCTCCGCCGGCCTCAAGTGAGGGCCGCCCTCACCACTCTTGGCCAGTGATGTCAAGCCTAGGCCAGCAATGGCCACCTTCGCCAAATTGGGCAAGGTGCGCCCTCATTGGCCTAGGGAGGGGGTCACGCTCATTTGGGCCGGCAAGGGTGAGCCCTTGCCTAGTGTGATGAACAACTACCCTCGCGGCCTCACCTGGGCTAGGGTGACCTTCCTTGTTGTTGGCCTCAAGTGATCCTCCACCTCGTCGGCCTCAAGCTACCCTTGCTAGCCTTGGTCGAGGTGTCCTTTGCCTGAGGCAAGTGAGGGTGGCCCTCGCTTGAAACCAGCGAAGGAAAAAAGAAAAAAAAAAAAGAAAAAAAAGTAAAAATAGAGAAGAGAAAAAAAAAGATTTATTATCAATTTTAGCACTAACCACGTCACATAAGATAATTAGCGTCTACTTCGCCGATTTTCAAGTAAAATTGCCTTAATAGATTCAATTGTTAGATTTTCAATAAGTAGTGAAACTTAAATATTTTTATGTAATCAATGAATTTTTATAGAGAAAATATCAATTATCATCCTCACTTGTACACCTTATATCAATTTCCCACCCATAATCCCTGTCCACTTAAGTGCCACCACCTAACTCAGCTGCCATGGCTGATGCTTTCTTAGTTCGAGTCGCCATCTCCAGTGGCTCATACTTGCGACAATCCCCTCCACCCACATTTTTAGGTCGCTGGTGGCCGCGATTATGGTGGCTAATTTTGGATTCGGGGACAATGGAGCTTGGATTAGTTAGGTGGTGTGGGGTAGCTTTTTCGTGTTGTGTTCTGTTGGAAAGAGGGGCCAACGAGTCTTTTAAACTTTATATCTTGTCTTGAACTGCAAATCGCAGGTTTTCGAAAAGTGAAGATGCAAATCGACATGGGCGAAAAAGACCCAAGTCGGTTTTTGATTCTAACTTGGAGATCTGGCAGGGCAATAATTTACAACGCTTTGCAATAAACAATTGGCATAGATAGTGTTATAACCATGTGCTAATCACCCACGATCGAGCTAAACTAAAAGGCGCAGCACACAAAGTTCGTACGCCTTTACATCATGCAACTAGCAATTACTTTAAAGCCGCTCCATATTGCCCCGCCTAATCGTAGGGCATTAGACAAATGAACCCTAATCTTAAATGAGACAGAACTACTAGACATAAACAAACGATTCTAATCATGCATATAGAAACAAAATTCAAGCATCAATTAGAATCGTATGTGGAAAATAGGATAAAAAATAAATCTGACTTTCGGCCATTGTTCGAGTTTGCGTTCGTCAGAAATCCATGAAGATTTAATTGCAGTTACGAGCACACTCTACTAACCCAACCATCTCGCATATTGATGGTGTATTTTTGAATTATAGAGTTTCCGTTAGATCTTGTGATTGTACTTACGTAAATGAACGATTGTCCTTATAAATTGCCTCCTATGAAGGCAATTATCAGATGGGCAGCTGTTATGAAAGGGTATGAATGTGGAAATCGTATGGTAGATAATTGTTACTTAAAAGAGAAAAGCGGGTTAATGTCTAAGGATAAGTTGTTATTTTAAAAATCATATCCCTAATAAATGTGGGGTCACATTATAGATAACAAGATTACCTTAGCTCTTATTCATCAATATGTCGAAATGATTATAGGTTGATCATCTACCACATCGAGGCATGATGCATGGGTGAAAATAGAAAACCCAAGACCGCACTACACATGGGCAAAAGCGTGTCAAAGGGGGCGACAGCATTAGTATAAACTTGGGGGAAAGAGATAAGCCGAAATGATATCTAGCCCAATGATATTACGTATGGACTCGCCATCCCGTGTCATTTCGAAATTGCTCACGATTTCTTGATGGGGTCATTGAATCATATGTCTCGCGTATTTAATTCGTGTGCTGATAAGCCGCCATGATGTCCCAACGCACCAGCAGATTTTCTAAAACCCAAGATAGGATTCTTCAGCACGACCTTAATTAGGGCTTTCTTAAGTTATAGAATTTATGGATATACAAAAGAATTGAGAATCGCTCAGACTTAGATTGCAATGGATCGGAATTGGCATTTTTAAGCATGGAATCGCCCATCTGTACTAGACCGGATCGATAATATATATTTAATTTTTAAGAAAAATTTCTGACCAAAAAAAATTTAAGAAAAATGAAAATCCTTAAATCCTAATTTGAAGCTTAAGACTCATTGACTGAGTGCTCGTCTCATCTCATTTTTACCTTGTTTGAGTTGTCTTTTTATATCTCACTTACGGCCTCGACTCTTAGCTTCTAATATGAGCCTAATCTTTTTAATAATCTTGCAATTAAGAAAATGAAAGTTATTTGCGTTTTGCTTTACTTTGACTTGTTAGAAAATGTTGCACTGAGTGTGCAAAGCTTGGTGGGATTGGTTCTATAGACTCATCTGGAACTGATGGTAATTTGATGATGGATGATTCCCGATTCCAAGGTGAGAACCGCTCACTTGGACCATCCTCATTTACAGTAGAATTGTGGCTGTCATGTCCTTACCTAATGGTCCTTCAAGCGCAATCATAATTCAAAGTGGGTGTAAATTTCCTCTCATGTTGTAATGCGGCAAAGCCAAAGGAGGACAATAATGACGATGATGCAAAGAGACTAGGTCACCCATAATGTTGCCATGCCATGTCGGTGGGCTTTTTAGCCGTTCCTGTCGAATGTTTTCTTTCGCTTTGATGGTGTTATGGAAGACAACCCATTGATTGCGCAGCTATCCTGTCCACCCCTATCCAACTCCCTCTAGCAGTCTATCGATCGATTAGATCTCCCTAGCTCAATGTGAATGCTAGCTATGGTCGGATACCCATTTAATTCCCCTCTTCTTCTTTTTTTCTACATGATGGAGGAACGAGCTATCTTCTTATGGGTAGTCATTGTGTACATTGGACGATTGAAGTTCATTTTTCGAACTATGATAAAGAACTGAACGAAACAGGTTACTCGACAACCATTCTAATCGTCACAGGATGAAGCCAAGTGTAGCCACTCTAAGTATTCAATGAAGTATCGATAATATATGGCAAACTTTATGTAAATATATTCTTGTCTTTCCAAACTAACAAGACTCGTTGTATCTATGCATACTTACATAACCGACTTATTCTCACCTTCTTTTCGGTGAATGAAAAGCAATTTCAAAAATGTTCTTCATCTTTTGAGAAAAAAAGGGCTGGTGGGTGGGCCTTTTTAGGAATAGGAAAAGTCCCCGTGAACCGATCCTCGCTACAATTCACTTTGGATACATTTCTAAAAAGGCGTGGGTCAAAAATTAGAGAACTCAATTCCGTTTTGTTATCAACTACTAGGACCGGAAAAAAAAGATCATCCCGGGGACCCCCAAATCAGGCGAATCATGCTCCCACATAAGTCATGCTTAATCCAATGCGATCATTGTTAATTTTTTCCTAGCCAGAGGAAAGCGTTGACTAATCAAACGGCGGAGCCGTCGTCTAGAAGACGGTTAGCCGTCGAATCCACGGGCGGGGCCCACAGGATCCGCCTCTGGGGGCCGCGGGGACTAATCAACGCCCCTCCCCACATGATGCGAAGAGACTTTTCTCGTGGGGCCCAGATCATCAGGTGGGGCAGCACGTGAGGGGGAGCGTATGGCATGGGACGGTGCGTGGCTCCGCACCCAATCGGAGCTCCAACCCTTGCTTCCACGTTTGAAAGCGATGGACGACGAATGATGATGGAGGGAGGGAGGGAGGGTGGGCCCCGCTCGAAGAGAGGGGGTGGAGGGAGATGGGGGCCGCGAGTCCATCATACTTAGGGACACCGACGCTGTAGGTGATGCGGGCCCCCGCGGTGCTTTTGGGAAAGGCGGCTTCTTTTCTCTCCCACCCGCTCCCCCCCCCTTTTTTCCTCTTTTTCCCTTTTCTTTTTCTTTTTTAAAGATCGGGGCTTCTTCATTGGCTGGGTGCGAGTGTCTAAGGATGACTTCGATCTTACTAGAAATTGAATGTCGTCCATAATCATTGATCCTCGTCGTTAATCAATAAAACCTTAAAGTTCTGTTTGACGAAAAATAAATCATTTAAAAAAATTTTTTTCAAAAAATAATTATTTAAATTACTTACAAAAATTGATGAAAAATTCATTTTGTCCTCCCGAAATCATTCAGATTATTGTCGGTAACTGAAATAATTTTTTATTGACTTATTATTTCAAACAATACAAACGTTTTTTTTTTAAATATTTTCTAAATTATTGATCTTTTTTTAGAAGTAAATGGAGCTTATTGATCTCCAAACTCACCTATAATATTGTGTAATAAACTAGATTTTTAATTTGCTCGAGCGAGTATCGAAATTTTTTCCCAAAGCAAATTGAAGCTTTGAGTGGAAAAGAAGGGATTTGGATTTAAAGAGCCTCAGAATGTTTTTGCCTTAGTAAAAATTTTGGATCAGAAAGAAGATTGAAAGTCCGGAATTTCTTTTCGAGATTTTCTCGGGGTCAGGCCCTAAAGGAATTTTAACATAGAAAGATGTGATTAGAGGAGAAAAAAATGACCACAAAGAGCGCAATGCACGTGAGCAGAAAAAAAGGAGAGAATCTAAGCCAAAATATAGAATACTGGGATAGGGGGCCTCGAAATATTTTTAGTTTATCTTAAATTAAAAGAGGATAAGGGCATTAAAAACTAAAATTTATCATGAAAGTATAATTATATATTATAACAAAGTGCAACTAAGTTATGAACTTGTTAAATTGGTAGTCTTACCATTAAGTCCATCTCATTTGAGTAATGAAAAAGTTGTCGTTAATTTTTTAATATTTTTTCTCTTATGTGGCTATGAGTAACTAAAACATGAAATACAAAACTAAAATGACATCATTTTGATCCAAATATGTTTTATAATACAAATCTTATTTAAATTAATTAAGAAGTAAGCTAATCTTTTTTAAAAAAGAAAGAAGACAAAATGCATGTTCTTGCCGTCGTTGTCGCCCTGCCATCACCAAAAAGGGCGGGCGACCGTCGCCTATGGTCTACTAGACAAGGTCAATTGGCCTGGCAACCCTCGCTGATCATTCGTTGGCCATCCCTACTATCGTCGGCCCTTTCCGGCGATTTGTTTATGGAATAAAGAACATTTTCCATAAAATTTCGTGGAACTATGGTGGGCTGTGTTCATTGTCAATGTGGAGGTAGTCATCGGCCAATGGTCCCACCATGCAGAAAAATCGCTCTTTGAATCGATGTCGGCTTCACCAACTCCGACCAACAACTAAAGCATGGGAAGACGAATCTACTTCACATCATGATTGACCGCGGAAGATATGTTCAAATGAGAATTTCTCGGGACAAATCGAACTGCATAGTGAAAGAAGTAGAACGATATACACGACACATACATGTCTACATTGTCCTCCGGCAAGATTGTAACATAAATCTTTTGGGATTATTTGGACGTTTCAGGTAATATCATTTAAGCTATAGTGAAAAAATAAAATAAAAAAGATAGAGGGATAATGATACTAACAATTCTTGAATTGTGACTAAATGTGCAATATGATCTATGAACTTTTAATTTGCTTAATATAGTTTTAAAATTTTCAATTTATTCAATATAGTTCTAAAACTTTTAGTACATATTGGACTTGACTCCTGAGCCATATGAAAATATTCAACATTATCCTTCTATTAATTCAAGTTTAGATATTACATTGAACATTTTTCATATAATCCATGGACTAAATTGAACCCGTGCCAAAAGTTAGGAGGTCACACTGAATGAATTAAAAATTCAGGAATCACATTGTACATTGGGTTAAACTGGATGGATCGCATTGAGAAAAATTAAAAGTTTATGAATTATATTAAAGTTTAGGGACCATTTGTGTCATTATTCCGAAAATATAAAAGTGATGTGGTGTAAGTTTTATTAGACCAGTTTTTATTTTTTAACCTTAATTATTCATACTTGTGGAGGGTGCGTAATTTCACGGTTTTATCATCTTCTGTCCAATCGGAAGTCAACGACGGGTGACAGATGAGATTGACCTAACAGAGAGGCCCGGCCCATTTACGAATTGCTCTTTCAGACCAAGACTGTAGACGTTCATTCTTGAACCGAGCTCGGAGAAATGGAGATAGGCCATGTGAGGCCCGAGGGCTAGTTGTTGCCATTGGACGGACCTAATGAGCCTTTAATCTGGAAAACATAAAAAAAGATAAAAAAGGAAAACAAGTCAAAGGTCAACAGTTCGAGAGCTACGCTCATCTTTTTACTGTCGAAAACTTAGATGAGAGTGAAAATCATGCGATTATTGTGTCGCTAGCTCTTTGTGAGATGCATTGTGGATGCTGTTGTGATTGGAATTGGACAAGTGACGGATCTACCATAGTTAAAATTGGTAGGAGCACTTAGTTCCGAACATAGTCCAGAACCTCGGATCGAATGAGGACTCACGTATACTATACCTAGTCTATAACAAGCTAATATACGGGGCGGATACGATAAGCAATGGAAACATAGCCTTTTGCGCTATCATTCATCGTAAATCACCACGAATGACCAAGATTCTCGTTCATCTCGATTGCAATGTAAGATAAGCTGCCATGCAGCCTGTGTGGCGGCCAAAAGGAAAGACAACCATGCACCCAATATTGAAATAATAGTCGTTTCTTTTTCTACACGTTTAACTAATTTGGATGTTAGTTGTCCCAGTTTTTAGGAGTTAGAGGAGTAATTGATTTATGCAGATCATGGGTTGTTATAGGTCATATTTTAGTGGTGTTTCTATTATGTATTTGCCTTTATAAAAGACTTTAGAGTTTGAATGAAAAAGAAGCTTCAGCCTCATCTCTCCTCTCCTTTAGATATTCTATAGTGGTATCAAAGCCTTGAGACCCTGAGAGCGAAAAACACGTGAGGTAGCACAAATTTCTTTCATCCATTTTTTCATCTATCCAATGACCACAGATTCCAATTTTGTGCAAGCAACCATCCCACGCTTTGATGGTCACTATGACCATTGGAGCATGCTAATGAAGAATTTTTTTACGATCAAAGGACTACTGGCCAGTCATTAAATCTGAAATTCAAGAGCCACCAGCAAGCACAGCTTTGACAAATTCCTAGAAAGTAGAATTGGAAGCTAGAAAGCTGAATGACCTAAAGGCAAAAAATTATCTCTTTCAGGTTATTGATCGTCCCATCTTGAAAATGATTCTTTGCAAAGAAACTTCCAAGGATATTTGAGATTCTATGAAGAAGAAATATCAAGGCTTTGTTAGGGTGAAACATGCACGATTTCAAGTCTTGAGAAGGGATTTTGAGACACTAGTGATGAAGGTTAGAGCATTTGTCACCAGCCATTGTGCTAGAACAATGGAGATCAACAACAAGATGCGATCTCATGGTGAAAAGATAGACGACGTCACTATTGTGGAGAAGATTTTGCGTTTCTCACACCAAAGTTTAATTATGTTGTCTACTCAATTGAAGAGTCGAAAGATATAGATGCACTCTCTCTTGATGAATTGCAAAGCTCCTTATTGGTCTATGAATGGAAGATGAATAGAAATTCAATAGTAGAGGAGCAAGCATTGAAGGCTTCTACCAATACTCATTCCAACAATTTCAAAGGAAGGGGAGATTGAGGAAATAGAAATGTTAGTAGGAATTTCAAAGCCAATAATGACCAATTTCAAGGCAAAGGCAGAGGACAGGTTTTTGATAAATCCAAGATAGAGTGCTTTGGTTTTAGATGTCATAAATTTGGTCATCATGCATCTAAATCTTATACTAGGCTACCTAATAATAAAGAAAAGGTAGAGAGTTCAAATTTTGTTGAAAAGAAGGAAGCAAAAATGCTGTTGATGGCTGTTCAAGATGAAAAGAAACCCAAGTAAGACATTTGATATATGAATACAAGCTACAATAACCACATGAGTGGGAGTAAGTGTTCTTTTTCTTATCTAAATGAAGATTTTCATTTTACTGTGAGTTTTGGGGATCATTCTACTGTGAAAGTGATGTGAAAAAGTGATATTAAAATAAGAACCAAGAATGATTTTGTGGAAACAATCTCTAATGTGTTGTATGTTCCAACTTGAAAAATAACTTATTGAGTACTGGTTAATTACAAGAAAAGAGTTATGTTATCACTATTAATAAGGGTGCTTGTGAAATTTATGATTTTGTTAGAGGTGCTATTGCAGTTATTTAGATGAGTTCAAACAGATTGTTTCCATTAAAGATTGAAAATATTCAACCTTGTTTGATGGCTAAAATGAAAGATTTCTCATACCTGTGGTATTTTCGCTATGGCCACTTGAGTTTTGGTGGATTGAAGACTCTCTAACAAAAAAATATAGTGACGGGTCTTCCTCAGATTACTACTGATTCCCAAGTTTGTGACAAATGTATTGTTAGCAAACAACATCGTTCTCAATTTCCCAAAGTCAAGTCATGGAGAGCAAATGATGTTCTGCAACTGGTGCATTTGGACATTTGTGGTCCCATAAACCCATCTTCGAATGGAGGTAAAAGATACGTACTTACCTTCATTGATGATTTTTCTAGAAAAAATGAGTTTATTTTTTACAAGAAAAATTAGAAACTTTCTCTACATTTAAAAGCTTCAAAGCTTTGTGGAAAATGAAGTAGGAAAGACCATAAAGACCCTTCGAACAGATCGTGATGGCGAAGATTGCTAAAAAGAATTTGAAGTTTTTTGTGTAGAGCATGGCATTTGAAGAGAGCTTATAGCTGCATATACACCACAACAAAATGGTGTATTTGAGAGGGAAAATAGAACCATTCTCGATATGGTGAGAAGCCTGTTGGCAATAGAAAGAGTTCCAAAGACCTTTTCGTCAAAAGCATGAAATTGGAGCATTTATGGTTTGAATAGAAGTCCAACTTTTGCGATTCAAAATATGACACTAGAAGAGGCTTGAAGTGGGTGAAGACCAGCTGTAGATCATTTCAAAATCTTTGGATGCATTGCGTATGCCTATGTCATGGATGAGAAAAGGAAGAAACTTGATGATAAGGCTAAAAAATGTGTCTTTCTTGGTGCAAGTGAAGCATCCAAAGCATACATATTATTCAATCCACTAATAAAGAAAATTGTGACCAACGGAGATATTTTTTAAGAAGAAAACACTTGGGATTGGAATAGGTAGCAGTCTACCCATATCCTTTATGATAATGATGCTGAACTGGAGTATATTTTAGCACCTTATATGCCTGAAAATTCATCAAATACAACTTCTATAGCTATTGGAACTTCACCAACAGTCGTTGAAGTCAATGAAGAAGAAGCTCAATCTCTTCACTGTGTTAAAAGAAGGTTTGTTTGGATGGAAGATTATGAGGTAACTAGAATTAAAGATTCAATTACTAACTTTGCTTTATTTTTAGACTATGACCCTACAACTTTTGAGAGTGTTGTCAAAAAAGAAAAATGATAAAAAACGATGGATGCTAAAATTGATGCTATTAAAAGAAAGGAATAAGTGTATTAGAAGTTCTAAAACTTATTATGAAAATGCAATTGAGTTTTAAAATTTTCAAAAAGTGCAATTAAATCCTCAAACTTGTCATGAAAGTTTAATCAAGTCCTAAAACTTTCAAAAGGTTCAATAAAATCCTAAAACTTGTTTCGAAAGTGTAATCGAGTCCTAAAATTTTCAAAAAATGCAATAAATGGAATGACTTAAATTGAACCACTTTGATAAGTTTTAGGACTTGATTGTACTTTTTAAAAGTTTTAGGATTTAATTACATTTTTATGACAAATTTTAGAACTTCCAATGCATTTATCCCTAAAAGAAATGATACTTGGGAGCTATCCAATCTTCCGAATGGACACAAAACCATTGGTGTAAAGTGGGTCTTCAAAACAAAACTAAAAGAAAATAATGAAGTTTACAAGTACAAAGCATGCTTGGTAGCCAAGAGATACAAACGGCAATACAAGATCGACCATGCAGAAATTTTTTCTCTAGTTGCAGGACATGACACAATCAGATTGGTGGTTGTATTGGTGGCATGGAATTTTAGGCTTATTTTCTAGTTAGATGTTAAATCAGCATTCTTGCATAGGTATTTGGATGAATAGGTATTTGTTGAACAACCACCTAGTCATGCCAAGATTGGAAATGAGCGTAAAGTTTACAGATTGAAGAAAGCTCTTTATGGGCTAAAACAAGCCCCACGGGCTTGGTATAGTCATATTGAGACTTATTTTCTTAAAGTTGGTTTTTTGAAATATCCCTATGAGTATACATTTTTTTTTGTTAAGATTGGAGATAAGGGGAAAATGTTCATTGCCTACTTGTATATTGATGATCTTATATTTATTGGAAATTATGATGTCATATTTGAAAAATTCAAGAAGTCTATAATGGATGAGTTTGAAATGTCCAATCTTGGTATAATGCATTACTTTCTTAGCATAGAGGTAGTACAATCGGGTGATGGATTCTTTATTTTTCAAAAGAAATCTGTGGGAGAAATTTTGGACCGATTTCGGATGAAAGATTATAATCCTATAAACACTTCAGTTGACTTTGGCTTAAAGTTACACAAAGACCATGAAGGGAAGAAGGTTGACGACACACTTTACAAACAAATTGTGGGCAATATGATCTATCTAACTGGGACAAGACTAGATATAATGTATTATGTGAGTTTAATTAGTAGATATGTGGAGAATCCTACAAAAATGCATTTGTTAGCTGTCAAGAGAATCCTTTGTTACTTGGAAGTAACTAGAGACTTTGGGCTACTTTACAAGAAGGGTGAAAAGTCCAATTTGTTAGGGTTTACTGTTAGTGATTATGCAGGAGATCAAAATAATAGGAGGAGTATTTTGGGTTATGCTTTTGTGTTTGGGATAGGTGCTATTTCATGGTCATCCAAGAAGCAACCAATTGTCACATTGTCAAGTATAGAAGCTAAATTTGTTATTGCTACAACTTGTGCTTGTCAAGCTATTTGGCTAAGGAGAATTCTTGAGGAGCTGCACTGCAAGCAATCGAGAGCTACTAAAATATTTTGTGACAATAACTCAACAATCAAACTCTCCAAGAATCCCGTGCTACATAGAAGAAACAAGCACATTGATGTGAAATTTTATTTCTTGAGAGATCTTAGCAATGATGGAACAATTGATCTACTCTTTAGTAGAAGTGAAGATCATGCTACTAATATATTCACCAATGCCCTCAATATGGAGTCGTTTGTGAATCTCAAAAGGTTATTATGTATTTGCACGTTGAAAACAGTCAAGGCTTTGAACTCCATGTTAGCAAATATTAGTTTAAGGGAGGAATTGTTGAAATAATAGGTGTTTCCTTTTCTGCACATTTAGCTAATTTGTTTGTCAGTTGTCCTAATTTTCAGAAGTTAGTAGAGTAATTGATTTATGCAGATCATGGGTTGTTATGGATCTTATTTTGGTGGTGTTTCTTATATGTATTTTCCTTTGTAAAAGACTTCAAAGTTTTGAATGAAAAAGAAGCTTCAGCCTCATCTCTCCTCTCCTCTAGATATTCTACACCCAAATGCGTCGTTTTGCCCGCCATTTGCGTTCGTGAATTATTCCTGTCTTGATAAAGCTGGCGACCCCACCGTTAAAAACAAGAAAACAAGAAACCCTAGCTCGAATAAGACACGATGCAAATGACGAAATACCTTTTTTTATTGAGCTCTCATATAGCAAACAAAACGTCCATACATTTTGAGTTTCTTATTGTGCGTTATGTATAGAGGATTCGGTAACATTTAGGACAGCATAAGACGAAACCAAACCCGTTTAATACACGTGCTACTTTTATTGGCTTCTCCTCCCGATTATTGGTCCATGCGTATCGATCTCTTCTTCTTCTTCTTCTTCCACAAAACCCTTTATCGTCACCATGCGATCTCGTGCTATCTTATTTATAGTAGTGCCCCTCCTCGGTATGGTCCTCTCCGTCGTCTTCGCCCGATATCTCCTCCAAGGACAGCCCTTTGGTTTCCGTCACCAGGAACGTGCAACAAAACCCTAGCATGTTCGTGAAGGCCATGAAGATCAAGGCGCCGCGGATCTTGGTCGTCTTCTGGTCCAGCGTAAATGACTGGACCCCAAAGGCAGCGACTAGAGCGCCCGCCTTCCCTGCCGCTGCGCTCAGAGCGTGGCATGTGGACCTGACCCGGGTTGGGAACAGCTCTGCGGGCAAGACGAAGGTCGTGCTGTTGGGGCCGAAGTTTGCGAAGAAGAAGGTCATCCCGTACAAGATTGCGAACAGCCATACCTCGTGCTTGTTCGGGTCCTTGAGTTCCTTGTATTTGAGGGCGATTGCGAACATGAAGACGGACATCATGAAGAAGCCGATGAGCTGGATCTTGAACCGCCCGAGTTTCTCGATTAAGAATACAGTGAACCAGTAACCCGGGAACGTGCCTAGCAGCGCGACCAGGAACATGGCTCTCGAGGTATAGAAGACTTCTTCAAGAGCAGTCATATGAGGGGCCGGTTTTATGAGACCCATTGCTGGGAACATGTCCTTTTGGGTCAGGTTTTGGCTGTAGAAGGCGATGTCTAGTAAGAACCAAGTGCTCATCGTGCCTATGAGGTGAAGACCGTGCTTATCCCAAAAAGCACTCGAGAATATTTTGTATTCGTTAGTCGCCTTGAATTGCGCCACCTTCTCTTGCTCCTCTTCGAGCTCAATGTCTAGGACTTGACCCATGTCTATTGCGGCCTTCTTGGCGTTCCCCTCCACCAGGGCCGTGTAACGACCGGTCTCGGGCATCTTCATCCGCCAGTAAAAGGTGAGAAGAGCAGGCAAGGCGCCAAGCATGAGCACGATCCGCCACAGGAAATCTGCCTCGGGCTGAGCGATGAAAGTCGGTGGCTTGTCGAACGGATCGTGTTGATACCACCACATGAAGAGCCTCGACAGGGTCATTGAGACGAGCCCCGCAAAGATGATTCCCACGCCCTGCATGGCGAAGACTGCTGCGATGAAAGATCCGCGGGTCTTCTTGTTCGCGTACTCCGACATGATAGTCGCCGACAAGGGGTAGTCCCCACCGATGCCGAAGCCGAGCCAGAACCGGAAAAAGCACAGGGTCGTGACGACGGACTTGGCCGTTGAGCCAAAGGAGAGGCCGGAGCAGATGGCGCAGGTGGCCATGAGGATTAGGGTCACACCGTACACCCGCTTCCGGCCAAGCTTGTCACCAAGGTACCCGAAGACGAGCTGGCCCATCAGGGTGCCAATCAGGGCCATGCCGGTGATGGAGTTGTTGACCCTAGGGGGCAGCTTGCCCGGCGCACCGCTTCCATCGTTGTAATACAGACGGCCCAAGAGCTTCGTAATGGCGCTGATGCAAAAGAGGTCGTAGGCATCGGTGAAAAACCCCATCCCTACGATGACAATCGCAGTGAAGTGATACCATTGCGTGTGAGCGGTGTCGAGAGCACGGAGCACTGCGAGATTGTTCGCCATTGACAATGGCTTTTGCTCTATTAGGGTTTGCGAAGGATGGTGTGCTTGGGGTTTCTC
Source organism: Eucalyptus microcorys (assembly GCA_014182515.1). Classification (NCBI taxonomy): domain Eukaryota; kingdom Viridiplantae; phylum Streptophyta; class Magnoliopsida; order Myrtales; family Myrtaceae; genus Eucalyptus; species Eucalyptus microcorys. The sequence continues at coordinate 30,804,783 of CM024562.1, read as the reverse complement.
TGCGTGGTAAAGTTGGCTTTGTTATATAGGATGTGTATTGAAGTGACCGACGTGGGACTTCACGGTCTTATCGGATGGAGGGGCGTATAAACCTAAGTGTCGGGGGGGACAACAAGAAAATCGAGCATTGTATTTCAATGGATATTCCGTTTAATTCCTGTTTAATGTTTAGATTAAACATAAGAATATGCTTCGGCCTTTGCTTATCCTTCATCGAAATTCCTCGCATGAAAACTGGTTCTCAAAAAGTCCGAGAGTGAGTGTTATAGTAGGATTAGAGTAGGACTGACCAAAAAAAAAAAAACCATGTCCATATCGTGTCGGAGAAACAAAAGCCAAAAAAAGAAAAAGAAAGAACGGCCGCTTCATAAAGACAGGGCGAGATTTCGTCGACATTAGGTGGCACTTCGTTTTTTAATGAGCAGCACTTGTAATGAGCGTTGCGTATCATCTTCAATTGCCGATTCGTCATTGTAAGACGAACAATTTAAGCAATAATGCCCAGATTTTCAGGCAACGCTTCCATGAAGTGCTGTCTAAAATAACTTAACTTTACCATTAATTATAGAGAAGGTGCCAATTACGAGATTTGAACCTTTAATTAATTGGAGAGAGAATTACTAGCATGGCTTATCCCCAGGCCAATCTCTTCATTCGATTCTACAATTTCTAATTAAGAATATAAATAGAAGGATTAACCAATCGATTCTTTGAACCTTGTTCGAAACAATTCTATCAATTTACTCTCTTTATAGGTGATGAAATAATATTATTTGTCACTTGCCAGAAATCATTATAAAAGTAACGCTTCAAAAAAAAAAAAAAAAATGCTGTCTAAGGTCGTTGTAAAGATAAGGTTTTGACACTAGCGTTGCCGTAGAACTTCCAAAAAAATAAAAGATAAAACGCATATTACAATTGTTGTTTAAACTATGAGAAATTGCAACTGGCATAAGCAAGTTTTGTCTTTTACCATACCTACGAACCCCGGCCTTGCTCGTGTCTTCTAATGATTTTCGTCGAACGCAACATTTCCGTCTTGGTTGCCTTGGACTGCCGCTTAGATAAGGCGTTATAATAGCGTTGACATAAATACTCTCACGCAACGAAATTTCTTAGGGTTGGGCTATGAGAAATCACCGACGGTAACGAAAGATGTTTAGGATACGTTTATTTCACTGAAAAGTTTATGATAAAGGAAAATATTTTTTAAAAAAATTATTTTTAAAGAAAATGCTTAATTTTCATTTTTTGGGTGATTTAGATAAAGTAATTTTCTTTTCATTAGAAGGAAAATCATTTTCCCCATCCAAGTTTGTTGTTTTTAAACTCATGAAAAAGTTTTTATAGATTAATTAACTTTCAGTCATCCAAACACCGGAAAGTTTTTATAGAACAATTTCCCCGAAATCACTTTTCCTTGAAATAAATGGACCTTTAAGTATGTTACTGATAACTAATGTTTTTCTTGCTATTTTTGTAACTATATTTTGGGGCACATACAGTTGTACTCTGGTTTTTTGGCCTGTGTTAAAAAACTTTGATGCCTTGTGTACTGCCTCTTCTCTCTTTCTCGTCCATTCATTTCGCTTTTTATGGTACACCGAGTTAGATTTTATAATTTAGAGCGCACAATAATTGACTTGAGTATACGGGAACGTTTCATTCGTTCTTTGTTCCAAGAACCTCGAAACTTTTCCTCAAATTCAAGAAAATCGATTGGCCCATGAAGCCCGAAAAGCGACGGGAATCCACAAAGGAGGCCCGTCGGTGATTGGTCCGCCGCGTGATTCACGAGGCCCATTGGGCATTCCATCAATGACCCGATCCTAAATCATAATTAAATCGGGGGAGACGGACGTACTCGATTGCCCCTCGATTGCAACCGGCGGTTCGGTTCAAGGCGGGCGCACCCAACAAGTTACAACGGCTGCCGGAAGCATCGTCATTGGTCAGGATGGTTGCGGGGGACATCCCATAAAACCGGCGGGCCCCGCGAATCTCCTGCGCAATCAAGCCCGGTCGGACCCCACCTGGGTACCCGATCGCGACCGCTCATCGCTCCCGCCAGACGCCCGAACATCCTGCCCCTTCCCGATAACACGAGTTTTCGCGAGAAAATATCGACTCTTCTCATCGTGCGGTCGACATTAGTTTGGCAGAAACTGGGAGAGCACTGGAGAGAAAGAGAGAGACGGACAGACCGTCCGTGCTTCTTGTACGACGTGATATATTGAATTCAAAATAATAATAATAATAATAATAATAATAATAATAATAATAATAATAATAATAATCCAAAACCTTAATCAATTAGGTTAATATTACAAAAAAAAAATCTTAAACTATATTCACTATAACACAAATAACTGATTTTGTTTTCATCCCCAAAAATGCTAAACTTACTTGGTATGATACAAGATATTCTAAACTTTTTTTATGTCGTAAAAAATCCAAATTTATACCATTGATAAAATATACCCGAATGGTATTGTAAAGAAGGTATATATACCATAAATATATAATTTACTAACTCCCATCATATAAAGATGTGCCTTATGATGGATTGTGTATGATGTATCGTGTAAAAGACGAAGTTGATATTTTTTAAACTCATTTTCCTGTAAGCATTCATTTTTTTAGTGCCATTGGCAATACGCATTTTTTCATGATATCTTGCTATTAGAATATTTAAATAATAAATTATATTTTTATTTAAAGTTTAAGCTTTTAGAAATGGTCAATGGTAATATCATAAAATATCATATTATATCATAGCAGAAGGTCTTAAATTTGAACATTTTCAAGATAAGATCAAAGTTCAACTAATGCACGGGGAGAGTTTTAAAATATATAAATAATAAATCAAGCTTTCATTTAACAGTTAATTCTCCCTCTCAATAACATTTGGCATCATCCCTGGACATCTCATATGGGCTCTCTGCATGTGAAACATGACACACACCATATCAAAAGGAAGGATGATTTTGACATGAGCTGAGAGCGAGAAGAAGAGGACCGTGACTTCTGAACGAGTGTCCATGGCGTATCCTTGCGCAAAAACCCCTTTTTTTCAGTACAAAAACGTCAGGCGAGCCAAAGCGGCGATACCTCAAGCCGAACGACACACAAACTCTGGCATCGACATATACTATACGCACCGTACACACCATACATTGACAAATCACATCATTTAAGAAATACGATATGATAGCGTTAGAGAGAGAGAGAGAGAGAGAGAGAGAGAGAGAGAGAGAGAGAGAGGCAAGTGGAGCATTCCCTGCATGCATGCAAGATGTTGGCAGTAATGCCTCCGCTCATACAATGCGTGGTTGAATTGAATGAGGTTTACAGACTGACTGGGAGAGAGAGAGAGAGAGAGAGGGTCTACAATGGAATGAATGAGAGGGCTTTTTGGCTTTTCTCCCTCTTTGGAGGACCCCATTCTATTCAATTTTCTTCCTCAACATGGCTTCAAAATTTGTCCCACCTTACCATACAGGGATGTGCGTAGTAACTTGTAGGGCTATTGCAAGACTTTGCATTCTTTCCCCTCCTTTCCAGACAATCTATTTATGGAGTACATCCAAACAGACGATGGCCTAATGCGTGACGTGGCTCGTATCCTAGACCTGAGGCGCCTACTCCTTATAGGCTGACAAGAAAGCAAAAGAAAGGACAAGTATTTATATTGGATAGCTAGAAGGAGCTGCTTCCTACCCATAAACGAGAGCCCACATAAATTCACTTTACGCTCGCAATATAAGCGTTTGCATAAGACCTGCTTTTCTTAACGACATTAAATTGGACAGCCGAATAGACTAAACATACTCAGACAATTTCCTTACTCCGTACCTGATTGTATAATCGCTGAAATGAGCAATTAGTACGAACATGACTTGATTGCATCAGTAATTTATGTCGCGTCATATCCATTTGAAAGTGAAAGTATTAATATATGTCTTAAATGCGACATGATTGCCAAATAATTTGTGTTATTATATTCTACTTCTCTTTTATATAGTCACGTATTTTTTTTTTGTTAGTTTCCTCTTCAAAACAAGCCTTCGCCGAACCTTTTCTATCTGCAACGGCTCATGGAAAAAGAAAAAGGGGCGATGCATCAGGTGGAGCTGTGAGATCACATCACATGTTAAATATATCACCTGCATGCCATGCAGCATTATTTTGTTGGTCCTAACTGAGAGCAGAAAAGGTTTGCATCAGCATCATCACTCTCCCAGTCTTCGCAAGGGGCGATCAAGATTTGACATGTCAAACTTTCATGAAAATGACCGTATCCACCTCGATTGTCAGAGGATGGATCTTTCCCCACTGTATTCTATTCAAGGAAAAGCACTTATTGCAAATATATTTGCGATCCATAACACTAATACAAATGTGTCGTCTGGTTTATGTGGCGTAAATCCATCATATTGCTCTGTGTTGACCAGGTGAGAAGTATCTTATGGTAGAAACTTACTTATCCTATGGCTGGATTATGTGTTAGATATACTAAAATTAATTTACAAAATTTGTGGATTAAGTGAAGTCAGGTTTTAAGAGGGCCTGTAGGTAAGAGAGTCATGCCACATTTAATGAGAGTTCAGTACATCATTTGATACACGGGTTTCGCAAAATAATTTCAGTAAATGTAGCGTTATTCGCAATTTTAATGCTTCTGAAAAAAAAAGAAGTACATATAATTCAATTTGCATGTGTATTGAATCATTTGATTCAAATGGATCTTTCGACTTGGAAAAGCATAAATGGAGATTGTTGTGATGGTCTATGTGAAAGATTGGTTGACGATCATTATATCAAGAATTAGAGGGTTGGAGTAGGTATTCTTTTATTGGTTAATATCACGAAAAACCCAATTGATATATTTAAATTTACTTCAAACTAACTTTTTGATCTCAAAAAAACCTAAAAATGGTATACTTATGATAAATTTATCAATTTCTTAAATTTTAAAGTCAAATTGCTTAGCTAGAAGACATATGGCAGTCGACAGGTGTACCGGTTTGGAGTTTTACCCTATATTTGTCAAAGGTATACTAGTTTGTGATTTTTCGTGGTATTAATCAAATTTAACGGAAAATTAATGGATGATATATTTGTTACCAACGTATTAATTTGAGGTTTTTGGTCATCAATTAATTTTGAATTTGTTATAGATATATTAATTTTGATCAAGAAATTAATTTATGGCAAATTTATCATAAATATACGAATTTGAGATTTTTTTTTGTATTAACCTTTCTTTTATAGTATGAAACGCACTCAAAGACTAAAATATACAATTATGACATGACCTCAACAACTCGATATACTTTGATTTCTCTTGTTCCAAGCACTCAGCGACTTACCCAGATCTGCCCGTCGTTTGGTATTAGGCCTCCAATTTGAACGTTAAGCTTGAATCCATAAGCCGCCATGTCCAATTAATCCGACCGGTTCGAGCATATTTGTTCGCCAATCTCCAGATGGCCGTGATTTATTGCTGCAGTACACTCGGATGTCCATATTCTATTGACATGATATGAGCGGGGTCTTCTGATTTGACAATCCAACCGTTAAATTCTACCGATGGAAACTCTACGTCATAATGATTCATTGTTCCATGGCTTTTAGGAAGGGCTACTAAAATGGATCACAATTCTATATTTTAATCTACATTTATTTCAATGCGTCACTTCAAACTCAAAGTATGAGTGATGATGCATTTTAAGGTTAAAAGAATAAAATAGATAGGTTTTAGTGGGTCGGTTGTAGACCCATTTTCAACTCATTTAATAAAAAGTCAGGCTAAGCCCACTTTGGTCCTTGATTAGTATTTTCTCTCTCCCTCTTTGATTTTGTGACTCGTGACTTTCTCTATTTGTTCGCTCTGCTTTCTCCATTGTTAGGTTTTCTTTAACCTTCGGCTTGCAACTTCATACTACTGTGACAAATTGCATTTCTGAGTAAATCCAAATTTTCATCAATACCTTCATGCCTCGGTCCATAACTTGATCGTTGAACTTCCTCACTAACTTGATGAATTGGTGAAGGAAGCAGCCCACTCTTTGGGTTGAAACCCATTTTTTCAAAGGTAATAATTTAAGGAGAAAAGTTGCTAAAAATGAGACTATTTTTTATTGGACCCACCTATTTGATGTGTATCCATCTACATTTGCTTCTACAATCTGCGTCAACATTATCTAGTCATTAACATATCCCTTCCTATACATGTGTAGACCTTGGTTGCCAATGATTTCTTCAGGTATATAGTTTCTTATTCTCTTTATGATCCATACTCAATCAGATCTATTACATACTCAAATAAGTTTTGTTGTCATCCAAAACCAATTAAAAAGGAAGATTTTCAAACATGCATTAAATGGAAAAAGAAAAAATCTCATGAATATCAACGGCCAGAGACATGTCCAATATAATACCATATCTAAAAAGATTTTCCACATTTATTAGTTATCAGAACTCAAACAATAATTAAGTCAATAGCATTCCAGATGGAAAGATTCTCAGTTACCCACGTCATTAATTATGAAAGAGGATTGTTCATGATTCCTACGATACACATCCTCTAACTTTCTATTCTGCTCTAGCTCTAAGATGCGCATTACACACACACACACACACACACACACACACACATCTTACCTGGATATCACCGAATTTTTAATTTGATGTATGTAATGTCATTGCCAAGGTCGCATGGCATTTTGCAGTAAAATATATTTACTTTCTGCAAATCTTGCATGGGAACTTGGGCACCATACCAAAAGTTATTGCACTCCCACAAGTCAACAGTAAAAGACCGCGTTTATCCTGCTGCTATTTAAGTTCTTGTTCCCTATTTAAGTTCTTGTTCCCTTCTAAATGAATGGGAGCAGCCATTGACACCGAATATTTCAGTTTTTTTTCTATAATTACTCATAATTAGGCATCATCATTGGAACCAGAATAGAAAGACATAATTGGCTTGTCGTTGATTTGATCAGAAAGCAGAAGGGTAGTATCGATTTTGACTACATATCCACAACTCATGTTCTATTTAATGTTATCATGCTTGCTAGGTGGGTTTGTAATCATAGAGTAATTAAGCTGAAATTAGTTCTTCTGAAATAATTCCAATGGATTATGAATCGGTTCAATGAATTGATGCTCCCTTATGTAATTGTTGAAAAAATTTCGAACGAAAAATGATTTGAATTAGTTGGCAGAGAAGAGCACATGGATAATATGAACCCATTGGAAATTTGTATTCAAGCAATGTGAGCCTCTGATGATGTAGTTATCTGAAAAAAGATAGAAAGAGCTTCCCTTTTCTATCTAGTTAAAATGCGCACAACTTTAAGTTAAAGAAAAACATTTGTTCGATCAGTTTCCTTAATTAAATATATGAGTTTTCTCCCATGCACGGCATAAATCCAATCTGGTTTTAATGCTGTGTTAATCATGTACAAGTATCACAGTAACTAGCTAGGTTTGCATGCATGGCGGAAGAACAACAGACACAATGAACTTTAGAGAATGCCGATAAACAACATAAATGGTTTAAAAGAAATTGGATTTACACAAATTGTTGTGGATGGATCCATGCCGAGCCTACTAATCTAGTTTATATTAAAATTGCAGTCACAAAATATCTAGAGTAACTTGTGCAAGTCGAAAGTTACCCTGATTGTGCTTGAAATGCAAAACCCTAGATATTTCTTCCTTAGTACACTTGCAAATAATTTGCAGCGTGAAAATAACTTCAACGGAAGAGTTCAATTAATAGCATTGTACATAATCCAAAACGTAAGCAGGCTTCTCCATTGGCTTCTTTCCATTAAGACCAGAATGGCTGCAATCTCCGGTTGCATCATCAATGAGGAATTTTTAGGAGTAAGCGAATGTTATGTACATGAAAATTTCTGTACATCATTCTGCAATTCGCAGTGGAGCATTCATTTAGGATCAACGGCTGCAGGCTTGTCTATGCATATAGCCAAAAAGAAAAAAATATTGCATGCATCCATTCATTAATGGGCGATGCAGTACATAATAAATCACATAAGAGAAGAACTGGATGAGAACTTCAGCTCATGAGATTCAGTTTGAAATCATATTCAACATTTAACAAGAGTTTAGCAGGGCACTTAGTATTTTTACCTTTTGAATTGATGTTAACATGCCTAACATTTTTCAATTTTCTTTTCTTGTGTTCTTGCAACGTTGTAAGCCCGACCATCATACGTGGTTAGAAAGCAGAGAAGCGCACATTCAAGTACGCTGTGGCCGTTCGAGAAAATAAGTATGCCCTAACTAACGAGCAAAACCAAAGACCAAACGTTACTGGGCAAAGGGGTCATGATTTCAATCAATAACAAGCAGCAGAAATTCAATTCCGGTGCGTCCACATTCATCGACTTTAAAGGTGAGAATCAGAGGCATATGAATAAAAACAAATGCGCAATCCCGATTTGAATCGCGCCATAACTGCTGGTGCTGTCTGCTTTGTTCATTTACTCGCCCCTCTCGCTCTAGAAAGATTTGCGTGTGATCCCATTTAAATGCTGGAGGAGAAGGATTGGGGCCAATCACGGCACCAAGGACATTTAATGTCCAACATGGTCTTGCATGATTTGGCAAGATGCCGCGTTATTTTTGGTTTAGTGAAGTAGGCTGACGAATTGATACGCCACCATGCTTGATCTTATGACTAATCGCTAAGGTTTCATTACGATATATTGGTTCTACGCGCTTTATCTTACATGAGAGCTATGTTGAAAAATTGAAATCTTTCGACATGCAAGCCACTTGACAATCGTGAAATGAAGAAGGCGGCAGAATTTTGAGAGATCCGGTATATTAAGATCTCTCAAGTAACTAATGTCATACTCATTTTGAGAACCACATCAAGAACTAGCGGCATTGAAAATCATAATTTCATGGCAAAATTTCGAGATCCAAGAAATGAATAACAAGTGCATAAATCTCTAAGTTTTATCAGCATACATATCAATGTTCTAATATGATTTGTAAAAATAGTTGTTTCGTTTATATGTTGGTCGAGATAATTGAATTTTTAATGGATGTTTATGCTAACACAATAGATGGAACAAAAATCCATCAATGGAGATCTTTGTACAATGGTCGACTTAAACACCTCGTACGGACGGCTCTACGATAATTAAGGTGGCTCGAGATAGCCAAAAGGTTTTATCCCACGGTATTACTATGATATTATCAAGTATATGAGTCTTTAATTATGTTCCTCCCTCGGCTTCTCTCTCTCTCTCTCTCTCTCACAAAACCCTAGCGAGTCCCCATCTCTGTCACTCTAGGTTTTCCGTGAAAAGTAGCTCCGCCTTCCCCCCAGCTTCTGCGCTTTGCAGCCTCCGCGGTTTAGGCTGCGAAGAACTCCCTGCCCTTTGTACTCCCTCATCTCCTAACGGTAAATAATAAGCCCAGTATTCAAAAAAAAAAAAAAAAAAAAAAAAGGAAAGAAAAGCAAAGAAAAGCAGAGAGAGAGAGAGAGAGAGAGAGAGAGAGAGAGAGAGAGGATGTTGATGGTGATAGTTTAGTCACTCTCATATTTAGTGCAATTGGCATGCCCATCTCCCTTTCTTTATTTCGACAAAAATCTCGCACGTATCTTCATGCCCCCATCTCAGTCCTTTTCCTTATTTCTCACATCCCTTTCCTACCTGTCTACCTAAGTTGTCTAGCTAGCCCAAACCCTCTCTCAGAGTCTCAGTATCATTCTCTTCGGAAGCCAGCAAAAACCAGCCAAGGGTTTCACTTCTTGAGAGAGAGATGTTGTGCGACAGCATGTTCTTTGAAGATCCAGAATTTGTCGACACCACCTTCGGAGGAGGAGCCGGTGGGGATGATCTCTTCAGTATCTTGGAGAGCTTGGACGCTGAGTTCCCCCTGCCGGCTAATCCTCCTCCTCCTCCTCCTCCTTCTCTTCCGGTGTTGGACGAGACTGCTGTGTTTGGCTCGAAAGAGTGTGACGAAGCTTCTTCGCCTAAGAGCAAGAGACAGAAGGTCATGAATGGCGGCGGTTCTTATTCAGACTACGAGAACCAGCAAGACGGTCAACAGCAGAACCGGATGTCCCACATCACCGTGGAGCGTAATCGCCGGAAGCAAATGAACGAGCACTTGTCTGTTTTGCGGTCGTTAATGCCTTGCTTCTACGTCAAACGAGTAAGCTGATGAAGACTTTGCTGTTTGCTTTGCTTTTCTCTGGTTCGGCTTATCGCAAGTACAATTTGTTGGAATCTTTCTCAGATAAGTTCATTCTAGGAAACTTCGAGTTGCATCTGGGAACTGTTTTTATTCTGTCTTTGGAAATAGGAAGAGAAGAAGTTAAGAACTTAGTTATCAACCACTTTCAGGGACCACCATTTCTTTTTGAAAAATTGACATCCAGGAGGTAATTTTTACCGACTTTCATCATCTTCTTTGAAGGAACAAATTAATATGCCATTGTTTAATTTCTCTCCTTTGGCCCGTAATCTTGGCAACAAAAAGTTCCTTTAATTATCACCCAAAACGAACACTTAAGGTCAATTCATCAGCAACTGTTGAGTGTCAACTGAAATTTGCAAACTTAATTTTCAGGGAGACCAAGCCTCCATAATTGGAGGTGTGGTGGACTACATAAGCGAGCTACAACAATTGCTTCAATCGCTGGAAGCCAAGAAGCAAAGAAAAGCATACAGCGAAGTCCTGATCAGCAGCCCAAGGCCATCCTCGTCCTCACTATTGAGCCCGAGGCCTTCACCGCCGGTGCTCAGCCCCCACAAACCGCCGCTCAGCCCTAGGCCGCTTGTGAATTTACCTATAAGCCCCCGGACCCCACAACCCACCAGCCCTTACAAGCCCAAGAACATGCACCAGAGCAGTAATTTCATCTCCGCCTCTCCGTCGCCGACTTCGTCCACATCCTCATCCATCGAGAACAGCATCCTCCCCAACAGCAATGAGCTTGTGGCCAACTCAAAATCCGCCATTGCTGAGGTGGAGGTGAAGTTCTCGGGTGCCAATGTCCTTTTGAAAACGGTGTCTCCTAGGATTCCTGGACAAGCACTGAGGATAATGTCGGCCTTGGAGGACTTATCCCTAGAGATCCTCCACGTCAGCATCGGCTATGTCAATGAGAACACAATGGTTCATTCCTTCACCATCAAGGTAAGTTTCTTTTCTCTACCAAAGTGTATTGGAGAGAGTTCCTCTTCATATTGAGTAAAATTCACTTGGGTGTGCATTTATTTTCTGTGAGAAAAGATGCTAATCATATTTCATCACAGTTCGATTTTGTCGAGGAGTAAAAAACCTAGGTTTTACTCAGAGTAGGAAAAAGTTGGGTGTGATTCGTTTAAAATTTGGATTTAGTTATAGAGTGCTGCTGGTTAGCATGTTAGTTTGTGAAGTGCATAATCAACATTTAGAACTTGAAAGCCCTTCTATAAAGTACGTGCAAAACAAGCTATCTAGAACCGTACATGCTCAACAATAAAATCCTTGATTTTTTCACGATGATGTGTACGATAGATATTAGGTACATGTCACTTTAAATATAAACAAGGTTTAGCGGTGGACAGAACTAATCAGTGACAAGAATCTAATGCCTACTTGAATATTTACTCTTTTGAATCATTGTAGAGCCATTAGTCATCGCCGCGAATCCTAGACAGTAGCTTCTAAAACCACTCAGAGTACGTGGTTATAGCAAGACTGTCCATAAACGGAATTAGAGGATCAAGGTTTTGGCTTATGTATGGCTTCGAGAAAGAAGACAAAAGAGTGAGAAGACAGACATACCTTGATTTGTCGCTCATTGAATACACAAACAGTAAAACCTAGCTAGATTCCTTTAGGTTAGCTGGGAAGGCGGGGAGCTCATAAATTCGTTTCCCTACCAGGCATGTTTTTTCCCTGAAGCCCTAATAACTGCACGGTTCATTCAACCCCATAAATTGTCGATGCTCCACGGTCTGTTACTAGGGCGTGACATCATCCACAAGGAAAATGTGAAAAAGAAAAAGAAAAGAAAATGGCAAGACTCGCTTCTATCCGTTGAAAAATATACAGCAAAATCAATAGCCAGACAATTGTAAAAAGGTGAACAGTTTCATGATTGTTCTTCGGGTTCTAACACGGTACACCGAAATCGTTTCCTTTTTAAATAGAGTTAAATGACTGCTGACATGGCCGTACCAAGGGAGAGGTACTGATGTCCGTGGCCTATTTCTTCATGATGACTCTCGAAAACCACGATGTTTCACTGAAAACTAGGACAATCCCCCGTCTTAGTTATGGAAAGGGAATCGTCATTTGGCATTTCTTGGGCGTTCCCCATTTGGCTAGGAATGACAATATTTACTCCCACAGCTAACGATTGCGGTTTTGGTTTTTCCCCTCTTCCACAGATTGGAGTCGAATGCCAACTTAGTGCAGAGGAGCTCGCTCAGCAGATACAGCAAACCTTCTGCTAATGTGCTGGTGATGACGTTTTAGCGACGGTCCCAACCCTAATATCGTAGCTCTCTCTCTCTCTCAAACTCTTTTACTAATAATAAAGAAGAATGCGGGAAGGCTCCTTTCACCACCCTTCTCTCATTAACATTCATGTAGAGTACTCATCATAGATCAGTCGTAACTTTAGCATTTGTTGTGACCCGCTCACCAGCATGTAAGTCTTTATCTTGTACTCATTGAGCAATTAGTGTAATGCCTTTCTTGAGTAATCACGTAATGAGATTCCACCATCAGCTTGGTTACCTCCACATGATTTTCCCAATTACTCTCATTTTTAGTTCATTTACTTGTTTGTGGATTTGCCATAGCTTGCCGATTTGTTGGAGGAAATTTTTTTTGAAACTGGCACAAGTTATCAGACAATTACCTGAATAAATGTTTAGGTTCTTTAGGGGCCACGAAAAGCAACGATGTTGACAACGGACACACTAGAAGAAGTTGTCTGGTCATGATCATTTTCTTCTGGGTGGAGCCACAGGCATGAGTAGAGATGCAGAAATGCATTGTGCATGTGCATGACGATGGAAGCATAAAGCTTGCCATTGCCTTCGCCTATCTTATGATCAGAAGGTGAAGATGATAAGTGAAAGCTGTCCCACTAATTATTTCTATTTTTCGAAGGAAAATTCTAACAAAGCCTTCTGCAACTTTTATCATGATATTAGTTTACATCCTCTTCTTTCAAAACCACCATTTCGTACACCGTCTTTGTAGATTATGATTCTTAAAACGATGTATCATGCCGGGCAAGGCTTCAAACAAGTACTTGATTGCACTCTTTTTGTTGTGGGAAATGCTAAGATGTACAAAGCAATCTTACTAAAGCTTACTTCTTAAGGGATGTGTCAAGTTTCAATCGAATATTGAAACGAGTGAGATTCGTAGATTAAATGATGGATTTCTCTAAACACCCAATTGGAAATTTCCACATCATTTGATGAGTGGTAGGGTTCCCTGGTATGTGTAGCATTGCCCGTTTGTTCTTTTGGATGAATACACTTCACGTGAAATTTATACGTACATGTATGTTATTGTATGGATGTACGTATGTATGAATGTGCTAAGATGCTAGAGTTCTTATTATTAATTGTCCTGTTGCCATCGAAATATTAATGACCTTGCTTAGATAGTGGAATGAAAAGGCAGAGGGCAAAGAGCAGACTCCTTTACCAAAATCAGTAATGGTCGTATTCGAAGCAGCGTAATGCCACTAGTTTGGTGTTGAATCTCATATACACTTTTGCTGCTGCTGCTGCTGTGGCATACATGATTTAGCCATTGGGGCATGAATCCACGAATTAAGGAGAGGCTAGATTGGTTCACAAAACCCCTTCTTCGAAATGAAGGTATAGAGATGTCCAAAGGTTATAGCATGTTGCCATACATAAATTGTACGATTGTTTTTGCCACAAGCCACTTTTGTTGCTGCTAAATATCTGTACAACTACTGCTAAAATAACATGCCATTGAATCAATGATATCAAAGATGAGTTAAAAAAAAAAAAAATTAAGTTTGTGCACCATTTTGAGATCTTACTTTTACCTTTATACGTCGCCTATCAAATTCTCCTTTTCACCGGTGAGCATGCAATTGATCGTAGACATCATAATGAATCTGTACATCCATGGAAGTCTCCCCAGAGCTGGGGCCATTGTTCCATGAAAGACAAAAGCAAAATTCAGGTCTAATCTGTCCACAAGTCACTCATTTTTCTGGTAGATCCAATTCCTACATTAATGCCATTGGCTTTTCATATTATCAATTATTCTTATAAAAGGAGTTTGGTCTTTGCGCTGCGATTAGTTCTTTTAGCTACGTTGGTTGCATGGAGATGTATCTTCATCTATAAAATCTAGCTAGCTTGCCACTTATGGATGGCCAGGTGTTAAATGAAAACGTACATCCTAGGCTAGATAATGCTTATGTAGCGAGTCCACCTACACGACAGCATTATTTATTCTTTCTCTGCATTATTAGAGTCGCTCAATTACACTGTTGGCAGTTGGTGTCCCCTTTGGTTTGGACATTCTCGTTGTCGCTCCGCCCGAACGTTAGATCCTTGTCATTTGGCGTAGGGGTGACGACCCTATCTTGCTTTTCTTCAGCTCGTTCGATGAATTCCCTTGCTTTTTATTAAGTGCATTAGTTGCGTTCTGTGGACGAGATTGAAGGTATGTGACACCAAAAGGTCTCGAGAGAGTATCTGGTTTTTTTCTTGTGAAATGGTATATGAAAACATACCTTATCTTCCCCCATTGACGACTTGCATATCTCTAGTATTTGAATTATAATATAAGAAATTCAAAATAACAAAAAAATAAAAATTTATTTTTTAATTTAATCTTATTTTTATTTATCTATTTAAATGTTATTCTATCTTATAATAAAATTCAATATATAAATATATATTTATATCTATTACGTATTATAGGTATTTTAGTATTTTAGGTATATTAGTATAGTTTTCAATTAATAAAATTTTATTAGAGAATGATGAAAGGGGAAGAAAGAAATAAAAAAGAAAGGAAAATAAAATAAAATAAAAATAAAGTTGACAAGAGTGTTATGAGAGATTTTTACTATATTTGTTTATAAAATATGTGATTAATTTATATTGATATGTTGTTTTAACTAAGCAATATATATGATACGATGTGAATATATCCAATTTTATTACTGTAATTACCAAATGGTAGATAGGATATAGTAAAATCTCCTAAATTTCACTATCCAATCCTATTATAATTAGAAATTCAGACAACCAAACTAGCCTTTAATGTGGTTGTGAGTTTGATCCGCTGGTACCTTAAAATGTTGACTAGGCAATTTGAAATTTCATTTGCCTAAGATAAGAAAAATGGTTAATACTTTGAAAAACCCAAAACCGGTACGCATGTGACAAATATACTCCAAACTAATTTTTTGACCACGAAAAACCCAAAATCGGTAAACCTATGATAAATTTACCCCAAGTGATCACAAAAACCTAAACTGGTATACTTATGGAAAATTTACCCTAAATTAATTTGTTCGACCACTACAAACCCTAAACTGATATATTTATGACAAATATATCATCTGTTAAATTTGATAAATAACACAAAAAACTACAAAAATGTTGCAACCATAACAAGCATATAATAAAATCCCAAACTAATACATTAGTTTATTGTTAATGTGTCGTTTAACTCAATAATTTGATGGTAAAATTTAACGGAAACTAACAAAGGATAAATTTGTCACAAGTGTACTAGTTTAGGGTAAATTTTTTAAAGGTGTACTAATTTGGGATTTTTCAGGGTATTAATTTTAAGAAAAATCAAACTGGTCATTTTTTAATGAGCAAATTGACTTTGGGAAAATCTTCCATGCACCCACTTAACCACATTTTCTAATGTCCTTTCTTAATTACAGTTATTTCCGACATATTTGCTAAAACTTTCCTTAAAAAACAAATTGTATCTGAAAAAAGGCGGACCATGTTAATGATTCATGCACGAAAGTCGTTTGGACATGAATACATGTTCGAATGGAAGTTCCGTCACTATCCTATGTTTGCAGTGAAATTGGTAAGAAGCTTTTATCAAAGGAAAAAAATTAAAAGAAAAAGGAAGATAAACATAGGATTATTGATGGGTTAATCTTCGAAAGGAAGGTGAAAATTGAAAATATGAGAGAGAACAGATATGAATTCATTTTTTGTTTTTTTGGTCTGGCAAAGATTTGAAGTTCACATAATCATTTTTTAAGGTTATATTTTTTTCCGGTTCACTACAAAGGTTGTGTGAGCAATATAGGATGTGGAAACATCCTCTCCCATATAATAATGATAAAATCCCACAAATTTTCTTTAGACTCGTGAAAGTTTATTTTCTAAGTAAAAGAGACTACTTGAAAATCTAAGTGTTAAAGTTACTTTGTGGTTTAAAATTAATCTGACTTGCAAGAACACTTCAAAATGTTTTATCCTTCTTCTTCAAAATTGGAAGATGCCTGTTTTTCGTGATGAGAGATTTCACTTACGAGGGTATGTGTATATCTTCAGCTATTACAACAACAAGACAACTTAAGAAATGCAATAAGATCTCTCAATTTTGATGCTCTATAATTGATGTCTCAACTTTGATATTTTCCTATTATATTCAGCAACCATACAAATAACCATGATGAAGTTTATTTCACAGTTTTTTTTTTTTTGGTAAGAAGTAAGAGAAATTTCACAGTTATTTATAGAAAAAAAAGCAAAAAAAAAAATTTAATTATTCTTAAAACTCATAAACATATGTGCCGAGCATGCGTTCGTTCTGTGTTAGCTATCATAGTAGCAAACAAAGGAAGAATCTAAATTCCATTTGTTTGCTGGGAATTTTTCTTAGGTAACCATATTCTTCATTTTTCGATATTTAAATCGCTAAAGAAATTAAGTCCATGACAAACTAATACTTAAATTTGGGAAAAATGATTTTCTTTTTTCAAAAGTAGAAATCATTTTTTTTTTTAAATATGACAAGACATCAACACTTGGACAAGAGATTTTACATTTGGGCACAAAAATTCTAATGCCTATTCCTAAGTCCTTAACATCGGGATTAGGTCCATAGACTTTACACCTAGGCACAAGAACCCTAATGCCCGTTGGAGACCTAGGCCTAGCCTCCATGGACTGGGGCTTTGTCTTGATGGATGTGGGCCCAGGCATTGAGGACTCAGGCACGGGCATTAGAGTCTCAGGCTTGTTCTCGGGGTTTGGGCACAACCTTCATGAATTGGGGCCAAGGTGCCGTGGTCCCAAGCCTAGCCTCTATGGTCACAGCCCAGCCTTGATTGTCGCAAGCCCAAGCGTTTGTGCCCTACTCCTCAACTCTCAATCTATGTCCACATAGACCAGGCTCAGGACTTTAGGGCTCATGCTTGATCTCTTAATTGCCTATGCTCTAGTAACTCACGTCACGTGTTGAATAATGCATGTTTATTTAGGAAAATAAGAGCAGATTTTTCTTTTTAAATGACAAAAAAATATTTTTCAATTCATTTCTAAACTTGAGCTAAACATAGACAAATATTGTTATTTTCTTTTAAAAATTGTTAAATTTGCGAAGCAAGATGGAGCATCACTTAAAATGTCTTCTTTTTAATCAGAGTTAAGAGATCCACGACAAATAATTTTTCAGTGGTCGAGTTTCGAAAATGTATTCTAGTGGCTACGATTTTATAGGCTTCTTAAGCCCAGAGTCTCAAAATCAGAACCCAAAAATTTAACGAGTGAAAAGCAATACCGCACCGTCCAGAATTAAAACAATAAAAAAGGGTCTTGAAAATGTATAAAAGAAATTCCACTTTTTCAAGTGGCCAGTGTTAGGCTACGTACGCACGGCAAGCGCCTGGGACCCACAAACTCGTGTGACACACGAAGTCACCAATCACAGCCAACCACGTCTATCAATCTAATCCATGAAATAGAATCCAGCTCCCACGCCCAAAAAAGGAGAAAAAAAAAAAGGAATATCTTTTTCTCCTCCTCCAAAATTCGCCACGTAGATTCTTGGCTCTCTCTCTCTCTCTCTCCCGCGCTGACTTGTGCGTCGCATCCGCCCTCGATTTCTCGCGCCATGAATCCCGGCCGTCGATTCGTTCATGGGCGGCGATTTAATTTGTGGACATGGTGATCTCGAGAACTCCTGCTTCGTGCGGTATTAAACTCCAAAAATCTCCCTCGCCGGAGAATCTCTCCGTGTCTCTCTACTCCGATTCGAGCTCGACGTTTCTGTCTTTTGAAGCGAAATTCAGACGTGCGCTGTAAGGTATCTTCGGTTATTGTTGTTGTTGTTGTTGTTGTTGTGATCGTGATCTGAAGTAGTTCCTCTGCATTGCTTCGTTGACCCTTGCGTCCGTCGGATGAATCGGTTGTGTCGCTTCGGTTCGCTAGCTGTGTCCCATTCGCATTCTGCAGTTCCGAGGGAAGTGGTGAACTTATTTTCTGTCGGGTCAGTTTGTTTTCTCGACGAGGGAGAGAGTGCACGGTCTGCTCGCCATTTGCGAGTGTTGCTGGTTGCTTTTTTCCAGTGATGCGGGTTGGACTGATGGATTGATGCATCTGGTTTAGTAGGCGAATTTGTCTGTTTTTTTTTTTTTTTTTTTTTTTTTTTTTTTTTTTATATGGTGAAGTTGTTGTGTGTAGGAGTTCTCCCATGTAATTCGACAGGTAGCAACTCTTGCTTAAATGAAATCTTCGGGGAAGTGAAACGATGATCCTAGTTTGGCAGCGGAATCAAGTTCCTTTTTACTTTAACCAGTTGAACTTGCTCCAAGCCCAACCATGTCCTTCCAGGTGTCCCAAGTTAACTTACTTTTCATTCAGACAACCCCACCGTGCATGGTCCACTTGATGTTTCTCGCCACCATGTTTCTTCCCTTGTCTGGAATTGAACTCCTCACACTCGTTTGATTCCCACTAACGGCCTTGTTTTTGATCTTTCTTCGATGTGCAAAAGGACTTGTGCATCAACCGAAAATGGTCACATGAAAAAGTACTGATTTTTGATTCAGTGTGGATCGGCTTTCTGCATATCTTCCCAAGATTTTTTTTTGTGCCTGAAATGAGTGCAAGTGATTGACAGAAATTCATGTGCTTTTTTCTGGGGCCAAAATGCTTCCGCATGTCTAGTTGCACATGCTTTTATGCGCCTTTACTTTAGATAGTTGCCATGGCGTGCCTTTCTCTTTGGACAAGTGTGGATGCTTCATAAAGTTTGCTGCAATTCAGGAATTAAAATCTCATTTTATGTGTTTAACTGGAGCAGAGTTTTTTTGCAGAGAGAAAGCTTCCATTTATCGAATTATATACTCTCCGACAACTTGGAATGGGAGTTGTGACTATCTCAAGCTCAGCTTCTCGCACACCACTTGGATTTAATGCGAAGTTTTCAACTAGCAGATCTGCAACAAAAAGACCCTTGATCATAGCATTCAGAGCAGATAAGAACAATAACACAGCTTTGCTGACGCATCATGAACAGACATACTATCCTGTAGAAACCAATAAGGAGCAACAGAAGAAACAGAAAAATGCAAGAAAACCATCGAGAAAGGCTGTTTGTACGGATGAAATTTCTCCGTCTACCTTGGAAGTTGATTATAATGATGCCGCGGCCAAACTTGAGAATATATACAAGCTGACACCTGCGGCAGAAACCTGTTATGGTGCAAATGTTGATCATGGTGTGAGGAGACGCAAACGGAGGACGAAGAAGACTAAGGATGTTGATAAGGGAGAGGAAAGTAAATCTAGTAAAAGAGTGGTCCGTACCCGGAATAGAAATGCAAAACGTTTGAGCCTGGATGGAAGGATCACACTAAAAAGGAGAAAGGAAGAACAAGCGACCTATTCAGTTCAGAGGAAAAGAGAGGTTCTGAATGAAGAAGAGAAGATTGAGAAGCTTGTTAGGGACTATTCAGCTTCAACCGATTTGGTCAGCTTGGACTGGAAGAAGATGAAGATTCCTCCTGTTCTTCCTTCTACGGAACATGCCTGGTTATTCAAGTTGATGCAACCAATGAAGGTGAGACTTTTTATCATTTAGCAGTCCATTTAGCAGTCCAACTGAATGATAAAACAACATAAACAGCTTCCTGGTCCATGTCATGGGTGAGGTTGATTTAGATTTGGTTGTCCCTTTGGTGAATTGAAATTGGAGTGCTGTCATGCTAATCTGCATCGACTCAATTTCAGGCTGTTCTTCAAGTGAAGGAAAATTTACGAAATGATTTGGAGAGGGAGCCAATAGAAGCTGAAATGGCTGAGGCAACAAATATGAGCGTAGCTCAATTAAGAAGACAGTTGGAGGTTGGTCATGCTGCCAGAAGCAAACTTATTAAGGTACATACTTAAGTATCCCCTGAAATTTGGATGCAAGTGATCGGATTCTTATAGAAAGTCAATGATGCTTTGATGCTTGTGAGGATATTAGAACTTCAGGAGGGAATTAACTGTTAACATTTCAATGTGTGTTAAGCTATTTCTGTGGCTAAAAGTGATCCTCCACCATGGTTATACTCTAAAGTGATCCTCCACAATGGGTATACTCGATAATCTTAGAGTTTTAGGTTCCTGTATCCAAGGCTTGTTGGCCGTGGATCTTATGCGTAAGTTTCGTCTGATTTATGGATATCTGCTTATTGTGAATTAAAAAGAAAGAAAATGGGAAAACCTAACTTTTTGGCATGGTACAATGCATAAATTGGTGAACGAGGAACTTTTTTAGAATCCTGTTCATGTCTGACTTCCCTCCTGAGGAGCTCCAAAATTGAACAACCTTGTTTAATTCAGTTCAATTTGTTTAAACTGCCCAAGTATGTTATAATTTTCTTCTGTTGCTATTGTGGTCCCATTCTGTCATAGTTATCTCTTACTCATTATTCCCTTGTAGTCTTTTGCCGGTCAAAGGATGGTGCCAATGTTCTTTTTAATGGTTTGCTGCACAAGTAGTAGCTGGATTGTGTTTAGATTTACCTTGATCTCTGCAGTTTTAAGTATGAACGATATGCCTATGTATTAAGTAAAGTGTTTTGACTTCTAGCATTTATTGCAGCATAATCTTCGGCTTGTCCTGTTTGTTATGAATAAGTATTTTCAAGACTTTGCAAATGGTCCGAAGTTTCAAGATCTTTGCCAAGCTGGGGTAAAAGGACTTATCACAGCTATTGACCGTTTTGAACCAAAAAGGAAATTCCGGCTATCTACTTATAGCCTCTTCTGGATCAGGCATGCCATTATACGTTCAATGACCGTTTCTAGCTTCACACGTGTCTCATTTGGCCTTGAGTCGGTAAGTCTGTTTTCCTTTACCGCTAACAGTTTTATGTATTTCATGAGCATGCATGCATGCTCGCTGTCTGTACCCTCTAGAGAGAAGATTCAGGCAAGTTAATGTTTGAGATCTCTCATGCATCATAGACAGTGTCTCAGTTGTTACCATGGAAGACTAAAATATGTTGACAGACCTTGCTTATGGAGCATATCAAGTGATTGAAGTTGCTGTGACTGCAAATGGTGCTTGTTTTTCGTTTGAATTGCAAATTCGAAGTCTCATGTTGCCTTTCACAAAGAGGGAGGCTCAGTAATGGCTCTGACCAATTGTCTTTTGGTTTGAGAGACAAGAAACTTTTGTGGAACTAGTGGAATGAACACCTAAAGTTTGCCAATCTGAAATGATTGAAATGTTTGATGAGTTTGATAATTTTGCAGGTCAGAGTTGAGATCCAAAGGGCAAAACTCGAGTTGATGTTTCAACTACAGAGATTGCCAACAGAGGAAGAGATAATTGATAAAGTCGGTATCTCACCTGAGAGGTACCGCGAAGTTATGAGGGCCTCAAGGCCCGTTTTCTCTCTTCAATCTAGGCACTCGGTCACACAAGAAGAGTTCATTAGTGGAATTACTGATGTTGATGGAGTTGGAGGAGACGATAGGAGGCAACCGGCTCTTCTCAGGCTTGCTCTTGATGATGTGGTAATCAAAGAAAGCTTGCACAACACTGCCTACTCTTTTCTTCAATTAATCTGGAAGTGTGTGGCATAATAAGATTTCTGATTTTGTTCTGATCTGAAAGTACTCTGGTATAACATCGGAGATTGACTGTGGAGAAATTATGTATACCACCAGACCACTTGATTAGATTCGTGACATGTTAAATCCAACTCTGGCTATACTAACAAACAAGCAAAACTCAAACTAATGTTAAATGATATAGAATCGTTGATAGTAGGAAGAACGATGTAGCTATGTATAGCCACTTCTGACAATGCACGCTAGATGGGGCTGAAAGATTTTCTGCTTGTTGGTCCTCATTTGAGATGGTTTTGACTGCATATTTTCTTGTTGCAGCTCGACTCCTTGAAGCCCAAGGAAAGTCTAGTCATCAGACAGAGGTACGGGCTCGATGGTAAAGGTGACCGAACATTGGGAGAGATCGCCGGGAACTTGAACATATCCAGGGAGATGGTCCGCAAGCATGAAGTGAAGGCGCTCATGAAGCTCAAGCATCCGGCTCGAGTAGATTATCTTCGCCGTTACATAGTCTGAACCTGTCCACTGTACATATCCTCACTTTCCTATATCTCCCCCGGCTTCTGATCGATCATAGCCTGATCAACTGTCTGCATATATATTCTGCACCATACCCTGTTGACTACATGCCAATACACGTCTTATACCGTTTTACTGCGATTCAGAGGTGTATAATATTCCAGAGAGGACAAGAAATAACATAGTTCTCTCCCCTGTAAAGGTTCTATTTCTACACCAAACAACACAATTTTCATAATAAGTATCAGTGTGGAAAGGTTGTGTTTTCCATACCAATTCCTGCTTGCTTGGTTCTTCCACCTCTTTTCCTCTATTTGCAGCACTTCCAAATACACTTAGAAAAGTTTGTCCACTACATTATAAGAATTGGCCGGACCTATTTTGGGTCACGAGAAAATATACATGTTCTTATACATTTTTTTTAGTACAAACGACAGAAGGACGTCGACTCCACTACTGTATAATTGTATTTACTACCTTTAACAAGTTCCTGTCGTCTAAGCTGTCAGCTACAACACTTGGACAATTTTTAGTTTCGGCTAAAATCAAGTTGCAACACGTCTGACGCTGAAAGGCAATGGAGGCTTTTTAGGGTGCGTTAGGTAATGCTTTTGTTCCATAAATAATTTCTGATCAGAAATGATTTTTTTTTTTAATTTTGTTCCCGGAACAAAACATTTTAAGCCGTTTGATAATTGTCCAAAATTTCGATTTCGGAATAGAATTGTTTTTTATATTGTCCTCAAAATTTCTACTTCAAATCTTTTTTTTATTTAAATAATTTTATTATTATTTTTTTTTCATTTCTTTCTCCCCTTCTTCTTCAAGGTGGCCAGTCATCGGCTTTGGGATGACCGGTGATCGGCTAGACGAGGGTCGGCAACCTCATTGGAGCGTTGTTGGCCCTCGGCGAGGCCGGCCTCATCGGTGGAGGGGCGAGCCTCCGATGAGCTCATCGATTGGTCGCCGGCGATCGGCAATGGTGGGCGACGAACAGTGGATGGTGGTGGACAGCAACAACGATGGCAGCAACAGTTGAAGAAGAAGAAAGAGGGAAGAAGAACAAGAAAAAATAAAAGAAAATAGAGAAAATAGGTGCTTCATTCTAGAATTGTTCTTGAGAACAAATAATAAACTTTTTTTTTATTTCTCAATTCTATTCCAAATCTACTTCCGGTAACAAAAAAATAAAAATTTGTTCATTAGAACAAAATTTTTGCCAAACGCATTTCTGTTCTAAATCTACTTCCGAAAACAAAAGAATAGAAATCTTCACTATTAGGTAAATTAACAAACAGGCCCTTAGTCACGTTTAGTCAAGCGAAAGGGAAGAGGACCAATTCCTCGTATTCACATTCAGTTTGTCCCTTCGCTTTGGTAATCTATTATTGTCACATCTTCCATTTAATGTCTACTCGAGTAACCGTGGGTGAAAGCATGTCTAATAAACTCGCATATCTTCTGTTTACGTTATGATCTTATTTATTTTCATTGCAACGTGGTGAGTAGGACATTATCAATCATAAAGAAAATATACATGCACGACTTTCCGATCAATGACATTCTTTAATGACCGATAAAAAAACAAATAATTTAAGAAAGAATCGAACAACTTTGCCATCTTTCACGAGGAAAAAAGTGAATGGTGGCAATAAGGGTGCGAATGATAACACTTCTTGGCTGGGGAATAGTTTTTTTTTTTTTTTTTTTTTTTCAGAAATAGTTCTTTTCTATTTCTATTATGGGGAACAATTTCGTATAAAAAAACCCGTTTGATAACTACACAAAATTTCTACTTTTGGAATAGAAAAAGAATAAAAATGCGTTTGGTAACGCAATAATTTCTCTTTTGTATTTATTCGTTTTTTATTCTTGCCCATGGATCGCCGATGCCGCCGCTGGTTGCCGTCGCCTTCGTCCGCTGCCGCCGTCGCCGCTGCACGTCCGCCGACCACCGCCGCCTCCGCCGCCGCCGCGCCACCCGGCCCATCGGCCGCGGGGGGGGGCCGATGGGCGGGCGGCGCGGTTGGTGGTGGCCGACGGACGTGCGTGCGGCGGCGGATGGAGGCGACGGCGGCGATGGCGATGGCGACGGCGACCGGCGGCCGGCGGCGACGGCGACCCGGCGTCGGCGGCGGCGGGGGCGGTGGTTGGCGGTGGTAGCAAGAGATGAATAAAAGAAAAAAAAATTCACTTATTTCTGAAACTTATTCTCGAGAACAAGAAGTAACTTTTTTTTACTTCTCATTTCTATTCCAAAACCATTCCCGGGCTAACTTCTTGTTCCCGGGAACAAAAAACTAACTTGCCGTTATCAAACGGGTTTCTATTCTTTTTTTGTTCCGGGGAAGAAAAGAATAGAAATTCTTGGACTGGGGAAGGTTACCATGCGCAGCCTAAATATAGTGGGCAATGTCAAAATCTCATATAAATTTGGAGCATATATTATAAGTGTAACATGCATAAACATTTAGCCGGACAGATTGTGGATCGCCTAAATTTACACCACCTACAAATCATTGAAAATTGTCCATGATTTCATCTGACTTCATCACCTTTGACAAGTTTCTATCGACCAAACTGTCGACTTGTCGCTTGAACATTTCTTTTTTGTGTTGATGAAAACCAAATTGGTAATGAAACGAAGAAGAACTCAAGGATGGCAACCAGTCAACAAATGATAAAGCCTAACCTTAATGCGTGCAGATCCTCTCTTGCATTGGCCGAAAGAGACCTCAAAATAGGATGTGTGGGGGAGACGGTGCAAGAATAGAAATTGATCACATCATGGTTGACAATGTACTAAAATTGTGATCTTTTCCGTAATTGAAAGCAAAAGAAGACATTCATGATCTTATTGATATTTTTTAATCAATTCAGTTGTGCTTAAGCATTTATATTAACTTATTAAACACGTCAATTTTGTGAAAAAAATAATTTTAACTGCTAAATCTCATCTCAAAATGCTATTTGCATTGTAGTGTCACGTTTAGATTGGATTGGCCAAATTTGACTTATCGAATTCGACATGCTATGCTAGGGATGTTTATATTGCCTATTTAATGAACACAATCGTGTGTTCTGGTTGAACTTTCTTGACATGATTAATGAAACGTGTCGATTTTGAATTGACCAATATGCCCTTAAGTCGATGCTAACACCGACACGGAAACGTGAACATGAATTGACACTCTTGTCATTTCACATCACAACTATGACGTTGATCAAAAGAAACGCGAGATAGTGATACAAATGGTCCTTGAACATTGGTTTAATGTGTAATGTGATATTCAAACTTTTAATTTGTTCAATGTAATTCATAAACTTTTAGCCTAACATGCAAAGCGACTCTTAAATTTTTAATTAGTTCGACATGATAACGAGAATTTTAATATATGTTTAATTTAATCCCAAAACTGTATGAAAATATTCAATATTATTTTTTTATTAATTTAAGTTGAGAGATAACATTGAATATCTTTGTATAATTCATGCATCACATTGAACAAATTAAAAATTTACGGACCATATTGTACATCTGGTCACAGTTCAAGGACCATACTGAGTAAATTAAAAATTCATGAATTATATTGCACATTAAATTAAAATTTAAAGACAATTTGTGTCATCTTCCCAAAAAAAAAAAAAACATTCCCTCCGAAGCCCGGCCCAAAACGTCCCTCCCAAAGCCCGGCCCACAGCTAAAACCCTGTGGGTTAACGACAGTGGCGGTGGCCGAGACCGACCGACGAACGGATGAGCAAAGATGCGCAAAGCAGCAAACGTCCCCCTCTCCGTTGGCTTTGGAGTCACTTCCCTGTCCCTCTCCACTCCCACTTTTTCTCCTCCTTCCTCCTCTTCCTCCTCCTCCACCATTTTCTTGCGCTTCTCGTGAAGTCGCCTCAAGGCCTCATTTCCATCTCCCGATTCCGATTGCATTGCCCTCCCCGGTGCCTGAGCGCTGCAACTACCTCAGGTCTCTCTCTCTCTCTCTGTCTCTCTTCCGGCAGTCGTTTGTCCTGGTTCACCAATGCATTTCGTTTCGTTTCGCCGGCCGGTCGCGGTTCGCCTTCATCGATGCTGCAAGGTCGGAGGAGCGCGCGTCGTTAGTGGCCCTTCGATTCTCGATTCCCATTTTATGCGCGCGTGGCGTTCTCTCTTGAGTCGCCGGTTGCTTGAATGGAGGACGGATTTGGAGGCTAGTTTTTTTTTTCTTAATGTAGGTTCTTAGTTCGGACTAGATTGGTTCGTGTTAACGAGAAGCGCTTCCGGAGATGGGAGGGGCATGCGCGCGGGTTAGATTGTAGGAACGGCGGTCATTCTTAGGGAACTAGTGCAATTCGCTGTTCGGTTCGAGCTATCTCCTGTTCTTTTCGACTTTGAGTAGAGGACATTAAAGGTCATTGGAATTAAAGCCAGTTGCTTGTCTCCTGTAATGCTCGATTCTCTGGAGAGGACTGCCTTTTGTAATTTCTGGTGAATTGTGTGAGCTGATAACTTCGCTGATGAGATTATTCTTGCTCTGTCGTTAATTTTCTGCTATCTTTACACAGGTATCTGCTGAAAATCTGTATTTAGCCAATTTCAACTTCAGCCTCTCCATCCGTTGAATTTGGGAGGAAACTTCCTGGCCACCTTAACATATCCAGGGCATCCTTGTACCCATTCGGACATGTCGACCTGTTTATCGACAAATCTTGCACCATCGGTTGGTGGAAACCGTAAGGGAGTGTTGAATTTAAGAGGAGGCAGAGTGTTGGTGGAGAATCGGCGGTTTGAAGTGAAGTCCAGGAAGATGATTGGAACAAAGAATAATTTTCTGGGTGCCAACATGAGGTCTGTTCTGCCTCAAATTATGTGTTCGACCAACTCTAATAGTGTTAGCACATATCAAAGTAAAGATCCCTTTCTGAATTCACACCCTGAAGTTGCCATGCTTAGAGGGAATAAAGGCGAGGGGAATAACACAGCAAACAAACAGAATGATGGTTTGGGTGGAAATGTGGTGGAAAGCTTAAGAGACACATCCAACCAAAGTAATCACAGTGAAGCTAAGATAAAGGTTATAGGAGTTGGAGGTGGTGGGTCAAATGCAGTCAATCGCATGATAGAAAGTGCTATGAAGGGCGTGGAGTTTTGGATCGTGAACACAGATATCCAAGCCATGAGAATGTCTCCTGTGTTTCCTGAGAATCGTTTGCAGATTGGTCAAGAGCTGACTAGAGGTCTTGGAGCAGGGGGGAACCCTGAAATTGGCATGAATGCTGCCAAAGAAAGCAAAGAAGCAATAGAAGAGGCACTTTATGGCTCAGATATGGTCTTTGTCACGGTAGGTTGTACTTTACATGGTAATCTATCTTTCAGCTTGCAGTTTCAGTTCCAGTCTACTATAGATAGTATATGCAGAGTGTTTTCAAATTGTCGTTTAAATTTTCTCCCCTGCTGTTTCTTTCTGTTGAGGACTTATAAAGTGGCTCTAAATGTTGCATCCTGATTCATAAATGGTGATGAACTTTATATATAGAGCTAGTAAATGTTATTTCCATTCATTGAAGAACCATCTCCGTTGATGTATCTAGGACCAAGGTCTTTGATATGCCAATATTATGGTGGTTATCAATCATCACTTGAAACATAATTTTGTGTGGAACTACCTTGACCTTAGCGCTAAATAATTACTTTAAAGATATGGTTGATTTGGATGGCAATGCACATAGAGAGTGATAATATGGATGGACTAATGTGCTACTTAG
Organism: Eucalyptus microcorys; assembly: GCA_014182515.1. Taxonomy (NCBI): domain Eukaryota; kingdom Viridiplantae; phylum Streptophyta; class Magnoliopsida; order Myrtales; family Myrtaceae; genus Eucalyptus; species Eucalyptus microcorys. The sequence continues at coordinate 30,776,402 of CM024562.1, read as the reverse complement.
CATAGTTGACGTCCTGTTGTGCCTTTTGCTTATTCATCATCATCGAGGATTGATTTATCCTCCATTATACCTTTCATGGTGATTAGGCCTTTCATGGTGATTAGGAACAGTGTTGCAACAATGATATCCACTTCAATTAAATATCATTAGTCAATGGCCCATATTGTAAAGTAGATGTTTATTTGATTTCCTTGTTCCTTAATTATCGTGTGCAGGCTGGAATGGGTGGAGGAACTGGCACTGGGGGTGCTCCTATAATTGCAGGAGTAGCAAAATCAATGGGTATATTGACTGTTGGTATTGTGACAACCCCATTTTCTTTTGAAGGACGAAAGCGAACTGTTCAAGCCCAGGAAGGAATAGCATCTCTGAGAGACAATGTGGACACTTTGATTGTTATTCCCAACGACAAGTTATTGACTGCAGTTTCGCCATCGACCCCGGTCACAGAAGCATTTAATCTGGCTGATGACATTCTTAGGCAAGGCGTTCGGGGAATCTCTGACATAATCACGGTATAGACTACTACCACCTCTTTTGAGGACTCTTAAGTTTCTCTTCTTTTGTAATGCACTAGACAAATGGAAGTTTCAAAAGAAATACAGAGAGTTTGGGATTATAGGTTGAGTTACAGCCACTGCATGATGAGATGCTTTTTGGAAGCTCTTTAATAATTAGGGCGAATTCCTTCTTTCAAGACTCAGTGTCACTTAGATGAAGCATACTAGCAAAGACGAGAAGAGGAGATATGCCAAGAGCTGTCAATGTTCATGATGTGCTTGATGCTTCAAGCCTCATTTTTCTTGAAAAGACATACTGAATATGAACCCTTCTATTCGGATCTCCTTCTAAACACATATTAAGGAGTCAGATCAATGATTCCTCTTCTGATTTTGGTCCCTGTTATTGAGAAGTTTGAAAAGTCCTTTCATGCTAAAGGTTGTGGCAAGAATACTTTGTTTAGTATTTTGGGCTCTGATACAACTTATTAGAGGTAGAAGAAGAAAATTGTATAAGACAATCAACATGCGCACATGCCAAATTATGTCAAATTATGTGGAACATATCTCTGTCTTGCAATTACTACTCACTCTCACCACAAGTAAATACATAGAACAATGTGCTCTTGTAAATTGACCCTTTCTACTCTTTATTTTCTTGGACGCTCTCTCAGACATTTCTGATTCAAATCTCTCTGTAGCTCAGTTCAAAGATCATGCGAAGGTTGGTAATCATAAATTGCTTCTCTGACCCTGGTGCACAAGAAGCAGCACAAAGATATTGTTATAGCCACTAACGCGGAGCATTTACAATTTTACAATTTCCTTCTTTTAATCTTGGATGGCTAGAAACTAAACTTAATTCTCTTTCCCCAAGGTTGTATATGCTCATCTTCATTCTATAGCTAAGTTCAGCATTGCTTTGTCGGTGTTGACTTTGGTCATCCTAAGCCTCCAATCACCAGGACTTCATTTGTCCTCCACTGTGATTTGGTTGAATCAACAGTTCTTTTTTGCAAAACCTTTTGCATCATCCATTTCAGATGATGAACTAATGTTTTCGTTGAAATTATCACTCTTATGGACTGGCGTAGTTGTTTTACTCTATATGATGCTGAATCATCTTACATGCAGATACCGGGGCTGGTCAATGTTGATTTTGCTGATGTGCGGGCTATAATGGCTAATGCAGGATCTTCATTGATGGGGATAGGGACTGCAACAGGTAGTATTCAACTTATCTATCTAAAAGTTTTTGACTTCTTCTTTCAGAGATTATTCTCAAGAAGATAGTAAAGTTCTTAGAACTAGGACGACACAAAAGCTCAAAGTTGACTATATTACTTTCATATGCAAGACAGATACCCTTTTTCATGAAGCATAAGCTTCAGTTGACCATAGAATATGAAATCTGCATGAAGCACTACTGAAGCAATATATCTGCCCATGTTGTGAAGCCATATATATCCATAAAATGGATGACTTATTTTACAATATAATCCAAGAATTAATTGCTAAGAAAGAAAATACAGACTTTTTAATGCAATGCAGTTCTGACCGATGGCTGGTTTTGCTGATTGCCAAGAATCAATAGGAGGATCTTAAGATATGCCGAGCATGATTCCAAACGAATCCATATTATACCGGATGTGTCTTGTTGTAAGTGAGTAGAACTGCACTTAGTTATGAAACCAGGGGGTCTTTGAATTTAAATTAAAAACTTTCCCTTAAACCCAAAAAAAAAAAAAAAAAAAAAATGGTGCAGCCAACTATCTTAGCTATATACTGTTTTGTGCAATACAAACTTGAAGTAGAGACTCATGCGTAATTGCATGCAAAGCATATTAGAATTAAGTGATAGATGGCCTCATCATCCTATCCTCATGTGCACAAGAGCTCCACATGGACTCTCTCACCGTTCTAGCAAAATTGTATATGATAATGGAACTTGTCGTGTATAAATGAAAATGAAAAAGAATGATTTTCATGGGTGTCATTTAATAAAGCCACTTCTGCTTTCTCGATTAACTCATTAATATTCTTGGGTGTCATTTTCTTTTTTTTGTCAGGGAAGACAAGGGCAAGAGATGCTGCATTAAATGCCATCCAATCTCCATTACTTGATATTGGTATTGAGAGGGCTACTGGAATAGTTTGGAACATAACTGGTGGAAGCGACCTGACCTTGTTTGAGGTATTCCCCTACCATCTTAGTTTGAGGCATTCCCCCTTGTTTTTTATCCTCAACCCTGGCTCTTCAGGCCACAAGGACACTTAAATATATGAGTCACATTATCTGGCAATTTGTTATTATTGGCTTTCAATTTTATTTTATTTTTTTTGGTGAGAAAGCTTATCTGGAAATGCAATGTTTTTCCATCCCCAATATGATTCATTTATTTTTCTGCTGCTAATCAAGCCTTTCAGTAGGTGTTATAAGTGACACAGACTTCTGCTAAATTTCTTTACTAGCAAGAGCAATATGCTTGATAACGAGACGCTTCTACTTTCATTTTCGAAGGCACAGTGCAAAGCATGGTCAGTAGCAGCATAAAGAAATTATAATATGAAGTCAACTGTTCTATCTGGGCTGTATGCATCATGAATGAAGGATTAGCTGCAGTTTGGGCTTTTGATTCTTGGGTCTATCCAACTGATGAAGGTTGGGTGCATCCAAGTCTCTAGCTCAGCGATAATTTGGTTCCAATGGCCCTATTAGTATATCTTTTCCAAAATGCCCAAGTCTCTCTTTTCTTTCGTTGCAAGAAAAATTGGAAAGTTGGGCCCTCATTGAGCAACAATTTGGTCCCTTGATCTTTTCGATGCTGTAGAATACTTGCTTGCTAAATCTTGATCTTGACTTTCCCTTGTCCGTTGCTTATGTGGCCATCATACAGGTCAATGCTGCTGCAGAGGTCATATATGACCTAGTGGATCCAACGGCCAATCTGATATTTGGAGCAGTGATTGATCCATCACTGTCTGGCCAGGTAAGGGCGTTTCGGGGACTATTTTGTTGAGCACTAATAGAGAGGTGTTATTACGAAGATATGCTTACAGAAAGCAAATTTATGGTAAACATTCCACTTAGGCACAATAGTGGCTAATGGTGCACTTATTTTGTTCTTTGGAGTGACATCCAAAGGTATTATTATCCCTCGAACTGGTAAACCCTGCATGTATGTCATTAATAAGATCACAAACAGGTTCTTCCCTTCCCCATTTTTCTTGTAACTTATGCTTTTGCCGCCTGAATGTATTCCACAGAAGCAAAGTATGATTGGTCATTCTTGCTTGCAATCAGATGTCAATGAAGAGAAGAATACTTTCTGATGGGACATTTGTCTTGTTTTGCATCAGGTCAGCATTACCTTAATTGCAACTGGATTCAAACGCCAAGAAGAAAGCGAAGGAAGGTCGCTTCAGGTTTCTACCTTCCTCCCCAACCATCTAATCCCTGAAGATTTTGTTCCTTTATCTTCTTGTATCTCCATTTGTGTGCTTGTTTGTTACGCATGTTTGCTTTGGTACTGAAGCTGATTTGTTTCTTTGAAAATACAGTCAGGCCAGATACAAGGAGATGGACTAAATAGGCGGCCCTCTTCATATGGTGAAGGCACTTCAGTGGAGATCCCTGAGTTCCTAAAGAAGAAGGGGCGATCACGCTTTCCAAGAGCTTGATCTTATTAGGATGTGTTTTTATTACCATAAAAAAGTTGCCTCCTTTGCGATTTCCGCTTCTTACCTTTCAGGAGAGGTTTAAGTCTTGTAAATCGTGTATAGTTCTTACGTGACTTGAGGTTTTGTTTGAGATGTAGCCAAATGTTGGTAGTATTTCGTTTTCTATAGGTATTAGAGTTGCCTTTTGTTCTATCTGGACGGCCATCGGATGATACTATGGTGCAGCTTTTGGCTGTCACATGTTTGAGCTGCATCAACACGTTTAAAAGTCTTAGGGTTGGCTACACTTTGTTAGCCTTAACTACTTGTCAGTATATTCATCCAAAAGTTAGCTTATACGTTTAAAAGTCTTAGGGTTGGCTACAGTTTGTTAGCCTTAACTACTTGTCAGTATATTCATCCAAAAGTTAGCTTATCTTATTTCTTTGGATGAAAGAGATAGACTATTGTACTTTGATCGTGGAGATGGTCATCTGCCGTTGTGGGCTATTGGCATGTGATAAATGGCGTGGTGACAAACTCTAGAACTCTTTCTATTTGTTGTCATCATGGTCTAATTGCCAAGAATTGGTTTTTTGTGCCCTTGGCACTTCATTTCCTGCTTGTTCGTTGGGACTCTGGTTTTTGGGGAAAAGTGCCAAAAAAGTTCTAAGTCTTTTGCATTTGTGCCAATTTAGTCATAAACAATTTTTTGGTGCCAATTAAGCCCTAAATATTTTTACATTATGCCGATTTAGTTATTTCCGGTCAATTTTGGCTGGATTTTGCTGACTGGACGCCGATCGGCTGATGTGGCCTGATCAGCGTTGACATGAACAACTTTTAATAATATTTTAATATTTTTGAATATTTTTTTCTTTTTATATTTTTTCTTTTTCTTTCTTTTTTCTCCTCTTCTTCCTCTAGCCGGTCGCCAGACCTCGTCGATCAGCCAGAGGCGATGGCTGATGAGGTCGAGGTCGACCTGGTCGGCCACCTCGCCACTGGCTGCGAGGGCAGCCTCGCGCTGGGCGGCGAGGCTTGCCCATGGCCGGTGAGTTTCGACTTCGCTAGATCTGGTGAGGGCGAGCCTCGCCGTCGATCTCGCCGGCCGTCGCTGAGGTTTGGTGACCGGCCGAAGGAAGAAGAGGAGAAGAAAAAAAGAAAAAAAAAGAAATTCTAAAATATTAAAATATTATTAAAAGTTTTCAACGTTAGCACCGATCAGGTTACATCAGTCGGCCGGCGTCTAATTAGCAAAATCTGGCCAAAATTAGTCGCAAAAGACTAAATTGGCACCAAAAAAATGTTTAGGACTAAATTGGTACAAATACAAAAAGTTTAGGACTTTTTTGGCACTTTTCCCCTGGTTTTTGTGTGGCTGATGTGTTACATTGTTGATCTTCTCCGCCATGCTATCGCTTTTCATCACTCTGCTTCTTTTTTTTATTTTATTTTTTTGTGGGTTTAATAGTTGCAACCAGCTTTACGTTTTTCCGTTGTTTATTGGGGTTACGCTCCAGTTCAAACTCTCAGTTTGCTGCAATTTGATGGTTTTGTTCAAGCAACGTGCCTGCCTGACAGGGGCTGGCAATTTGCTGTGGATCACGGGAGGATTCTAGTGGTCTGACCTTGGGATTGTTTCGCCATGTTAGAAGTTTATATCGGGCGATAGGGTGCACTTGGATAACATCTTGTGAGTTTCAGGCTTCAGCTGCATATATCGCACGTGCCATTTCGAGTGTGTAATGATGATTCGTGGGCTGTAGACGTATTCGATGTTGAGTGAGGGTAGTAGTTATGGAGTCCATAAGTTACATGGGGATGCAACGACAACGGGGGAATGCATCGATGGTTTTCCGAGTCTTCCTCACTTTCACTTCTCAGCATTTACATGACCAGACTTTGATATCCATAATTTTTCTTTTCCCAATTAAGAGAACATGCAAATATTTCTCGAGACTGTTTCATACATTTCTATCTATGCATATTTATGTCGGCACGTCATCGGCAAGCATTTTGCTGCTGAGTATATTTGATAGAGGACCTTGGTTAATGAAGTGGATGGCCGCTCTCCTCTTTTTCGCCCGACCCTTCACAAGCTGGTTGTAGTTGATTTTCTTACTTTCCTAATGCCTGTGGAGCACCTTGACTCGCTAGATGTTCAATTTTCTCATGCTGTATCTCCACAGAAGCATAGACAAAAGTAGTGGTGGAAGAGTTTCGGTTGTCTTCCCTTAAAACCGATTGGTGGTGAAAATTTAGATGTGCTAACGCCTCCAATCCAGCCAATTGAAGGCAAAAGATACAACAGGAAAGTCCTTGCCAGTAACATGTATAAATTGCCCCTTAAAAGTTTCAACAAAGGTGTTGATTTGAGATGCCACTCTTTTATGTTATACCATGTTCCTAACTCTAAATGAAATTATACCATGTTCCTACCTCTAAATGAAACATTGACATCAATGTATGTCTCCGAGGGTAACAACTTAGGATTATTTTTAAATATGCAGCTTGTATAACCTTTTTTTTTAAATCAAAATTTACATTTATTACCTATACTGATGGTGATAGAGGTGAATTTTGTAAGAATGCGTTTGATAATCATTCTGTTCTCGAGAATAATTTCCGTTTAAGAATGATTTTTTATTTATTTTGCTTTTGGAAACAATTTCGAGTATTTAAACGCATTTGGTAATTGTTTAAAAATTTTATTCCCAAAATAAAAATGCGTTTAGAAGAATTCTTAATTTTTTTTGTTTCTTTTAATTTTTAATGCTTTTATAATTTCTTTTTTTCTTTTTCCTTTTCTCCTCTTCTTCCTCATTTTTTGTGACCGTTGCCAGCCACGGTAGTGGCGGTGGCAACGGTGGTCAGTAGTGATTGGTGATTGGCTGGGAGGAAAAAGAAGAGGGAAGGAGAAAAGAGAAAAAGAAAAGAGAAAAAAAGAGAATTAGATTAGGATTGATTTTGAAATTGTTCCCAAGAACAAAAATGTAACTTTTTTTTTTTTTTTTTTTTTACTTCTTGATTTTGTTTTAAATCTATTTTCAAATAAAAAAAATTATCAAACGGATTTCTATCCTTTTGTTTTTTGCTCTCTGGAAAAAAAGAAAAAAGAATCAATTAACAAATAGAACCTAAGACATGAGTTACACATACTGCTGAATGGACTGATCATTGTCTCTTTCCAGCCCCTATTCGCTGACATTTTCCACTCAATGCGTTAGATGCTCACGAGAATTCACGTTTTTTAATCAAGTTAGCATTGTGCTATCCAATTTTCACCCCTCCGTCGGAGGGCCCTTGACCCTCGCCTCGCCAGCCTGCACCCTTGGTGTGGCCGGTCGGCATCCACCGACAAGGGCTAGCAGTAGCAGTAGAAGGCGCCATTTTACTTGTGAGTAAGGGCAAGAGTCGCATCCTCGGGCGATGGTGGCTCCGTGATTAAGCATGTACCCTCGCTAGAAGTTGCTCGAGCATGGGTCATGCCGTTTGGGCCCTGCGAGGGTCACTTACTGAAATGCTTTGGAACCGAGTTGATCGTCACGTAAGAAACAAATCAAATTGATTATGGGGACAGAACTCAGTCCGATTCATAAGGTGTAAGGGCTTAATTGAACGAAATTAGAGATTTGAAGGGGCCAATGTAGGACTATCTTCCACACTTTCCCTAGACTAAGATTTTTCACGGACGAGGGGATGAAAATTGAAAAATAGTAGTGCACCGGCGGCGGCGGCGGCGGCAACAAAAACTGACCGGGACTACGAATTCCCTTCCCGTTTCGTGTCGTGGTTCTTCCGACGAGCAAGCCGACAGCAAATAAAGAAGACAACCTCGAAAGCTCGAGTTCAACATCGTACCTTGTAACCCGAAAGGAAGAAACCGAAACCCACAGAGAGAGGGCAAAAGAAGCTTCCGTCTTTCCAGTTTCAAATCTATAATCTACAAGAATGAGGATGAGCAGCCTCCGCACCAGCTCGGTTCCCGATCTCGGCTCGCCCCGTCTCGGCTTCTGCTCCTCGATCGGCTCGCGCGACGGCTGCCGTTGTACCCCGACGATGCCCATTTCGAGTACGTACGGTCTCTAGCTGCGCGAGAATGCCGAGCGTTTCTGGGTCATATCGCAATCCTCAAAGTCCTTATTTATCTTATTCTTGCTTTTGCTTTTGCCCAGGATCCTCCGCGCGGATGTCCGTACGGTGCGCCGTTCGATTCCGTCCTTGCATCGATATACACAAGGTGCTCCCTTTTGGCAAGGGCCTTATGATGGTCCTGAGTTTCGATGGAGTAGCTTCCTTTGGTTGTTTGTTGTTAGTGCACTTCATGTATGTTTAGAGTATCTGTTCTTCTAAGAGGGGCGAAAAAGGGGGGAAAACATTGGGTTTTGCCATCAAAGTCTCTATCTTTATGAGCTTTCATGGAGTGGTGCTTAATAGGTGTAGGAATAACTGCGTCGGAAATTTGTTTCGGAAGTGCTGCGTCGAAATTTGAATGGGTATTGGTGGGTCTAGCATTGCTCTTCAGGAATGGTGAATTCCCAGCTGGAGACTGCTTGGTTGTCCCCAAAATGCATCTTTGATTTTGCATAAGGGTGTTGTTGTTACTGGAAGTAAATTTTTTTTCTTTTGACTTATCTGATTTTAGGAGTCAATAATGGCTAATTTGTTTCTCCTTATTCGCTTCGAATTGACTTAGTTCATTGGTCAATTGTTCCAAACACATTTTCGCATCTTTGACTGCTCCATGTGTTGCATCTATGCCAAGAGCTTCCATGAGAATAAGTTCCATTTGCCTCTTTAAGTTGCCTCAGAAGTCAATTTTGCTTAAATCATTGTTTGACCTGTTCTGTTGCCTGTTGTTTTTCATTGGGTTAAGAAGGCCAGTGCTATGGTTGAATGGAGGATGTTGCTTGTTCCTTTCAGTTAGATGCATCATTTGTTGTGAGGTCTTCCATGGACACAATCTGCATCTTCACTTGGTCATTGTAGCAGCCAGTTGATCAAATTCAATGTATTATTATCAGGGTAAAGTGAAACAAATTGTAGGGTCGACCCTTTGTGATTTGAAGGGCAATGAATCTGCTCCTGTGACCAATTTTGAATCAGACGTATCTTCAGCAGAGTACGCAAAATTATACCAAGAAGATGGGCTAGCAGGTGGTCATGTAATCATGCTTGGAGCAGATCCTCTAAGCAATGCTGCAGCAATTGAAGCATTGCGTGCATATCCTGGTAGGTTGAGTTCTTTTTGTCATTAATTATACATACTTGCACAGTTGCTTATATGCAATTTGTACTGTAGCTTAAGGTTTTTGCTACAAATACAAACTCAAGAGAGTATTAGGTGTTTCCCGTTCCATCCTTATAGATTGTCCTTAAATTATAAAATGAATTTTCCTCTTGTTTCTTGTTTTGCAATTCAGCTACCTTTGTTTTTTTTTTTTTTTTTTTTTTTGGTAAAATTCAGCTACCATTGTTTCGCTAGTGCTGGCCATAGAAAATGTCCATGCTTTTCCACGTGATTCTAAATGAAAATCTGGGGTTATGAGGTACTAAGGTTGATGGCTGTTCTCCTCAATAACTTCACCTTAGATATTAGCAGACTATTTATATGCAAAAGTGAGAGAATGTTTTCTGACGTGTGCAAGGCATGGATAAAGTATATTGTTCCATTCTATTTTTGAGCATCTTTCTCTTCATTAATCATGGTTTGGTGGTTAAAAGCCTGTGACTACATTCCTTCTTATCTTATGGTGGATACTATCGCCTGAAACTTACAGATGTTTCCTCTGCTGAACTTATGGTGAGGACTTCCTTATGCTAGGCGGTCTGCAAGTAGGAGGTGGAATCAATTCAGAAAATTGTCTGAATTACATAGAAGAAGGGGCAAGCCATGTCATTGTAACATCGGTATGTCATTTTTACTTTAGTATTTCCTGTTCTCTTTTGTGGAAAAAAAATGCTTAGCCTTTTTCATATGACAGTCCTTTTCTTGTTCTTATTTCCTTTCACTGTATTGCTAGGTATTTAGTGAAAGCAGGGGATAAACAGAGCAGTAGTTATGGGCTTTTTGAAAGGATAATTAGTTTCCAGATCTCACATGAACATGTTGATTTAAACTGTCTGGTCATACAAGATGTAGCTTTTCTATGGTATCATTCCCGTGCTTGTTTACACTCACAAACTCGCAGCATAAAAGTTTGCACATTTCTGATAGATGGGAATGAAATTGAACATTATAGCTGTCATACTTCCGCATGTTATCAAAACTGTACTAGTGAGTGCAATTGAGCTCTTTTCTTTTGATATTCTTGTTACAGTATGTGTTCAATAACGGACGAATGGATCTTGAAAGGCTTAAGGATCTTGTGCATGTGGTGGGAAAAGACCATCTGGTGTTGGATCTTAGCTGCAGGAAGAAGGTTTGATATAGTTTCTTTTGTATAAATTTTGTCTAACTTAAGCTTTTGCGAAGAGATTAGGCTTAAACAGTTGGCATAGCTTCTTTGGAGGAACTTCTGATTTCTTAAACTTTCTGAAAGTTAGTGTCATGTGCTGAGATGTGGGAGTGTCAAACTAGCTGAACAAAGTTTTCATCAAGGCCAATGTTCAGTTTGGCTTTTTTCTTTTTGGGTTCAGTGAGTTCATTAATTGAAGTTATGTTATCTTTGCTGCTTGTTTATGTTCAGGAGGGTAAATATGCAATTGTCACTGACAGATGGCAGAAATTTAGTGATGTGTATCTGGATGAGAAGATATTAGAGTTTCTTGCGAGCTATGCTGATGAGTTCTTGGTCCATGGTGTCGACGTGGAAGGAAAAAAGTATGTACCTTTGATTCCTTCTCCACCTATTGCAAAGGGAAAACCCTTCTCTGCTTTAGAACTGCACCTCTATTAATGCCTTGGTCTTGTTTTTGTCTACTGCTATTAACCTATCATATGTGACATTTTTTAAGAGATAGCAGTTGTTATTAGGTGTCACTGTTTTAAGTCACCTTGAACCGTGATTAATTATTCTTACTGCTGGAGGACTAATAGGTGGAAGAGGAATTTTGGTTTTCTGTGCTTGATGCTGAGCCTTTGTTTTTTGACCCCATTATAAGAATAAGTCAATCTGGTAAAAAGTATTATATTTCAATAGACATGATATTTTACAAAAGATAAACATGATTTTTTTCAAAATAAATGTTTTTATTACTGTTCTTCACACTGACCTAGAAGCTATCAATTTTTTCCTTGTTGGTGTTCTGAGCTTCATGTGTACTTTCTTTTTAAGTTGCAAAGCACTTCTAGAGTGGTACTGGAAAGACATTCTTCTCACATGCTAATCAGTCTTTTCTTTGTTCACCTTTTATGCAAAAAAAAGAAAATCTACATAAAGAACATCTACTTAACCAACTACACATTTTGATTTTCTCATTGATAAATAAAGAAAACAAGTTCCTGGTTGTTCTAATGTTTTCCATTTAATTTGTTGTTAATCTGCCATGAAATTCAGATTTTGGTTGTCATGACTCATAGCTTCTTAATGTGAATATACTTTAGTTCATTTTTCACTCCTGTTTCTCTTTTCAGTCAATGGCGTTGAGTTTCCTTCATAGAAATCTTTGAGTAACATTAAACAAGTCCAGGAGCCGTCTCTTACCAATCTCTTAAGCAAATGGATGCTCTTTACTCTTATAAGGACATAGACATGTTCTTTGCAATATTATTTTCGATTGTACTGATAAAATAGTTCCGTGATTTGTTTGTAAAACGTGGAATTTTATCACGGATTCTCAACTAATTACTGTTGGGCAGTGAGTCCATGCTGTCCATGTCAATGGTCCCCTTGTGCTTTGCAACTTCAACTTTCTTTATATTTTAAGTGAATTGTCCCCTTGTGCTTTGCAACTTTGACTTTTGCTACATTTTATATGTGCTGATCTCCACGATTCTAACCTTGAATGCTTGTTTACTACAGATTAGGAATTGATGAAGAGCTTGTGGCTTTGCTTGGCAAGTACTCTCCGGTAAGTAGTACGTCAATTACCACCACTTGGCGAGTTCTTTGCTATTATCTATGTTTTTTAATTATCATTTGGTTGATAATGTTTCCTTCCAGACTCGTATTAGAAATTCTTTCAATTTGCCATAAAGATAAACATTTTGCATGTTTAGTGCATAGATAGACCAAGACCTGCAGTTTCTTGACTCGTCTGGTGGTGAGCCTCACTTAGGCCTCAGTGGATTTTAAGACGTGACAAGACATGTGATGGCCTTTTTCTTTTTTGGAACATCCTAGTGCATTTTTGAAACTCTGGAAATGCTATTCTTTTTTCACTCTGTTAGCAAGACGTGTGTGTTTCCATTTCATCACCGAAAAGAATTCCTTTTCTTTTCACTTTGCTGTTTATCTGTTGGTTGCTGGGCATCGAGTATGCATGTTCTGCGTGCAAACATTGACACCAGCCTGTTTTGGACATCAGATTCCGGTGACCTACGCAGGTGGTGTCACGGTAATGGAAGATCTGGAGAGGATAAAAGTGGCCGGCATGGGACGTGTGGATGTGACGGTAGGAAGTGCTTTGGATATTTTCGGGGGCAACTTGGCATACAAAGACGTTGTGGCATGGCATGTTCAGCAGCAGGCTTTGCCTGTTTAATCATCTCTTGACATTATCTTGTGATTCTCTGTATCAATTCGGCCATTGGACATGTTAGCGTGCAACTACCAATATTGGGTTCTTGCTTGCCTATTCAGAAGAGGCTGTTTATTACACTAAAGATCATGTAGACAGTCGAGCTATGAACCAGATTGAGAGAGGCCTTAGTTTGGATTGAGTTTGATTTCTTCTTCATCTTCTTTATGCTTAGGATTTATCAGCATGGATACATGAACCCAGAACCCTTCAAAGCCCGAGAAGCAAATGACTTAACAAGCTTGCCAATCACTGAAAGCAATTGATTTCGCTAAATCTTATGTTGTGTCCAAAATATTAAAAGTAACTTTTACACTCAGCATGATAATGAATTCTCAGCTTGATGAAAAGACTGCTTGATTTTATATTTTTCTTGATAGATGTAGGGTGTTGGGATCTCGTAGGGACCCGGTTAATTCCATCGAGTTAAGACGGTTTTCTATTCGCGGCAAATGTCTTATGTGTTAGATCCTATAATCCAAATGGCAATTTTCGAGGCGCGATTTGCTGTCAGGCTTAGGCCAGAATTCAATTTGAGGAACTCTGCAATGTACCAAATGCGATCCTCTGAACCTGAGGCAATAATTGAAAAGATAAATAGGGCCGTAGAGGAGTTTCTGCAACTTAGGAAGAGTGCCGTTGAATGTTCAGATAAAGTGATGATTGGATGGATAATTCGAAGCAGGCTGCAGCAGGAGTGGCAGCTCAAGATCACAAGGGAGCTTTAGCAGGGATCAAAGGGCAGATTTTCAAACACTTGTTCGGCAGAGGAGACAGAATTGGCAGCCGTGTATAAGGACGTCACCAACTCATCTTCAGTCCTGCTCTTGAATATTGAGGACGGGCATTATGATCATTCTATGTCTCTGTTTTTTTTTTTTTTTTGAAAATAAATTTGGAATAGAAATTTGTTTGGTAATGTAATTTTTTTTTTTTTCAATTTACACAAAATTTTAGACCAGAAATAAATTTGGAATGAAAATAATAAGTAAAAATTATCTACTTAATAAAAAAAAAAACTCTTTTTATTACTCACCCTCGCCTCCTGCTAATGTACAATTTCTACATTGACGCTTTAAGTAAGGATGTTTTATCTGACAAAAGAGTGGAGCACTACAAATTAAAAAGAGTAGGGCAAAGAGATATTTAAAAAGACCTATCAAATAAATTTCTGTTCTAGGAAGAAATTTTTTGTCTTGTTATCAAATATGTATCTCTACTCAAAAACTTGTTTAGAAAATAGAAATAGAAAATGAAAAATCTATTTCGAACAAGAAATTATTCTCAAAAACAAAAGATTATCATCCACGCCCTTAGACATCAATAATTTGAACACATTTGTATTGAAAGAGCAAAGTTTCAATTCTCGGATTTCATTGTTGCTCCCCAAGGAGCAAATGCACGTTGCTAGGTTAGTATATTAAAAGTGCCAAAATTTATATGCAACGCTCTCTTTATTGTCAAAAATTTCTTTTGAATTACTTAAGTGTCACTTAAAAAAAAAGAAGAGCGTTGATTGTGATGATATTAGCCAAAATTTCTTGTTGATAGCGTTTAAATGATCATTTTTATCCAATTTGATACTTAAATGACTCAGTGAAAATTTTTAGCATTTCTAATATATTAAGTCCGCAAGTTGCCCATTGGAGCTGCACTTCCAGCAAGATTGAAGATGGCGCATCCCATCTTCTTCAAAAAGTTGTACTTGCTCCTGTGGTCGGGAAGAGACCACCTTTGAGTGTCACGTCCTTCGTCCTTTACCGAGCCGAGAAATTTCGGGCAAAAACGAAATTATATTATTAGATTCTGAAAAATATCAAGGAGACGACAATGCGCGCGCGGGGACAGCTACACGAGCGAAGGCGGTTCCGGGAAGAAAAAAAGCCATAACGGCCACTCGTCCTCTGCAACTTTCACTCTCTCCGCCGTAACCGAAATTCGAACACTCCGTCGCTGCCCCTCCACCGCAGACCCTAAAACCCTAGACGACCATGTCTCTGTGCGAGCCCTCGTCGTGGCTCGGTCCATCCCTCTCGAGCACCCTCGTGCCGACCTCACGATGCCCCAAGCGATCCACGAGCGCCGGCCGCGCCGTCGTCAAGTCCACCGCCGCCGCCGACAGAGCCGCCGCCTCCGCCACCGCCGTTTCTCCTCGTTCGCCCAGGCGGCCCATCTCCGCCCTCGAGGCTCGGGTCTCCCTCGTGTTCGCCCTCGCTTCCCAGGCCTCTTCCGTCTCCCAGCGACGTACATGTTCTCCCGCCGAACTCTGTCTTTTCCACATCGTTTCTCGAGCGTGAGTATGTGCGAGCATGTGTGTCGGGCTCAATTTGGGTTGCTGTAACCTGTGGTGCAGTTCTGGTGGATTTGGCGACCGAAACCGCGAAGTACGTGTTCCCGAAGAGGTTCGAGAGCCGCAATTTGGAGGAGGCTTTGATGGCAGGTACTCAATTTTGCCTTGTCCTGGTGGAAATGAGCTTGGGATGCTGTGATTGGGATAGCTCAGAAGTCTAAACTGTGTTTTTCTTTATGCTGCGCTGTCCTGTTTCAGTTCCGGATCTCGAGACGGTGAAGTTCAAAGTTTTGAGCAGGAGAGACCAGTATGAAATAAGAGAAGTGGAGGTATAAACTGCACTCGGCATGCACGTCCTTCCTCCCTGAGAATTTATGTTTCCTTCATTTAGTTGTACTCGCGATAGACGGCACGTTTTGGTTGAGCATGTACGTGTCTATTGGCTACCCGTTCCCGATGAGGATTCTGGTTAAGTTTTTCCTGCTCCTGGACTTTGTTATTAGATCGTTGCTTTCGTGTTTGTGCATTCTTGTCAACACTTTTAGTTGATACTTGTGTCTACCACATTGCATTTGTGAATGTTGACAGCCTTACTACATAGCGGAAACAACAATGCCCGCAAAGACTGGATTTGACTTCAATGGGGCTTCTCAATCCTTCAATGTCTTGGCCGAGTACCTCTTCGGTAAGGTAGTTAAGCAATCCTTTCAGTTACCTTCTCTATCAGGTCGCGAAAATGACCATTCTGTTAATTAATATGCTTATGTGGATCTTTGCTTAAATCAGAACACAGCAAAGGAGCAAATGGAGATGACCACCCCTGTTTATACACGCAAGAGTCCATCTGATGGAGAGCGAATGGAAATGACGACACCTGTAATAACAAAGAAGGTTAGTTGTCCAATATCCTTGTTGACGTCAACTTTGATATTTAGAGAGGCCGTTGGCTAGATGGAGTGTGGTAGAGTTTATGCCCATGCAATCCCTGTTAACTCTTTAAAAGAGAAGGGCATTGGCTGATTGTTCTTGACATTGGGGGGGCACATTGATCTATTGACATCAATAATGGTTTAGCTCTAATTTGGGAATCTCAAACTCTTTTCTCTGCAATATGTTCTAAGTATTAGTCTAGAGGATACTTTACAGCTTCCAGTACCTTATGTTGTACTATGACAATTATAACGGATTCTCCTCCTTTGGTTATTAAGAACTTAACCTGATGTTGTTTTAATTTTCTTTTTAGCAGCGGAGTATTTATGTTGAGATGATTTGGCATTTTCGTTTCAAAACTTGTTTGCTTGTTCATTATTGAATGTAGGTGGAAAATGAAGGGAAGTGGCAGATGTCCTTTGTTATGCCCTCAAAGTATGGTGCGAATATACCATCACCTAGAGATCCATCAGTAAGGGTTAAAGAGGTTCCAGGGAAAATTGTTGCTGTTGTTGCCTTTTCAGGTTCGTTCTCTCCATAAACAGATAAAGCTCAACCTACGCAGCTTTTGATTTCAATGAAATTCCTTTCTCCTTGGAAATAGATTTACATCCCGAATTGCATGAATAGAAGTGGTCATAAGTGAAGTCTGCACGATGTGTAAATCAATATTGACTGTTAAGTGAATATGACATGTGACATATATGCATTAGTCATATGCACATATAAACACCATCTTTTTCTGGGGAGCAATTTTTTCTTTCGGTAGAAGGTGTGCAATTTGATAAGCATGCACCCTTTCCCACAACGTTTTTTGAGTCATCATTTGTGCTACTTTTCTTCTTCTCAGCAATCTGTCTTCAGAATCAACATGGACACTCACTAGTTACGTAGTATGGTGTTTTTGGTAATAAGGAATTCTAAATCATAAGTAGATTGTCTATCTCTCTTTGAAATCAGGTTTTGTTACTGATGAAGAAGTTATACAACGGGAGTTAAAACTGAGAGATGCTCTGAAAAGTGATGGAGAGTTCAGGGTAAAAGAAGGTGCTTCTGTGGAAGTTGCACAGGTAGGTCCAGCATAAATTTTTGGGATGATCTTGTTACCGCAGACTTTTTAGTAACGAAAGGTTCTCAATCTTTTATCTTTTGTTATATGATTGCAGTACAATCCACCTTTTACGCTACCTTTTACACGTCGTAATGAGGTTGCACTGGAGGTGGAAAGGAAGGAACAGTAGCTCTTATCTGGAAATCCTAGAACTTGGAGGAATGGTGTATAAAGAACCTCTTATCCTTTGTAAAGTGGAAACTACCTGTATATAAATAGAGGCAAAGGTGGGTGCTTTGAGCTAAATATATTTTGTAAAGCAGGACGATGTGGAACTGGGCGTTCTGAATGACCTGAAAGACTACTGAATATCATGTCAATGGAAACGCTTTCATAGCTAATTGTATGCTTAAATGTGCAATCATCTGGTTATCTCTAGCTATTAACGTGGGAAGCTTCATGCACCTAATTCAGCCAATTTTAAAACTGTCGGACCAGAGGAGTCAAATTTCTTGCATGATCCTGGTGCATGAGCGCAGCTACTTTAAGCTGTCGGATCACGTGGGCCTCAGTGAGATGCACATGATCCAATGGTTGATATACCCTGCACCAGCCCCGCTATTGATTAAGGCTCATGTTTCTTCACTTTTTCCTTGCTAAAGAAGGCCCAAAAAATGGCTCGTGTGCGCTAGAAGCATGTGACTACTGCTCGAAAAGGAGGGGTTGATAGTGGTGATAGTAAATAATGTCTAAATTTTTCCTTAGATCACTAAATCTTAGGAATATCATTGCCAGTGTCTGCTTAATTTAAGATCATCCTGTTAAGCCATGATCACGTGGCATTTACTAGTGTCTGCATGCATCATATGGAGCTCTGCTGTTGCTCCTCATCCTCTCATTACTGGCTATTTGTCCAAGGTGAAATAACTAATGTATATATAGTAGGCTGTACATAAAGGCTTCCTTAAGTCTTCAGTTCTTGGATCCTTTTGCCAAGTGAAATCCATCTTTGGCTAAACAGTTATTTTGTTTAGCCATTTGGGCTCTGCTCTAAAGGAAGCCATGGCATTGTTTGCCTTCATGATAGCCCTATTACACTTATTTTTTTCTGATCGTCTATCTCGTAAAGCTTTCCACAAGAAAGTGGAAGACGGGTCCCTAAAAGTGGCCCCGTCTGGTACTTTTTTTATTTTTTATTTTCCCCCCGACCTGCTTAGAGGGTTAAGAATGACCATCAAGCATCACTTAGTTATACCTCTGGCTTTTTGGGGCTTTGCATACATGTAAAGAACATCCGCAAGAAGGATTGAGACTATGAAATCCTCCAAGTCTTGGAGTAAAAACAATAGACAAGGAGACAAAATGTACGAGAAGACAAACCTTTGTCAAAGTGTTAAAGCATGGTCATAATTGATGTAATAGTTAACTAAATCAAAAATAGTTAGTCAATTGCTAGTGATTGAGCCTTCAAATAGTTCATGATTGGCCAAATTGAAAGGAAGGGAAAAAAAAAAAAAAAAACCATTAAGTGATTGACAAAACTTTAAAGGAAGAGTTCAGTGCTTTCTTTGTTCATATCTAAACTTTTCCTCCAAGTTGGCAAGTGGGGAGAGGCCCCTCAAGGTTGAAAGTGCTGCTGCAGTTTTCTGTTGCCCTGAGCTAGGTATCCTTTAGTCATGGTGACGATGGCGTTTCTGTATATTAGTTGGTCTTAAATCACCTGGTGCAAACACAGTTTTGATTGATAGCAAACTCATCGACTGATAATTTCTGACTTTCTCCGTGTGGATAGAAGTAAGTCACAGCTAATAAAAAAGACATGAAAATGGAGACTGAACCAACCACAGAAAAGCATGGCTATCTTTTAAGACTAATTGTTAGCATATTCTTGTGTTGTGGTACGATTACAACAAGAGACACTCAACTACATAACAACGTCAACTAACTTTTAAAAATTCATTTTCTTACGTCATTAATTGCAACATTTTGTACTTGGCGTTCTCAGATCATTGAGAGAGAGAGAGAGAGAGAGAGAGAGAGAGAGATACTAGTCTACTTCAGGTATACTTTGTAATATAGGCTTCCATCCTTCGCAATGACCTCTGTCATCAATGTTGACTTTCTGCAAAGTCTGTTCTCTCTCAAGAAGCAGCAATCCCCGGTCACCTACTGAAACTGCTCCTTCCTGGAGCATCTGCTGCAGTTCTCTTCTACTGATTATCAGCTTCACTCTTGAAGGACCAGCTTCCTCGTAATCCTCGATCCGTTGATCTAGAAAAGAAACTTTTGCCTTTTGGACTTTTAGTTCTGTCCTATACTCAAGGACTTTACCTTCTGTTTTCACAATCTTGATTTCCTTTCTCAGAGCTAAGCAGTTGCCCATGCTTGTGCTTGGAAATGCTTCTCCGAAATTTTTAGTTCTTGGGCAGTCTGATGAATGTGGAGCTTTGCATATAAATAATGACTTTGTAGTGCATGTTTGATTACGAAAGGGACTGAAGATCACTTTGGAACCCATTGTGCTGATTGTTTGTCGGTTTGTGAATGGGACTTATCTGTCATGGCATTTGATGGTTGACTTCCATCATTGAGGTAATTATCCACTTTTAGAATTCCATTTGATGAATAAAAAGGACAGACCACTATAAGTTGCAAGTCCACAGCAATATAAGTGCATTAGTTTAGCTTTGGACTGCATCTTGGTGGTTTTTTAAGGATGATTATCCATTTGTTAATGGCTTAGAACACATAAGCTCAATCTTTTCTTGTTGTATTCATCTGTCCACAACCAGTAGATGAGTGAGTCGAGAAAATTATTGGTGCAGTTTTGTTTTCAGTGTTGCTTAGATTTTGGCAGTTCCTTCATTCAGTCTGTTCCCATATAGGGAACCTTTGTAAGGCCAGGATCAATCTTCGCTAGTGCCCCTGAAACAATATGCAGACCAGTTCGATTTGATCATTGACCATAGTCAGACACACTATGGCCACTCAAGCTCCAACTTTAGAAACGGAGTCAACCACCAATTGGTTGGTTGACTAATTATGTCGCGCAGTGTTGACCTCTTTGCTTCATCAATTTCCACCAAGATATTTGTGACAGAGAGAATTGTTTCGGGTTAGGTAGGTAGGGCATGAAATTGCGTTGCAGCTATCGTCTTGGTGTTCAGCTGCCTAATAAAGTGCTGTGTACGGGGAGCACTTCCATTGCTTATCCTGGAGCGGGATTTAATTTACAGAGTTGTTGCTTTGGATGTTCCGTGATGTGGGGATTACGAAAGGATGATGTAGGCCCACTTTGGAAGCAAGAGCATCGAATCACTTCATGAAGTGGGGTGTTCACCAGGAAAATATCTGTAGCGTGGTGCTTGGTGGTTTTCGTCAACAGCACCCAATAACACACACTTGAATGCTAGTTTCTCCATTAGTGGAACACCCTGTTTTGCATTCTAGTGAGAGAAAGCAACAAGAGTTTCACAGAGAGAGAGAGAGAGAGGCTGCCCATGGACCAGTCATATTGACGAAATATCTCTGTCCGCCGAATGATTTGCTGGTTGATATTGCTACCCATTTAGGTGGATTTTGAAGAGAGAACATCTTCTGAGACTGGGTGAGTTTTCCTTTTCACATTATGCAAACGTCTCTGTCTTTCTGCACTTTCAGTCTTCAGTTTCATAGGCTGATTGTGCGCGCTCGTGCGTGAAGCGTGAGCAAGTTGTGTTCTCTTTAGCCATTTCAGATTGTAGAATGACAGCGGAAGATCATTCTTTGAAAATTGCTGGAAGCAGAGTATTAATAAACAAAAGCGGTGAGTCTTAAACGAGTATTGTTCATTTCCGATAATTCAAAACTCTTACTCAACGACCATTAGACAGATGACCTGGTGACGATAGATCCCGACCGAGGAGTTACGTGGAAAACATGGGAAAAAGAACTATTAGTAGGTAAAAGTACAAAAAAAGTCTTGAATCTATTACAATCTTTGCGAGGGATTGGCTTCGCCGCATTGCGCTCCTGCCCGGTGGATCTCGCTCCCCGTCCAGTGATTTGCATTGGCGCCCTCTAGCCTCCGATCTTAAGTGTCCCCTTGATCTCGCGCCTTTCCTCGTTTTTTTTTTTTCCTTTCGTCTCCTCATTCGAGGTTCGTCGCGCGAGGAATTCGAAGAATTTCGGTTGTATTTGCAATTCGTGAATGAGCAAAGTGAAGCTTAAAGGAGAGAGCTTTATCACTGGGTGGGTAGCTTTTCTCTAACATAAGTTGGGTTCACAGCCTAGAGCTTTACCCCTTCATTGTTGAACACGAGGGGTCGCGTAAATTCGAAGCCTTCACGTGGGTCACCTGAATGACCCTCTATTGTATGTTCGTGTGTCGAGCTTTTTTGACCCCGGCCTGTATTCGCTACTGAGGGTATTAGCGCATGTGCATCGTGAAGGGAGACTTTCTTGCGATTCTTCAGCCACTCGTCATTTATTTAAGTTGAGTTAAAACATATAATGAGGTGGGTATAATCGGTTTTGGATGGCAGCTAGAAGTAAGCATCTCGCAGAAAGAAGTCGACGGAGCTCTTGATTTTCACTCTATAATAATTCCCTTTCAACTATTTTTCTAGAGGAAAGCCTGCCTTTCTTATGTTAGTGTCTGAAATCCGTAAATCGGAGTATGGACAGGAGAGAGATATTTGTAACTTTGACCAAAGTGCCGGGGTCTGAGCTGCAGTTTTATCTTTACAGATAATAGGAGAAGCTTAAGAGAATATAACTAATGGTTTTTGTTAATATCATTATAGGTCGTTTCAATTGTGTATTTATGTGTAGTCATATTGCGTATAGTATAACTAGATAAGGCATGCATAATTGATCCCTGATAGTTCTGTTTCAAACCACCCCCTTTCTAATCTTCTAGTTTCACATTTTCCTTGTTAATACTCTTTCACAAGCTTCAGCTATGATTGAGTTTAGATATCAATGTCTTTAATCGGTCATTCAATGGAGATTATACTATATTTACTTAATCTACAGTGTTAATCTGAATACTGCAGCTTTTTTAATAACTTTTTTTTTCAATTTTTTAAAATTAATTAATTAATTATTTTGTGAAATTTGCAACTTGCCCATTTTTAATGAGTTTATCAATTTTTAAATTATCCCTTCTTCCTCTTTGGAGGTTCTATGACTCTTCATCTTCAATCGAGTGGACCGGTTCCCGGCGAGCCTTGTTGAGCGAGGGTTGTGAAGTTCTAGGTCAAGAACCGTGCGGTGACGATAGATCCCGATCGAGGAGTTACGTGGAAAACTTGCCCAAGTATGGGAAAAAGAACTGTTGGTAGGGAAAACTACCCTTAAATTTATTGTATTGCTTGGCCTCGCTAATTTGGGTGAAGCCGCCTTGCCCACAGCAATTTTTTAATAATTTTTTTTCAAAGTTTTTAAATTAATTTTTTTCTTTTCTTTTTCTTTTATCCCTTCTTCCTCTTTGGACTGTCCTCCCGGTGGTCGGTGAGGCAAGGGTAGTGGCTGGCGGTGACTAGTGAGGGCTTTGAGGGCCACCTGCGATCCTTGCCTAGTGGTCGGCGGCGACTAGCGAGGGCTTTGAGGGAAGTGGGAGACCACCATGAGGAAAACGAGGAGGAAGAAGGGAGAAAAGAAAAGAAAAAAATTATTAAAAACTACCATGTTAGCATCCGGTCACCGGTCAACATCCACGTCAGCGCCGATTGATCAAAATTAGTTAGATTAACTGAATTTGTTCAAATATAAAAATGTTTATAACTAAATTTATTCAATTGAAAAGTTTAAAATTAAATTGATTGCATTTATGACTTTTTTAATACTTTTCCTGTTAGTATTTGGTTGTGTAGACAACAAGTTGACATTTTATAATACGAGCTCACTCAATCGCAATGTAAAGAGAACTTATCTTGACTCGAATGAAGAATAAACACAATCAAGGTTTCATTTATGACACTCATGCACTCATATATTTTCGAAGTTGAAACAATAGAACTTGACAGTTGATAGTGTTTTTATAAATAAAATAAGATGTTAGATGCTGGTGTTCCGGTGCCATCTGTATTGTAAGTCACCAACTGGTCTTCCCAATGCCAAGAGCAATTCTACTTTATGGATGGAAGTCACCAACGAATGCAATAGCTAGCCTTACATGGCAAATCCCAATGTAAAAACAATTCTACTTTATGGATGAGCAGATATTCCTTTCTCAAGGTCCTATCGAGAAGTTTGCTTCTGTCAACAAAACGCAGAACACCACTGCTTATTTTCTGCAGCACGCTGCCACTCCACTTGACGCTTTATGGCTTCTAGATTTAGGATCACAGATAAGGAGCCCATCGTCTAAAATTGGTTCGCGTGCAATGAGTTTGTCTGATAGACACCGGAGTCGATGATCTAGATGCATTAGTGGTGCAACATCCCCATCGTTAGATCAGTTAGAAATAGATGCGTGAGTTTTGTTAAATAAGTATTTCCCAGTATGAAAGTATTGGGCTTATATTACATGCTCATAATAAATGATATCAGAGTCGATGATTGATTGATGGCCCACTTTCAATGTGTATTGGTATTTGATAAATATCTCAAGCAACGTTGGCTCATTGGTAGACTTCATGGTTAGGTCCAAAAAAAGAAACCAAAGATAAAGTTAGGTGTTAGAAATTCAAGTTGAGATAAGTTGATTTAGAATGATACTTGAATTCTAAGGGGAAGATTGTTAAGATACACGTGTGAGTTATATTAGAGAAGTCCCGCATCGGAGAATTAGTGTGGTGTTGAGTAATTAATATATCATAATTGACCCATAACCCATTAATTTAAATTTTTGAATGAAGGTGGGTTTAACATTCGAGATTTTAAATTGAGATGAATAGGTCATACATTATTAAGGGTGCCTCGCCTTGCTATTTACAGTGTAGTAACTCAGCTCCAATAGCCTATTGCAGGCCCTCACTGGAAGACCCCGTGTCGATTCCTACTGATGTACGGCAGAATTAGCAATGAACCAGCTCGAACTTGCGTGTGATGTGTCATTAGTACTTTGTCGATGGGGATTATTATGTCTTGTGAGTCGCAACTAGAACAGCTTCTCTTCAGAATGGCTTTTGAGAAGACTTAAACACCCTGTTTGCGTGCAATAATAGTCTGCGCCTATTGCGGAATAATTTAATTGTCATGACTAATGTTAAATGTATTCTCACTACAGTTCCAAACAATGCAATTCTAACTTCAAGGGGTAATTTTTGATATTGTAATACTATTCCTTTTCTTATTCCATTTGCTACTCGTAAAATCAAACTCTATGCCAGGTATCACAGTACTCAAACTAAATAAAATGATAAAAATTTGCAGTTTTATTTCATTACAACGTGAGAATTGGGTTGTTCACTACTTTTGTTGTTCTACGAGGTTGTACCATTTGGGGCTTGTTGGCTTTGTTGTTTGTAAGGAAGGACTTGGCTCTTTGAGAACTTCTTGTCGATATTGCCAATCACTTCAGAATTCGAGGTCGAGTCTTTTTACGATTTTGTACTTATCTATAAGTCCTCTAGATTTAATTAAATATTTTAGATGATGCTATTTTCTCCTAAAAAATTGATTAGGATTTTGATATTAGCCCCTTTAATTTAGTAGGTATCGTTTACCTTTTGATCCAGTAGTAGATTATGATTTCTTTAATCTTAGTTTGTTATGTTCTTATTCGTGAGATTGCTTATTCATTGAACTTGACAAAATTTAGAGTATTCTCTGTTGCATTTTTGTAAGCATGCGCCATTATACATGTCGTAAGTTGCAACTCTTGTCTATCTGTTCTTCACTGCATAGCTTATCTAGCAATTTTCATACTAAATGGGGTCTTTTTTTCCATGTTAAGTCTTGATATGCTGTTCCCTCTAGATTTCATTTCACCCTCGTTTGTTTTGAGTCCTTCGATGGTTGTCATTGCTACTTGGTTCAGTTCCATCCGTACCTCGTTCCTTGGGCTTGAGACCAATCTAAAATCCAATGGTTTTAGTTGGGTTATTCATATGGCAGATCTTTCGGGACTTGATTGCTTTCGAAATCGAGACGATTGGATCCGCATTTCAGCCCACTCCCAGCAATAAAAATATTTAGGTCCATTCCATTTTTGGAATTGACAAAAAGACCAAGAGAGAACAGAGACTGGAAGCTAGATAAGCAAGGTGAGAAATAACTAAGGGAAGGCATCGTATTATTCTAATGAATGGCGCTGGAGGGGGGCTCAAACTTTTTCGAATTATGTTTAGGCCCCAATTTTTCGGATATTTTACATGCTCATCCCTGAATCTTGACCCCACCAAAATTATCCAATTTCTTTACATTCCAAAGTTTAAGGAAGTATTATTATTAGGAATTATTAATTAAAAATCAAAGAGTCGTATTTTACAACAGTCAATGGAAGGCTTTTTGGTTCCACACCGTTTACCGCTCTTCTGGCTTTATACGAATGTCTGCGACTGCGACCCCTGCTTATAGCTTTGTATTCAAATTGTTTTGCACAATCTTTTATTCTAATAGTTTCTTGACCCCTCACCAGAGCCACTCACAAATCTCCTCCGACTAATCTAATTCAACCCATTGACCCTCTTAATAAATTCTCAACATAAAAACTGGGGCACCAAAACACAAAATGGTCCCAACCCGTCTCTTTCGATTTTTCGTTTTCTTCTTCCTTTTCCTTTCTTGTCTAGGAATAAGGCATAACACGCGTGACTGCCTGTAGCCTCTCTTCACGG
The DNA here is from genome assembly GCA_014182515.1 of Eucalyptus microcorys. Classification (NCBI taxonomy): domain Eukaryota; kingdom Viridiplantae; phylum Streptophyta; class Magnoliopsida; order Myrtales; family Myrtaceae; genus Eucalyptus; species Eucalyptus microcorys. The sequence continues at coordinate 30,750,521 of CM024562.1, read as the reverse complement.
GTCGAGTAATTATCAGAAATCGCGTGATCTGTGATTTAATATCGGAAAGGCGAATTACCAAACACGAAATTGCAGGTATGACATCTCACTAATTGAAAAGATAAAAAGGCAAAAAAACAGATTTATACACACAAGACTTTCTCGCTCTTTGTATACACATTCAAAACGACGCCGCCGCCTCCTCAGTTTCCCCTCTCCCCCAAAAGCCTAAAAGGCATTTGCAATTGGCGACGCGCCACGTCATCCCAACGAACGCACCCTCCTCCTCTGTTCCCATCCCCAACGACTTTGGGCCCCACGCGGTCAGCTACTCGCGGCTACCTATGATTTTCTCCGGGCCGGGCCCACCCCCGCGCCAACCGACGTGTCAACCGCGCCCTGGCCAATCCCCTCACGCCACGTTGTTGGCCCACGAGTCCGGCCTCCTACCGGACCTGAACCGCTTCACCCCGCCCAGGCCCGACGGCGGCTCGCCGCCCTCCCCCGCCGGCGGATCCGGAGGCGGCCCGCCCGCGCCGCTCGCCGGCGGGTGCTTCCTCGCGTCCCGGGAGCCGGGCGACGCCGCCCGCGGCGCGTCGGCCAGGACCGCCGGCCGATTCCTGCAGCCGGTTCCCAGTATCGCGAGGAGGCTCGCGAACAGCCCGGTTCTGCTCCTTTTAGCCGGCTCGTCGCGCCTCTTCCGCCGGTTCGCTTCCCTCTTCGATCTCACCCTCCCCATGCACGAGACCTTCGGCGAGGACGGCTCGACCGCCGGCGGATCGGCCTTGCCCGACGATCCCGACCGCTTCGGGAAGAACCCCGCGCCGCCTCCCGCCTTGCAGGGGCGCCGGTTCTTGGCGTCGACGAAGCACGAGCTCTGCGGCTTCGGGAGGCCGAGGATCGACGCCTTGGACTTGAAGTTAGTCGTCGACCGCCGCGAGTTGGAGTTCGTCGGGGAGCTGAGGATCGGATTCGCGGCGGCGGCGGCGGCGGCGGGACTGGAGTTGCCCTTGGTGGAGTCCCGGCGCTCGTAGAAGGCGTTGCGGTCGAACCAGTCGAACTCGGCGTCCTTGGAGAGCAAGACGGAATCGGGAGGGAGATCGGGAGGATCCTCCTCCTCCCGCCGCGCGCCGCCGTCGCCGACGGTCTCGCATGAGATCTTACCGTCGCGGGCGCCGCCGGCGCAGGCGGAGACGAGGGCTTCCAGATCCACCTGCGGCATCGCGAGGAAGAGAGAGAGAGAGAGAGAGAGAGAGAGAAGAGAGTATTTGGGACGAAAAGCGTGAGGAAGCGTCCGAGCTTATATCCGCCTGCGGGAGGGAGAAAATTCGACTGAGTTGACTCGTGCTTCGCGGGTCGGATGGGGCGTAATGGGTCCCGAGTCGGGGCCGGTTTAATTTGCCGAGTCCAATCGGTCGACGAGTCACGCCTCGTCTCGTCCTCGTTGTTGTTCTTCCTTTCTTTCTTTTTCCTTTTTTTTTTTAATTCAAAGGTTGGGGCCAGAAGGCAACCAATCAAAACGCTCGGTCAATCGGTCTTAAAACACCGTGGTCAACACTCCACGACTCCCTTCCGTACGAGGGTTAAAGCGTAAGGTTCGTGTGGTCTTCTCTTCCGCGTTTCTTCTTCTTTTTATCTTCATGTAGTCTCGGAATGCATTTGGAACACGGTCCCATAGGGGTTGGGATCGATGCCCTAGCTTTCTACGGCGCGGGCCCCAAAATCAGCGCCGTACCACACGCGTCGAACTCGATCTCACTAGCTCTCGAGCTCAGAAAGGACCTTAAGGCATTGCAGGTGCGCGAGTCTCGCCCCCTGCTTCAATTGTGCATATTTAGGCATTACCAAGTTCTCGGAATATCGATTAGTTTCAAGGAATGTGTTTAGGCATGACCTTAAATTGGTGCTTCCATCAAAGGAAAAATCCCCCAAGAAGGGTTGGTCGATGCACGGTAAGTAGAGCTAAAAGGACTTTCGCGAGTGCGGTGATTAGTGCGAAGTTGGTAACTGACTTTTTTTTTCATTTTCGTTTTTATCAGCTTTTTTTTCTTTTTTGGTAGGTTGTACCTTTTTACTATTTAAAGTTAATCTGCATTAGAATATTTATAGTATATGTGTAAATGAGGGCTAAGTGGGAATTAAAAGCAAAATGGGTGGTCATGTATGGAAGCTGACGAAAGTAGAAAGTTAATAAAGTGTAGCGCTGATTTCACTTCCTATACATCTAATAAAAATTACCCTCAATTATTTAATTACAATTTAAAATGGTGATCCAAATTTATTTATTTTCCTTTTTAAAGTTTGTTTTATATTTATATAAGATCTACTTGCCAAAATTAAGATTTCATATGTCTAGTTTCTGTCTATTGTAGGTTTGTAATGTATATTAAAGGCACTATGTTTTATTTATTATTAGATATTACTTTCATAAAAATTAGTTTCATTAAAAAGAGATATTTACAAGAAACCCACATCTTTTGTACATTGTTGAGAAAATTTATAGATATTTTCAAATAGAGTCTAGAATTTTTTATTTTTTTTTGTATATCACAATCAAACTCATTCTTATCAATTTTCTTCTTTTATACACACACACACACACATTCATACAATGCAATGATCTAATGGAGCCAAAAAAAAAACCTTTGAAGATTTTCCATAATAAAATCACAATTCCATTCTCCAGTGTGAAATTTTAGAAGATGAAATTAAATTAAATTAAAACATTGTATTAAATAAGTTTTTCTTTTAATTGCTAGTGAAATATGATTATTTTTTATTGACAAAAATTAATATTTTCCATGAACTGTTTAAGTGAAAATATTAAGATATCTCATTGCACATAATATTTTTAGTGTATTCGAGATACTCCTCTAACATCTTACATGCTTTGTTAAGTATCTTGCCAATATAATAAATAAAAATAATAAATTCTTTAATATGAAAAGAAAGTTCACCAACAAAGTGAGCTTTTAAAATAAGAGGGAAAAAATAAATAAGGGCCCGTTTGTTTTCATTTCTTTTTTTTTGTTTTTAAACGCTTTTTCTGTTTTTTTGTTCGCAGGAACAAAAAAAGGAACAAAACGCGTTTGGTTGCGTTTGTTCCTTTTTTGTTCTTTTGTTCCCAGGAACAAAAATGAAAGAAATAAGAAACAAAAATTTCTGTTTCTTATTTCGAAACAACTTTGAAGAACAAAAAGAGAAACAAAAATCGTTTCTCTCACTCGGCCCTTGCCCTCTCCTCCTCCGAGCGTCTCCTCCCGCGATCGTCTTCTCGGCGCCTCCCACCCTCCGGCGCCGACAGCCGCCTCTGTCTCGTGACCATCCGGCTTCTCCACTTTGTCGTCCTCTCCCGCGCCGACAAGCGTGCCGTTGCGAGCGTCTCCACCGGCGAGTCGTGGGCGGCGCGGCGAGGCCGACCTCTCGCCGGGCCGGGCGAGCTCGATCTCACCAGATTCGGCGAGGCCGAGCTCGCCCGGCCGGCTAGGGGAGCGGCGAGGACGGCCGATCGAGTCGTGGGCGGCGCGGGGTCGACGATCGAGCGGATCTCGAAGTCGTGGGTCACGGCGCGGTGAGATCCGATGCGGCGGTGGCGAACGGAGGCTCGAGACCCGCATCGATCGGGCGTGAGGCGGAGGGGTGGTCTTTGGGGCTCGGCGTATTTGGGTTGTCGGCGGAGGCTTCGGGTGGAGGTGCGGGTGTCGCGAGGGGAGAACACGGAGCGGTAGGCGACGGATCCGGGGACGCAGAGGTCGGCGACGCCGTCGGGCGCAGTCCGGCGTCGCGGCGTGTAGGGGGTGCGGTGGTGCTCCGATGAACGGCCGATACGGTGGCGGCCGGGAGGCGTCGAGCGCGGTCGCCGATGCGGTGGAGGGAGACGACGGTGTGGCTCTAGGTCACCGTTCTTGCGAGGAGACGCCGGGGAGGAAGAGCCGGGGAGGAAGAGCCAGCCAAAAGAAGAAAAAAAGAAAAAAAGGAAAAAGAAAAAAGGAAAAAGGAAAAATAAATAAAAAATAAAATAGAAAAAATAAAATAAAAATATTAAAAAATTAAAAGAAATAAAAAAATTATACAAATTTACCAAACGTGTTTCTATTCTTTTTATTTTCTGGAACAGATTTACTAAACGTTTTTTTTTGTTCAAAAATTGTTCCTTAAAAGTAAATACTTTTTTTCTATTTTGTTCCCAAGAACAATTTTTAAAAGAAATTTTACCAAACGCACCCTAAGTTATCATAATATCAATAATAAAGAAGAAACATGAGTCTACAAAGTATGTTGTCTTGACTATTTTATCATGTCAAACAAAGGGGTAGATAATTTGTTTTTGTGAGATGAGTATATTGAAAATTCTAAAACTGGTCATGAAAGTATAATTGAATCCTAAAACTTGTTATGAGAAGTGCAATCAAGTTTCAAAACTTATCAAATTGATTCAATAAAATCCTTTTGTTAATTGTATTTTTTGAGAGTTTGAGGAGTTGATTGCTCCTTTTTTTTTTTCTTGGCCTAGTGAAAAGGAAGGGTCATATATATATATAAGCCAAAGCAGAAGTAAACAAAGGGACAAGCAGAAGTAGCCAAAGGGGTTCGGGCCTTCTCTTTGAACGGATAAATTCAATAGACGACTTGACTCTTTCTTTGTCTACTTTTGCATATACAAGTTGTCATAAAATCAATGATAAAGAAGAGACATGACTCTACAAAGTATGTTGTCTTGACCGTTTTATCATTTCAAACAAAGGGGTGGATAATTCTTCTCTCTCTCTCTTTTTTTTTTTTTTTCTTTTTATGAGTATATTGAAAATTTTAAAACTTGTCATGAAAGTGTAATTGAGTCATAAAATTTGTTAAATTGATCAAATTAAATTTTTTATTTGATTGTATATTTTGAAAGTTTGATCACTGATTGTTCTCTCTTCTTTTCTTTTGCCTAGCGAAAAGAAAGTTGGAGGATTGAAAGTTTGAGGACTTCTGCTACTTATATATGCCAAAGCAGAAGTAGTCAAAAGGATCAGCTGAAGTAGACAAAGGAATTCAAGCCTTCTCTTTGAACGGATTCCAAATGGGTAAATAGAAGACTCAAGTCTTCCCATGTTTTGCCCCTATCATAATCAAAGGAATGCTTCATAGCATGTCTTTGTCGTTCCCATCGCTGTTCGAGATTTAGACACTGGCCTACGGTCCACGGCTCTGTGCGGGTTTTACAAGTCGTGAGATTTGGTAATGGTGGTTGACTGGAGAGACTCTTGTGCTCCTTCGATCATCATCACTTTCTACATATTATCAACCAGTGGAATTGTCTTCTCAATCCTTGGGGGCATCGTGAGCTAGTCATTGGGCACTCGTTAATTACGACGAAACTAATAAGAGAACCGCGCGCCCACCGTAATGTTGTGGTGAAAATTTTACACGCGCGGTCTTATTCGTCCTGATTCGGAGGTTTTCGACTACTGATTCTCCCGGAAACTGTCGAGTCAAGGGTAATAAGGCATCTTGTGGAAAAATATATTTAAACCGACTGTGTATGTCATAATTGCTCCTTTTAAGGTCCAAGGAACAGTTTGTTCAATGTAGTAAATATGACTTTGGGGAACAAAAGAGAGAAGCATTTTCCTCTTTGTTCATAAGTTTGGAGAAACAGATCTCCATTCTTTGTAGACCGACGATGTGATGATATGTTCATATTCACGATCTCTAAAAAGTTAAAAGTTATTGAATGGAACCTATGTTATAGGTTAACAAGTTATGCAAAAGATGTGAGTAAGTTATGAGTGAAATTTTGTATCTACCATTCAAAAAATCATATTAAATCCTAAACTTTTTGATCGATTGGGTCTGGTTATAATATAGTTTTCTTTTCCTTATTGAATGAATGAAGCGACATGTGACAACCACGAAATGATTTCTCCATCGGAACAAATTCCAACATTGGAAATAAGTGAATGCTTTCAAGAAATCAACCAAGAATTAAACTCCTGGATGTAATGGTTAGGTGAAGGGGAGGGATCAAGAAGAGGCAAATTAGGTACAACCACAGGATAGGACGGGACAGCATTGGAGGAAGAAAAGTCCATGATGCCTTGATCAAATTTCGTCGCTTTTCGATTGTTTCTCTATCGGCGCTTTGATTCCTCTTTTGGCCTTTTTTTTTTTTTGGGCCTTCACCGAGCATTTGATTTGAGTACCATGTAATTAATGCTTGCTCCTTTTCACTGCAGTAATTGCACTTTGTTTTTTTTTTAAATTTTCCCTTGGTGCAAAGGAAATTTTTTTACTACGTGAATAATAACCATTTGGACTAAATTTTAATTTTTGAATAAAAATAGGCATAACGACACAAAATTTCTATTTTTGGAATAAAAATTCGTTCAACAACAATATAAAATTTCTTCCTCCCAAATGGCGACAAACCAAGGAGGCCAGCCAGCGAAGTGGCAGGCGTCGGTGGACAAGGGCCAACGGCGACACTTGATGATTGGCGGTGATATCGAACAATAGGTGGCTACAACAGGCGATGATAGGTGGACGGCCAGTTAGTAGCGAAGATGAACAATGAGAAATTTTTTTATTTCTCATTTCTATTTCAAATCTATTTCTATAATAAAAATTCGTTTTAAAAATAGAAAAATGAAATTATTTTATTGAAGGGATTTCTATTCCAGAAACAAGTTTGGAACAGAAAAATAGTTATGGAACAAAAATAGAATGGTTATCATGTGCATTCTTAATAGAAAACTTCAATTTACAATGAGTTTATACAAGGTTGTCAATACGGAGTTGTACTTAGGGTGCGCACGGGGCTAGGATGTAGGGACGAGATCACATCCCTCGCCCTTGCCAATGCCTTATGCCCTAGGCATAGAGCTTCGAGGGGCTGCCACCAGGTGTGCCCTTCCTTCCGTCGCTGGACAAAGAAACGAAACGGAAATGGAGAAAAAAATGCCTTTTGACTTCTCGACCATGTCGTAGGCATGTCGTAGGAGAACGGTCATAGTTCAGGGAGCACAATTAAGAAAATTCCAAATTTTGTATCTAAGAGATGGCCTCAAGGTTTGGCTTTCTTGCAGCATTGGTTATTGTCCGAATCTTCCATACAAGAAAATGTTCTTATATAAGACCACGAGACGTTCGTAGAAGAAAATGTTCTTATATAAGACCACGAGAGGACGTCTAGTATTATTCTATTTTTCGATCGACAATGAAGTAGATGTGCTTTGAATAGCAATACTTTTTTTTGGCCAAATTTTTATACACATTATATTCCTTGTCCAAAAGAAAAATACTATGAACATGGAAGAAAAAGGGGGTATATTTCACACGCTCTCTGATCTTGCCCAAACCTAGTTCTGATTATTTTCTGATCGTTATCCAAAACATCCCAAGTTGTGACATGGAATTTCAAACTCGCGGCCTAAGTAATCGTGCGCAAATTGCATGTCTATACCCAATATTATATTGTGATAAATAAATTATCTTAAAATTTAAAATAATCCGCCTTGATTTTGCAGCCACATTCAAAACCTCTGTTGTTTGTATATATATAAAATCTCAAGTTAGAAAAATCATAAACACAAAAACCGAGTTGGTAAAAATTCAAGATTAAACAGTAGTAAAAAGAAATCTATCGTCCGAAGATCCTTATATGAGAAACTAGACATGAATGCTGGCAATTGCCCAAAAAAAAAAAAAGAAAAGATGTTAGGCAATAATTGATTTTATTTTCTATGGTTCATATGAAATCACATAGATAGCTTCGGTCCTCTAAAAACCTTAATAAAAAAAAAAAAAGCCAAGAGAATCGTGAAGGGTTTCTAATGGGTTCCCAAATCTGTCTTACGACTTACAAATTAAACTCTTTTGACCCCTCTTAAAGTCAGTATGACCGGGGAAAATACGATTAAAGCCAATCTACTTTCATCCCTATTTTCGATATAAATACTATAAACAACCACTTTGCCCCTTTAATGGCTGCAGAGGATAAATTTGTAAAGCTGAAAAGTATAGCTCAAGGTAGGAACAATTGACAATTACATTACTCAATTGCCACGTTAATATGTATTCCCCCTATTTAGAATTGCTGATGATACCATTTTAAGCTCTTTGCATTTTGCATCTAGTGCATTCGCCCTTGAATTTCGTTGCATCCATTAGAACCTCCTATTTTGACAATTAGGTGGTATTCGAATGAGTTTTCACACACCTCAATTGGTTCGCTTCTTTGAACAATCTTAAGGGTACACTTCCCAATTGGTATTATCTATTGAAGCTATTTCGATTTTTTCCATCAAGTAACGCATGTGCAGCAAACGAGAGGATTCTAGTGTTTGCTAATGCAAAAGAATTTAGGGTCCGTTCGTTTTGTGGAAAATGGACCATTTTCGGAAAATATTTTCCCAGAAGTCATTTTCCAGGAAAATGACAATATTTTCTGGTGTTCGGTTAAAATCTGAAAATGTTTCGGAAAATATTTTCCAGTGTTCAGTAAGGAAAATATTTTCTGCTCCCCAGATTGGCAAGTGCAAGCATCAAGCTTGAGGCTCGCCAGATCGACAAGCACAAGTTTGAGATCAACGAGCTTGAGGTTCACCTGATTCGACGACTAGCCAAGAAAGAAGAAAATGGGAAACAAAAAAAAGAAAAAGAAAAGAAAAAGGAAATTCAAAATAATTCGAATTAAAAAAGAAAAAGAAAATTAAAAAATAATTTGAATAAAAAAAGAAAAGAAAAAGAAGAAATGGGAGGATGAAGTAAGGATTTGTAGAGGTGTAGGTAAGAGAAATCAAGTGAGGAAAATGTTTTCCACTTTTCAAAAGTGGAAAACATTTTCCCTACTTTAGAAGACTTTTTTCCTTTGATGGAAAACATTTTCTCCAAAGAATTCATTTTCCGTGAAACGAACGTCGAAAAATCAGAAAAACGTTTTCCCGGAAATTATTTTCCGTGAAACGAACGGAGTCTTAGTACGCATAGAGATGAGGTAAAAGTACTTATAAATAGTGGGATGGAGAATTTTAACCAAAAGTAATGATAGAAGGAAGCACAATGGAGTGGAATGAATGAGAAGATTGTTTGAATGGACATGAATTATATTATATGAGGATCCCTCTCCCTCTTTCATGAAGATTACAAACCAAAAAGGAAGATTAAGACTACATTTTGGGGTTTGCCAAGACTAATTTTGACTCAAAATGTCACAATTTTCACCTGAGCGACTTCGAAAGCTGCTTGGCAAATCATTGACAAACACACATAATCTTTTGACAATAGTTCTACTTTTGATTATCTTAAACCCGACATTCAAATACTTTAAATCTCTACACATGAAAAGAAATTACGCTATAACATTAACAAATTTTAAAAATTTCAAGGCTCGGTTATCCACAGCTAACTTTAAGCAAAAGGTACTACTTTTTACCTTCCCACCAACATTTAAAACATGATTCCAATTTCAAAATATCAAGAAGAAAAAAACGTGTGAGTCTAATAGTCGTAAGAGTTTCGAGGTAATGCGCCACTGACGGATGCCTCTACGGAAGTATTGTCTTTTGTTTGGTATTTATGGATTTTGAGGAAGGAAAAGTCAAATTTGTAAACAATTTGTCGCGGAGCGAAGGGCCAAAAAGCTAATTTCCAAAAGCTGTGGGGGCATGCGAAAATAAACGCCACGGGTGCTTCCGACAAAACAAGCACTTTTCATCGTGCTCATGTGTACTGCTCCTGTTTTAACATTTTCATTTAATCCTCCGCCCGCATTCGAATTTTCGACCGTTGGGGCCCGTTTTCGGACAGGCCAACGGTTACCATCCCAACCCAAAAAAAAAAAAAAAGACACCTTGAACAAAACCCGCTCACGAACTCGAAGCCAGAGAAGATTGCAGAGAGGAGCAATGGGCTGCGTCTCTTCCAAGCACGTCCGGAAAGAACGGGAACGCGAGGATCGCCAGCATCGTCCTCGCCACGGTCACGGTCACGGGCAGGCCGTCTCCGATGATGGCGGCCGCTATGCGACCCGCACTGCCCCCGTGCCCGACCACGTCGTCTCCCTCACCTCCAGCACTTATGGGGTCCTCAGGCTGGACAGCGAGGAGCGAGGGTTGCCGTCGCCGCTGCAGCGAGGAGAAGTCGCCGCACAGAGCAAGAGATTGAAGGGCGGGTCGCCGGCTCGCGGCGGTGGGGAGGAACCCCCTGAAGTCATCAATGCGTGGGAGCTCATGGAAGGCCTCGAGGAGGACGGTGCAACGGCGCCGGCGGACCGGGACAGGAAGACTCCGAGCCCGAGGCCGCGGGGATTGCTCCGGGGCCTCGCGGGCATCGACGTGAAGACCCCACTGAGGTTCATGAACCAGATTGGCTCTCCGAGGAAGGCGAACACCTATGGAGGCAAGGAAAACAGGGGGAGCGCAGGAAATGGGTCGAACCGGGTCGCGGGGAGATCCGACGTCACCCCGAAAGAGGCCTTGAGATCGCACAAGTCGTTGGAGAGTTCGTGCAGGGCAGCGAAGAATCTGAGAGTTTCGACCGTTGGGATTCCGTTTGGAGGGAAGAGGAACAGCTTCGGAAGCGATCACGGGGTCACGTCCCGGCGGAGTTTGGGCCCTCTGTTCGATCCGGCGCTGCTTGATTCGTACGAGAAAGAGCTGTCTCAAGGCGAAGAGCATATCAAGAAGATGATTTCGCCATCGGCCAAGATCAGAAAAAAGAGAAATTTCAAGGACCCCGAGTCCATCCTCCGCGCGTTCCAGCAAAAATGCCCGCCCGGTGGAGACAATGCGGTGGTCATATACACCACCACGCTGAGAGGAATCAGGAAGACGTTTGAGGACTGCAACGCTGTGAGGTCGGCAATGGAATCACACTGCGTGCAGATGCTGGAGAGGGACGTGTCCATGGACTCGGGGTATAAGGAGGAGCTGAGGAAGCTGGTGGGGTCGAAGGAGGTGAAGGTGCCGGTGGTGTTTGTGAAGGGGAGGCTGATTGGAGGAGCTGATGAGGTGGTGAAGCTGGAGGAGGAAGGGAAACTGGGGTTCTGCTCGATGGCATTCCAAGGACTTCGATGGGTTGCTGTGAAGGGTGTGGGGGAGTGAGGTTTGTGATGTGCATGGAATGCAGTGGGAGTTGCAAGGTCTTTGATGAGGAAGAGAAGAAGGCTGTCAGGTGTGGGGAGTGCAATGAGAATGGGTTGATTCATTGCCCCATTTGCAGTTGATTTGAGCTGGATTGGATTCATCTAGCTAATTCTGTTTTGGGGTTTTTCTTTTCTTGATTTTCTGATTTTGTTCCATCTGATGTAAAGACTGAATTAGGGGGTAGGAAGTGTGGGGGTTGGTTGGGATGCGAGTGTGTTCTTGAGGAGTCCCTCCTGTTTTGCTAATCGTTTCGATTGCAGATTCTTTCTATACTACTATCTGATGTAACAATCTTTTGATTGCAAGAGATTATGGTCATCTCGAAGGCTCTTTCAATAGATGATATGGAAGTTTGTTTATTTCTCTGCAACCAATCTCAATGTAACAGCTTATTTCTCTGCAACCATTCTCAATGTAACAGCTTACTGTTATGAGGGGCTTCCAAAAAGTTCATCTCATGCTGCATTTTCTATGGTTGGAAGTTCCAGAATGTTGTCTGTGGATTTCTAACAAAGGAAAGCCCTCTTATGCCATTTGATTAATTCAAGTTCCGTGCTGCTCGCCACTCCCCGAGGCCAAGGAGGGGTTTTTGCAAGAGCTGCAATCTGATACATTTTCATTATCTTGCCCATCCAAAACCCGCACTTCATTTTTTCGAGCTCAACCTTGAGTGCCAAGAAACTCCACCAGAGGTGACGGTTGGAAGAGCTCCTGTCTGAAGGGGGAGTTGCCTCGTTGCCAAGAAAGCTGGCCAAGGGGCTTACTTGACTAAACCACGGGGAGTCCTGAGCAGTTTACAGCGCAATGAAGTTATGGTGACGTCAATCAGCTCAAACCGAAATAAGAGCAAGGGGTGACTCCTCAATTCTCAATTCCCAGAAAGACCATTATTTAGGCACCATCTCCCGCTGGTCAAGCGTCTTCAAACCAGTGCTTTTGACCACTCAGCCACTCTCCCCTTCCCGGGCCGAGCAAATCGCGCAGTTAATCATCTCGATTCAAAGTCAAGGTCTTGTTCTGATATTGATCCAGTTATTGCCTTCTTTGGAGGGCTTCGAAATCAATCTGCTGCTGTATCGTCCCTGGCTTTTCTAATATTTCTATTACCAACTAATACGTTCGGGCTAGACATCTTACGGATCAAGATGAAAACTCCTTTCATGTCTCTGTATATTTGCTGCCTAAACATTGGCCAAGAGATTCCGAGGGCGAGTGGTGGCAAGGGAAGCAAGTTGAGGAAGTCAAAAAGTGGAAGTGCTTTATTGACAAGCTGAAAAGGTCAGTAATTCCCGCTCTATCTATAGTCAGAAAATGAACACTAAAACCAGAATTTCGATGACAACTTGAAGCCAGTTCCCTGGTTTGTGGATAACAGACGATCAGTAGCGCGCAAGAACGGATACCTGTCCCACATGCGAATTGGACCCTTGTCTTCGAGCAATAAGCAATAAGCACCTTCTTATTCATGGGCATGTTAGAGAGTTTGAGGCATAGTTTGGGTGCTTAGAGGGCTCTCTCCTCTCTTCTATTACTTGTTTGTTCAGCTCTTAATAAAAGAAGGTCGCTTATGCGACCGTGAAATTAAGTGGTCTTGTATAAGCTAAAAGTAGAGAGATTTCACTTTTGATACTTGGTAAGCTACCTTAGCACTATCAATTACCATGGAGATTGTCAGTCCAAGTTACAGTCAAAAGGCAAAAGGATAGTTGGCTCTTTGTACAAGATTGTTAACGGCAAAAGGTTACTCTTGTAGACAAATGCCCTAAGGCTCAGCAAAGCTCACACTTCCAGAATGTTAACCTGTATAGCAGATGTCTGGGATCCTCTAATTTTCCCATAAAGATGATGGTGCGAAGCTAAATGAGTACACTTCTGTACAAAAATGAGTACACATCTGTCCAATTACTTTCATGGATAGGTATGAATATGATGTCACGTGAACTTCAACAGAGCAACTCTGAACAGTTCGAGTAGTACACTTTTTCCTCTGGGAAAGGAAAATTCAAGAATAAAACAAATGATGTACCTTGTCTCAATAATGTGGCTACACTGCTTCCATTTTATGCAGCATAACTCAATGCTGATATGCATGTGCTATATTTTTTCAGTCTGCTTTGCCGAAAGAAATCTCCAACTACTTCCACTAACCAACAAGAACAACAGAATCCCGGCATCTTTGCTGAATGCAATTTTTGACATCAGCACCATTTCTGTGCACCTTCATAGTTGTTGCCCAGAGAATTACATCATATCACGAGACCTTCTGATTCTAGAGAGTTTAGGTGACCACCCAAAAGAGATGATCGAGTCAGCTCTTGTAGCCTCCCATCATTTAGAGTGAATATTCTGTTAGCCATGAGAACTGTTTCCAGGCGATGAGCAATCACCAACACCTATCAAGTATTGACATTAAACTGACTTAGCAACTGGGACGGTGGCCCAATACTACCACTATCACCATAGAAAAGGAGTGAAATTTGGACAAGCTGAACGGAAAAATTCAATACTAACACCGAAAACAGGGAAACATTTTTTATGCTGAAATAAAGAAATGACCAAATATATTTATTTACCTTTCTTAGTATTGGTGGGTTTTTTTTTTTTTCCTTTTTTTGGGGAGGGGGGTTTGAAGGGAAGAGGGGTAACCTTGAAGCTTGGAACTCAAGTTGGTGGCATGATTTGGTCAAACCAGCATGAACCCCCAGATGGAAAGAAATACAATTAATATCACTACCTTAACTTCATAAGTCCTGATCAACCATAACCGATAATTGTAAAATCCAGTTCTATATTAGAATGGGTGAAAACAGTAATTTTTTCATAAAGTTCATAAAAATGATTTCCCTTCTCAATGAATTGGGATAGTGAAAGAATTACAAAGGATATATTTTATGGCAAAACAAAAGCAGATATGATGAGCAGATACTATTCTTCTCTACCATGCAACAAAAAAGGTATGATGATTTGAGGAATTATCTTCTCTCTAATCACCACCAAGCAGGAAGTGAGAACTTGTTGAGAAAAAATCTCCATTAGTAACGAAGACTACCATGTCGACAAGCATATTTACCATTTGCCAATATGAAAGCTTGTTGGCCAACCCAACCTTCTACAACTGTAACAACTCTGGGCCGTTAGAACTTGCCCAAAGGTTTTTTAAATTCCAAGTTAACTAGACAATTCTACCAAGCCACCAGAACTCTTTATGAGGGGAAAACTGAGCTTCCACTGACATGATTGCTGGTTTTAAGCACTCGTTAATGAAACCCATCTCTGCAAGGATATACCCTACATATGATTTATTTACAGCTTAGACAAGCTTTTGTTCAGAGAAATAATAAGAAGTTTAGTAGACAACAGGCTGGACTCTTTCTGTAGCAAAACCTAGCAAAGCCTAAAGAGGGACCCCATATAACATCCAACACTAATTAATGTTCACCAACCAAATCAAGTAAGAGTCAATATTGAGGCGTCACTTTCTATAAGGACCTTAATGTGCAGCATGCATTGTACTTACAACTGGTGTTCTGACATAAGAAAAGTAAGAGGCACTGTCCAGCTTCAAAAGTCACTAGACTAAAAACCAGACAAGCAGGAATCTCATATGCATGCATGTCGTATAAGTTCTACGAAGCCTAGGATAACAATGATGACATACTTGACAAATGGCTTTGATAATCTGAAAACATCCAGATACATCCCTGTTAAGAGAAAATCTTGGAGAAATAAAATTAGATATAGGACTCACAGTACGAGTTTCCATCAACCGTTTCAGGGCTTGTCTCACCAATAGCTCAGACCTACTATCCAATGCAGAAGTTGCTTCATCTAAGATCAATATGGAAGGGTCCTGATAGACTGCCCTTGCTATAGCCAATCTGCACTTAGAATGAGGAAAAGCTAATGAAACACAACAGCTTAGACTCTTTTACGAACTACTTTGAATTTGCCACAATGCAAGAACCTACATTCCTGTTGCAAGTCATTTAATTCAACAACAGAGGTGACTTGATTGAGCATCACCTTTGCTTCTGACCACCACTCAGAACTGATCCCCTAGGTCCAATATTTGTGTTATAACCCTCAGGAAGCTTTTTAATGAACTCATCAGCATTTGCAAGTTGTCCCGCAAGCTCCACTCTATCCATGTCGATACCATTCATCAAATCTCTGTACCCAATATTTTCAGCTACTGTTCCTGAGAAAAGAGTCTGGACATTTGTGAAGGTTAGTCAAGTTTACCATCCTTAAGATGGAGACAATTAAAAACATAAAAACAGGGAGAGAAAGGGACCAAAACACACACACACACACACACACACACAGATAAATCAATGAAGTAGCCAGCACTACGCCATGGAGCTAGACAAAAACATGTTATTTTCTAAGAAATAGACCGCTTTTCATCTGACTAATCCTTGTAACAGTCATGTCATCCTTGATGACTATAATAATAGGCAAGCAGAGGAATATCCTCTTCACTTCACTTACAGAGAAGTGGGGTATTATCAAGTACAAAGTGCAGAAGCTCTAGCTAAAAAATATAAGACTTATTTATGTGAACAAAGACACTATTGAGTACATATAAAATAAACCTCTATCACCAATTACTTACAATATCTTGAGAAACAAGACAGACATGTCTCCTCAATGATTTCAACTGAATGTTCTGTATATTGTAGTTGTCGACACAAATACAACCTGTTAACATGAAAACTGAATAAGATTACATAGAGTGATAAAAATGAATATAATTAAGAACACAGCTCATCATTGAAACATTCACTTTGTCAACAAAGATAGATCTTCATCTAAAGTAGTGGCCAACCAGATGAGGGATCATATAGGCAAAGAAGCAGTTTCACTAGGGTTGTCTTTCCTCCTCCAGAGGGACCAACAAGGGCAACTGTTTCTCCAGCCTTGATATGGAGGTCCAGCCTATCTAAAACAAGTGGCATTTTGTCACTATACCTAAAAGAGACGTGGCAAAATTTCAATTCTCCAGCCACATTATCTAGATGGATCGCATCTGGTTTCTCCATAACCTGTTTTCCAAATTTACAAGGTAAATAATTAGACATCATCTAAGCATACCAAAGGGAAGAAAATATCAAAAGAGAATTAAATCACGAAGATCTTGCCAACCACAAAGTTCTGCAAAAGGAATCTCAAATGTTTATGATGTTGTCAAGGCTTATTACTTGACTTTTTGGAAGTAAAAGCTAGTTCAATTGTGCAATCAATCATAAATGGACTTTTAATTGCATATAAATTTTTTTGCTAGATTTACAAGGAGGAGATTCCCATGGTTTGTGCCCTCAAATAAATTGTGACTACTGCATCAAATGCTTTTTCTCCAACTATTGAAAAATTCTCCCAGTTATTGGCCAAATCACATCACTTGTAAAAATAAGGAAAGCCTGTGCCAGATTGCATTAAGTAGAAATGTTTACATGAAGTATGAGCTTTTTCAGGGAGTTCAGACAATCCACAAGTTGAAGATTAATTTTACAGAGCCTTTTGATAATGAGGTCCCATGTACTCTGAGATAACTATCTTTCTCATTCTTTCTGTTTGACCATGCACTATGCCTTGTGTGCTTGATTGTGCCTAAAATTACTATTTATCAAAAGAGAAGGGACACATGCCATAAAAGAGATCAGACATTTTTCTAAATTAACACAATAGATCATACATGCATAATATTATTGTAGCATATGCACCTTATCCCAGCTTTCAAGAGAAAAGCTATTCAGATGAAGCAAGTGCCAGGATTTCCAGCTGGCCTGACGCGAAAAAACACTTTAAAAAGTACTAAAACCAATGAGGAGGCATAACCATTTCATTGTGTGCTCCAGATTCTTACTCTCCAATTACTTCCTAAAAGTCTTCATTTAAAAGATCAAAGTATCACTTATACACCCCAGACTGTACCTTGGCTTTGAACCTCCCCAACTCAAACAAGCGCTCAATAGCTGGTTCTCCTTGCTTCAGTTCATTGTATGCTTTTCCAACATCCTGTGGTATTCTTTATTTTCAGATTGATAGCTTAGGATAGCTGCTAAAAGGTTGAACAGCACTTTAGCAGAGATAAAAACAACAGATAAAATTAATTTAAGAGGGGTATAAAGAGCAATGACAAGTGATGCACAGATATTAGTGAAACTAGTTTAGTCTTGAAATATTGAGGCAGAAAACAAAAGCTGGAAGATCACTTCTTCACACATACGAGGTCAGAGAACTTGTAATTAGATGCATGGAATATTTAAACATGAAAACCGTGTGAACAACAGAAATTAAAAAGGAAATGAGCATATGAGTGGCTGATTCCTAATATCTCACCTGGATTGGCTCAATAATGAGAACCAATGATGTGACGAAAGAAACCATGCTACATCCATCAAAAGATCCTTTTGCAAGTAACAAAGATCCGGCACAAAAAATGAATAAAGCTCCCATATAAATTGACTGTATAATCTGAGGAATGAGGGCCTTCATTTTCCTTTTTTTCAAACGTTCAGTGAGATCAACACGAGCAAGCCTCTTGAATCTAGCAATCTCACATGTTTCTGCATTGTTTGCTTTCACAAAAACAATAGCAGGGAGAACCTGAGCCACAAGCATGGTAAGTGTAATAGCTAGTTAGCATCATCATTAAAAACACGGGAGCACACATGGAGTTCAAACGACAGTTGCATCCAGACACACCAAGTAGCTGACAGCCCTCATATATACCTGTACTACAGCTCAGAAATCAAAACTGAAGGGCACATAAGAAATTAAGCTTTCAACAACCAGAATCTTAATGTTGTCAACAAGGTATCCACACAGAAAAAAGTCTTATCTTTTGTTGCAAAACTCTGTTCTTCCCTTACTTCCAAGCAATCCAAAAGTCAAATGTAATCTTAACAAAGAAGTCTTTTCCTCTACTACAATAGAACCAGCATTCACAAAAAGGCAACAAATTGTGCTGTATTATTCTAAGTAGGTCACTCTCACAATAGACAGATATAAATTTTACTTCTCAGCATTCTTTAGGTTTGTCACATGTGAAATTTAAGTTATGCCAAGAGGATACCTCGTTCAAGTAGGCAGAGAGAGCAGCAATGCTGAGATTTGCCTTCTTAGATATCTTACGCAGCCTTTCCCCTAGAAAGGAAATTACAAGAGCCACGCATGGAATTATCTACAACCAAACATGACTATGTCAATATAGTACAAAATTAGCAAGTGTAAATTTAGAAAGTCCCCAAAAGAATTCTCACCCACCACAGCAGAAATAAGAGAGAGGGCAGGGCTGATAGTCAACATTTGCATTGCCATCGCAGACAGCTGAAGAGTGCTGGGTACTATAGTCTACGACAAGAAAAAGAAAGCAATAAAAGCACGTAAATCGACAACCTTCAGCATTCTTGAATCACTTTATCATTACCGACTCATCCCTATCTCACCGAGCATAGAAAAGAAAACCAAACCTACATTGTTGACGCCCATCCAATTTTCTACCACTCTTGCTTGACTTACCCAAAACCTTACAGTTTCTCAATTCACCACACAAATGGCAGTCACCTTCTCTGCCCTAATGAAATCTAGCCCCCCAATCTACTCATTACTTCATCATACAGATAGATGAAAGTTATTAAGCAAGTACTACCACAAGCATCGCCACAGCATTACTCACATTAAGAAGAGCATAAATCGTGTCAGCTACATCAGAAGCCTCGGCCGTGATCCGATACGCAATGTCCCCGGCAGAAACCCCACGCCCGCCTTCAAAGAACCCCAAGTCCCTCTTGAGAACCCTCTCGAACACATCCACGCGAACCCTGTACACGGCATTCAGCGCAGCGTCCCATAGAAACGCGTGCTGCAGGTAGCTCGACACGGCCCGAGCCAGCAACAAAACCCCCAGCGCGAAGCCCTCGCCCCTCAATTTGAAAACATCGGCGCCAGCAAAGTCGGAGGAGAACTTCCCGATCCGGGGGACGAGCTTGGAGAGAGAGAGCGCGGAGACCGCGCCGCAGAGCCAGCCGAGGAGGATGGGCCCGGACTGGGAGAGGAGGTAGGGCTTGAGGGACCGGAGTGGGAGGGGTTTGGGAAGGGGAAGCGGAAGGGGTTTCGGCGACGGAGGGCGGCGATCGACTGAATCGGCGGCGGCTAGGGTTCCGGCGTTGAGGCGAGGGGTGGCGACGGCGACGGCGAGGCGGAGGCGGAGGCGGAGGCGCGTCGATCGGAGGTGAAGTTTGCAGGGTGGAGAGGAGGAGAGGTGTGGAGCTGTGAGGAGAGAGGAGGTCATGGTGAAATGAGGAAGTTGGTTAGGGAGCGCGGGAAAGGCAACGGCAAATGCGAGTGAGTTCGCCGGTTATTTTTTCCCCTTGTGCAAATCGCAGTTTCCTCACTTCGAACACATGACTTCCAGTTCCAGCAATTCACCTTTTATACCTTTTTTTTTTTTTAAGAAATGTTTTATTCTAGAGAAAATTACTATTTTAATTATTTACGAAATAGGTTCCGTAAAAAATTGTTCTCACGGCACTTGTTAAGTGATTAGATAAGTGAATGTACTAATTTTTTTTTCCTCATGAAATGTGCAATTGATATTTTGGAAAATCAGATAATTACTCTTCGGATGTGTTTATTAAGTTTTCTAAGTTTTTGTATGATATTTGTTAATGATACATTTATGAAATTAAGCGTTATTTAAGAACGGAGTACTCTGTGCAATGGACATATGGAATGTTTGCAAATGGTAGAGCAAGCAAAAGAGGGAGCATTATTTACCATCATTTGTGTCGTTGCCCCTGATTTATCGCACCCCTCGCAGCCCGCACTGCGGTAACAACTACACCGCACGCCTTTTGCAGTTCCTCTCGCATTTCTAATTCCTTGGGTCGAGAATCCGAGATTATTGTATTCAAATAAAAACAAGCGATTCCTTCTTCATCCTTGTATTTCGATCACCATATATGCATGGAAATTCTGGAAATTAGTTTGGCCTAGTGACCTTTGCACAGTGCATGGTAGGGTCGGGGTATCCTCGCTGTCCGAGGCAACTCAGGGAAGCAGAGGGTTTTCTTTCGTTTCAAACCCCAAGTTTTTTCGAAAACTTTTCACTGCTCTCTCTTTTCTCGCTTTTTTATCAATCATGGGAACGTGCGCCAGAGGATTCTGCTTAGTACACAGTTTACTTAAGACACACGATGTCAGACTTTAAATAAACCCCAAGCTCAGCACGCCATTGGAAACCTGAGACAATGCACAACGGTAAGGAGTTGATGTTATCAAGGAGACCTCTTTTTACGCATTTTTACACGTTAGATACACCGCCCAGTTGCTAAAAATTTATGAGTAAAAATCATTCGATGTGAAGATACAATAACAACTCGGGAAACACTCAAGATAAAACCGTATTACAGCTGCTCGTTTAAATATGACTACTTGTCCTGAAAGCCATCCTCATTCCATGCCGGCAATGGCAATTCTAGGAGTGACATCGTGAACCATTTCTTCGACTTGCTCAAAACTGAATCTGGGTAGCCATGTGAGCTATGACAATGAAATTTACTTGGCCCCAAACCCACGAGGCCCGGGCCTTGTTGATGCTGAGTCCGCGAATTTCCTCCTTGATTCCGATTTTCTCCTTCTCCTTGCAGTCCCAGGGGGAGCCTAGAATCACATTCAGATAACTAATAAGAAAGCTGAAAAGAAGAGACTAACAATCTTTTAGGGAAAAGCAATGACACTTAGACAGGTCATATGACGCCTCAAGTTACAGGCTTGCAGAAGCAAGTATACTTGTCATTATTACTTCAAATGTAATGCTATGGAAACAGATTCTCAACATGATCAAACGCAAACCACTGGCCACAGACATGCTTAACCATACAAGTCCAGGTTCTGCATAGCAAGCATCTCAAATTTGAGCAGCGGAGACCAAACGTCCAGAAGGCAATACAATCAACCATTAGTGCCCCTAAAACAAAGTTAGCTCACCTTTTGTTCAGGTTTAAGCGCCTCCTCCAGATTGCTCAGTGCAGGAATGGATCCACCTTCCATTATGCCCATCAAATTCTTCATCCGTACGCGCATTTGAAAGAGTTGAGCAACAAGTTGACTCACCTAATGTTGATTTCATTTGTCTTAGTAAGCATGGATACATTACAAATTCAAGGGAAAGTACAATACTTCATAAGGTACGTGAGATTGCTGCATCAAACATAACTTCCAGAAGCGATCACAATTACCTGTTGCTCTGTTTTTCCAGAATCTTGAGCGATTCTTTTCCTCCTAACTTGAGATTCAGCTAGAAGCTCAGGCTTCTCCCTTTCCTCTAAAAGAAGACAGAATAATCAGCAACCTTTGACAGAACCCGTTTCAGTAAATGATAGAGAAATGAAATTATTCTTCTGAGAGGATGAATTCTATGATCAGCTTGACCACGACAATATTCACACTGAATCTATTTGAGTTTCACTGATCATATGAAAAAGATTGACAGCTTCAAGTTGACCACTAAGCAAAAGTATACTAAGAGAAATGGAGTCCAAACTGCGTGATGGTGCCCATTCCACAGAGAGTGACATGGCCCACATCACATGCAAGGGAGATCAATCTATGAAACTATCGGGGGCTGGTGGCATGACAGAATCAAGTGCAATTTAACTTAGAATTGCTGATATATGCTGATTTACTATGATAGATATGAAGAACACACAAAGCTCCAGTATAATTGAAGAAAGCCCTACAAACTACCGTGTTCAAGAAATTATGAATAAGTCACCACAGCTTTGCAATTGCCGCTTCTCGCAGTTTCTGTGTTCTGTTTATTGTCCTCAAAATTGCTACTTCCCTTTTGGCCAAAAAAATTGATTCTTCCCTAACATCCTCATATAATCCTACATGTATTGAAGTACTTCCAGAAAATCTAATGGTTATCTATAAAGTGGGATCAATTGAGATTTATAAGAAGAAAAAGCACAAACCAGGAGTCATTGCTTCAATCATTCCCTCCATAACCTTTAAGTTCTTCTCTGCTTCTCGAACTTGTGCAGGAGTGACCTGTTCGGTTCCAAGTATTTAGTTGAGCTTCTATCCAGATATTAGAATCAGGAACAGAGCAATGTATTAGGTAATATCTGATCAAGCATTGTAGTCCTGGTTTTAAATGGAAAGAAGAAGGATCAAAACTGACAAGCCATTTGGTTCAGGAGAAGCTATTCAATCCACTATAAGATATCTCACTACATTCTTTTATTGTTTTCTCCAGCCAACGTTGAGGTAAAAGAAAATATTTTCCAAATTGTTTCCTTTTACTCCGATTTAAGAACCAACAAAGAATAAGATTTCACTTCTAGCAAAACTGTCAAGAACTTTCTGATGAATTAAAAAGGTCCATCACGCTTTTCTGCAATTTTTCCATACTGTACAACCTAATCCTTGTCCCCCAAAGTGGGATGAGCTAATGGATCCTTTTATTCCATAGTGCTGAAAAATTTTCATCCTTATATGCCATTTTGGCTATATTGAATCCTTCTACAACTTGATACTCAACCAATATCTTCAGTTTCCACATAAAATGATATTTTCCAAGGGAATCCCTGATATACCATTAATCTCAGCCAAAAAGATACAGTAAATACACAATTCGTCATACCTTTCCCATGCCAGGTATCATCCCTATGACCCTGGTCATCGAACCCATTCGTGCAACAGCACGAGTTTGCTTCAGGAAATCATTGAAGTCAAACTTTGCACTCATTATCTTCTTTTGCAATTCTTCAGCATCTTCTTGGCGCATCTACCAAACCAAATAGTTAGACCCAAATTAAGAGAACCTATTAGTTTTATAGAGAAAGCATAACATGTAGGATGAAGGAAGAGGACGCAGCACCAAACGCATAATTTCTGGACCAGATCCTCAGATATTTTGGTACTTCTCCTCCAATATAGTCTTGATGAATATCACACAAATAGAAAGTGTTATTTGAAACTCACAACTTCTTGAGCCTTTTCTACGAATGACAGAACATCTCCCATTCCTAATATACGCCCTGCCATACGATCTGGATAGAAAGGTTCTAGATCTTCTAGACGCTCTCCCCGTCCCACAAGTTTGATTGGTTTTCCAGAGACCTGCCACCATCCAAGTATCATCAATACACTTCTGAAATGAGAGTTCGCAGGGAAACTTACTTCATCAGTAGACAGAAATATTTTTGTTGAACAATACCAACCGTATGTGACGGTAATACCATGCATTTCAGACTTTTAATTCTATCATGGCAAGAATACAGGAAAAAGAGAAAGGTACAGATGAGGAGCCACCGAATTACACAAGGAGTATTGAAATACATGAAAACTAGAATTCCTGAGGCTAAGTAAAACAAGTGCATTGGCATATCATCCAATCAAAAAGAGTTCCTCCAAGAAAGAAGAGGATATGAGTGGATTTCTTGTCATTGTACTTCAAAATTCTAGATAGTTTTTCTTCAAAATTTTGAACGTGATTGTTTCATGTTGAAACAGTTCTGTTGGGAAAAACAAGTCAGTGTGGTATGCACAGTTTTAAGACAAAATGCTCCTAGTCCCAACCATGATGGCCATGGACGTATAGTATTTTACCGGAGGAACTTTGGCCTCAATAGAAGAGTCAAGAGAAACAAAGCTGTAGAAACTGTGAAGGGAACTGAACTGCCTCTGACAGGCATGTGATTCTAACTTTTGTGGGGCTGTGCCATACCAAATGTGCTTAGAAAAGTAAAAGCTCATGAAGTCATATGACTTTAAAGGGCAGATCGTCATATGCTGCGATATTATATTATAAGAAAGAGAAAATTGGTGAAGACAAACCTCTTTGACACTCAAGGCTGCGCCTCCTCTGGAATCTCCATCTAATTTCGTCAAAATGGCACCAGTAATCCCTATCTCAAGATTGAATGTTGTGACCAGGGCTGCATAAGAAAGAGAGAGATGAAACCACATAAAATGATTTAACAACTTCGTTTCTTTTAATAAGTCATTACAATATAAGGATTGTCCTCTAACTAGCAAACACAACAGCAGCAGGAAAACAATGCACGTCTTGAAAACTAAGACACCCCAATGTGATAGATCGGCGTTCATAAAATGAAATCAGACATCTATACCATTTAAAATGGATAAGGTGGCATGACAATTATTCACATGCACATTATGAAAGAAAGGACACAGGACTATAAAATCCATTGCAATTGAGATGGCACAGTAAATTTTAAAATGTAAGAAGGTTTGAACACCTGCAGCTTCTTGTCCAGTCATTGCATCCACAACAAGCAACACTTCCGTCGGATTTAGTGCACGCTTCACTTCTTTCAACTCATCCATCATCGCTTTGTCTATCTATTTGTTAGAAAGAGAAGGTAAAGACATGCCAACATGCAAATCGGTATCCAAATTTTGTTTCTGGATGATAAATAGTGCCCAGTATATAGTCATATTTGATTGGTTATGCATAAAGAACAGCACCTGAAGTCTGCCAGCGGTGTCCACTATAACCACATCTATGTTCTGCTTTTTAGCCTCTTCTAGACCTTGCCTAGCAATTTCTGAAGGTTTAACTTCAGTTCCCGCAGAATAAACTGGCACATCTACCTGTATAAAGATCCACGTTAGTAGATAGAAGGATGCAATAGATTTCCATATTAACTCTTAATTTGGATTGGCAGAAGTCAAAATATTACTGCTTTGACAACTTAAGACTTCCTCAAGGATCATTGTGGTACCAGTCATGATGACGGTACTCTTTGCCATGCATGCCAGCTTATCTAGTCTTTTGCTAGTCCTTAAAAAGAACTGGCATGATTATTGATTATAAACCCATCTAGTTAGAAGAAGATAAAGAGGATCTTTCTTTACTTATCACATGCTCTTTTACAAAAGAACAAGTAGACAACATGTCTTTTCCCTTAGAAATAACTTACAAATAGACTCAAAATTAATGGCAATATTAGTTGGAATTTATGAGATGCTGCCTAAGAAGCACTACACTGAATCAGACTTGCCATGCGTTTTTCAACTCAACTTTAGGATTTATGAACGTCATTTCAAGTAATTACTAAGTCTGTCATCTTGAAGAAGGAAATCAGGAACATCTCTAATTTGCCCACCAGGAAAGCACCTCTCTATGCGAAGGCTAGGTTGCTTCTCCAATAGTTAAAATTGTAATCTCATGCTTTCAACACAACAAAACTACAAGCAGCATAGTAGGACCGTTCATAGACCACAACAAAAAAACATAGGTCCATGATAAAGGTACAAGAACTATTAAAAAAAAAAAAAATGAACAACAAAGCTCTTATATTTACTTGGCAGTTAAATAGAACGCAAATGAGAATTCGGTACCTGCTGACCCAAAATGACAAGTTGGTCAATAGCAGCAGGTCTGTATACATCTCCAGCAACCAGCATGCAACTCTTCCCCTGCAGCCAAAGAATTGTTAATCATCTGAGCAAATCCGTAGAATACTGCCCCATAACTGCATGGAAGCAACAGCCAACACAGTGATATGAGAGAGAGAGAGAGAGAGAGAGAGATACCACTTTCTTTAGATAGTAAGCCAATTTGGCACATACAGTGGTCTTTCCAACTCCTTGTAAACCAGCCAACAGTATTACAGTGGGGCCAGATTTTGCAAATGCCAGTTCAGAAACCTCTCCACCCATTAATTTGACAAGCTCATCATGGACAATCTGAAGAAGATAATGATTCTTAGTTGTGTCCTTCGCAGTCATCATAAAATGTCATCTTTCATCAAGCATTATACATTATTCTCATAACCTTATTAGAGTGACAGCTTAGCTCTGATGAAATTCTGGATCTTTGAGAGAGACTAAGAGTCTTATCATACAAGAGATATATCAGAGTTTTTTGCGCCAAAAGAAAAACTTAACAAAAAGCTTGTGAGAACAGAATAGGCTAGCAAATGTTCCCAAAATTTAGGAAAAATATAACATAACAATATGATGACATTATTTTTTTCTGTTTCCTCTTCTTTCTATTCTATATTTGCAAAGGTTTTTCATTAGTAGCTGAAATAAAGATATAACTAAGCTCACTTTTCTTTCAACTTAATAACCAGTACATTTTCATAAACAATATAGATATCCTACCTTGACCAGTTGTTGATCTGGCTTTACTCCACGGATAAGGCCGACACCAACAGCTTGGTCACTGACAGCTTGCACAAACCTTCTAACAACTGGAAGGCTTACCTGTGAATATAAGATGCAACAGTTTTGCGTCTTGCTTCCAAAGAACAAAATTCAGTTCAAGCTAACAAATGAACACACTCACATCTGCTTCTAGAAGTGCTCTTCTTATATCCCGCATGGGTTCAACAATGTTTTCTTTTGTCAAAGTTTCTACAATAAAATTGCCATGGTAAGGTCAGTATAAAAGAAAGGTACGAGAGAGAGAGAGAGAGAGAGCTATAAGTGAGAAAACAATTGAAGACAACATTTTGCTTGGATATGGAACAATTCCCTTCGTGCATCAGATCTCATTTAGTCAACCCAATAAAATGTAAAATCTTCAATTGGATCTCACAGTACTTGGAATCAAAGTCATGATTTTTTTTTTCTTTTTCTGGGCTGAAAGGTCAACATTGACTGAGAAATATTACAGAAACTCAAATTATAGAAAAGGAAAATCCTATATGCTATAGTGTTTTACGTTGGTAAAAAACTACAATCCACACACATTATTCTTGCTGAAAGGTGATTTCATTCATCTGCAATTTGTATGATTTTCAGGTAATACCCACACTCATACTGACTAATATAGTCTTTGTAGAACATACTCAATGACAGCTGCATGGTTTCAAGAAGATGGAGAAGGGGAAATTGGTAGCTTCAGTTAAAATGTGAGCAACTATATGGCAACAGATCACCACATGCCTTTGGAAATTTCTTATTTCTTTTCGGTTTATTACTTATAATTCTATTGTGTTAGCAATTTAGGGTTATTTATGTAATTGCACAAGGCTTAACACTAACCCTATAAATACTTCTTTTGATCTCAATATTAACAATATGCTCTTTTACCAACAACTTTAGCAACAATCGGATTTAATTAATTGGAACCAGCAGGAAAAATTACAGATCATTGTGTCTTGCACTAGAGCAGCAAAAATAATAAGAGTAGAGATGTGAATGATGAGAGAGAAATGTAAGACGTTCAGATAAGGAAATGAAAGTGCTCCTTATACACATTTAAAACAACTACATTGTCCTTCATATTTTCTCATGCAAAATTATATAACATCATATTCTGGAGTCCTCACAATTTGGGGAAAAGTTCTTGATGGGGAGTACCACCAGGAATTTGCTCAAGGTGTAGCAAAATATTGCAGAGATGTTATGAGCCTTCTCTGCACTGGCTGCTACCACCAATGGTCCTTTAGATTCTGCTCAAGAAAACCGTACCTCAACTACAAGCACACTTCAGCAGCAACCCCCTCTCCTCAAAATTCTATCAAATTGCTTAATCTTTCTATTGTATGTCACTTGGGATTGATTTAGTGATAAGAAAAGCTGCTAAAGATAGCAAGGGATGTCAAGTTCAAGATTGAAATGCTTAAACAACATGGGGAGATAAGTAAATGTCTAGATTGTATATTCCACACAAGTGTCCAATCGTTGACAGCAAGCCTAACCGCATCCTCTTCTGGCCAAGCAAGTTTGATCCAATACAGCAATATGCAACAACCCAATGGCGATATCCAAAATGCGAGGAAAATAAACAAATCCAACCTTCTCCTTTGAGCTTGTTCCAGGCTGCTTCAAGGCCACCCGTTAACTGCCCAAACATTTCAGCTCGAACAACGTTCCGCATATGTCTCCTGACAGTGACGCTCTTTGAGTTCACCAATGCCCATATCTCCCTCTGCATGCAATTGAAAACAGCAATTAGAAACAGGACCAAAACCAAACCAATCCAATTCTTCATTCATGCCCCAAGAAATTCCCCAAAAATCCCTACTCCTGCCACTGAAAAATTGCAAAAGCAAAATTAACCAACACCATACTTGTCAATTTTCCTCTATCCAAACAAGCCAAACAGGTTCCACATCAATTTTCCTCAACGGCCAAACAGCAACCAAGAATCGGTACGGCAGTTCACGCAGCATCAGAACCGACTCACGGCTAAGATAACTACTCTACTACTAGCTCACACCATTTAGTTCACTCTTGGGAACAAATTAAGCAGTTTCCACAAGAACGATCGCGCCAAAGACAATTTCCTAACGCCACTTCCTAGCTAATCCCGAACACGATCGAGCCACCACGCGAGCAACAAACTTACGGCGAAGATATTTTTCGAACGGAGAGAAGCCGAAGTGCCGAAGCCGGTCCAGGAAGAGCAAAGCTTGGGCGATCTGCTCGCGCATTTTGAAGAGTGGAGGCCTCTGCTCGCCGAGTGAGATTGCGCGGTGGCGCCTGTGGCGGCGAAGTGGCGGGAAGCGGCGGAAGAGATGTGCACGGCCTCCATCGCCGCCGGAGGTCTTGCTCTTGCTCCCGGAGCGAAGCTCGTTTTGCCGCTTCGTTGGTTCGTTGCTTGCTTCTTCGACTGTGCAGTGCCGTGTTATCCACTGGAAATCCGTTATGTTCTATCTCGTTGCTGCCTGGCGACGCGGTGTTTCGCGTTCCATGACATCAGTTCGCTTCGCAAGATCGCAGCCGTTGCAAACGTTGACTTGGAGTTCGTCAGCTGACCGGGCGTTTCCAACGGCTCGCGAGTTTACCGGTACTCGGTATATTTTCATGTCCATAAGGATGATAGTTTTGAGGCTAGAGAAAATTCTTAATCTCATTTGGCCACACCGTTCCTCAATTATTACCAATCACATTATTAATAAAAGAGATAATGACATGAATAATTCTTAAACTTTGGTTGGGTCAATAAACTTTAGTTTGTTCAATGTAATTTGTAGACTTTAATCTAATTTGAAATGTGATTCCTGAATTTTTAATTTATCTAATATGATCCATAAAATTTTGATACATATTCAAAATAGTCCCTAAATTATATTAAAATGTTTAAATTGTCCCAAACAACATTGGACATTTTATATAGTTTATGGACTAAATTAAATATGTATAAAAAATAAAAATTAAAGTTTACATTGAATAACCATTTATGTCATTATTAAAAATTAAAAATGCTCCCTGATATGATACAAAAGAAAACAAGCTTCATTTTTATGGTTGAAATTTCAATAAGGGAATGCCATTAATATAAGAGTCGCTTACATGGATAGAAGTCATCAATCCAAGAGTCATGATTTGCAATTTTACATGCCTTTCGAAAACGAATTATTGGTATACATCTAAATTAGAATTTGTGAGTTACGATGATCAATATAATTTCGAAAGAAAAGTATATTCTTCATAGTAAAACTTCATGAGACATAATGTAATTATTGGTATTGAAACCCGCATTGCATGTGTGCACAATTTGTCCTTTTTTAAGATGTGAAAATTCGATAACATAGCAATAGAGAACGATTCCCTTTCTTAAAATGCATAAGCAATGAAACCGTGTGGGAGTCAAAATCAATGGAGTCACCAATACATGGAAGTTATGTACTACTAAAAACCATGTTTACTTATGATTTTATCCTTTGCATTAGCTCCTCATTTGTTTTAGTAGGGACATAGGAAAATACTAAGGCGAGGCCAAAAGTATCTTTCTGATTTATATTAGATCTTCTCAACTTTTTTTTACAGAAAAATGGGATCAAGCCCAAAAATTACAAAACAATTGTTTTGAATTTTTTTTAAAAATATATAGGGACGGATTTAAAATCACATCGAATCAGCTCTATCGAGACGAAGTTGCCCACTTTAGTGGTTATTTTGAGATAAAATCCATTTTTTGGGTGAATTTCGAGAAATTGGCATTATTTCAGGGCTCTTTTTTAATTTTAATTTTCCCTGGCATTTGCATTATCCCTCCTCGTTTCACCGCGGGTCGGACCCGCATTGCCTCGATTGGAACTCGACGCGAATTTGAAGAGTCGACTCGCACTGTTATGCTAACGCAATGCGCCAAGAAGAAGAGCCTCCTCCGCCGCCGCGCCCCGCCTCCTCCCACCACCTCCTCCGCCGTCAAACCCTCTCGCATCCACACCGGCCCGGCCGCCCCGACCGCCCATGGAACACCCGCTTGCGAGAGCTCTCCAAGCACTCCCGCTTCCGCGAGGCCCTCGCCCTGTACCGCCAGATGCTCCGCTCCGGGGCGTCCCCGAACGCCTTCACCTTCCCCTTCGCGCTCAAGTCCTGCGCCTCCCTGTCGCTCCCCGCCGCCGGCGCCCAGCTCCACGCGCACGCCCTCAAGGCCGGGTGCGAGGCCGAGCCCTTCGTGCTGACTTCCCTCATCTCCATGTACGCCCACTGCTCCCTCATTGACGACGCCGGCAAGGTGTTCGATCATTGTCCCCAGTCGAGACGCCTCACCGTTTGTTACAACGCTCTGGTGTCTGGGTACACGTCGAATTCCCGGTTCTCGGATGCGGTTTCGTTGTTTCGCCGGATGAGGGAGATGGGCGTGTCGGCTAACTCAATCACCATGTTGGGTTTGATCCCTGTTTGTTCCCTCCCGGTGCATTTGGGCGTCGGGACGTGTCTGCATAGCTGCTGCGTGAAGCTTGGCTTGGACCGCGATTTGTCAGTTGGGAATTGTTTGCTGACCATGTATGTCAAATGCGGGTCGGCGGAGGATGCCCGGGTTTTGTTCGACTCGATCAGTTGTAAGGGTTTGATCACGTGGAATGCAATGATTTCTGGATATGCTCAGCATGGATGCGCTAGTCATGTTTTAGACCTTTACCGGGAGATGAAGTTGTGTGGGATTCGACCGGACTCTGTGACTCTTGTCGGAGTTCTGTCGTCCTGTGCTCTCCTCGGTGCTTTCCACATTGGCTGCCAAGTAGAAAGGCAGATAGAGTTGAGCGGTTTTAACTCCAACCCGTTCTTAGATAATGCGCTTGTCAACATGTATGCCAGGTGCGGCAAATTGGCAAAGGCTTGGGCCGTCTTTGATGCCATGCCTGAGAAAACTGTTGTTTCTTGGACAGCTATCATAGGTGGATATGGGATGCACGGACAAGGAGAACTTGCAGTCAAGCTCTTTGAACAGATGCTGCAAGCAGGAATAAGGCCTGATGGAGCAGCATTTGTTAGTGTTCTGTCCGCATGTAGCCATGCAGGGTTGACTGATGAGGGTTTTAAGTACTTTAATGAGATGGAAAAGAAGTATCTGTTGCAGCCTGGTCCAGAGCACTATTCTTGCATGGTGGATCTTCTAGGTCGGGCAGGTCAGCTACAGAAAGCCCTTGATCTCATCCATACGATGCGAGTACATCCTGATGGTGCGGTCTGGGGTGCTCTGTTGGGCGCTTGTAAAATCCACAAAAATGTCGAGTTAGCAGAATTGGCCTTCGAACGCGTCATTGAACTTGAGCCTACCAATATCGGCTACTATGTTTTATTGTCGAACACCTACAACGAGGCTAACAACATGGATGGCATACTCAGGGTCCGGATGATGATGAGGGAGCGCAAACTCAAAAAGGAGCCTGGCTGTAGCTATGTAGAACAAAGAGGGAAAGTTCATCTCTTCTTAGCAGGGGATAGATGTCATCCTCAGACGAAAGAAATATACAGGATGTTGAACGAACTTGAGGATTGGTTAAAGGAGAATCACAATTTGGACAAGAGTTATCTGGAAAGAAGAGACGATGAACGGTTGTCTGGCATGGGGGTCCACAGTGAGAAGTTGGCAATTGCATTCGCACTCTTGAACACGAAGCAGCATGGGAGGGAGATCGTTGTGATTAAGAATCTCAGGGTTTGTGAAGATTGTCACTTGTTTATAAAGTTGGTAAGCAAGGCAGTGGATCGTCAATTTGTTGTCAGAGATGCAACTCGCTTCCACCATTTCGAGGGTGGCGTCTGCTCTTGCCAGGATTATTGGTGAAGTGATCAAATGGAACTCAGAAGAAAACACGAATTAGGAAAGACAAGGCAACTTTTTTTTCAAACCTGAGTGCAGGAGACTTAAGGGTTCTTTTGAGTTGGTATGTTAGCAGTGTTTTATGGGATGGAACTTCCAAGATTATTGAGGATTTTGATCGGAAATAGTTGCTCATATTCCTGCATTGCTGATGCCCCAACTCAAGTGATTCCTTGTCGCATTAAGCCTTTCTATCTCTCCCTTCAATCCTTGTGTCCCTGCTTCAGTTGGAGGAAAAGAACTTCCCTGATTTTGGAGATTTTGAGGGGAGAAGCTGCAGACTGGTTTCCGACAGATTTTCTTCAGAAGCTGCAGCTGATAGTCTGATATAGTCAGTTTGTTAGCCAGATCCGAGCTCGGTACATCGGATCTCAGATGCCGAGCCGAATGCTGGCCTCGTCTTCCTTGGGCAACCCGGGATCCGGTGTTGCCCAAGGCCGATAACACAATAGGTGGCCGACTTGAGCAACAGAGCTCAGGTGGGCCAACCGGGACGTGTGGTGATGGGCGACAGCGGGACTCCATGTCAGGGCCGAGGGCATGGGAAGGTGGCACAGTTGCCGGCGGTGACCGAGAGAGGAGGAGAGAAAACGCTAAGAAAATTAGGTTTGTCAATTTGAGTCAAATGTACTCTAAGCGTGGAATGTCAACACAGTCGTAAATCGTGAATCGTGAATGCGAATCGCCGAGTACAACTGAAATGCAGGTCGGATTTTTGACAGCATCATTGAACGAAAAATTGACCAGAGCCAGACTTTGGATACTGTCAGAAAGTTAATGATTTTTAATGACAAAAAGTTTGGGACTGAAATTGCAACCCGAACTAAAGTTTGTGCTTTTTGAGTTAGGCATGAGGAAACATAAGCTCTATATTTTGCCTTCTCTTCTTCGTTAATGCAATTATAAGTTTAGTAATTGACTTGTAATATCGTGCTTAACCGTTCACGGTCATACACGGGAGTATACATCCTTCGACACTCGCGCAAAATCTTTTGTATATCAATACACTTCCATTCTTAAGCGGATTGAGAACATCAGACGGACTATGGATTTGACGCCCACGGTAGTGAGATTCTTGCTGTCAACCATTGCAGCGCAGCATAAGCAAACATGTTCGCTGATTCCGATTTCTCCACCTTTCCGGACTCCGTGGCCTCAAGTACTCCATGACCGTCATCTAGGGACCTGAAAATGTTATCCCACAACGGGGTGAGACGACATCTTAGCAAGTTCAACCCCTAAGCCCTGAATAGGAAGAAAATATGCCCAAATGGCTGCCTAAGCACGAGTATAGGTCAAAGTACTTACCTTTGCCTTAGTTCCTTCCTGCAAGTCAGTACAATTCAAATACTCACAAATCACTCAACCAATCAAATCATCAAATCGATTAAATCATCGATCAATCGAACTAGTTGATTTCATGTCAGCAAGACCATCACTCGGTTCCATTCAATACTATCTATCAAATTTGATCATATCAAGATTTGCTCACCCTAAGCTGAAGATAGATAGTATAGCTCGCTCAAAACTGATAATAATATAGCTCGCCAGAAGTTGACAACGGAGTATACTGCTCACCCAAAACTGATATATCATGACCCTCAGGCGAATATAGTATACTGATATACTGCTCACCCAAAGCTGACATATCAAAGCTTGTAGGTTGATATATCATCCTGACCATCTATCAAATTCACAATTTTTATTATACCCGAAAAAAATACTCGTGTGTGGGTACACGGTTGGCCTTAGCCAAAATACAATTTTCTCCTACTTGAAAATCCCACTATTTATTATAATGTGCCTAAAAACATTTTTGGCGTTAAAAACCGACACCTTGGTGATTTTCTAATTAATTATTGAAATTAAATAATTTTGAGATAAATACCCAAAATTGCAAATCACACTCAATTTGCACTATCCAACACTCAATTAAATAAAAAAAAAATCACACCATTGCAATTAGCATAAAATTCCGGTCACCGACTATCCTAATCTAATTTCCAGAAAAATAAATAAATAAATAATTAAATACAAAATTAATTATTAAATACCAAAAATGCACACTTAGGCTCGTAAAACCTAATTAAAAGCTGAGATGGGTTCGGAAAATTTCCGAACCACTCTAAATAAATACTAGAGCTTATCTAGGCTCTAATTACACTATTCTAACCACCTAACATGCAATAACAATTAATTAAATTGCTAATCTATTCTAACTATCCACATAATCCATACTTAGTTTAAACTAATCAACCCTTAAACGTCATTAACTTACTAAGTAGGGATTAATGATTTAAAATCACTTGATTAAAGATCCGCTCGGATTAAAACGACGGGGATGCGACGAGGATTGACAAATTCCAAAGCGGGGTCGAGAAAGCCACCAAAACGGGCCAAACAGCGGCTATGAGACCCACTTTGCTCGGCTTTCGTTCGGTGCTGGTCGGGCCGAGAGAGGTGGAACCGGTTGGCTTGAAGTAGTGAGGATGGATAGCAGGGACTATAGCAGTTTGGACGGGCGTCTCTAGTGGCTGGCGGTGGTGGAACGACGACGTCTGTCAGCTAGACGACGGTAAGGAAGCTCGAGATAGCGAGTTGGGTGCGAGACAGGTGTGGAGCGAGCATGACACGCAAGCGAGCATGCGGGGGCGCGACGGGCGACGTGACAGCTTGCAGTGGCTGTCCAACGGCTTGGCAGGTGGCTGCGACGGAGAAGGGAGGTCGAGCTGTGGTTTTCTAGATCTCCAAGCTTCGAACAGCACAGGGGAAATGGAGGAGGTCGACGGATGAGGAGGAAGGAGGGAGAGGGGACCAACTTTGCTTGAGGGGACCACCTTTGGTCTTCTTCTATCTTCTTATCCCCCTTTGACTTGGCCCCACTACTAGCTGGTTTCCTTAGCCAATTTCTAGCAACCCAATCTTCCTCTAGAGGCCTTGAAGTGGTCCAAATGTTGTGGGTCATAGGGTATACGAATTTCACAACATTTTCCCTCAAATTGGACTCAAATGCCTCTTGAATCAACTCAATTCGGCTTCTATAAATCCAACCATCATACCCTCGATCAAATTGGCATTTTCCTCACCAATAGAACCTACTTGCATGCTAATTTCACGATAAAAAAATGGTCCTTTGAATTTCCTAGTCGAAAACGGACCTATATCGACTTTTTCCTCCAAAACTTTAGTTTGCAGAAAAATCTTCGGAGACTGAGTCGACGTTCCTAAAATAACTCGTGATGTGACAGAATTTTCAATTTCTGAAATCGCATTCAAATTTGCGGTTAATTTCAATTTGGCACGATTTTAGTATGACTTAGGTTACCGGGTAGCTTTTAAAAATTTTAGTGCAAATGACCCGTGGTCAATTTTCTTCGAGCCACAACGAACTTTTTCAACACATTGGTAACTCTCGGTTATCGTGAAAATCTCGATGATTCAAATACAAACATAAGGTACCAAAACAATTAGAAAAAATAGACTAGTGCCGATCAACAATAATTTTTCAATTTGGTGGAATCACTCACGTTTAACCGCGTATCTCAATCAAACCAACCTATCATTAATTTTTAATTGATATTTACTGTGCCGTAATGATCTCTGCAGATGAGCACGGTCGAGTAGTTGATTCCTGGTCAAATTTTTAAGTCTAATGCATTAATATTCCTTAATGACTTCCCCATCTAGTCTAGTTATCTTAGGAGTGATCAGCTTTGAGATAACACTATAGGTGCGTCAATGAAAGGTCCGATTTATTTAATTGAAAACAAAATTGAAAATTCAGGATGTCACAACTCTTCCCATCTTATAAAAATTTCGTCATCGAAATTTAAACCATTACAATACTTAAGCAAAAAGGTGGGGGTACAATTATTTTATCGACTATTTACTCTCCCAGGTTGCTCCTTCAATGCCGTGGTATTGCCAGACCACTTTGACCAACGGGATGGTCTTGGTGCACAAAACCTGCTCTTTTCGATCCACAATCTGAACCGGGCTTTCAATGTACAACACTCGGTCGTCCATATCTCTTGGACAATAAAAATGTTGTCTTGGATTTATGACCTCTTACGAAAGCACTTTGTTCCAAAGATATAATGTTTGGAAGCCAAGATTTTAGTCTATTCGCTATAACCTTCGCAATGATTTTATTTTTGAAATTACAAAGGCTAATGAATCTATATTGGGTTAAACTCTCAGGATTAGTGACTTTGGCAATGAGAGTAATTTGAGCCTTATTAATTTCAGGATCAAATGTACCTTGATTGAAGAAAGAATCCACCACCTTGAATATATCGTCATGAATTGTTGACTAGTTACTTTGGTAGAACAAACCATTTAGTTCATCCAAGCCCAATGCCTTTGTCGCTCCCATTTGAAACACCGTTTTCCGCATTCTTCTCCAGTGATTTGCTTGACTAGAGCCTCGTTCATTTCATTAGTAACCACTAGTAGGCATTGTTCTAGAATTGGTCTATAATGTCTTGATCCAACTGAGGTATATAATGATTTGTAGAAGTCTGTTATATGTTGCTTGAGGACAACAAGATCTTTGCACCAATTGTGATCATCTAGCCTTAGCATAGAGATTTTATTGCATTGTCTTCTCTGGATCATGGTGGCGTGGAAGAATTTGGTATCCATATCCCCCAATTTCATCCAATTAATCCTATATTGCATACACCAGTACATTTTTTCTTACCTCTGTAAGGCTTCTATTAGCTCAAAATTTTTTCTGTATTCCTCTCCATTTGAAGTCCTTTCTTCAACATTTGTTAGTTCTGTGAGCTTTTCCTTAAGGGGGTCCAATTGGCAGACTGCATTTTTAAACTTCTTTATGCTCCATCTCCCCAATTCATTTATCTCCATCCTTGTCTTACTTACAATATTTTGCTGGTTGCATATTTTAGCTCTTCCTGGATTCTTTAGCCAATATGCTTCAAATCTGAAAAGTTTCTATTTTTTATCCCAACTGAATGTAATGAGAGAAGAATCGGACTATAATCCAAACCAATAGCGGGAAGAGCAAGCACCTCAGCATTTAGGAATGAAACTCTTCATTCAAGGTTGCACAGGGCTCTATCAAATCCCTTTTCAACTAACTCATCCCCTTCTCTATTATTGGTCAATGTGTAAGCACAACCTTTACTTTCAATATCCATAAGAGAACATGTATTCACAAACTCCCGAAATGCCACCATCCTATACCGATAAGCCTCTCATCTACCAATCTTTTCCCATTGATACAAAACTTCATTAAAATCTCTTATGCATAACCATGGTAGAGAATTAGACAAGTTAGTAGAACACAATTTTTTCCATAGTCTAATTCTTTCCTGAAAGTTGGTGTAAGCATAGAGAAAAAAAAATCCTCATTATAGTATCATTGCCAAGATCCCTACATAAAACCCCAATTAACTCCCCGGAGCTAGAATCCACTTTCATTTCCACCTCCCCATCCCACAAAAGAGCAAGTCCGCATGCAATTCCCACCGGATTCATAATAACCGAAAAGATAAATTGAAGACGCTTTCTTACTTGATTAACCACCTCTTCTTTGTTCTTGGTTTCTACGAGGAATACCAAGTTCAACCTCTCTTGAGCCACTAAGGCTCGAAAATGCTGGATTGTCAAGGGATTGCCCAACTATTGATAGTTTAGTTCGATATTTTCATGTCTTCTCCTATGGCTTATTAGGGCTAGTCATCAAAGCTTATTCGTGCACCACTTCCTACACTTGGATTGGTGTGTCCAAAAGTTTCTCATCGTCAACTAAATTCATGAAAGCTCCTATTGTATCATAAGGAGCAAATCGTTTCTATTTCTTTATAGCTTGAGATTTTAGTACTACTTTCCCTCTTTGGGATGACTCTACACATTTCTGATGCTCTGTCACGTATGAATAAGCTCCTAAGTTTTCTGCATTATTTTCCCTCGAGTTGGGGATACATATTAAATCATTTTTGCATCATTAGATGGCTCATTTACCACTAGATTATATAAACCTAAAGCCTTCTCATTCAGCCTTATGTTGTCATAATCTAGATTCTCACTAGAAGGGGGTTAGGTGATTCGGGCACAATTTCCTCTTCCTCAAGAGACGGATAAATATCCATATAGAAAATTTTCAAACATGGGCTCAATTCTCTCACTTCCATCTTCAGCCACAATCCATGTCTCTCTAGTTTGTCTTGAGCTAAACTAGTCTCTTTATAAGATATTTTTGGGTAGTAATTAGCATAGTGGCCCATACAACCACATGAAAAACAGAAATGTGGTAGCCTCTCATAGTTAAAATTAATCCACAATTTCCTTCCTCTCAAGTTAATAATAGTGCTTGTTTTGAGAGGACTTAACCTGACTTTTACTTTACCTATTTTACGAGAGCTGGTGTTTCTAGCTTCGATTTCCGCTTCCTCCACTTTGCTTAATTTTGCAACAATTAGTCTCACTGAGTCTTCCGATACTGCAACTTGAGGGAGCCCCAACAGATGCACCCAAAATGTATAGTGGGAAAAATCGTATCAATGCTCCGGGATGTTGGGATCACCTTCTTGCAGGACTAGGAGGTTACTAGCAAAAGACCAATGCCTCGATTCTAGCACTCTATTCTTCTCCTCAACCAATATAACTATGAAGAGGAAAAACCCTGGTTCTATAATTTCACATTTTACTATCTCCAGCTTCAATGCTTTCTTCATTATACTAAAGAACGCTTGAAAAATGACATTTGGTTTAGAGAATAACTTTCCATGTAGTAACAGTTCACTTTCCTTCTTTTTTTTCTCTGGGGATTTCCGCATCCAGTTTTGTGACGTCCTCTTTAACCCACAAATCTCCCATTCTTCTACTCAATGCCATCATTCTAAGGTGACTTTTGTGTTCTTCTTCCATCTTGACCCTGTTGCAATTTCATTTACAACGTATTGAAGTGGCAAGATAGCTTTATGAAGATGGAAATGGGAAAATTATGAAGATGTTCGATTGGCAAAATGGGTGGCTATTTTTGGGTTTGAGAGTGAAGGGAACCCTATGGGTGAAGATTTGTGGAAGTTGGAGACCTACTAGAGGAGGGGAGGGATTGCTTTGAATCACTCCCACTGATTTGTTTTTGCTCTTTCAGAGGTGGTTCTAGAAGGTGATGTAAGTGGTTTTGGGGTGAAGGAGAAAGAGGGGAAATACCCTAGTCAAGTGGAAACGGTGTTAATTCAACCATGAAGCTTCATTGCAAGGTGAGGAGTTGGAAAATCTAGGGTTTCAAGGGGTTAGGGATTAAATTGAATTTATTCAAAAAATTAGGGCCTTTTATAAAGAAAAGTTGTGCTTTGAAAAATCTCAAACTGGTATATCTATGATAAGTTTATCCTAAACTAATTTTTTTGCCATAAAAAACTCCAAATTAGTATACTTTTGATAAATTTAACCCAAATTGGTGCATTTACAACAAAATTATATATGTTAGTTTTCATTAAATTTTATTATCAAATTGTTAATTTAGATGACACATGAATGTTAACTGATGTATTAGTTTGGGGTTTTACTCTCCGTTTGTCACAATTACACCAACTTTGTATTTTTTTTTATGATATTAATCTAATTTAACGGAGGGTATATTTGTCATAAATGCACAAGTTTGGGATTTTTATCGAGGAAAATAATTTCTTTGAAGTAAACTTATCACAAGTGTACTAGTTTAGAGTTTTCTGTAGTCATTTAGATTAAATTTGTCTCATGTGTACCGGTTTGAGATTTTTCGGGATATTGACCCTATAAGAAACATATCAATGAGATTAATTTTGACAAGTATTTGCATCTAAGAAGAAACTCTCACAAAAGATGGCAAGCTATTATCACCTTACCCCTGAAATTTGGTAAGAAATCCAAATCTTTAAACTAAAGGATATATCAAGCATAATCTCATTAAAAGAAATGGATTCTTTTTTTATCTATAGACCTTTTTGGTCACCACTCATTCAACAACTTGAACGAATCTGTTTGTATGTAAGATGCTACACTAGTTCATCTCCACATATCGCTGCACTTGGTCACAAAGCTGTCAAGACTCATTAAGAGAGAGAGAGAGGCTAAGAACATTTTTGGTGGAAATAGCCATGGCACTAACAACATCCAAGAGAGTAGGGTCGGTGTTGCTTGTGGCAGCTCTAATACTTTGGTCATCCATGGGTGCTGACGCCGACGTGCGCACACTTTCCTTCTGGAAGAGAATCAAGTGTTCAGTAAAATGTTTCAACCGCCCATTTCTATGCATTTTACGATGCTTAAAGGGTCAATCGAAAAAGTCCTTGATGTCTGCATCAGAGCACTGTGATGTCGGTTGTTTCTTGTCTACTTGCCTTGATTACCATCATGGTAATAATCTTCACATTAAGATCAAAGATATAACGCAGCTTCTTGTGAGATTTATAGAACCAAGAAAGTCATTGTTTAATGTGTTTTCTTTGTCAATGTTCATTGATATATTTTAATTATGAAAGGATGGTTGTGCACTAAATCATTTCATTTTCTTGGACTTCGACATATATGCTCTTGTTAAAAAAATACTCAATTTTAATTTTGATGTGAATGATTTTATTAATCTCTTGTTTCATATTTGACCTCATGTAGATACCAAGAAAGTTGGAGTGGATGTGAAGAAGGTTAGGACTTGTGCAGATTCATGCTCTCAGAGTTGCCGGAAGACTCATTCATTGAATTGAAGTCATTGAACTTATGTAATGCCTTTATGGTTTCATTCCTCCACTAATAAAAATTGCCTTTGAATTTTCTGCTTGACCATGAGTGAAGTACATTGCTATGAAATTTCAAGTGTGGTAAAATAAGTCTACGCTCTATTATCCAGAATTAGATAATGAAATATAAATACAAAAGAAAAGGTTACCTCTACAAGATATCGAAGTTGGCTTTGTCATGCCTCTTTGGATTCGTGTCAAAACATGAATGTATGTCTTCAAGCAATCAAAGTTTTATGATGCCCAGAAGAATGTCAATCTCTAGCACCACATGACATGAGAGCATGACTTATTAGTGCTTCCAACTCGACCAATGATATGATATAATACGATATGATATGTATGAGAATGTGTTAAGCCAAAAAAAGAGGACAGAATTATTATATATATCAATTCATCAAAATTTAACTTTGTGAATTAGGTAATTATAAATAAGACATGACATCAAATAGTTTTGGTCACCCATTTAAATACACCCTAAAGTCTAGGAAAAAGAATTCCCTCCTCATAAAGGTGATGTTCACCATTCTATAAAATAAGGGATACACGCCCACAAAAATACCAGATTAACAAGAATACATAGAGAGAAGCGAGTAAACACATGAAGATCTAGGCATCGAAGGGAGAGGTGGTGATAATGTTCATGTCGGGGCTATATAAAGTGCATTTCTCTTTGAGGCATTTGTGGAATGTAAGAAAAGGCGCGCACGTGCTTGAGCAATTACCATTCTGCAGTGGATTGTTAATGTGCGAGGTTGTTATGATGGCAAATCATCTTTCCTGATAGTGCTTGAGCAATGCAATCTTGGTTGTGTGGTGTCTGAGTGCTTCGATCACTATTTACGTATAACTTCTACTAGATCATTACGTCTAAATCTTGTTTCGTTGGCCCGAATTTGACAATACCTCTAAACCTATTTCCCTCATTCGAGAGGTAGGTCGCGATAGACTTTTGAGTTGTCTTGATTTGGCAAGTTGTGAGTTCTTCGGAATGATCCCATCTTCATTCGGTAACCTTACCAAGCTTGAATACCTAGATCCGATAGTGAAACCGTTGATTGTTCAGCCCATATCTTCTCTATTTTGGGTTTGGAAGCTAACTTTTGACACCCAAAATTATTCATATTATTATGCGCTGGTCACGAAGGATGAAAAAATTCAAAAATTACCCTCACTGTCACGTGCAGGCTCTGATTAATGCCAACCTGGCCTATGTTGGTCATAAAAGCAAAGGATGGCCAAGGATTCCAAGAGCCCTTAGGCTAGATTTCAATGGGCCTACAAGTGGAGATACACGATTCGATGGTAAAGCAATTGATTGCCATGTGTCCAAGCCAAGAGATGCTATTGAAGACATATAATTCAAATGAAATTGATGGCAAGATTTAGGCAAGAACAATTGATGCTTAAAAGGGGTGCCAAAATCAAAGGAGCGGTTACTACTTGCTGAACAAGTCATGCGAGCATCATCAAACAGGTGAGAAGGCAACAATACATGGATAAAGTGGTTTAGCAAAGAACATGGAGTGACTCTTAAGGAGGAAGGAACTGATTATCAATAGTTACCAAATTGGCATATAAATATCACAAGCAATCCAATAGAGAATCCCCCTAAACAACACATAAAATTCCTTTATCATACCCTTTTTAGTTATCTTAACATAGTTTAGCTTAGCTATAGCTTTAGATTCCCATCGTAGATTCGATTCTGATGAGTATATATATCATAAGTAGTGCTGTTGATTAGATTATAGTGTTGTCCTATCGTCCAGCGTTTTCGATTATATTTTGACGGTGTATCTTCATATCCATCTAGGAGCAATACTTATTGGGTGTTGTTATCACCATCCAATGTCATCAATTAGATTTCGACGTTATCCATGTAGGAGCAATACCTACTAGGTGTTGTTATAGCGTTGTCGATTAGATCTCGACATTGTGTCCTCATAACTAGTTAGGAGCAGTACCTACTAAGTGTCGTTACCACCGTTCAGCGTCATCGATTAGATTCCGATATTATATCCTCATATCCATCTAAGAGCAGCACATGTATGGTGCTCTTTTCATTGTCCAGCGTCGTCAATTAGGTTTTGACGTTGTGTCCACAAACTCAATTAGAAATAGTGCTAGTACTGCTGTCAATGTCCAATGTTGTCGTATCAGTTTCGATATTATACAAATTACTTTGATTTTAATGGGCATTCATCAGTATGTTGAAGTAAGTTTAGATCAAACCGTTGATTAGATTTCGACATTGGTTATCATTAATTTAGATCTCGTATTAAGCAACTTCATAAGATTCAGAACCATATAATATACATCTACGTTAGCATTTGACCCTCTTTGTCCAATATTAACATAAGAATCTAAGTCTCCTCTAATAAAAATCAAAATATAACACTTGATGAAAAATATTTCATTACAAGATCCAAAATTGGCAAAACACTGACAAAGCTCTCCACTTTGAACCTCAAAAGAATCATACCAATAGGCGAGATACCACCTTTAATTAGAAGCCTTTCTCATCTTAATAAATTAAGGCTCTTCGACAGTCAGATAAGTGGGATTATGTGGCCTCAACTCATGAACCTCACACCTCATTGAATTAGACTTAAGCAGGACTCGATTAACCTTGCTCCACCTTGATGCCATTAGATTTGATGGCCTAATACCCTAATTGATCTCTCAACTCCAAAATTCGGGAGTCCTTAATCTTACTAGAAAACAGTTCAGTAATCCAGCCAAGCTAGAATAGGGTATCTGTACACATGTACATGAGCTTGAATGATACTCTTCCTATTCTTCTTGATCTGGCACTTGTTGCATGCAATTTGGGGTAGTTTCCTATATTCCTGCAAAACCTAGAGGCTATCCATGGGTTAGACCTCATACAAAATAATATAGGCTAGAAGTACATGAATCTTTTACGCGACTTCTTGACAGGAATCGACCATTCTTCTCTTAGTAATTCTTGTCTATGTACATGACGGACCCCTCTTATAACATGCTAGAAGAACCACCTTCTACACCACACCATCCATACACAATTATGGAGTGCCAGACACCTAGAGTGTCGAGAATTGGCACGGAGGGACACTTAAATGTCAAAAGTTAGAAAAGTGACATTTAAGTGCCAAAATCGAAGCAAAATTGATCACTTTAAGTGCAAATCCGGCCAAAATGTTGATGTGGCGATTTTCCGGCGAAATAAATGCAAAACGACGTCGTTTTGCATCGACATGGCTAGAAAATGCAAAAATAACGTCGTTTTGTCTTTGACATGGTAAATTATTAATATAAAATTAATTAAATTTAATTTAAAACATTTAAAAAATTATTGGGGGGGGAGGGAGGCGGCCGAGGGCCGAGCCTCGCCGCCGCCGCCTCTCTTGCTTTGCCATTGGGATGGGCCGGCGACGGAGGGGGAGGGTTAGCCGGGGTCGCCGGCCCTTGGCCAACCGGTGGTGAGGGCCCGCGAGCCCTCGTCGGATCCGGGTGAGGGCTTGCAAGCCCTCACCACCTCCTCGCCATTGTCGGGAAGGGGCGGCGACGGTGGGGGAGCGTTGGCGAGGGCTGCGAGGCCTCGCCCATCCGGGCCAAGGGTAGCAGCCCCGTGTAGATCTAGCGAGG
Organism: Eucalyptus microcorys; assembly: GCA_014182515.1. Taxonomy (NCBI): domain Eukaryota; kingdom Viridiplantae; phylum Streptophyta; class Magnoliopsida; order Myrtales; family Myrtaceae; genus Eucalyptus; species Eucalyptus microcorys. The sequence goes on along the minus strand of CM024562.1, from coordinate 30,705,981 downwards.
GCTCGTAGGCCTTCGTCGTCGGTCGACCGGGGCCGGCGACCCCGCCGACCCCCCCCCGTCACCGGCCCTTCCGGGCGACGGCGAAGGGCTCGGCCGTCAATCGCCACCCTTCCCCCTTTTATTATTTAAATATTTGTATTTTTATTTTAAATGTTTTGAATAAATTTAGTTTCCAATTTAATTTTATTAATTTTTTATTAATTTTTTTACTACGTCGGCACTCAAACGACGTCGTTTTTGCATTGTCTAGCCACGTCAGCATGCAAAACAACGCTGTTTTGCACTTATTTCACCGGAAAATCGCCACGCCAGCATTTTGGTCGGATTTTGGCTAGATTTGCACTTAAGTGATCCATTTTGTTCCGATTTTAGCACTTAAGTGTCACTTTCCTAACTTTTGACACTTAAGTGTCCCTCCGTTCCAAGTTTTGGCACTTGGGCTGTACTTCTCCCCACAATTATGTAGTCTCCAATAAGAAGCTGGTGGGGGCACTGCCACCTTGGATCTACAACATGTGTTCATGTATATGTACATTTCATTGGTGATTAATGGTGAGGAATGGCTCATCTCATTCTCTAGAGTGATGGTTTCTTGGGGTGTTTGCATCAGTTTATCCCTCTAACCCATGTATTGATTGTTTCCATAGTAGATTTAAGGTGAAGGATACTAAAGTGTTATAAATTGTGTACGGCGCTCGCTTTAGTGTCAAAAGTTTTCATTGGCTCACTTAAATACCAAAATCGATGAAAAATGATTACTTAAGTGTCTCTAGCAAAAAATGCCGGCTAAAAAAATTACATGATTCTTATAATTAAAAATTTTATCTAAGCTAGCATTTTTTGGCATTGAAGTAATCACTATTTCATTAAGATTGACACTAAAATAATCACTTTTTAACAATGATTATTACGATGGCGAATCATCTTTTTTAACAGTGCTTGAGCTATGCAATCTTGATCCTGTGGTGTCCGAATGCTTCGATCACCATTTAGATATAACTTCTACAAGATCATTATGTCTAAATCTTCGCTTGAAGTTAGCATAAGCAGCACTAAATTTTCAATTTGTGACAACTTAGATTTAACTCACTTGAGATAATCTACCGAAATGTTTGAAAGCAGTTGATTAGCAGATCTAAGTACAAGCACTGATATATTTGTGCAAATACTTATGTCATGTCTGACACCTGCAAATGGTAAAGATGTGATAATCAGACATGTTGTAGTAAACACCATATCATATAAAGTCATGCATTTTTTGTATTGCTAGATATTGAGTGCATCATATCAACTGTAGAAGGGAGTTTGCTATAGTTTTCTAGTAAGCTCAGCTCTCTACGGGGTATGACACCAATTTTTAATGTGGAACATCATTTGAACAGTTGAGAAAGGCGTAATCTAAATATTTTCACGCTTGCCATAACTTAGCCAACAATGTTGTCAATCAAGACAACATTTGGTGTAATGATTTATGTTTTTGTTTTTTAAATGTGCATAGTGGATGCTTGATCTTCTTAAAAAAGTTATGCTACCAACTAGGTTGTGGCTACCAATCCATTTGTCATTAACGTTTTTAAAGTTTCTCGGTTAGCAACAAATAGAACGAAAATGATCGTATTATTGTCGGGGTTTTATTTATAAGGAAATTTTTGGGTATGAACATAGTTAGTGGTATATATTTGAGTTGTATATAACTAAGATGAGTTTCCTAGGTTTGGTTGTTAGTTGGAGAGGTATATTTCTTTTTATATGAATTATAGAAACTCTAATGTAGAAACCAACTTGTTGGCTTATCAGATATATATACATATATGAAAGGAGATATATATTTTGATAACGGGATATTGGTTTCTATTTGAGTTGTGTTCTTCGGATGAAAGGGATTGTGTCATTCTCGCATTCTTGTTGGTTCCAAGGTGTGATGTCTATTGGTATTAGAGCAAGATCTCTCCCAATAGATGTGTGGTTTGGGGGTGAACCATGCAGAAGTTGGTGGGCTCGTAATGATTAGGTCCAACGAGGATGAGGAGTGATCATTGAAGGATGAGCATCCAAAGAAAGAGAGACTCCTCAAAAGCTTTCAGGATGGCGGAGGATGCAAGAATGAAGCGAACTGTGCACCAAATAAGGTGAGTAATTTTGAGATTTCTGAAAACTATAATTAACTCACAGAGATGCCTTTCAACATAACGGCAAGTTTGGCTTTGGAATTCCAAATTTAAACATGCTTAGGTTAGAGCACTTCTAGAATTGACGACCTCTTAGAAAAGTGTCTACTTATATGCCAAAAGACAAAGCTATGAGGCTTGACGGCTATTAGTGGACAATACCCCCACTGATTAATCCAGGGATTCATGATAAATACAAAAAATGACGTATGCCATCCCGAATTAAGGATTTGCAATATTATTTTATGGGCCTCTATCGATAAAGTCCTAGTTGGGTAAAATCAAAGCTGTGACTTTGCACACACTTAAGCTACATATGGTTCTTCCTTACTTGGAACACGCCCACAAAAATACAAGATTAACGAGAATACACAGAGAGAAGCGAGCAACCGCGTGAAGTTCTAGGCATCGAAGAGAGAGGTGGTGATAAAGTTCATGGCGTGGCTAATATAAAGTGCATTTCTCGTTGAGGCATTTGTGGAATGTAAGAAAAGGCACGCTCATGCTTGCGCAATTACCATTTTGCAGTGGATTTGTTACAGCCTTCGTGTGGGAGGTTGTTATGATGGCAAATCATCCTTTCTGATAGTGCTTGCACAATGCAATCTTGGTTGTGTGGTGTCTAAGTGCTTTGATCACTATTTCAAGTCAAGCCACTTATTACAACGGCATCGGGTCCAGAAATAAATTCATCTCGCATGTATGGTATTGTTTTCCTCACGGTTAATTTCATAGGAGTAGGCACTCCGCCTGTAAACAACAGCAAATATTGACCATTACGACTATTATTTAGTCCTACTCATGACAAAGACCTACATTTACCCCTAGATGAACAATGAGAATTATGATCTTACCTTCAACGGCTTCATCCTTTTCCATGCAGATGGCGGCATAGTGAGAGCCTGCCAATTCCAGCAGAGCAAACTGCCAATTGCTGCTGATGCTGTTAACGTCCTCAAGAGATTTCACAATTATCTCACCCTGAGCATATTGTAAAGTTAAATGTAGGTTTCACAAAGAACAGGCTTCATTTGATGAATCGGAGAGATGAAAATGAGCAGTATAATCAAATCAGAAAGTCATGTTATAGAGAGATTTATTCATTTCATATAAACCAGATCAACACCCCACCACGGCCATCCACATAAAGAAGGAAAAACATGCATGAGAACACTCTCAGACGGTTTATGTAAAGCATACTGATTGAAGTATATTAGAAGAATAATTTCAAATGAGCAAATAGAAGAATGAATCTCAAGGCATGAAATGTAGTGCATGAGAAGCTCATCAAAAGTATTTTCTATATTGCTATTGCGTTTGCCATAGTCCTGTAACAACAAAATTTGAGTTCTCAACAGGAACACGAGGAAAACAGGTAATTTCAGCAGCTATACCGTAAGAAAATGAAGAAAAGCATTCCAGATATGCGACTTGCAGCAGAACGTATAGATTTAGGCCATGGATGGGAAAGAAGAATTACGATGGGTAGTGCAAATTTGTGAGTGAAACTCAAAGCAGAAAGCTGAAAGGAGGTGGCAGTTCTGTAATACTTCTTTTCATACCTCGTTATTTGTTTCACCAGATGTACAAGAGTCTCCCTTCTCTGCATTCCCAAACTGTATGGTAAACATTTTGAAAGGTAGTCCAGAGAAGCCTCTTCCCAGTGCTTTAACATAAGATTCCTGGAGAAGAAATTCATATAAATCGAAGATTTTTAAGAAAAAGCTACTTAAGCCTTGTGAAACTTAGTATTATCTTCATAAAAGTGACATGATTATGTCCTCAGCATCAAGTCAATAATCTGATCAGGAGCATTTGCAACAATTCTTTTTGAAGTAACATTTGCATACACAGTTTCTTCAAAACTTCACACCTTACATCAGAATAACACAGAAGCATCAAATACAGTATATATTCACATATTATTACCAATTCACCAGCAACTAATTTTCCAGGCAAAAGCAATAGTAAACAACACAGAAAGGAGGTGCATGTTGCCTTTAGAAGGACAGAAAAGAAGAAGAAGAAGAAAATGCATCACGGATACAACCATCTTCTCAGTCGAAAGCCACATGGCACAAAATTAAACTAGAAGTAATGAAGAGAAAAAGAAAAAGAATCACAAGCAGATGATCATTTTAAAGTATCTTAAGAAACCATTAGGAACTTCCAATAATATAGAGGATCTGCGTACCTTTAGAGTCCATAATTTTACAAAATACTGATGCTGAACTCCAGGGTCTGAAATTGAACTCAAAAATTTCACTTCATGCGGAGTGAAGTACCTCCTAGCAAAGGCTAAAATATCGTTCTTCAATTTCCTTTGCTTTTCTTCAAGATCAACACCAATCTACAAATTAGAAGAGCAAGTTGCAGGGAATCACTATCATCAGTGGACTATCAAAGAAACTTAAGACGAAGCAGAAACTTATAATTGCTTTGCGAGTTTAAGAGAATACCAACCGGTGAATCAACAGTTACTCCACAAAGTATAAGAGAAGAAGTATGTGAGATGTTAAATTGTAGCCTTGACGCACTCTGGCATGGATCGTCATTCCACTCCAACTACCACAGGGAATAGAAAATCACCAAACAAGTTGCTGCAACAAAGGTTAAAATCTCTAGCCATTGAAGTACAAACTCACCTCGGGTTTTCCATGGATGTTCTTCTTAAACTTCAAGGATCTTGGATCAACTTGGCCATTAATCTGATCTAATATAAAAACTTACTGCTTAAATTCATCGTATTACCTTGACCCATTACTAAATGAAGAAGATCAGAACCTAACTATGCGACTACGATACGGAAATAAAAACTCTAGTTGTAGCAGCACAGAAATAAACAATCTCCATAAAAAAAACATTAAACAAGTAAAGAAAAAGTTCTTTTCTACTGGCAAAAAGTTGATTGGATTCACCGACACCGATTGCAACTGATAGAGAGCTGCAGACGAGATGAGGGCAAATAAAGAATCAGTAGCAAAGAGCTTACATCTTGCAATGGTAGTTCGAACAAGGGCACGGGCCAGCAAAGCTGCCTTCTGGAGCTGCTCCCCCCGCTTGCGGGAAACATTCTCCTTCTCACACGGTGATAAAATATCGAAATAATCGTGTAAAAGGGATGAGCTTTTCACTTCATCGGGCACGACATACCAGAGATGCGCCTCCCTATCAAAAAAGAAGAGGAGGAGTTCCTGACTGGCTCGATCATAAGGTTATTCCAATATAAAAACCATAGTTCACAATTAAAAAAAAAAGGGTATGCCGCACAAATCGTATTCCCATTTCTACAAATTGCGAACACAGTCGACATCCCAAGGCCCCATTTCTAATTCAAACGTTATAGGGCATACACAGTCGACATCCCAAGGCCTCCAATGTAATTAAGGAACGCCTAGCGAAGGTGCTAATTCATAACGTTATAGGGCATACGGAAACTATAGTTCACCAGAATAAGACAGAATGCCACAAACTGCATTCTCATTTCCACAGCATTATACCGACAATTTCCTGGGGTCTAGTTATCAGTGACGCCTCCGAAGCGGAGGCGCTAAAGAGTTTTCAACTCCATCGGGCTCGAAGCACAACGTAACGAAGAGGAAGAGGATCTCACATGCGCGAGGGGAGTTGTACCGGGACCAGCGGCGACGACGCGGCGGCGAAGGTCCTCTGGAAGAAAACGGCATTCATGGCGGACGTCGCCACGCGCCTGAACAAAATCATTCAGCGCGCGACGAGGGTGCTTTCCCGATCACGTCCTCCCACGGGGACAAATTCTACCTGCAAACGACGACGGCGACGACGGCGACGGCGACAAGCGATGAGCCATCACGACAAGACAGCAGAGCCGATCCATGATTCTTCAACAAAGCAATTCGCGAACGCTAGAAAGCCCGCGGGCAGAGTGGGGAAGCGACGCTCACCTCGATTTCGGACCGCCGACCGGGATCGGCGGCGGCGGCGGTGACGGCGGCGACGGCGGAGGTCGGCGGCGATCGGGGTCGGCGAGCCGCGGGAAGGCGAGAGAGGCGGAGCTGGGTTGCTGCTGAGAGAGGGAGGGGAGAGGATCTCAGCCTCCGACGGAGAAAACAAGCTCATCGGTTCCGCTCCGAAACCGTCTCCGATCGAGGATACACGATGGGCCTCGTGAACTTTTGGGCTTCTGATGAGCTCTAAGGGCCCATCCCATCCCTCATTCTAAAACCTTATGTCCCTCCACATGTCTAAGTATCATACTTATGATTTTGTAGATTTTTCAATTGGAGATCTTACGATGACGCCTGAACTTTGAACAAATAGTTTGCTTTTGCAAATTATATATCTAGGTGAAATGCTAATGAATTAAAGAAATTATTCAGATGGTTTGTGGGCGCTCGGCTAAGTCCAATTTCAAATGTCATGTTAAAACCCGTAATTGGGGGTGTGCAATCAGACCGAGTTTATCTAAGAACCGGATTGGACCACTCGAAAAATAAGTATAGGAATGAGTTCCATTTTTTAAGAATTGGTTGAAATCGGTTTGGTACTCGGTTCCAAGTAAAGGCCTACTCGGGAATCGGGCCGATTGGACCGGTTTTGAAATCGATTTTTACTAGTAAAAAAAAAAAAAAAAAAAAAAAAAACCTAGTCGCCTCTCTCTCTCTCTCTTCGTGCAATCTGCCTCCTTCTTAGTCACCCCTCTATCTTAGTCTCTCTCTATATTCCCAACCACCATTGTAGTTGCCACCATTGACGCCGCAACATGTAGGAATGCAACTTAGCTCACCTTTCATCTCGTTATCACAAGGCTTGCCACTGTCACTGACGCAACACAAACTTGAGTAAAGTGAGTCCAAAATTGATATTTTTTTTTTGTAGTCTCGTGGATCCTCAGTTTTTTGTTTAGTTAAAAAGTTCATGCTTAATGTTTCAATATAAATTAAGAGAATTACAATGTTGTTTTCTCACATATTTACGCAAAAATCGAAGTCTTATAGGATATCAATATATGTTACAGTGCAAATAGGATAGACCATGGAACCAAACCGAAAAACAGGGTAGGTTCCAAAATAGGTTCCAGTGCAAACAATGTAGTGGATGGATCCAAAAAATAAGTTATAATAGGATGGCATAGGATGCAAGTTTAAAATTTATCCATCCTAAAACCGATTACCCCTATCCATAATGGTTTGGGGACGAGCACAAAGTTAACATGTTGGGTGTGGGACAAGGTCTGCTACCCAGATAAGTCCCTCTTACATCCCCAGTTAGTTAATGATAATTGGGATTATGCTATCTTTATGATTTCATAAGTTTGAATCGAGTTGTGAATGAACCATTGACTAGATTACACACATACTTATAGGGGAACTAACTTAGGGGTGAGCAAAATATCATGGGAGCTAAAAGTTGGGCTCAGCCCAGCCTGATTTTCGGGGCCGAATAGGTCAGAGCCGGGATTTTAGGTCTATCTTATTTTTTTATTTTCTCGGCTGATCCGGGCGTCATCAATCCTGAATACTTCCATATTAATCACCTCCACCGTGATGTGACAAGAAGCAACTCGATTTGCTTAGGATTTCAAATCTTAATTATGTATAATTATTTTTCATAGACCTTTTTATGAACTATGTGCTGATGGACTGAGCAGGGGAAGTTTGCTAATTCAAGCATGTGGTAGAGCCAAAACTTCGGCTTCTCAAGCTAGAAGCTCCTTAGAAAAAAGGTTGGTGTAAGAGAGAAGAATATGCGAAATCTCAGTGTTGTCGCACAAAAGAACCAGAGACCAATGGCAATCGGCGATCTGTTGGCGGACATATGTGCTGGACAAGGAATTTGGTCATTCATGGACCATCACTTGGGTGGGATGTACCCCTATTTTCATTTACGAGGAGGACTAGGCAAAAGAGCCTCCCGTTGTACGGGTGTTCTTGGACAAATGAACTCCTCTGCCCCCAACTAATTTTAGAAAACATAATTTAGCGTGAAGTGATGTGCTGATGTGAGATGAATTCGAAAACGTGGCCGAAAACATATGGAAACAAAGTGATTTTGAGACGGAAAGAGACTTTAAACACCTTTAGTTCGTGCTTAAACTCTATCTAGATCAAAAGTTACGCCTTTATCGAAAATAAAGTACCAGAAATTAGTCTATTTCAATGCAATTTGTAGGTCTCGAATTAGTAACATGTTAATTACATATTTAGATTAGAAACATAATAATTGATCCATTGTTTTCAATTTCCTATAAACAATAAAATATTCGAGTTTGGGCTCCAATTGAGCCCAATTATACAAATTTAGTTTGGCCTAAGCCTTTTTTGGTATAATCGCATTAGGTCTGTTCATGTTGGGGCGAAAAGTACCTTGAGGCTCAACTCATTTGGCCTATGCTCACTCTTAGATTGAGTATGGCTCAAACTGAACAATTCAAAAATTGTTTGGGGATTTTAGGATAACGCCCATTGGAATAGTTATCATTCCCTGCTCCCACCTTTCACTTGTCATAAAACACTTTTCGTCTTCTTTTGAATGGGCATGTAGTGATGTATTATAATTCTTTGTTATTTTCATGGAATTGGCTTAGCAGTTATAGAACGAAGTTTTGCATGTAAATTAGATGCAAGTTGTTATAATTATGATTATAATTATGGTTAATGGATCAACGAAAGCCAATAAATTAAGATACGTCTTTTCTGTTCACGTATCTCTATTGAATTCATGAATTTCCTAGATTCATGTATCTTTTAGTTCATGTATTTATTGAGTTCACAAATCTCTTAAATTCATGTGTCTCTGGATTCATGAATCTCTTGGATTCACGTATCTCTTGATTCATGAATTTCGTGGATACATGCGTCTATTTAATTCATGTATCTTTTCTGTACATGAACTAAAAAGCTATATAAATAGATAGGAGCATAGAGCTTCAAAAAGTTTTTTGGGTTTTTCTGACTCGATTCCAAAAGAACTTTAATATACGTTTCTACTTTTCTGTTTTTTCTGGGTGTGCCGATTCAATTGAACGGTTCGATTGAGTCTTATTTGTATAGTGCTAATTCAAACAGGTTCGAGGTGTTGTATCTTGAGAGGTATAGCTCGTGAATCTGCGGAGCACCTTTGGCAGGAAATAATCGCCTTAAGGAGATTCGGATATCCGTACCTCACCTCCAATTTTATGTTATTTTTCCAGTGATATCTTATTTTATTATTCTCCAAGATTTGTAAGTTTACATAAAAAGAATGATATTATATAGCTGTTATCGTCTTCTTTACATTGATATATTGATTATAACAAACAGTGTGTTTTCTCTAGATTAATTTCCAACAATCTTAAGGCGATTAGATTACTCACTGTTTGTTGTTGTTGTCAGAGTATTGAGATGGCTGAAAACAATCAAGTGCCTTTCAATGTCCATAATGTTTTAGGAGACGTTCCTATGGTCGATTCGACCATTGCTATGGGAGATGTTCAACCCTCAAGGTCTGAATTTGTAGCAGCCAATGTTACGGGCCCTTGGGCCAACACCTATTTTGGTGGTGCGGGTACAAGTCATATGACTGGTATGCCCAAGACTGTTTTTCAGGACAGTACATGCCAAATGGCTTTTGGCTTCATTTTTGGAGGGATAGTTCAACGAACCTTGCCTACTGGCAACACCTCCAGTTACAACTAATAAGAGATTGTCTGCTATGGTGATATCCGAAGCATTTCTGGTGTCGAATACTAATGGCTGGTGGCTAGATACAAGTGCCACAAATCACATCTGTGCAGATAAACACATGTTCTCATCTTATGAGAAGGCTGAAAAAGATGAAAAGCTTTATATGGCTAACTCTGCATCAGCAAAGATTGCCGAAAGAGGAAAGGTGATCCTAAAGTTTACATATGGTAAGGAGGTTGCCTTGCTGAATGTGCTACATGTACCAAGGATTCGGAAAAACCTAATTTCTAGCCCTATACTTGTCAAGAAGGGTTTCAAAGTTGAATTTGAATCTGACAAGTTTGTACTTTCAAAAGGAGGGATGTATGTGGGGAAAAGGTACTTGTTTAAAGCCAATGTGGCTGTCATTGATGTAAACTCGAATTGTGTGTACCCAAAGACCATTAATAAAGAAAAGCCTTCAGTTTACATTGTTGTGTCTCCTTATCTATGGCATGGTAGATTAGGAGATGTAAACTATGGTACAATGAAGAGAATAGCAAACTTGTGGTTAATTCCAAGATTTGAGTTGGATGCCTGTTACAAGTGTGAGACTTGTGTTGATGCCAAGTTTGCCAAGAAACTTTTCAAATCCGTTGAAAGAACAAGTGAACCTCTACAATTAATCCATAGTGATATATGTGATTTAAAGTTTGTAGAAAGTAGAAATGGAAAGAAGTACTTCATCACATTTGTGGATGACTATACTAGATTTTGCTATGTTTATTTACTAACTAGCAAAGATGAGACTTTGAGCATGTTTGTCAAGTATAAAAATGAAGTTGAAAACCAACTTGATAAATGAATCAAAGTGCTTAGGTCTGATAGAGGAGGAGAATACAGTTCAATCAATTTGAAAGAGTTTTGTGCTAGTTTTGGAATAATTCTCCAAACGACTGCACTTTATACTACACAATAAAATGGAGTTGTTGAATGATTGAACATGACACTAAAGGAGATGGCTAATGCCATGCTTTTGAGTTCAGGTTTACCTTAGAACTTGTGGGGGAGGCAGTTTTAACTGCAAATTATATTCTTAATAAAATACCCCACAAAAAGACAGGTAAAACTCCATACGAGTTATGGAATTGCAAGTTGCCATACTACAATATTTTAAAAGTGTGGGGGTGTATAATGTGATTTATAACGGTAAGTCTAGACACATTCGTCGTAGACACAATACCGTAAGACAGTTGCTCTCAAATGGAATCATTTCTTTAGACTTTGTAAAGTCAAAGGAAAATATTGCGGATCCGCTGACAAAAGGTTTGTCAAGAGAGCAGATAAACTGCGCATCGAGAGGAATGGGTTTAAAAGCCTTAACCCAATAAAGAGATTCCAGGATGGAAACCTAACTTATGTGATTGGAGATCCCATGGTTTAGGTTCAATTGGACAACGCAAATTTTGGAAACTCTAGTGTAAGCACTGCCTCCCATTCCTATGATGCAACAGTGCTTTCCTACAGCGTTATTAAGGGTACGCTATGCGTTTAATGATTCCTATAATTTGGAATGTAACATTCAAGTGAGATATGGTAGGATATCTTTAATAGGAATGCACCTATATGCGTGGAGCTGGCCGACTCTATGAAAATCTTTAAAGGCTAGATTTTTCTAAAGCACACATGAATCCTGAGAGGTTCAGGGCCGAAAGAACAAACACAACTGAGAACCAATCTTGAATTGGAAATACTCTGTGTGAGGTTTATTGTCTAGGCTTACACAAACAACTGGCGATTCAAGACTTAGTCCATCGACTAGTTAAGTAAATTCGATAGACTTTTACTAAAGAAGGTTCAAGGCGAAAGCTACTTATTTTGATACAGTATATTTCAACAGGCATGCTCAGATTCCTTCGAGTCAAAATGTTTTGTTGATCCATTAATGTGGGGGATTGTTATAATTATGATTATAATTATGGTTAATGGATCAACGAAAGCTAATAAATTAAGATACGTCTTTTCTATTCACGTATCTCTATTGAATTCATGAATTTCCTAGATTCATGTATCTTTTGGTTCATGTATTTATTGAGTTCACGAATCTCTTGAATTCACGTGTCTCTGGATTCATGAATCTCTTGAATTCACGTATCTATTGATTCATGAATTCCGTGGATACATGCGTCTATTTATTTCATGTATCTCTTCTGTACATGAACTAAAAAGCTCTATAAATAGATAGGAGCATAGAGCTTTAAAAAAGTTTTTTAAGTTTTTCCGACTCGATTCCAAGGTAGTGCATGCAAACGCTTCTGTTTCTCATGGTTTCTGTTCTTTTGTTCCCCGGAACAAAAAAAGAACAGAAACCTGTTTGGTAATGCCACATTGTTTTTTTGTTCCTGGGAATAAAAACTTAGCCCGGGAATGGTTTGGGAACAGAAACAAGAAGCAAAAAAAAGTTGCTTCTTGTTCCCGGGAACAAAAATAAGAAACAATTTCTCTCCTCACGGCCCTTCTTCTCTTTTTACGAACTTTTTTTTCTCCCAATTCTCAACTCACGGCCCTTCTGCGAAACGAACCCTAACTTCTCTTTCTCCCTTCGTCCGCTTGCCTCTCTTCGATCTCATCATCTCCGGTCGCCTCTCTCCGGTCCCGTTGCCGCCGATCCGTCGCCGCCGGTCTCGTGGCCTCCAGTCCCGTCTCCGATCGACTCTCTCTGGTCTCGTGCTCGTACTCTCCTGTTCGTGCCGCGCCGACCCACGATTTCGGTGACCCGTTGCCGCCCAACGCCTCCCCGTGCCGCGCCGACCCAAGATCCTGCTGTTCGTTCCCGCCGGAGACCGTCTTCGCCGCCGCTGTGACTCAAAGCCCATTGCAGCCAAGCCTAATGCCCCCGCTCGCCTGAGTCGGTCCCGCACCAGCAACCGAACGCTGCTCCCGGCCTCGCCCGAATCGCGACACCGCTGCTCGGAGCCAAAAACCCGCGATCCACCCGCTGTTCGGAGCCGAAGACCCGTGCGTCGCCGTCGCCCAGCCTCCAAAGTCCGAGCCCTCGCCTCGCCTGAGTCGGACCCGCAGTTCTCTTTCGCCTCCAGTCCCGTCTCCGGTCGATTCTCTCTGGTCTCGTGCTCGTACTCTCCTGTTCGTGCCACGCCGACCCACGATTTCGGTGACCCGTTACCGCCCAACGCCTCCCTGTGCCGCGCCAACCCAAGATCCTGCTGTTCGTTCCCGCCGGAGACCGTCTTCGCCGCCGCTGCGACTCAACGCCCGCTGCAGCCAAGCCTGATGCCCCCGCTCGCCTGAGTCGGTCCCGCACCAGCAACCGAACGCTGCTCCCCGGCCTCGCCTGAATCGCGACACCTGCTGCTCGGAGCCAAAGACCCGCGATCCACCTGCTGTTCGGAGCCGAAGACCCGTGCGTCGCCCGTCGCCCAGCCTCCAAAGTCCGAGCCCTCGCCTCGCCTGAGTCGGTCCCGCAGTTCTCTTTCACCTCCAGTTCGTCGCCTTTGTCTCTTCGCTCCGGTTGGGTCACTTTGGTCGCGTCGCTTCGTGGTTATCTTGCCCTAAATCAGGTTTGTTGCTTTGATTTTTTCTCAATTTACCTGTTCTAGTGGTGATTGGGGCCTTTTCTGAAGTTGAAGGTCGCTTCGCTTTGGTCGCGTAGCCTCTGGTTGGGTCGCCTCTCTCTGATCCCGCCGCCTTTGTCTCTTCGCTCCGGTTGGGTCGCTTTGGTCGCGTCGCCTCGTGGACATCTTGCCCTAAATCAGGTTTGTTGCTTTGTTTTTTTTCTCAATTTACCTGTTTTAGTGGTTGTGGTGATTTGGGCATTTTCTGAAGTTGAAGGTCGCTTCGCTTTGGTCGCGTCGCCTCCGGTTGGGTCGCCTCTCTCCAATCCCGCCGCCTGCAGTCTCTTCGCTCCGGTTGGGTCGCTTTGGTCGCGTCGCCTCGTGGTCATCTTGCCTAGGTTTGTTGCTTTGATTTTTACTCAATTAACCTGTTCTAGTGGTGATTGGGGCCTTTTTTGAAGTTGAATTCGCCGCCTGCAGTGCGATCGCCTCTTTCCGATCCCGTCGCCTCTAGTCCCGTCGCCGCTAGTCACCATTCTCCGGTCGCATCGCCTCTGGTCGTGTCGCCTCGTCGTCGTCTTGCCTTAAATCAGGTTTGTTGGTTTCACGTGGCTGTGGGGCATGATTGGTCTTCCTTGCGTGGCTCATTATTGATGGTGAATGCGTGTTCTTGTTGTGGGGCGTGATTGGTCTCCCCTGCTCTAGCTCATTATTGCTGGTTAATGCGTGTTTTTGTTGTGGGGTGTGATTGGTCTCCCCTGCGTGGCTCGTTGTTGCTGGTTAATGCGTATTCTTGTTGTGGGGCGTGATCAGGGTGTGTCTCTGAGTAACATAAGCATTGGTCATGGAAGATTGAAGGCAGCATGTTATGCTGAAGCATCTTTATTTGTAGTTTCTTGTATTTCTATGTTTTTTCATTCTCTGGCGAAGTCCTCCAATTCCGAGCTTGTGATAAAGCATTATGTGAATACTAGAAAATCTTAAGTGCATAACCATATTAAAAAGAGAACAGATATGTCAGAACAATAATAGCTTGGTTTTACAAAATCCTTAGCTTTATTGTACATCTCTTATATAATCGATGTTTGTTTTGCTTTCCTAATGACAACTTTATATCAGAGTTGCCACCACAAAGAGAATGTTCAGACTAGAGAAAGGACATAGAACATACTGCACGTGATTTGTTTACCTTGCTCTTCCCAAGTAAATCCATTCATCAATAATCGAGGAGATGGAAACTGAGACTTTTCATTAAAAATTTGCTATAGATTTCTTCTAAAGAAACAATACCAAACAAAACATTCAAGCATTATAACAATGCTTCGTATTGGCTGAAAAAACAGCATTCAGGAACAAAATATATATATAGATAAATGGCTTGAGTTCTCAACTTTGGAAGTGAAATTGTCTATGATATTTCATTTCTCACCTCTTAAGTAAATCCACTAATAATATCAGCTTAGTAGACAAGATTTTCATCCTCTGGAAAATGAAACAGTTGCTGGTGAATGTGTGTTCTTATTGTGTTCTTGTTGTGAGTGCCTATCTATTTCATCCTTTGTGTATGTGTGTGCGTGTGCATGAGTAGTTGCAATTGTCGATGCTCTGTTTTAGCGATAGGTTGTGATAAAAGCTCCGTTTTAGCCAATGAAGCAGCATGTTGCACTCTCTTTTTAATTGTCTTGAACTCATATTATGCTCAACTAGTGAAGGATACATGGCATCCCAAAAAGAGGCATTTATCGCAAAGTGGACTGAATCTTTAACCAATTTGTACGTCAGTTTGTTGGTAGAAGAGGTGAAAAAGGGAAATCGCACCTCTTCTACTTTCAATAAAGCAGGGTGGAATTCCATACGGACAGAATTCAATAAACGAGCAGAACTTCAATATACTCAAGTACAGTTGAAGAACAAGGTGAACAAATTGAGAAAGCAGTATGGTAGTTTCAAGAAGTTTCTTTCACAATCCGGATTTGGCGGGGATAATGTGAACAAAAAAGTTGTTGTTGATGATCCAAGTATATGGGAATCGCACATTAAGGTATGCTTTAACCTTTGATCATTTTGAGATCACTATATATGTACATGCAATATGTTTAATTGTATTGCTGATATATGTTATCATTGTGAAAATTGCAGGATAATATTGAGTGGGCAAAATTCAAGAAGGATGGGTTTCCTCAATATCCCGACTTGTGTATTATATTTGGAGATACATATGCTACTGGGGATTATGCAGGAGGACATGTCGAAGGTTTTGTGATGTCAGATGAACTTGGCATTGGTGGTGATGATGCAGATGATGGACCAGAGGACGTTGGATCAGAGGACGTTGGTGAACACCATCTTGATGAGGGAGTTTTTAGGTCTGACAAAACTCCTACTCCAGATCCAGCTCATGACAAACATAGGATGGATAGAACTCCAAATAGTAAGAGGAGAAGGATGAGTGAATCATTTGGCATTGCTAGCACCTGCAAAGCCTTACAAGAGATGATCAAGAGTAGGGCTAGTCAATCTGTGAGTGGTTCCATTAACTCACAAGTCACATCACCACCTACAGACCCATTCTCCGTATCTATTGTGATTGATCTTCTACTTGCCATTCCTATGTTGGAGCCGGATCTTTACAACAAAGCGTGGAACGAGCCTGCGTTAATCCCACATGGAGGGAGGCTTTTATCAAAACCCCAGCTGACATGAGATATGGGCTTCTCCAATATCTTTAGTGGATGTTAGGAATTGCATGGAGTTTTAGTAGACTGTGTTTTTTATGTTGCTGGTTGTCATTTTGTTGTTGAAGATATTGATGTTGAGACTATATTTTTTATGTTGTTGGTTTGGATATGATGGATTGTGATGGATTGTGTTGAAATTTTATATTTGGTTTGCTTTCACGTTATTGGTTTCTATTGTTTTTTATTTTTATTTTTACAAATATCTATATTGATTTTCTTGTATTTGTGTGATGACATAAGTACTATGGAAGATGAATCAAATAGTGTGTGTAATGAAGAAGTAGCAGCAGTTGAATATTATATGGATGAGTTTGATATTGACCTAACAATAGGATGGTTATCTTTGGTTATTTTTGACAAGTCTTTGCATACAAGAGAGCCTATTAGGGACAGTAAATTATCAGGAGTCGAATGGGTAAGGGAAATTGTTTATGGACATTCAGATAGGATATATGAAGCATTCAGGTTAGAGAGACATGTTTTTCTTAACCTATGTGATTTAATGAAGGCAAGAGGCTGGCTGAAAGATACTCGATGTATAAGGGTAGATGAACAAGTTGGGATTTTCTTATCTATGGTTGGTCATAAAAACTCCAATAGAGATTTATGTGAGAGATTTCAACGTTTGAGACAAACAATCAATAAGTTTTTTACTCTAGTATTGAAAGCATTTCTCGAATTAGCGAAAGAAATTATCAGGCCGCCTTCTTTTGATATTGTTCCAGAAGAGATTCTTCTTGATCCTAACCATGGACGTTACTTTAAGGTATGATTTTTATATCAATTTTACATTATTAAAATATATATAGCCGATAATATTGCCTAACGCTATACTTTCATAAAATCACAGGACTGCATTGGTGCTATTGATGGCACCCACGTTAATGCATCCGTCCATATACGAAACAAATCCCATTTAGAGGCAGGAAAGGGACTACCACTCAAAATGTGATGTGTGCTTGTTCGTTTGATATGAGATTTACTTTCGTATATGCTGGGTGGGAAGGATCTGCCAATGATTGTCGGGTTCTCTCAGCAGCACTTGAGACTCCTCGATTGCAATTTCCTCGACCACCACCAGGTATTTGCTTTGTTATATCAAGTGATTTTCTTTATAATTGTATAGCTATTGCATATCATAACAAATTTATGTATATATTATTGTAGGAAAATATTATGTAGTAGATTCTGGTTATGCAGCACTTTCAGGATTTTTAACTCCATTCAAAGATGAATGGTATCATTTGAATGATTATAGGGGTAGAACGAGACGGCCCAGATCAGCAAAAGAATTGTTCAACCATAAGCATTCTTCATTGAGAAATGTTATTGAGAGGTCATTTGGGGCATTAAAAAATCGCTTCCCAATTTTGAGACACATGCCTCCATTTTCAATTCGAAAGCAAGTATATATTGTAATCGCATGTTGTACTCTCCATAACTATATTCGCGACCAAGACAAGATGAACAGGAACTTTGCCTTATATGGAGATCCGGAGTTTCCATTTGGACTTACACAAGACGATGTTGCAGATGATACATTACGTGATGACGCGGCTGAGATAAACATGATCAGGAAAAATATTGCAAATATGATGGCAAGAGATCACAATATGCAAGAGATTCCATGACTTTTTATTTCCGACTTTTGCGATGTGTTTTTGTTTATTGGTGAAAACTGTTGCTATGTGTTTGTAAACTATTATGAATACATTTCTATTAAATAGTATTAAGGTCATCCAATTCTATCTCCATGAGCACAAATGCCATTGAATGTATCATAAATGTGGACAAACAAAAGATAAGCAAATTGTAAGCTATTGTATAGTTGACATTTCAAGACATACAAACCGCTATCCGAAGCTTACATCCTATTCAAGAAAGAAAAAAAGCAAAAGAGGAGAGGAAAAACATCTCCCTTCATCAAAATTAGCCAAAACCTTATAAGCTTATGTGAAACACGAAAATGAAATAGTTTGTAATTTGGAAGAAGATGGGTAAAAGTAGTATCAAGATGGGAAATTTCCAACCCCAACCCGACATCCATATCAAGATTACAAGACTAAAATTCCCAAGCCACGCATGCACTAGAATTATAATTTTTTTTTTTTTTTAAAGAGTAAAAACTTAGTCCCAAGGAAATTACTACAAATTCAATATGCCTTGTGCTTTTTTTCATAATATTTGCTATATCAAACATTAAAATTCGCAAAAAGAAAATATATTAATCTAATAATATTTTGATCTTGTCAATTCTATGTAATATCTAATCTATTCATTTTTCTTATTTAATTTTATTTTTTTAAAAAAATTAAAATTTGGAATAGAAATTTTGTGCGAGTTATCAAACGGGTTTTTTTTTTTTTACATTCATTCGAGAAATAGAAATTTTGTACGATTATCAAACAGGTTTTTGCTCGAAATTGTTCCCGGAACAGAAATAGAAAATAACTATTTCTGAAAAAAAAAACTCTTCCCCGGAACAGAAGCGTTGTTATGCGCAGCCCAAAAGAACTTTGATATACGTTTCTACTCTTCTGTTTTTTCTGGGTGTGCCGGTTCAATTAAACAGTTCAACTGAGTCCTATTTGTATAGTGCTAATCCAAACATGTTCGAGGTGTTTATCTTGGGAGGCATAGTTCGTGAATCTACGGAGCACCTTTAGCAGGAAATAATCGCCTTAAGGAGATTCGGATATCCGTATCTCACCTCCAATTTTATGTTATTTTTCCAGTAATATATTATTTTATTATTCTCCAAGATTTGTAAGTTTACATAAAAAGAATGATATTATATAGCTGTTATTGTCTTCTTTACATTGATGTACTGATTATAACAAACAATGTGTTTTCTCTGGATTGATTTCCAACACACATAACACAAGTTCGAGTCCCTCTACAACTAAATGCAAACAATCTTATATGTTGACCACCAACTTGGGTTTTGACCGTCATTTCAACTCTATCGCATGGTAAGTAGGGTATTTCGAGTTTAGCTATGTAAGGCAAGCTTGCTGATGATCAGAGAGGGAAAAAGAAATATCCCTTGTTAGAACTCATCATATGTGCAAGCTCTCATCCATGAGTCTAGCATTTTTGGATACGCAAGTTTACGATTTCCAAGCCATGGAAACTTCAGAGCACGTTTTTCCATCTTTTGGTCAGAAATCCTTGTCTTCGGATGCAGAAATTGTTCATCAGTTCGATGGTTTTACTGGTCATATCGAAGAATAAACTAACACAACTCATTGTACTGTTAATTCAAAGTCTACCTGAAGCAAGGGTCTGCTTGCCTTCACGTTAACTGAAAGAAAGGACTGGATCTAGTCCAAGCCTAGCACCATGTTAGAAATGCACAAGGGACTGTTCCACACGATGTGAGGAAATGCTCCAGAACATCAACAGATAAAAAGACCACTTTCTACAAGCACACGTTGAGATTAGAAACAAAAGCACTTCTCGAAGGACAATACACAGCATGCCAACTTTGATCAGTTGGACGATTTCCCCGACCCGGATCGAACCTGCCTATGAACCCACCAGACCGCCTTCATCGCCAAGCCTCCCTTAACTCTGCCCTTGGATTTATGTTGCCGATGATTTTGCCCTTCTCAGCCGGTGTTGCTTTCTGAACAACCTGCCCCTCTTTCACCTTCGTCAATCCTCTCCTGAAATTGGAACTGCTCTTCGGAATGATCCTCAGCATGGCCTCGTTTGAACCGCCCGACGGACCATTGCAGACTTCACTCTTTAGCGAACGAATTTGGGACACAGCTTCCCAGGGGCAACTGTCGACTAGAGCGTGGTTTCCACTGGGGATTATATTCTCTATGGAGGATAACTTTTGAGGCTCACTTTCGGTTAGAAGTTCGTGTTCAGCAGAACGAGAAGAACACTCTGCAGCAGGTTCTTCCTTCACATAAAGTTCCTCTTTTCTGCGTCCCTCTTCAGCTTCGGCTTCTTCGGACAATGGGACAGAAGAACTCTGCGGCCCGGTGCCATCAGAAGGATCCGCATTAAGAGGAGGTGGATACTCAATGGGGGAGTCGCCTCTTTCTCTCAGTGTCTTCTCGATAAGAGTTTTCAAGAAGTTCATCACTTGAACAGCATACATCAAAGCTGTCAAGGGATCAGCCATCTGCTCAAACAGCACAACCATAATAATGCATTAGACTATGTGCTCATTCAGATGACTCAAACAAACCTTACTTCTGTAAGAAACAAAGAATTGCGATCCCACTAAAGTCTGCCTTCCATTTAAATTTGATAAGAACAGAGTGTCGTATTGGTTTTAGAGTAAATCTATCGACAATCAATGCAGGACCATTGATCCTGTCGACTCCAAATTTAAAGGCCCCTAGTGCACCGGCATGCTAATTCACCATCATACTGAGAACAAATTCCGCTCACCTTCGTCATGTTGGGTGCGAACACCACTGCGACATTGCGTGCATTCATCTTGTTCAAATGTTCAAACTGAGCAACGTCAGCCATTAGATTGATGGCCCAATTGAAGAGAGCGGCTTCCATTGGGGGCAGAAGCGTCACGAGCTGAGCACAATCCTCTTCTGACTGCGAATGCATTACCTGTTCCGGCGAGAGCGAGTCCAAAACACCACTGGGGAGTTCTCTAAACCAAGCCTGAACAAGGACCAATTTCATTCATCAAGGAAAAAAGACACCGGCAAATTTCAATCACAAACCAACCTAACTACCTTGAAAATACAGGTACATAAACAACGCGAGAAAATTGGTAACCCAATGCATTCATGAGGCTAGCCAGACAAGCACACATATAAAAATTGATCTTGAGAGTACTTTCTGTAAGAAATCAAAAGCTACCCACTTAACGAAAGGCCAAAAAGTCACCTTTATAAGACCAGCCAAACAGTGCACGTCAATGCCGTCGGGTACCACTCCCCTGTTCAATTGCTCTCTAACGTACTCCTCCTGGCCATTGTCAGCATTAATCCTGAAAATTCCCTCTGCCTGGACAATAAAAGACAACAAGGTCATACATTGCAATTAAGGAGATCAATAGACCCCACATGTTTTTCCTCAATACGCAGCAATCTTCCAAAAGAAATATTACAGTGGTTATGCTCAAGGAAGGCAGACACTCATAGGAAGGAACTGAATTGAATGCGAGAGCTTCTAAACCAGAAGAGAGGATATAGGTACCTCTAGGCCTCCTTGAGCATACAAATGCCTCTGCATCAGGAGTAGTATCGTAGGCACGCTATTCCCCCTAGAATCAAATGAAAGTTGCATAGACTCCGTTGAAACACCAAAGACAGTTGTGCTGCAGATATGGAATGACAAACATTATTGATCTGGTCAACAAAAAGCTACAAAACTGAGTGTAGACGTTTTCTGGCAGAGAGCATATAATTAAGCAATTTGGATGATCTTTCGTTGTTGGGCCAGGGTACAAGAAATTTCCTTTTCCTGCATGGGTTTGTCAACATGACAATGGACAGGTCTTGATTGGCAGAGGAAAATGAAAGATCCAGACTGCAATGACACAGAAAAGAACGCATTTTGCTTTAACTTTTCTCTATTATTTCGCTAGCTAAACTGATTTTCTCATCATTGTTGTTGCGATCCTTCTGAAATCATTAAGTATCATCAAGGAGATGATTTTCATGCCAACAAAGGAGTGATTAGTCTACTAGCTGATAGTACATCAAAAGGCCAGAAAGTCAATTTTAGATGGCTTCCACCACAATATATCCACGTAAAAGTTGCAGTAAAATTGCCTAACCTTGACGGGTAAATAATTTATGTAAAGAATAAAACTCACGCCATTGATTGGTTGTGGACAATAACAGCAGATAATAAGAACAGGGCGAGCTAATTTTTTTTAGGCCAGACAACATCGTTCATTCAGTAATGGAGTTTAACACGGACAAACACAACTCATGGTGGTTTACATCTCCATTTGGCAATCAAAAAAGCTGACTCAGCTAATTGACTTAATGTTTTTGGAGAAATACAAAAGCCCTTGAACAATGACACGTCATGAATGAAGTCAGAGTTTAGACATAGACTCCAATAATTTGCAAAAGGTGAAAATATAACTTTGCTTCGGAGAAAAGTAACACAGTGTTAGGTGATAATTATACACATGTTGACAGATAAATAAAACAAGGAGATAATTGGGAAACTGACAATCAGCTCACTTGATAGCTGAAATTTGAACCGAACAAACAATTGCTTTCCGCAAACTTATACAGATAGGCCATACATGGTCAGACAACCGCATCCTACACCATCTTCCACAACGCAATATGAAAAAAAGCACAAAAAGAAAAAAAAAAAAAAAAAAAAAAAAAAAAAAAAAAAAAAAGGAAGCATTTTCAATTATAAATTCTGGTGACTGAGAAGATGCCGAGCAAGAAATCTAATCATCAAAGCCATTCAAGTTACAAGCAGAAAGGGGAAAAGGGGGAGAATCCATGTATCTGACTGCCCAACAAAACTTCTAAATTCATGCATGAGAAGAGAACATCAATCTCAAAATATGAACTAGAATTACCCCAAAATTTGTACTGGAATGCTCCTGTTGTTCGGGAAAAGCACAATCATCAGACCCTCATAATACAATATTCAAAAACCAGATAAAGCACAATCATCAGACCGCCATAATGCAATTTTAAAAGACCAGGTAAAGCACAATCATCAGACCCCCATAACACAATTTTCAAAAATCGACACAGAAAATGCCAGTATGTATTATACCCCCAAATTCGAATTCCCCAAACAAGAAAGGAAAATACCAACTTCAGAATGCATTTGATCAAACAACCAGGCCTCTTCCCAAGAAGAACAATCGACCCATCAGTGAGAGAATTTTCAAAAAGAGTCACCTGGCACTAGGGGCTCTTCTGGGAACCTCAGGCTCAAACTCAACAGGAAGGCCAAGAAACCCATCGAACCTATCAAAGGTGACATGAGCAACATGCCTAACATCAGTGGGCACACCAATCTCCATTGCTGCAGCACAGATATCTCTGCTTCCCCCACCCCCACTAATGCTGCACCCAACCAATGACTTCCTAAATGCAGCCACCAAAAGGGCCAATACAGACAGCTGATCTCCCTCCTCTCCCTCTCTGTCCCTTTCTCTCTCCTCCTCCTCCTCCTCCTCTTCTTCTTCTTCTATTTGCGTTGGTCGTGTATTCAACCCTCTCTGTTGTTGTTGGGATGCTACTAGGACTTGTATTGAAGGGCCAAGACCAAGGCCGTGTTGGTGGTGGTAAGAGTCATGATGGGTATTATTATTAGGGGGTGCACATGGAGCTGAGGCCGAGCTTGTTGGTGAAGGGAAGTGAGATGGGGAAAGGAGTACCTCGGTCATTTCTTGAGGCACCCACGAAAAATCAAGAAATTTAATTATTTTCTTGGCCAAGAAAGAGTCTCTTTCTCTCTCTGTCTATCTCTGTCTCTCTCTGCAAATTGAATGATAGGCCAAGATGTGGGAATTGAATATGGAGCAAGAGTTGGATTGAAGTAAGGTCTTTGTATGGTAGGACGTGACTATCATCACTTTACCCCTCTGTATTTTATTGCTCCTGCACTCTTCATACTCGCTTTCTTGGCTGGCTCAGCTATGGACACTTTTGAAACGGCAACAGGAGCGCTAGAAGAAGAGATTTTCATATGGAGAGAGAGAGAGAGAGAGAGTGGTTGGTACAGAGAGGATGAGGAAGAGTCTTGAGAGAGAGAGAAAGGGTCTAGATTTGTTCCATGTTCTCTATATTCTATACATAGTAGGACCACAGGGTACAAATAGTAGATAAAGAAAGGATCAAAGCAGAGGGAGAGAGCGTGTGCGTGCGTGTGGGGTCATCAGATCCATACAAGTTTGCTCATCTCTTGCGAGCAATTGGAACAGTTCTGTCCATTTGGTTTGGGTAGAGATAAAGATTACTCTTTCTTTCAAGAAAAAAAAATATATAATCTGGCTAGAATAGAGCCAACTTTATATTCCTAAATTCTTAATCACCCAATTCCATCGAATCTAACAGCACACTAGATTTGGACTGCTACATATTTTTTTTCAGCAAACATGTGATATCTCCAATCACTTTTTACATATACCGAAATAATTCACTGAAGACATGAACTTCGCTCCCTACACGAAATTTATATAATAATCCATTCTCTTCAGGCGGTTGAATGAAGATGGTATGTCTCTGTTCAGGATGAAGGGATGACAGGGTGTTCTCTCGTCCTCCCCATGATAATGACATGATTTGATTCTTTCCTTGTATAGGGTTAATCCACAAAAAAGGAAAAGCTTAGGCTTTGCTTGCAGAGACTCGGTCTTGACAGATAAGAGACCCCGAACCAGAGATCTTAGCCAAAATGATGAGAGTCTTCAGCTCTCACGCCTAGTCCTTCACTATAAAAATCTTGTCTTGGACGAGTCTCCATGGGGGGCCACCGGTTTCCTTGTATCGCAACAACCCTGTGCCTTGGTCTTCTTAGCGTCATAGCAGCACACTAGTCCTAAGGACACATTGTATCCGGTTTGGAGCGTCGACAGGGATAGTAATGGGCCGGGATGAGGTGAGGTTGGTATTCTGACGAGGAGGGGAGGAGAGGTGAGGCATGAGACGGGGACCGGCATTTCCCGACCTCGCCTTGCCCTTCTAATTCTTCAATCGGGATCGATAGAATGAAAATGATAAGTTTTCTTTTCCCCTTGAATCAACTTAAAAATAACGATGAATGATAAGGAAAACTAATAATTAATGATAAATCATGACGCTAAACTCCGGTTAGCACACTCACATAACTCAAGTGCCTCACTAATCTCTATGTCATCAACCCCTATCTCGTGGCTTTGATATGAAGGCAAACGATTGATGTTCTGCGAGCCCATCATTGACTACAGAGGGCTTGGACAGAACAGTATTTGCACTTGGATCTTCAATGGCAGAGCTGCCTTCTCTCACTCCGCCTATGTTGTCTTGACTTTGTTAATGGAGTGGTTGTAACAACAATCAAGCTCATCATTCTGAATAGGTTTTTGTCCTGTTGAAAGATCAAAACATCGAGCTCCATTGGTTGCTTTGGACATATGGATAGCAACAGTGACTAGATGATATCCAGCGGCGGTTTAAGAAATTCTCTAAAGACAATCAAAACTCGCTTTATGAACCGGTACATGTACACCGGAGGGGGGCGCGAAAGCGACTTCTCCAGGGCCATTAGTCAAAATCCGCGCGATTATTGAATGATTGCTTAAAGTTCAACATGAGTATGTACCTGTGTGATTGACATCACTTGCAAAAGAGATTATTACCAAGGGCTTTTGGTGGATGCGACAATCACACCACCTGCTTCTCTTTCATTTTTTTCTTCTTGTTATTTTCTTGAGGGGGGACCGACCCCATGAAACGAAGGCGTCTACCAAAGCGTCCCTTGCGGTTTCTGTGGAAGTTGTATTGGAAAAATGGGGTCATCCTTCAGCAAAATGGGGCCGGGATTTGCTCGTGCTGTGACCCAACTCTCGGCACACGAGGTGGCTCGATGTGCGAACCATTTGGGTCCAAAAGCCTAAGTGCAAGGAGATTAGGTACTGTTAAATTATAAGAAAAAAATGTATATATCTTTAGCTTATGTTATTTAGCGAAGGTAGACTAGATACGTTGACGGGATCAGATTTTGATTTCGTCTTAATGATATTCCCAGATCGAGGTATCGGACTACTGCATTGACCCAACAAATGGTGCCAATGCCAACCGTGGATTGGTGGGCTCAACATATAATGATGTTTGATCAACATCTAGAGGAAGGAATCTCGGATGTGACTTCCTAGAGGTGTTAAACGACAAGGCGACTTGAGGTGGGGTCTGAAGGGCAAATGTTATTCTTCACTCCAAGGTGGAAATTCAAGTTGAGATGACATTGTTGTTGAAGTAATATGTGCGGTTAATATGGAGCGAACTTAACATAGAAGACACGCACGTGAATGACAAATTTTTGTTAAGATGCACATTTGAGGGGTATAAGGCAAAAGAAATCTAACACCGAAGATATTATATAATGGGAACGATGGGTTCGATTATTGAAATTGAATTTGATTTAAAAAGTGAAAAGAAATCGAAGTAATTGGCATGATCACAAGAGCACATGAAGAGATTTTTCACTGTGTTGAATGAGACTCTTATTCTATCGAGCGGCATCATATTCTGAAGCCCGTGACTACCTGCCCGGTGGAGTCGTTGACCCCCACGATGGAATCAATTTCCTCTTTTCCAATTAAAACCAAAAGTAAAATAAAATAAAATAAAATATAAATTTCTTTTGCTTCCTATTACCTTCGTGAGAGTAAGGGCCATGTTGGAGTTTGTATGATGCGATTGCGGCGTTTGACTTTATTTTCTTGCGATTGACGTTTGATTTTTGGCTTTAATTTTGTGACTTGATGGACGTGATTGACGGATTCTTTACTCGAAATATGTATTGAACTATAGATCAAAGTATGTGATCTTGTTCTCAATAGATTAGATATATCATATACACTAATTGTAAATTACAATTGTAAATTACAAACGCTTTTTACAAGTATTTGCAGTTTAAATCTGAAAAAGAGTAAGGCAAAAGCGATGAAATAAGTGGTGACTTCTAATTCAAGTCATTTAAAGTAGAATTTTTCCCAAGAACAAATACCTAAGCATGCTCTAGATTATTGAGGTTCTTGCTTCCAGCTATAATTCGGAACCCCATCGGAAGATTCCAAATAGATTAGATTTATCTATGTTTTCAGGCTAAAGATTCAAATGGTACCTTTAATATTTACCTATCTTTTCAAATATAAGATGTTAAATCACATTTAACCATTGAGATAAAGATTATGTAATGCTACGATAAAAGATAGTGAACCTCAATCTGCATATCCTATGATGAAAATTCTCCTGATGATATATGGTGAAATCTTCTTCTTTTTTCTTTTCATGATAGACAAATCAAAAAGGAGGATTAGCTATAGGGAGATTTTGTCAAATGACTTGCCCGTTGCAGAAAGGAAAAGCGACAACTTCCGTGGATCTTTACTGCTTACGAGGGGCGGTGCCCTATGTCCCAGAAGACCTCGGAAACGCAGAAAAGAGAAAAGCGAATTGGGGGGGACGCCCTCCTGCCGATGGAGGAGATGGTGAGGAATTGGAAGACGTTGCGCTAAGGCAAAAAAGCAGCTTTCAGAGAGAAAAAAAAGACAGCCGTTGCGCGACTCCTCAAAAATCATCCCACTGTTTTGAATTCAAATTACGCAGCCCCCCCGACCCCGATTGGCAGCGCAGAAAGAGTTCCTCGAGAAAAGATCGACTTTTTCCAGCTAATGAAAGGCAACAGACAATGGTGTTATGCACTGTTTTTGCAGTCCCTCTCTCTGACCAACTGAACTGCAAGTACACTGAATGAGTGCAGCAGAGCTAGAAATAATGTGAGTTTTGCTGTTTAATGATAGCCTGTGGTCTCAAATCAGAAATGTTCAGCACCATGAACATCTAGATTAGATTTAATAGTAGATTAAGGAAGATGTAAAAATATTTGGGATCCACCCATTTTGTAAAAAATGAATGATTAAAAATTTTTTTTTCTAAAAAAATGATTGATTATATTACTTAGAATAATTAGTTAACGACAGATATTTCGTTATTCATAATAGTCTATATGAAAATATTTTTGTGGATGATGAAAATATTTTTTTTTACATATATTTTTATAAGTGATACAAGTGAATATTTTTAAGAAAATATTTTCTTAAAACGTAAGGTTTTCCACGAAAAGATGAACCCTTAAAGTACGGTTTTTTCCTATTTGAACAATTTTTTTAAAAAATTTTAGTTTCTTATTGCTTGATTTGCTCGTTTGCCTTGTAGATCGATCTTCTTTTTGGTTTGTGGGGGTACTGGTGCTGTCCAAAAATTTAAATGGAGTCGGCTACTAAAATAGGAAAGTCCAACTTTTATTTGGATTTGGATTTTGTTTAAAATATACTGAGAGATATATTTTAGATAAAATCGTTTAAGATTTTTTGGGTCATAAGCTTAAGCTGGGATTGAACCGCCGCGGGTCAGTGTTCGTTTCTCATGTGGCCATATTGGCCGGGATTTATTCTTATGTCTATATTATTTTGATCGCTCGCCTTAACGCAACAGATCGATCTTCTTTTGGTTTGTAAGCTTAAGCTGGGATTGAACCGCCGCGGGTCAGTGTTCGTTTCTCATGTGGCCTCAGTGGCCAAAGGCCCCATTTTAATTCTTTTGGGCTCATTCAGCCACATTTGACCCAATCATCTTTTTTGGGCTTCGGCTGGCTCAGGCCCATCCGCAAAGTGGCCCGGCAGCGAATGGGCTGAGCCGGGCCGACCCGGTCCCTCACATGGGGGACCGTGCCAGGTACGGGCCCAATCGTGCCATGCTTGGGCCAGCAATGGCCAATCCAATGGCCATTGCTAATCAATGAATGTGACAAAGTTTGAATTTTGGTGGGGTTTTAGGGAAAATTAAATCATGGACCTATGGACGGGCGAAGTTGCATAATGGGCGAGGGAGCAAGTTTGATTCCTCATGCCACAAAATGCAATTAGTTTCATGTTGTGACCCTGCATTTTGACTTCAACATGATCCACGAGATTGATGAGATTTTTGTGAAGCCTGAATTCATTTACTTAGGTATAGCCAACTCAGAAGAGCTCTTGTTGATCTGGGGAAAGATCGAGCGTTCCACCTCAAATGAACTCCAGTGGATGGTTGGCTTGAGTTATAATTCACCATCCTCACCAAATTAACCCCTTTAACTTATTTTACCGGTTGAGATTCATGAGATGGCGGAAATTCTGTGGCGCTCCTGAAGTTTGATTTTCTGGGCTACTACTTGTCGCTACCGGCTATTTGTATATTCTACTTATGCAGATCCTCCGTCCACATCAGTGTCCCTAAAATGATGTTCTTGCTCTTGATTTCAGAAGAGGGAAAATTTGTACGATTGAGATGATGCTATCCATAGCATGTTCAGACCTTAAGTTTCCTCCTCTTTTTCGCCAAAGCTTTCTAATGTTTGAGAAAGCATCTCACAGTTGTGCCATGCCAAACTCGCAGTTTCCTGACCAGTATGTCCATCAGTGTAGTAGCAAGGGAATGCTAAAACGGCACAATTCTTCTTTTAAGTGTTACATGCTTGTTTGATGCTGAACGCAAGATTCCATTTGAGTTATCAGTTGTTCAGTTTTATATTATTGGCCCTCGTCATGATGTTGACTCGTCAAATAAGAGTCAAGAGGGATGTCACCATCGATAGACCTTTCAAACGATGAATTCTTAAACAATTTGCTAGAGTGGTCAATCATAGATGATTAATTTCAAGCTCTTTCTCTCTCTCTCTCTGGGTCGATTGGTCTTCATTAAACTGGAGAACAAAGTGTCTGTGCACTCCCTAACGCAGGTCCAGAAGTCATTAATCCTATCCAAGCGTGGTGTATGAAATTCACAGGTTTTTGGTATATCACCGTCAGAAATCAGAGTTGACCTTTTAGTTTTTCACTCACAGAATCTTTCTAGAAAAGCCAGAAATTCAACTAGTGCTGAGAAAGAGGATGAAGGCTGTGGTGATAACAAGTGAAGGTGGACCAGAAGTTCTCAGGATCCAAGAGGTGGGAGACCCAGAGATCAAAGAAGATGAGGTGCTGATCAGAGTGTCAGCTTCAGCATTGAACTTAGGTGACACATATCAAAGGCAAGGCCTCTATCCTCCTCCACCAGGATCGAGCACATACCCGGGTCTTGAATGCTCCGGTGTCGTAGAAGCCGTAGGCAAGAATGTCTCTCGTTGGAGAATCGGAGATCAGGTGATTCTCGATTTGGCCAATGAATTTTGCTTTTAGTACAATAATCCTGTATGTTTGTTCAATGAGAGCTTAGTCTTGCCTGTTTGGGTGATTCATGAAATTTTAATTGTTCCCAAAGGATGATGAATGTTTTAAAAGATGCTTAATCGTGTACAGTGTCTGTGAGGAAAAGTTATCTCCGTAGGTGACGTTTGATACATTCGAGTGGTGATTGATCCAGAGGTGTTGCTCATAAAATCACGACTGCTGAAATGGTGATGTCATTCCTTTTTCTGACCCGAAGTCTAGAAAATTACAAGCAGGAACCCAAAAGC
This sequence comes from Eucalyptus microcorys, assembly GCA_014182515.1. NCBI lineage: Eukaryota > Viridiplantae > Streptophyta > Magnoliopsida > Myrtales > Myrtaceae > Eucalyptus > Eucalyptus microcorys. The sequence continues at coordinate 30,675,706 of CM024562.1, read as the reverse complement.
CGGAAAAAGGTCTGCAATTTTTCCTGCGTTATCCATTTGAGGATGAGGTAAAAGTTCATTAGAAAGAATTGAAGACAAATTAAAAGATGATAGGGTTAATATCCTAAAAATCTCAAACCAGTACATTTGTGACAAATTTACCACAAACTATTTTTTGACCACCAAAAACCCCAAATTGGTATACCTTTGACAAATTTACCTCAAACTGGTACACTTGTGACAAATTTACCCTTTGTTAATTTTCGTTAAATTTTATTATCAAATTATTAAGTTAAATAACACGTGATAATTAACTGATATATCAATTTGGGATTTTACACTATGTTTATCACAGTTTACAATTTTTGTGATTTTTTGTGATATTAATATAATTTAGTGGATGGTATATTTGTCACAAATTTACCAGTTTTAGGTTTTTTGCGATTGAATAAATTAGCTTGGGGTAAATTTGTCATAAATGTACCGGTTTATGGTTTTTTATGGTCAGTCGAGGTAAATTTGTCACAAATATACCGGTTTTTGAGTTTTTCATGGTCAAAAAAATAGTTTTTGGTAAATTTGTCATAAATGTACCAGTTTGGGGTTTTTTTAGGGTATTAAACCAAGATGATATGAGCAAGACATGAGCAATGACACTAATCATGATATTGATCAGGATGCGGGGATCGTGGGTTCGATTCCATTTTGAGTGCAAAATTTTATTCTTTAAGATGAATATGCGAAAGTTTGGTCCCCTGCGTTTTAGTTCATTCCGGAATTTGTGACCCAGTATTGTTCGTTCGACGAGTGATGTGATTTATTTGGATGGTTTAACTACAGGTTTGTGCTCTTCTCAGCGGGGGAGGATATGCCGAGAAAGTCGCTGTACCAGAGGGGCAAGTGCTTCCGGTTCCGCCAGGCATCTCTGTCACAGATGCGGCGAGTTTGCCGGAGGTGGCATGCACCGTTTGGTCCACTGTTTTCATGATGAGTCGGCTCTCCGCAGGAGAAACATTCTTGGTAACTTTTCTCAGCTTGCTTGTCGAATCATTTGGTGTATTATATTTAGTTAAAGCATCTACTTCGAAGTAATTTTTCATCATGGCTTCATTTATTCTTAATCTTTGCTAAGTTTGGTAGAATGTAGGAGTCATTCAATGAAACGACTATTGCAGCTCTTTTGTTGTTTTCATTTCAGCAAAAGTTCATCAGTCCTTGTATCGTCAAATCGGTACAATCCGTTCTGTAATAGAAAGCGAGTGCACAAGCGTCCGATGTTGTAGCATCCATTATGCTTTTTGCCCAAATGAGTCTCTCGTGCACAAATGACTACATAAGCTGTGAACTGATGCCTTATGATGTCTAGGTTCATGGAGGTTCCAGCGGAATCGGCACATTCGCAATCCAAATAGCGAAGTACCATGGTGCCCGAGTCTTTGTCACGGCAGGTACATCAAAATTTCGTTTTTGCAAACTAATTGTACGAGTTTTATTCTTGCTGATCTATCTTTGCTATTTCTTGAACGCCAGGTAGTGAGGAAAAGTTAGCTGCTTGCAAGGATCTCGGAGCTGACGTATGCATCAATTACAAGACCGAGGACTTTGTCGCGCGAGTAAAGGAGGAAACAGAACAGAAAGGTATATGACGCCCTCTTCTAACTGTAATTTCCCTTTGCCTCCACGCTAAAGAGTTCTTATCATTTGCATGATGTCTTTCTGATTCATTAAAGATTCGAGATTTTCATAAAGAGCTGCGCATGGAAACTTCATCAGATGATGATATGACCGAAAAAGCAGTGTGTGGAGGAATCGCATTGATTTCTTCCTTGATTACTCATATTTTGACCACTCTGACAAAATTTTCAAGATATTAGTCTGCAAATGACATTGAATGAAGTCACAGCATGGCAAGATACTTGTGTTCAGCTAGCATAATTGTTCAAAAGGCTTGCCACTAAAAGAACTGCTTCTATAACAGGGGTCGATGTCATTCTGGACTGCATCGGAGCATCCTACTTACAGAGAAACCTTGATTGCTTGAATTTTGATGGGAGGCTCTTCATCATTGGTTTTCTGAGCGGAGTAGCGATGCAGGTCGATCTGAGAGGTCTGCTCGCCAAACGTCTGACAGTCCAAGGTACTGTAACTGCTACATTGTTACTGGATTTTAACTTCAGTTTTCTTGTGGTTTCTGGTCATTATGTGAACCAACATTTGCGCTCTATTATGGTTAATTTCAGTTCATAACTAGTCTCTAATGCATCATAACTAGTCTCTAATGCATGTATCATTTGAAAGAGTGGATCTCAACTTATAGGAAAAGAAACTTCTCTTCTAGTAGATTTGCATTCACTTTTTTTCCTTCTGCAGAACATAGACATTGTCCCCCTTTTCATGTTGCTTGTATACTATTTTATGATGGTATTGTTATGCATTTGTAGCTGCTGGTCTGCGATACAGAAGTCCAGAAAATAAAGCCACGATCATGAAGGAGGTTGAGCAGAATGTTTGGCCGGCAGTCGCAGAAGGCAAGGTGAAGCCTGTGGTTTTCAAGTGTTATTCTCTATCTGAAGCAGTGGAAGCGCACCGGCTCATTGAGAGTAGCAAACACATTGGCAAGATACTGCTCCTTCCCTGAAGTCGCAGCACATGTGCAAGTGACCCGAAAACAGCATCTGGATACAAGCTTCTTAAAGAGTTGTGAGTGTACTGTCGGCTTCAATGAACATGACAAGTTTGTGTTGAAGTTGTAACATGGGTGGCTACTTATGATGGAATTATGAACATAAGAAAGATTTAACGTGCCCTCTGCAACTACTGCTTTTGTGTTTGGAACCACAGATAAACTCGTTGCACTGATTGCATGGCAGAAGAAACCGAACAAGTGATTTGTATAAGGGTTCCTTCTATAAAGTTGAAACAGATAGAAAATCACAGTAGCGGTCGACTCCGATGATCCTCTGGAGCTGCAGTTTTGGCATCATTAAACATATACACCAAAAGGGCATAAGAAAAGAGTGTTGTTACGAGAAACTTTTATAGCATTGTAATGTTTTACCCAGTTGGATACACAATTCATAAGATATAAACACAAGAAAAAACTAGTTCATTGAAACCTATGTGCATCCTTAAAAGTCAATCTATGCAACGGTTGAGAGACAATCACAAACATCAGAAATGAATTCCCTCAGCATAGTCATAGTCGGACAAAACCTATGTGCACCCTCAGATGAAATCTTTTTTGTATTCGAGGAATTAGCAAATCCATCAGATCACACTTTCGACAAACAGAGAAGAGCAACCTTTTGTGCACCAAAGACAAGAAAGCACCATTTCCACTAATTTCATCTCGAAAGTGAAGGGTTTTGCACATTTACTTGATTTCACTCAGACTTCATGCCAAAACGTAAGATGAGAAGCCTTAGATCTTACTACCTGGGAACCGTCACATATCCGCCACTGACCATAGACAAGCTTCTCTCTCTGATGCTCGTTTCTCCTTCATCCTTTTGAATAGTTCCTTCTCAAATCCTGCGTCAAACAGCGAAACAGGATAAACTATGTGAACGCTACATGACAAACATGCTTCTGTACTCTAAATCTACAAAATCTCTCCCTCCCTCCCAGGTTAAGGAACGAAATAAGAGTTTCCTGACTCCAGGAATTCACAGAAAGCATGAAGTGCAAGAGTAGGAAGCATTACCACGATCAGCTCCATTCCAGTGTCTTCCAGTCCTTACACCATATCAGTTTCAGGAAGCGTCCAATCCCCTTTTCAACCAGCTGTGACTAGGAATGTCCTGGGGAGTTTCAAATCCCGATTCCATCATCTTCTCATCATCCCCTAAATTGGCAAGCATTGGCTCCAAATGTTTTTTTTTTTTCTGTAAAGGAAAGGAAAAACTTGTTAAAATAACAACTGCTTGAATCGTGATTTGTCAACGGTAACATTAGTAATTTGATAAACCACATTTACTAAGTATACGTCCAAGCATGCATAGTTTTCCCCAACTCATGCAGAGAGTCATTTCAAACGATCTTATCCGTCGCTAACGTTTCCAAAATACAATTGAAGAAAGATGACAAACGAGTGCTCATATGATCGTCAATCCACATATTCCCTCCTCATCAAAATTCTAAACAATATTCTTAATGCCCACAAAAAGGATGAAAGTATCACAAGAATGAAGAGCATGCCGGATACCTGTGTTGGGCGCTTCAAATATCGCTCGGACTCGTCTTGGACAAAGCCTGGCAAGAGCTGCGTGCGCCATAGCTCCTTTTACTCGGGAAGTGTAGTAGCTCCAGGAGGAGGACGAGGAGAGACGACAGAATCCGTTCTCCGAAACGACAGATTTGTATCCCCTGAAACGACAGAAGCACTTAACGTAGCGAGGAAGACAACCCCGCACGTGCTGCACTAAACATGAGCATCACGTGGACAACCTTATCTTGGGCCTAAAATGTTTTAGGCTCATGTTTTCCAGGTCGGACAAAATCTCTCCGGTCGTACTTGGTGGGTTACATATATATATATATATATAGCGTGCATATTTTAATTTTTGGTTAGTTTTGCACATGATGGATGACTTTGACTCAATTTCGATTTCTGAGGAGCATCATCATCATCCAATAATAATAGTTTTTCATTTTTTTCAAATAAACGATTTGAAGAATGTTCACATGTTTCGTTTGACTTCTTCACGGATTGCGTATAATTTCTTCATATATCGTATTTATGAATTGATGATTTAGATCTTTCAATTAATAGATGTGAATCTCGGACCTATGAATTATGGTATTCTCGAGCGTTGTCATAATTAAAAGTAGGGAAAAAGCCACCAAAAACCCTCAACTTTGCCTGGAGTGACACATTTACCCTGAACTTTGTTTTGTGACGTAAAAAATCCTGAAATTTGCTAACTGTGACACATTTACCCCAAACTTTTATTTGTAACACAAAAAATCCCAAACTTTCATTTGTGTGACACATTTACCCTAAATCATAAGGATATTTTGGTCTTTTTACTTTTAAAAACTTTTTCTTTTTTTCTTCTTCTTCTTTCTTCCCTCCGCCGGCGTCCGGTGAGGGCACCCTCGCCGGACGCCGGGAGGGCACCTCGCCGGATCTGGCGAGGGCACCCTTCACCCGGCGCGGGCGAGGGCCTCCCTCGCCCGACGCCAGCGAGGGCACCCCCTCGCCCGAGTCCGGCGAGGGCCTCCCTCGCCCGATCTGGTGAGGACACCCTCGCCCGATGCCGCCGAGGGCACCCTCGCCCGAGTTCGGCGAGGGCACCCCGCCCGACGCAGCGAGGGCGGCGCTCGTCGACGTCGGATGAGGGCCTCCCTCGCCCGACGCCGGCGAGGGCGACCCTAGCTGCCCTGGGCCGAGGGCGACCCTCGCCGACGGCGAGGGCCCCCTCGCCGACGCCGGCGAGGGCAGCCCTCGCCGGACACCGGCTTCCCTCCGCCATGGCCGGCGGAGGGAAGAGAGAAGAAGAAAAAAATAAAAAAGAAAAAAGAAAAAGAAAAAAACATAAAGAATAAGACGAAAATACCCTTAATGGGGTAAATGTGTCACAATTAGCAAACTTTGGGGTTTTTCACGTCACAAAACAAAGTTCGGGGTCAATGTGTCACTCCAGGCAAAGTTGGGGGGTTTTTGGTGGCTTTTTCCCTTAAAAGTATGACTAAATGGAATTTTCTCGACCTACGATTATTGGGAAGTATTGCCCCACGTTGGATCCCTTTGACCTAGGGCTTAAGACAACTGAACATTCAAGAGGCAAATTAACCGGGGACTATTATGTTTGGGAAGTATTGGCCCACGTTGGATCCCTTGACCTAGGACCTAAGACAACTAAACATTTAAGAGGCAAATTAACCAGGGACTATTATGTTTTATAAAATGGGAAAATTATTCAAAAAGCCTTAAGCCTATTGTTCGGTGGCCAATTCAATTTTAAACCTTTCAATTTTTTTCATAAACTTTTTGGCAACTTACTAATTTAGTCATAAATTTTTTGACTGTACCAATTTAGTCTTAAAACTTTAAATGATTTGTCAAACTAGTGCTTAATAAATTGTCAATTTAGTCATTCCAGCTAATTTTGACCAGCTATCTAATGTGGCAGCCTAGCCAGCGATGACATGGACAATATTTTAAATTTAAAAAAATTCTGAATTTTTTAATAAATTTTTAATTTAATTTTATTTCTTTTTTTCCTCTTTTTTACGTAGCCGGCCATTGGTTGAGAGTTGGCGATCTCCATCGGCCATTAAAGGTGTTGCAAGTCCTTACTGTGGTTGATGAAGGTGTCATGAGCCTTCGTGGGCCCCAATGTGCGCTTGGGCAAGGGCTTGGTAGCTCTCGATCAGTAGCTAGCGGCCTCGCCAATTGTGTGTAAAAAGAGAAAGGTAAAAAAAAGAAGTTAATAAACAATTTGTTTTTTAAAAAAATTAAAAAATTATTTACGTTAATGCTGGGGAGAAAGTGGGATGGACAGCACTAATCGGGCCACCATATCAGTGATGTTGGCCAAAATTTGCCAAAAGAACAAAATTGGCAATTCGTTAAAAAGTTTATGACTAGTTTGATAAATTGTTTAAAGTTGTGGGACTAAATTGGCACGATCAAAAAATTTATGACCAAATTGACGAATTGTCAAAAGTTTTAGGATTGAATTGTGAAAGATTTAGGACTGAATTGGCTATCATATATTATGTATAAGACTTTTTTGATAATTTTTTTCTTTATAAAATATAGAAAATTGGCCCAAACTAATACCCACACCCTTGAAAAACATAAAAGAGGATCGACCAGTACGTGATGTGAGAGCTGTATTTTTCAAGAACGAACCGGTTACATGCGATACAACAGGCACGAGCTTAAGCTTGAACCCGAGCACGCCTAATTACGGGTCATAAACGCGTCGTGACTAGTGACTAATTAATACGCTGGGCGCGGGTCAAACCAACGTTCGTAATTTACGAAGAGATACGACAATTCTAACGCACAATAGGCATCGGCACAAAGAACAGTCGCATGCTACTTTCGTCACAACCGTGTCGACAACTAAGTCGTTGCATTCTAAGCCTAAGTAATATAATGCATATATATGCTTTTCGGCCAAAAAAAAAAAAAAAATTACCTTGAATCGCAGGGACGCACGATAGAATCAAAGAAGCATTCCAACCACATAAGATTGAAACTACATGCTTCACCCCAAGGGGAAGAGGGAGGAGCTCGGATGAACTTACAGGCGAGTCGGAGAGCCAAGAGGAATCGTGAGCGAGTGAGACAAAAGACCTTCAGTGCAAAATAAAGATCGAGCAGTGCTTTCTATTTTTTAGAAAATGTTCAAGAATATGAATAATTATAATAGAAGCAACTAATCTAAGTAGTATTATAAAATTGGCGAGACCCATGAAATTATTTAGTTTTCAAAATCAAGGGATCCAGTCGTAGATCGCAAAATTATTAAAATTCGTTACTAAAATAAGAGATGGATCGTGTCAGGTAAGAACACACGCGTACACACAAATTTGACCCGAATCTTATAAACCTCTATTTTCTTGCTTCAAATTTATTACTTAAAATTAAAGAGGGTTTTGGTATGATTAGCTGTCGATGAAATGTAGTGACCAATTTCAACAAATCGTTTTCCTTATTTTCCCAAAAAAAAATACAAGAAGATAGAGGATACTTGTACGTCATCATCGAATATTCCAAGGAACAATCCAGCCTTCGGTGTTCTCTACCATAATAAGCATCATCCGTGAAAGTCAGACAAATTGAAGAAAAAGAACATCCTATTTCTATACTCATGCGTTTAGGACCATCATGTTTTAAGGGAAAATTAATTTTAAAAAATGCCAAATCCATTGTATGATGGCTAATCTAGTCATAAATATTTTAATTTTGTTAATTTAGTTATAAGCTTTTTAAAGATTTTGCTGATGTAGTCATTTTCAGCCAATTTTGGTTGGAAATTGCTGATGTGGATATTCACTATCTTATGCTACATAATTAGCATTGACATCGACAATTTCTCCAATTTTTAAAAAAAATTATGAATTTTCGTTTTTTTCTCTTTTTTTTTTTCCTTTATTGGATTTTCCAGCTAGTGGGGTAGTTAAGGCTCTAGCAAGGGCTGCCCTCACTTGATCCGACCATGTCGAATGTCACATCAATAATTATCGACTAAAATTGATCGGAATGATTCTTGAAAAATCATGAAAATATTTAGAACTAAATTAACCAAATTGGTGAATTTATTATTGAATTAACGTCAGCACAATATGTTTAGAAACCTTTTGGCAAAAAAAAAAAAAAACCTGTTATATTAATCCGCGGTTTAATATATAGATATTCTGCTTTCCTTGTCTCAAAAGATTTGAATTCGCAACCTCCTACTTTACTTAATCCATTAAAGATGATTAAGCAGTTTAATGTTTAAATATTCCTAAACATTATGGTTTATATAGCTTACACTCAAAGCAGGCCGGTCAAACACTCGAGCATTCCTTCTCTCTTTCTCAAAAGACAAAGAACGCCTTGGAGGGTGGCGGATAGAATGGCGTGATAAGCTATCGGATCACTCAAAGACACCCGATCAAATCAATATCATAGAAGAAGATGATCAACGTTCAACATTGGCCACAAAAATCTATTGAAAAAAAACAAGGGAATCTGGCAGTAGGTAGCCCTAAATTTTCTAGAAGGATCTGACCGGCTGACCACAGGAGCGCATAAATTCGACCCACTTCGCGAGTATTTCTGTTCATTTTCCTCAATTCAAGTTCCTCCACTGAACTGGGCTTAGCATATGATAAGACAAGGATTATCATCACGTTGTCCGTGGATAAGAGGGTACAGCTTTTCTGTCCGGAGGATGATTATCAAATATACAATCAAGCTCGTCCATGTACGACCTTTGACTCCTCCTGCGTCCCGCTTCCGCCCGTCGCATTCGATCCCACTTATTCGTTCGTTCTATTTCGGTGGTGTGCGCCATTACGGTCGTCCCGTTCACACCCTTGAAAGGACACCCTCGTACTCGCTTGTCGTCTCCTTCCAAAGCGGAGGCTCCTCCTCCATCGCCAACCACTCCCTCCCTCTCTCTCTCTCTCTCTCTCTCGTGGCCAATGCTGGGGCTTGAATTCTGCATGCAACGTTTCAAAGCAAAGCGGTTCTCCATCGTTGATGTTTCTTCTCTTCAGAAGTTAGGCGGGAATTCCATTTTTCTATTATTTTATGTCGTTTCTTGGCCGTTGTTCTTAATCTCTATTTTCAACTGCTTCTTTGATTTGCTTCGTAGTTTGCATTATCATTGTCACGCCCAAAGCCACGCCATCTCTCTCTCTCTCTCTCTCAGTCTCTTTCCACTGAAGTTTAAGGTTGAAATTAGGGGGACAAAAGGAGAATTATAAGGCTTTTCGAACTCTGGTATATCTTGGGTTTGAAGGACTTGTGGTACACAATGACGATCGATGAATATTACAGTGTGTTCCATACTCTTTGCCCTTTGCGAAGGACGCGACGTCCCATCTCTCCAAGTCCAAACACCACCACAATCGAAAGTAGATAAGATCATGACCGATGAGTGGGGGGGAAGCTTTATCTCGGTCTTAGGTTTAATTATGTCATTTTTGAGGGATGATTGTGGTTGGTGCTCTAGGTGCGGCGTCAATTTGGTCTCGTTTACGAGGGATGTGCATCTATTGCACGCTGAATTATTACTAGGAGATTTTACTATTTAAGCCTATCGATTCGACTTTCTAATCTCGATCCTGTGGTGCATTTTGTTGTATTAACTGTGATGGTCTATGATGCCATAATTATGAGAAGAGAAACGAAGAAAGCGTCAATGAAAACATCAGCAGCCGTGTCATGCGCAAGTTACATTGAAACAAAGCGTTTCTCCTTCTCTAAAGTCCACGGAGTGGATGTAGTCAGACGAGCAAGATACTACACACAAGCCGAGTTATTAAATGGGCTACGAGAAAAGTTGAAAGTCGGCCATAATACTATTTCAAAAGATTCAACTCATATAGATATATGTCATTTTGATAGTAAATTGATACGTGTATGCAAAAAATAAGACAGAATTATATTAAATGATTCTTGGCATTCTTTCATCGACACAAGCTAGTCGGAGAATGGCGGACTAATCACTTCTTTTCTCAATCTTAGGCACATGCCCGCATTTCATGTTGACCCAAAAATAAAAAATATGGTAACCCCATACATATCGTAGAACTTTGCCTTTTAGACCAACAATGCACGGTCCTCGTCAAATGTCAATATGGACATGAGACAAAAAGAAAAATTCGTGGTTTCAAATTTATACCAATGTCAAATATCATCCTCTTCCTTCGACACCAACAAAAGAGTGCAAAGAATTTCATAGCCACAGAACAAATGCATCAACACAACAATGGTGACCCTAAGTGCTGCAAGGTGGTTGTATGTGTTGCCCTCCATCATTGTCTTCTCATTAAATATAAAAATCTCACAAAAGAATTATTTATAAATTGCTTCGATCTATTTGAAAGTCAGAAAGAAGAAAACTCCACTACTGGTCAGAGATTCTCTCTCATATGTTTCCACAAAAAGTCAAAGGTCGACCCTTCTTGATGATGAGACATTTCCTTCTTTGCCATTTATTACCTATCGTTTGTATAAATCTCTCCTGCCCATCCTTTACTTCTAAGCAATAGTTTAGACATCAGATCACCATCTCTATAATTCTCCACCCACTTCAAAACTCTAACTCTCTCTCTCTCTCTCTCTCTCTCTCTCTCTCTCTCTCTCTCTCCCTCCTTCCTTCCCAATCTAACTGACATATGTTGGGAAAAAAGATGGTTTCCTTCAAGAAACTAGCAAAGAAGGCCAAGACGAAGGGCGGCGGGGCAGACCGTGAGCAGTCGACGCACCACGAGTTCCTCCTCGGCGAGGCTGAGGAAGAGGCGTCCTTGTCCCCGAAGACGCCCAACGGCTTCTTCGCCGTCTACGTGGGAGACGAGCACCGGAGGTTCGTGGTGCCCACGAGCTTCCTCTCGCACCCTCTCTTCAAAATGCTGCTGGAGAAGGCGTCCAACGAGTTCGGGTTCGAGCAGCGTGAGCGGCTGGTGGTCCCGTGCAGCGTGTCTACATTCCAAGAGGTGCTGGGTGCCATCGAGGGATGCAATGGGAGGTTTGACTTTGGGAAATTGGTGGAGGAGTTCATCTAGTGTAAGGATGTTGAAGCTACCAGATGTTGAACAGAGAGACTTTGCATTAGAGGGGTGTTTTTGTAAGGGAGTTGAAAGTCTTTTGGGGGAAGTAAAATGATCTTTGATCTCCCCTTTTTTTCTTGGTGTAGAGTGTCATGAACATGCTGGAAATGTATCATATGTGATCTAGCGTCTGCTCCCACCATGTAATCAATTCATGGTCGAGTTCAAATTGTGAAGGAATGAGAAAATTTCAAATATATTAGGATAATCAAACTTTTTTCTTTTTAAATTAGTGTGAGTGCTAGACATTCTCTCCATTCATGAATCCTCCAGGTCACGAAAAAAAGAAGAAGAAAAGAGCATTGCTACAACCGCATTATGATGTCAACTAAGTTAAGCTAAAAATTAGTAGCTAATTTTACGAGGGAAAGAAAGAGAGGAGAAAAATCTTAGCAGCTAAATCATCTTACAAAGCGATTTGCTTCAACTTTCATGTGTTTCCTTATGTCCAAAAAACATGCGAAGGGGAGGTTTTCTTGTTAATTATTTAGGTGGTTGTCGGAAACGAAGGTAAATCTATTGAGGCGTAAAGCAAGCACGATGCCTAATCAGGATTTGGCGTTTTGTTTTGTGCTTTGGTTCATGAATCTGATCTAATTATAGATAGTTTCTTCAATTTACCAATAGAGTCTTGTTTGTGTTCATGATAACTCTATAAAGATCTTTTATCCCACTCGATGCTTCTATTGATGCATCAACAAATCTCAATATTTAAATAATTTCATTTCATAAGTCAACGGTTGAGATTTATCGAAATATTGAGAGAAGTCTAATATACAGTAAATAATTTAACGTCTATTTCTCACAGCCAACAATCGTCGTGAAAATACATCTCTAGATCTTTACCAAGAAATAAGAGTTCAAATTGAGCCTAGAGATCGACACTTGGTCCAAGGCACGCATCTCGAGGTGCCCTGTGGTGTGGGGAAGATAGGAGACAAGGAGCTTGACCCTTTGAGGCCGAGAGACCGGTAGGGTTGGGCAGGCACCCGACCCAACTCGGATATTTCACAAGAGAGGGAAAAAAATCCTAATTAGAGCAAAACCTACTCCTACAAGTCTAACCTAATTTCATGTTTCCCCGTAATCACGTCCCCCACTTTCGAACTTTAAATGGTCAAAATGATTGAGTTCCCATACTCTCCCTAGGTAGGACACCCGCTATGTAGGGCTAAGAATAGAGATTTGAGCGCATTGGCCGCAAGCAATCAACTAGTACATCAGTAGTAGTACTCGATCGAACGGAAAGTCGCGGGCGGCAATGGCCGAAAAAGTTCAAATCGAGTGCGCCATCGCTTGGAGATTCGATGGAGCGACTTCAACTGTGAAGTGCAAGCAAACATTCAGTCAACTCATCTTTCCATTTCCATCGTTTTCGATCGCGTTTGACCTTGCAGAAAAGGGGCTGTGGGCTCATTTGCGACTTGGGAAAAGTTGGGTTTGAGTTGAAAAAGGAGCGAGGGTTCACGTTCTACGGCTAATAATAATTCCTTTTGCCCCAAGTTCTTGCTCATGTGTATGAATCAAATTATGCTGGCACTGGAAAAAATAAGAAATTATAAATAAAATAAAATGAAGGAGACCTTTGAAAAGCCAAAGGGCGAGACTTGGTTTGTGCCTTTGACGGGGTCAAAAGAAAAGTAGAAACCACAAGGGAATCCTCTAATATAGGAAGATCTTCTCAAAATTGATTTTTCACCTTAATTAGTAAAAGTGTCTCTGCTAGATTAGTGCCAGGCTCATGAAACATTCTTACTATAAACTTACGGATCAAGAAGTTACAAGCAAGCGGAAGTCGAGAGGGATAGCTGCAAATATTTGATACCGTGGAGAATCAAACTCGTGACGTGTGTCAAATACATGTATACAAGTCTCTTTTTTAATCATTGATTAAGCAAAGGGAAAGAATTAATTATTGTCTGATCAGCAGTCGCCGCAGTTATTCAAACACGTGGCGGCATTGCACCGCTGGACAGTCACCGGATCGTGTTTATTCTTTTGACACTTGATTCTAATTGTGACGGGATTCAATCGCCCAATCTAACCAGGGGTGGAGGTGGGCAAGGGGGGCATTTGCTGCAAGCTTTCGGAATTGACTGATTGGAGACGATAAGCTTTGAGCTGCGAAAGATGTGTTCAATTGCATTCATTTGTTCCCTTGGTTCAAATTTCTCATTGAGCGGTTCAACTTGTGCAAGTGCTAATGTCTTTGTGAAGCTTTTTGTTGGGATTTTCGGATCCCCAAAAACCGGATTCGACACTAAATCGAACCCCTAAACTTGTGCGGAAGACGAGCCCGGGAAAAACACATGTATCACCGATCCTAAAGCACACCACGGAACCGAGCGTACCTTGTTAGCCACAGATTAAACACCGACGCCGATATGAGGAAGAGAAAACAATCCTGTTCGATCCGATGACGTCAATTTGCCTTGAAGGGAAGATGGGTGTCGCCTCTTGCGCTTACTGTTTTTCTTTTGGAGGGAGAAAGGGAGAGAGGGAGGATGAACGTACGTACTTTCCAAAAGGTGCATTCTCTTTTTCTTTTCTCTCCTTAAATAAGTCTTCTCCAAAAGACGTGTCCCTTTAGCAAAAGACGTCCCCCCAAAAGTTACAACTCTTCAACGTATCCCTCCATCCATGGGCCCTAATTTTGTGGGCCAGGCTTTTAGGCCCAACATGGGCGGACGGGCCAACTTAGGCCCATCACATTAAATAAAACCATCATCTCCCACTCGTACATGGTGGGCCGAACATGATTCTCTTTACCTCTCTTCAACATTCATACCGGTGAATAATCCGTGCGACCAGCATATTTTGAGAGCTCATTGCTATACATCTGTTAGGAATATATATCAGCTCATAATGGGCATCACACTCTGAGTAGATTTAGTATGCAGTACCCTAGATCGATCAATCACATTTATATCTCTCTTGATCTCTTTTAAACAATGATATATATATATATATATATATATATATATATATTGTATTCACAATTATGATTATCCCAAAGACAGTCATAATTGGTCGACCAAATGAATACAAAACTACAATGTGATTCTCTAAATTCGATCTTCCTCTTTCCTTCAAACTCTCAATTTCAGTTCAGCTTGCTTTTCTAGAAATGTCCCATTAGATCGAATCAACTCATGATCATTGGCAACATCCTAAGATAGCAAACACCAAATAGAAATCTTGAGAATAAGTAAAAGTCATGAGGGCACTAAAAATGAGGAATTCTTTTCCTCAAAATTCCTCAAGAGTCTCACAAGGCATAAAAGTTGAGATCAAACTTTTGCCACTCTTATTGGTCGTCTCTTGCATACGTAGTATGAAATACGTATTACGTATGTCTACACCTTTAATACCGTACAGATGATAGTTCAGACATACCCAATGTCTAACTTGAGTTCACGTATCTACTCATTCACATAATTCATCAGAACTCACATCTAGCATCTTAGGCAGATAAAGTAAAACATGTGGGGTATTTTACTTTCGGACATAGTACATATCATGTCCTCATCTTAACACTTAGTTAAGGCGACATATATATTTTAAGCTTGAGCTCTCGATTATCACCTAGATAATAAGCTTAAAAACCATCTCATCTCTATTTATCACATAGTAAATAGAGGCGATTACCCGTGTGAGTGGGCTAATCTTATATCTGTCCGACATACTTTCTCAACTTAAAGTAATGCACCGAGCATTAAGATGCATAAAGATCAAACAAAGATTCATAGGCATTAATAATGAAAAAACACAAGTTCATAAATGTGAACAACTCAGGGAAATTACAATATCCAGTACATCAGACTTTACGCAATTCTAGAGATTTCACATGGCCACAAAACATATATCTAGGTATTGGCTTTGTCATAGGATCTGCTACCATTCTATGCGTAGACATGTACGGTAAGTTCACATCTTTTCGTGCAACCATATCTTTGACAAAATTATACTTGGTATCTATATGTTTGGTCTTGCCATGATATTTTGGATCTTTGGTGTACGCTATAGCTGCTTGGCTATCATAGTTAACCAATAATGGATTTGCAGCTTTCTCAATAACACCTAAATGATCCAAAAATCTCTTAAGCCAAACTTCTTCTTGTACCGCTGCTGATAATGTCACGAACTCAGCTTTCATCGTGGACAAGGCTATACACGTTTGTTTCTTACTGCTCCAACATATGGCACCGTTATTCAGTAAGAAAACAAACTCAGAGGTAGATTTCTTTTCATCTAAATCTCCTCCCCAATCAGCATCAGAATAGCCTTAGAGTCGCAGATCATTTCCTTGATAACTCAGCGTATAATCAGCAGTTCCCTTTAGATACCTCGGTATTCACTTAACGGCTTTCCAATGTGTTTGACCTAGATTGGATTGGTATCTACTCACCATTCCAACTGCCAAACATATGTCAGGTCTTGTACACATCATAGCGTACATCAAGCTCCCAACAGCACTAGCATAAGGAACATGTTTCATTTGTTCCTTCTCTTGTGGAGTCCTTGGACACAGTTTATGGCTCAATCCTTCACCTTTTGCAATAGGAGTTTCTATGTTGTTTACAAACTCCATATTGCTTCCGGCAATTAGTATATCATCAACATATAATGATATGATCACAAATTGATCTTTGGATCTTTTGATATATACCCAATGATCCTCATCTATCATTGTAAAATCATATGCCATTATAGCATTATGAAAACGTATATACCATTATCTCGATGACTGCTTAAGGCCGTATATCGATCTCAAAAGTCGACATATCTTTTCTTCTTGGCCTTTCACTATGAAACCAGCAGGTTGTTCCATATATATTTCTTCCTCTAATTCTCCATTGAGGAAAGCAATCTTTACATCCATTTGATATAACTCAAGATCCATACTAGCCATTATTGCCAGAATAATGCGAATCGAGGTAAATCTCACTATAGGAGAAAATGTTCTTCATAATCAATTCCTTCCTGTTGATTATACCCTTTCGCCACAAGGCGAGCCTTATGCCTTTCTATCGAGCCATCATCTTTTCGCTTTATTTTGAGAACCCATTTGTTCCCAATAGCTTTGCGTCCTTTTGGAAGATCAACCAATTCCCAAACTTGATTTGACTTCATTGACTCCATTTCCTCTTCCATTGCATGAATCCATTTTTCCTTATTAGGGCAATTTAGAGCCTCATTAATATTTCTTGGCTCATCCTCATCTTGCGGAGCAATTATAAAAGTTTTCCCTTCAATGTCAAAACGTCGACGGGGAATACTTTTGCGACTTGTTCGCCGTATGGGATATTATACACTTTGCACATCATTCCCCATTATGCTCCTGCTAGGATTATATAATGATGATGTCGTCTCATCATGTGGTTGTAATTGAGAATGAGTTGAATTCAATTCATCACTTCTCATATTACTCCCACTTGGACGAACTCCACTAATATCATTATCTTAATCCAAGATTTCAAATATGGAGTAATCTTCGCCTATTTCGCCCTTCTTAGGAAATTCATCCTCTAAGAATGTAACATCCCGTGATTTAAATTCAGCTATACTCCCACTTTCCTGCTCACCTATGACCACATACCCTTTCGAGTGTTCGGAGTATCTTATGAAAATACTCTTCTTTCCTCTAGGACCCAATTTCTCAAACTTGTGAGATGGCTCATGAGTATAGGCAGCACAACTCCATGGCTTAAGAAAACTTAAGTCGGGTTTTCTACATGTCCATAACTCATATGGAGTGGAAGTAACTGATTTGGAAGGCACCCGATTAAGTATATAGACAGCAGTTAACAACGCATTACTCCAAAAAGTGATAGGGGTTAGCATGCGCCATCATGGACCTAACCATTTCCAGTAGGGTTCTATTTCTTCTCTCCGCAACACTATTTTGTTGAGGAGTATATGGAATAGACAATTGTCTTTCTATTCCTTTTTCATCACATAATTTTCTGAACTCATCAGATAAATATTCTCGACCTCAATCGGATCGCAATACTTTTATTTTCTTGTCTAATTAATTTTCTACCAAGTTCATAAACATTTTGAAACAACTCAATACTTCAGATTTATGAGAAATCAAATAGACATATCCGAATCGAGTATAATCATCTATAAAAGTGATGAAATAAACAGCTCCATGCCTTCCTTTCACATTCATTGGACCACAGACGTCAGAATGGATTAAATGCAGAGGAAATTCAACTCTTTTACCTTTTCCAAATGGTTTCCTTGTCGTTTTCCCCACTAGGCAATGCTCACATATGGGCAAATCGACTTTTCAATGTTGCCCAACAAGCCCTCTTTGGCTAGTCTATTCATACGTTGTTGGCCAATATGACCAAGTCTAGCATGCCACACATTCACATCATTATCATATGAATTAGGAGACGTGAGAAGGGAATAACAAACATTTGCATTAACATAGTCAATATCTAATACAATGAAACCATCCAGAAAATAACCACAACCATAGTAGTTTGTATTCAAATACAAATCTACACCTCTATTATGGAAGTTCATATTAAAACCAAGCTTGACCAACACTAAAACAAACACTAAATTTCGATGAATCCTCGGAGTATATAAAACATCATGTAGGAACAAGGTGCGTCCACCACGCATGTTCAATTGGCAGGTGACAATCCCTTTAACTTCAGCTCTGGAGTTATTTCCCACATATATCCACTTAGTTCCAGTTGATACTCGTCGGAATTCCACGAAGGATTCTCTATCCTTCGCTACATGGTCTGTCGCTCCTGAATCTACAATCCACAAATGATTGGATTCAGCCAATAATATAGAACTTGACACATAAGCAAAGTTCTCAAATGTACAAGAGGTGTTTACCTTTTTCAGCTCACAACAGTTGCGAGCATAGTGACCTTTCTTGTCACAATTGTAACACCTCACCCTTGACATTTTCTTCACTTGAGGACGTTTTCCTCTCTTGTGTTGGTTAACTCTTGATTTCTTGCAATAATGATTGATCCTTTGCATTCCCACATATTGAACGAATCAATACGATTGCGCTTAGAGCTCAAAGCTCTTTCTGAGCTAGAACCAGCATTACAAATATCTATTTTCAGCTCAAATGCCGTTAAGCAGTCCTCTACTAGCTCAAGGTGGCGTACAACATCCTCAAGATCTTCCATAACATGGTCAAGAGCTTCTAATGCTTCTTGCTCTTCCAGCATATATTGGATTTTCATGTGCCGGATTTCATAGTTATCGCCATTGAGCTTTTCACCTTTGTTCAGCTCGGCAACTATGCTTTTTGTGGCTGAAGCCATTGATCTGAATACATCAGACATATATGCACGAATAATTAATGCCTATCATTTATGCATCCACTTTGCACGGACTCATCTTATTAATGAACAATTTCAAGTAAGGTTTCAGAATCAAAAGGTCACTATGTTTCCAATCATCCTCCAAAAATCCTAACTTAAAACTATCATTAATATAATTGTCAATGCAAAATAAATTCTATGAAGCTACAAAAACTTCTATGAACTACCCACAGCAGTCAACAATAACAAAAAGCAAATAATATTTGACATCTAATAGAATAATAATGCTTTCACATAATACAACCTTACATATCAGTTGCTACATCAACAACAACCAGGTATTAAAACGTTTACATAAGGTATCCATAAAATATAGTAAAATAAAGACAACTCGAAATATCTAAACCCAAGTCAATATATGAACTGGGAAAGCTCCTTTTTGTTCAATTTCATGATCTTTTCCCTTGTAACAATCCAGTAATAATCATCTATAAAATCCATCACAATTTTCCTATATGAAGCGGCTTTGTTGACATCCCATTTGCGATTCAACACTCATTGCCATTCAGGTGGAAGAGTGTTCATGAAAAATCGCACTATCTCAGACTGTGCCATGGGACGACCATTCCATATGACCTTTTGAATTTTCCCGTTGACTTCCAGAACGTGATCAATTAAGTCGTCACTCTCCCATCGATGATTAGTCAGCTCAGCTATCAACTTAAAAAGCTTTTCCTTTTGTTCATCGGTGATTGCGCGAATAGGTGTGCGCAACTTAAGGGGAGGCATTGTTCCTGCAACAAATGTAGAACAAATAAGGGATTACATATAATCCGCATAAACTTAATTGGAAAAAAAAGAAAGAAACACATCTTTTTTTTTTTTTGGTCAACGGTCAAAGTCAACGGTCAATGGGTCGACCGCCGGGTCAGGTCGGACCGGTCGGAACGGTCGGACCGGTCGGAACGGTCGGACCGGTCGGAACGGTCGGACCGTTCAGCCTAGTTGGATAAGTCGACCGGCACGTGCCACGCGTGTGTCTGGATGACGTCATGATGATGTCATCCGGCGCGTGAGTGGCACGTGCCAGCACCGTGCACGCGCACGCGCGCCTTCCCCAGCGAATCGGCGCTTGCAACGCACGCGCCGAAGACGCCGTTTCGCTCCGGCTGCGCGTGGGGGCGTGTCCGGCAGCCGTTGGCGGCGTTCCACCACTCGTTGCGATCGTCTCGACGAGCCCTTCCATCCTACGCCATTAGAAATCGATTTCGACTTACAGAAACTCAAAAAAATGGATGAACAGTGCTCGGGTGTCGGGATTTTTCGGTCCCGATCGGTGTCGGCCGATTAATTTCGCGAAAATTAACAAGAAATCATCCATAAACATGAATGGGTCTTGAAAAACATGGAAAAGGATCGAGAAACAAGAACTACGGCTCTGATACCAATGTTGGGATTTTCGGATCCCCAAAAACCGGATTCAACACTAAATCAAACCCCTAAACTTGTGCGGAAGACGAGCCCGGGAAAAACACATGTAGTACCGATCCTAAAGCACACCACGGAATCGAGCGTACCTTGTTAGCCACAGATTAAACACCGACTCCGATATGAGGAAGAGAAAACGATCCCGTTCGATCCGATGACGTCAATTTGCCTTGAAGGGAAGATGGGTGTCGCCTCTTGCGCTTACTGTTTTTCTTTTGGAGGGAGAAAGGGAGAGATGGAGGATGCACGTACGTACTTTCCAAAAGGTGCATTCTCTTTTTCTTTTCTCCCCTTAAATACGTCTTCTCTAAAAGACGTGTCCCTTCAAAGAAAAGACGCCCCCCAAAAGTTACAACTCTTCAACGTATCCCTCCATCCATGGGCTCTAATTTTGTGGGCCAGGCTTTTAGGCCCAACATGGGCGGACGGGCCAACTTAGGCCCATCACATTAAATAAAACCATCACTTTTGATTGGCGACAAGTTGGTTCCATGATCAGTGTTTCATGATCTGGTCATGAGTTTGCTCAAAACTCTGTTTTGTCCCATGGACAGACACCAGAAAACTCAGTTACCAAGTAAATGAACTCATCCAATTGGAGTTTTCTTGCTCTTGCTCATTTTAGTTGTGTACGCGATGCGTGTGGGATCGGAGGTGGCATTCTCTTTGCGGGTTTTCTCACGCATTTCGTTCAACCGGAGATGCAGCGTGACGATACTAGCCCTTCTCTTCAATCTTTTTGTCGGGCACTTGATCGATCGAACGCTAATTCTGCAATCCAATGTTCTATGCGCCTCGTACTGTTAATTGAAGGAATGCTTTGAAGCCTCCTGAAGAGGTTATGGATAAAGCGTATCGAGAAATGTTGTAACAGTCTTGTTGGACAAGTCTTTGGGTAAGGGGACCAAGTCTTAATACGGTGCAATCAATCGTGAATCGTGTCACTTCTCTAGGTCGTGACGGTGTTATTGATGTTCTTGATCATGGAAATGGGATGTACATCTTCAAATGCCATAGCATTAGGGTTCGCAATTCGATCCCATTGTTCCACGGTATATCTTCAATCAGCCGTTATTATTGCCAAATTGGAGTCCTAATATGAATAGGCCAGAGTTTCAAGGATGTTCGCATGCCGGTTTTGGGTGCGAGTGCGTGAAATTCCTCTTCAATCAATCAGCTTCTGCAAGAATTCTCTTCATATCATCAATCAGCTTCTGCATCTGCTCCCTCGAATGCAGAGGAGACGGGTAAGCGCACGCGCAGTCCAGCTCTCCATCCCGTATGGTGTCGAAGAAAGCGATGGACGGGCCGATGCCGTGGACGGAGGCGCACCCGATGTAGTCTCTCACTCCAATCTCCTCATGCAGCGGATTCGACTCATCAAAAACGGTATCCTCGAACACAGAAACAAAGGCTGTTCTGAGGGACGAAGACACAGTGAGGCCTGGGTTGTCGATGGCCTTGGACATGAGGAAGTTGAGGTCGCCCATGTCGGTGAAATGCTTGTTCCAGTTCTTGGCGTTCGCAAAGGCTGTATAGGTTCTCTTTGCCAGGTCCCATAGCTTTTCCCTTCCACATATATCGTGCGTGTTGAGGATGGCTGAGTGATAGAACCCTGAATCGAAGTCGAACAGAGCATGAACAATTTTTTGGGTTAGAGATGAAGTACAATGACTTGCTACATACAAAAATGCGGAGGGACTAGCTTGCTCTAATTGCTTCACATGATGCAGCATGGACAGAGCAAGCCCAGGACTCCATCTTTGCCTAAAGAACATAAAAGAGAACTAAAAATGCCAGTCGGTTGCAGACCATATGACACGCAAGCGAGTAGTTTTCACTTTTCACTCCCCTTGAACAGACAAAAGGTACCTAAAAAGATTTCATCTGAGAAGAAATGCCGATTAGGCTTACCAGGGTGTTGAACAGAAAGAGGTGGGTTGAGATATGAACGGCAGTCGACAAGGGTGACGACAGCATACTTCTCCCATTTGTCATCAGTGAGTTGTTGCTTAGAGGTGTGTGCCGCGATCAGGGCGGCCGCCGCCAAAGCGCCGCACAGTTTGATCTCTCTTGACTTGCATCCCTGCAGTACTTCACAGCTTAGTATGTATGAGCAAAACATACCACAGATGAAATCACACGTCGAGCATCACTAGAATCCACTCTCCTATAGACAGCAAGACGTTTCCTATTCCAGCAATAGCCATCAAGAACTCACACAAATCTCACATCCGATACAAACTGTTCGGGCCAACCCGAGAATCCTCACAGAGAATGCCCGCCGCTACTCCTAGAGGCATTACATACACAACGCACATCCTGTCTGTTGGTCTATATCAATAGCGGCTTCATCAGTGCTAATAGCTAGGACCCGAACAATGGGATCGTGGGAGTTCTCCCTTTCCCTGCAGTAAGTACTCGGAAATTCTCTTAACCCAATGGTCACAATTCAGTCATTTTAAAGCGTGTCGAACGCCTAAAAACAAGTACTCGAAGCATTCTAATCCTTCAAGATGGTCAGCTTATACGTGATCCCATCCATCGGTCGATGATCGGTCGGAAGGTGAACAAGGACAATGTGACATGATCCTAAACCAAACGGTCACTATTCTAGGCCCCTCTCATCCGGGATAGAGAGCGGATGTTCGAATGAGTTCATAAGGATTCCGTCTGTCGTGTTAAGAAAATTACAAGAAATTCTAGCTTCTGCTGGATACTGCGTAGTGCATAAACAAAGGGAAAAGGAATAAAGGAAGCCGATCGGAACTCACCTCGATCAGCCTCTGGGTGTCCTCTCTGTTCATCTTCAACCTCATCATCCGGGAACACCTCGGCGACTCCGCGTCCACGAAGTCCAGGTGGGCGAGCCGGAAGGAGTTGAGGGAGTACCCCAGCAGGTCCATCCCGCGCGCCCAGAACGGCTTGTTCGTCTTCCCGCTCGGAATCAGCTCCTCGATCCCCCGATTAGCGTCCGCCGCCTCCTCCTCACGGTCCCCATCTCGCGCCTCCGCCGCCGCCAGAAGCAGCCGCCGGAGCAGCGCCGCCGCCGCCGCCCGGTCGCACGCGCCCGTGTGGAGCCGGAGCGCCAGCGCCCACCGGTCCTCGCTCAGGTGGTACAGGCTCGCGTGGAACACGTCGGTGCCGGCGCCGTCGCCGTCGTCGCCGTCGCCGGAGTCGCTCCACGCGTTCCGGTTCATCTCGTGCTCGAGGATGCGGTGCAGCGGCGTCGCCCCGGCGGCGTCCCCCTCCCCGCCGCCGCCGCCGCCTTTGCCTTCGCCGCCTTCGCCGTTCAGGATGCGGGACGTGGACGAGAGATCGAAGGGCACGATCTCGAGGTGCGGTGACGACGGGATGACGAAGGAGAAGGCGTTGGCGGCGGGGTCGAAGCGGATCCTGGAGCGGAGGATGGGGTGGGACTTCTGAAGGCCGTGGAGGGCGTTCCGGAGGAGGGACAGGTCGGGCGGTTTGGCGAGGAGGAGGGCGAGGACGGTGATGCCGGTGCCGCCGGGGACGGCCCTGCACCAGCTGTACTCGGTGCCGCCGACGGGTCGGGTTACCGGCTCCGACGGCGGCGGAGGCGGCGGGTCGGGGCTTTCGTCGGACATCGGCGACCGGGGCTTTGGATATCAGAACAGCAAATGCAGGCGAGACCCGGAATGAGTTTCGGACTCACAGTAGCATCAAGCAAGCTCTGCAAATCGCAGTACAAAAAGCTTTTTCTTTCCCTTTAATTTATGATATCTATATCCAAAAAATTGTATTTTTCGGACAGAGATGTGACGTATGATTGGAAGCATGCGCGAAAGAAATGTGGTGATTCAATTATTCGCATCTTGCCGTTTGTAATACTTCTTTGTCCCTTTCCTTCACATGAGTCCAAGAGCATCCCAACTTCTTGACTCTTGAGGGGATGCGTGTGGGAGTTTTCTGGCGCAAAATATCGGTGATTTTGACGTTGGACCTGTACTCCCGACGTTTGCCTTCTCGGTCCGAACGTGAAAAATCAAGAAATCACGCTTTTTACCGCTGTTCATTTGAGCTACGCATCAGGGGACAGTAACTGTGGGGAAAGAATCAGGGGAGGAGGAGAAGCCCGACATAAAGGAGTCTCCTTTTGGCGCCTGAATCAACTTCCTAAGCTCTGTGTCTCTCTCTTTGCTGCGAAACTGAAGTAGAAGATCGGACCCGTTTTGGATTTGATGTTTAGACGGAAAGGCCGCTGCTTTCTTGTTGTACCGAGCAACGGGAAGCTTCGTTTTCGCTCGACTTCGTTGGCTCGTCCAGCCCCCGAGGCTCTCCCTCACTCTACTGACCATCGAGCAACTTTGCTGAATCCCCGTACGCATCTACAATGTAAAGATGCGAACTTTTCCGTACCCAAGTTCTGCATTTCGTCTCTACTGAACTGTCAGGGAGTTTCCACGATCAGACAAGTTCACGCGCTCATCGCCGTCACTGGGATGCTTCATAACCTGTTTGTGGTGAACAAGCTCCTCCATATGTATTCTTACCATAGAGCTCTAGGGGATGCATATGCACTGTTTGGTGTAATGACAGAGAGAGACCCTGTTTCGTGGAGTGTGATGGTTGGTGGGTTCGCTAAAGTTGGCGACTCTTTCAGGTGTTATGGGACTTTTAGGGAACTCATTCGTTCGGGAGCTCAACCCGACAACTACACATTGCCTATGGTGACGAGGGCTTGTAGAGATACTTCAGACTTACAAATGGGTCGAGTGGTTCAAAGTGTTGCGTGGAAAAATGGGTTGAATTTGGATCGGTTCGTGTGCGCGGCATTGGTGGAAATGTATGCAAAGTGTGGGGTGATTGAGGATGCGAGGCAGTTGTTCGCGGAAATGCCAGACAAGGACCTCGTGACGTGGACTGTCATGATTGGTGCACTTGCAGATTCTGGTGATGCTAACGAATCACTGGAATTATTTGATCAGATGACACGAGAAGGAATTGTTCCTGATAAGGTTGCTATGGTAAATGTTGTTCATGCATGCGCCAAGTTCGGTGCTTTGCATAAGGCTAGAGAAGTCCACAACTATATATGCATGAAAAATATAACTCTCAATGTGATATTGGAGACTGCTATGATCGATATGTATGCGAAGTGTGGCTGTCTCGGTTCTGCAAGGGGAATTTTTGAGACTATGAAGGAAAAGAATGTTATCTCGTGGAGTGCCATGATTGCGGCTTATGGGTATCATGGGCAAGGAAGGAAAGCTCTTGACCTGTTTCCAATGATGTTAAGTAGTGGGATTTTGCCGAATAAGGTCACTTTTGTTTCGTTGCTGTATGCATGTAGTCATGCAGGTTTAGTTGAGGATGGTCTTCGAATTTTCTCTTTGATGCAAAATGATTATGGTTTAGAACCAGATGTGCAGCATTACACTTCAATGGTTGATCTTTTAGGCCGTGCTGGGAGATTTGGTGAGGCCCTAAATTTGATAGACCATATGATGGTGGAGAAGGATGAAGGTCTGTGGGGAGCCCTTCTGGGCGCATGTAGGAAACACAGGAACATAGACTTGGCGGAAAGAGCGGCAAAGTTGCTTCTTGAGTTGACATCAAATAATCCAGGGCATTATGTTTTGCTCTCAAACATATATGCAAATGCTGGTAGATGGGAAGACGTGGCCAAGATTAGGGACCTCATGACCAAACGGAGATTGAAAAAAGTTCCTGGTTGGACTTGGATTGAAGTGGCCAACAAGGTTTATCGGTTTGCTGTTGGGGATACTAACCATCCACGTTCTCAGGAGATTTACTTGCTCCTGAAGAACTTGTGTGAAAAATTAGAGTTGGCTGGCTATGTCCCTGATACAGATTTTGTACTGCATGACGTTGACGAGGAAGTTAAGATCGGAATTCTATCGACACACAGTGAGAAACTGGCAATTGCTTTTGGCCTTCTTGCAACTCCTGAGGGTACTTGTATCAGAATCACAAAAAATCTAAGGGTTTGTGGGGACTGCCACACATTTATTAAGATTGTATCAGCAGTCACTAAGAGGGTGATTGTAGTCCGGGATGCAAACAGGTTTCATCACTTTGAGGAAGGTGCTTGTTCTTGTGGAGATTATTGGTAACTGATCATTTGACTTTCTGCACATCTACGAGTTCTTCTCCTTGGATGTAGTTTCATCCCCAGAAAAAGAGAGAGGTAACAGAAATCAGAGGAAAAAAATTCTTTGAAAAGCATTTAAATTCGTTGCTTGTGGAGCATGATAGAAGTGAAGTTGTCAAAATACTTTGGTTGGCTCACCATAATGCGTTTCGATTCATTTTGTAGCATAATTAAAAGAGACATTTCAAAGTGCTGTTAGAAACTTGTGAGGATTCAGGTACCATTCTTTCCTCCCCTAATGTCATTTTTTTCATAATGTATTTGCGGAGCCACTGTTTAGGATTCAAACAGATGGGCTCTCATGGCACTGATTGAAATGTTATCTAGCTAGGTTGATCTCATGTTGATGTTCCTAACAAAGAGATGCTAGAATCTCAATTGGTGAGATTGCTCGCTTGTGAAAGAAGTTCTAGTCAAGCTTAAAAAACAACAGCTCGGGGATGTACAGGTAGCAATTATCATTTTCTGCTCACAATGTGAATAAACTAATTGTTATTCCCTTCGTGGAAGGACTCATATTCTCCAGTTGAATGACTTGCCACTTTAAGTTTGGAAATACATGTGATGCTTGGTAATAGAAACTCGGATAATCACCTGTGTTTGAAATATTATTACAGTTCCGGGGAATCTATGGTAAGTTACTAGTACTCCTACTTTATCCTCTAATAAAAGGGATAGAAAATGAGTTGATTTGAATCTAACTTTTGTGAGGAAAAGCCTCTCCTTCTTCCTCTAAATGCCAATTAGTTTAAAGTCATGAATGGAGAGCAGAAACTTCACTTTAGCTTGATAATTGTCTCTGCATAATACTTGGCTACTCAGCCTTTTGTCGACGCATAAATGGAATCACGAAAGAAATTTTTAAGTGGTAATACGTCCAAGGAGTTAGAGCTAACAAAAGAACTGCAGTCTAGGTGAAGAATTCTCAATGCACTCTTCCTTTATATTCTGTTCTCAAGCTCATGGATTTAGAATGCTTCAGCAGGTCCATTGTATACCAAAGCGTGCAAGCGCATCCTCATCATTTCAGGGGGAGTCCTTTTCAATCTGCTTGATGTGAACACACCATTGTTGGCCCAGATTCCCTGACATTGTACTGCAGTGGATCTGTATGAGCCCTTGTTTCTGAGAACCCGAAGATTCCTGCTGCAGGAAAGAGTAGCAGCAGCGTGAAGTTTTAACATGAACTCCCGGATTGTTTTCTGCCTCCCCTAGAAGAATGAACGGCACTACAACTACTTCTTCGCCAATTTCACAGTAGACAAAAGATGAATGCAGAACTGCCGGCTAATAGCCGATGCCTTCCTGAGCACTCTATCTTATGCTGATGAGGTTACCGTCACTGTCCCAGACTTCTCGAATTTAAATGCGGGAGTTGCTCCTTTTTTGACTCTCTCTAGCCTCTTCTGCTGCAAGCTTTGGTGCAGCCTCAAAGGGCAGCATTTTATACTTTTTTTTTTGGTCAGAAGCATTTATACTTTGATTTCTGCATTATGCTCAGAGAATATAGGGGAGCAAACAGACCGGGCCGGGATTAGAGATATTTTCAGCCTGGCCTGAAAGATAAGAAAGGCCTAGACCAAACCGAGTCGGTGAGGGCTAAAGCCCGATTTTTTCTTTAATGTTCTTATATCGTAGTACTCAATATCAATCAAAACTCTCTGTACGAGTCAAGCAATCAACACCAAGCTATTTGATAGTTTATAATTTCCATTTTGGATTCGCTCACAGAATATAAATTCTGATTACCACTTTTCTTTGGTGCATTTGATGTTTAGTCCTTAAAATAAATTCCGGGTGCAATTGAAAAATTAAGGCTGCGTTTGATGGTCGGGATAAAATTCGGGATAAAATATGATTTATTCTATCCTATGTTTGGTGTTCACTCAGGATAGGATAAAGTCGGATATAAGGGGGATATAGATAGGATAAAATTATCCCATGAGGGAGGTAGGATAAATGTGGATAGGATTTTTAATGTCCATATTAGGAAAGTTATTTTTCTCGAATAACAAACTTATTAAATTAATAAAATTATAATTATAATTCAATATAAATAATATTTTAATTATAATTTAAGAAATTTAAAATAAAAACATAAAAATTCATTTTTAATTAATCCTATTTTAATTTATATATATTCAACTTTAATTCTATCTTATAATAAATATTCAATCTATAAATTGAATATTTATATTTATTATATATTTTAGGTATTTTTGTATTTTAGGTATGTTAGTACAGTTTACTATTTGATAAAATTTTATTAAATAATGATGAAAGGGGAAAAAAGAAATAATAAAGAAAATAATATAAAAATAGGAAAAATAAAATAAAAATAAATTAAGGAATAATGTTACGAGAGATTTTCATCATCTCCGTTTATGAACATTTGGATTCATTATAATGATATACTGTTTATATAAAAAAAAAAAAAAATGTACATAATATGATATAAACATATCCGACTTTAATACTGCGATTTACCAAACAATGGACAGAATATAAAAAAATCCCAGGATTTTATATCATATTCTATCCAGTTCTATTCCGATTAGAAATCCAGACGACCGAACGTAACCTAAATGCTTTACCCCAGGAACTAAAAATATCCATGACTTGTCGTATTTATGAGAAATATTAAAATTCCGGGCAGGTTTACCCCATCGCGAGCTTCATCATGTGAAGCCGAAAAACTCAGCCTACCCCAAAACAAGAATTGAAATAGACTCAAAGACTGCCTTGGCGTTTTCAGGCGGGGCGGTATGATTTGGATTTTTCGGGTTTAGATTTTTTTATGTGCACTAGTTCCGTCCCATCAGAGATCATGTTTGGCCCGGGGACCAAATGGACAGTTTCGCCAAAACTCTTCCAGCGATTGTATCGGTCCTTTATCTAGCTGAAGCTGACATAAATCTCTTCACTAATATTCTAGACAGCGACGAGCAAGGCGGGACTCACCAGGCATGCGACCAATGGTAAGGGAGTTGGGTGGGGTGAGGCATCGGATTTCATCCATTCTCAACAAAAAGACAGATTAAACTCTGCAAGAGAGTAAAAAAAACCTCTCCTATTGCTTGAAATAATTAACTAATAAAAAATATTTTTATTATGTACAACGATTTATGTCTAAATAATTTCGTGTATAATAAAAATATTTTCCATTTATTCATTTTTTTAAGTGATTCAATTGATTATTTTTTAGAAAATATTGTTTAAATCATTTGTTTCCCCAAAACAAATGCACAATTCGATTAGGATGAACCCAAAAAAAAAAACAAAAAGCAAGACCACGAATTCACGGCACTGAGATGGATAATGAAATAGGAGTCTCCATTGATGTTGTGTGGCTTAATTCTCGCAAATGGTCACTTCTACCTGGAAAGACAGCGACTTCGCCGGGCAAAGTTGTCGACGATGATCCAATTGTCGACATGAATTTTCCTAATCTGATGGGTGAGAATCCATCTCCATGCGGCAGTCGACAATAATTCTCATTGATCTGACGATTATTGCCTTGCGCGATAGTTTGGCATGGAAAAACACATGTGCACTGTAAACAAGCCCCGGTCTTGCAGTATAGAGAGGCACTGCATGGAACTTCAGTTCTATGTTCTATAGCCTCATAACATCTCCATTACCAGTTCAAACAGCAAGAACTAGAATTCCAGATTCAGTTAAAACGATATAAACTCCACTACAATATCCCATACAAAAAACAGGTGAAATTAACTGGGCTTCCTACTGTTAACTGGGTCAAAGTTTCAATTTTTAGAATACCAACAAGGAAATCAATACATTGGAAATTACAGTAGATTCTATCAGTGTCAATCCAAAGGGCTTTCAGTTTTTTTTTTTTTTTTTTTTTTTTTTTTTCTGGGGGGGGTGTTGCTCTAGTGATCCACGAGAATAGTGGCAGACAATAAGGGGTAGTGGACTCCTATCACCAGCAGTCTCTGTGGTCGGCGTGCAGTTTCTGCTCTGTTCATTTGTACAAGTCCTCTAAAGTCTTTGCCTCACCCCACAAAAACACTGCATAATATCTCACTTTTAAGCCATGGCTTTTCCTACTTGCCAAATATGAAAAGTGGAAATGATATGTCTTGGGTTAAAAACAAGAAAAACATGAAAATTTTGCCACACCCCTCAAAGTCCTAATGGCCAGACATTGCCATTAGAAATTAAATCACGGGAATAGGTGGGGCATAGAGGCCAGACAATCAAATTTGTATGGATGCCCATTGACACCAAACAATCAACTTTGTTCGATCGTAAGAGCCCCACGTAATCGGTGGCGAGAAAAAAAAGAAGCCAATCTATATGGACCCTGGATCGATTTAAGAACTTTCCCTAGAGAGCCTGATGTCCTAAAGCACATTGGATGGTCCTCCAAGTGCCAAGTCTTCAAGAAAAAATTAGCAGGCGAAGACCAGACAAGAGGTCGCTCTTGTTGGTGATCCATATGGACCCGGATCGATGTAAGAATTTGCCCTAAAGACAAGCTGATGTCCTAAAAACAGATTAGATGGTCAACCAAGGGCTAAGTCTCCAAGCAAAACTTAGAAGGCGAAGACCAGAGAAGAGGTGGGTCGTGTTGGTTATGGTCTGCCGCGGCACTTCAACCTGTCAAGACCTTCTAGGGATTGGGCTTGAGGATTGGAGCTTGCATTGAGCGTGGGTGGTGTTTCCCATGAAAGTGGGAGCGAGCGAAGCACCAGATCTGATAACTTTGCGCTTTCCCAATGAATTCCACACCCTCATGTTCTTTCCTTTGTCTTGACAAATGAATTGGACGGTGTCTAAGCTGTTGTAATTATTGTTATATTATGGTTTTCAATAGCTCAACGTTAGTGAGGCGTCCCTTCATTTAACGTGACTTTTTGTTCCAGTTTCTAAATTTAATCTTGAGGGTTAACGACTCGACTGATGTGAGCATAATCGACATGACTCTTGACTCTTTGTTCTGCTGCAAATTCTGAATTTAATATTGAAGGTTAACGATTCAACTAATGTGAGCATAACCAACATGACTCTTGAGATTTTGTCCTTTTAATCTTCTGCAACTATCATAAATAAACATATCTCCTCAGTTCAAAATTAGAAAATCATGAACTCCTTGAGTTTCGCTGGAGTTTTCACTGCAAAAATAATACTCTAAGTGTGTCGGTTTCAATAAGTATTTGATAGAGTCATGTTCGTATAGTACTAATACAAACGGTTTCGTGTTGTGTTTTGGGAGGTATAGTTTGTGAAGCTGTTTAGCATCGTTGGCGGAAACTAATCATCTCATAGAGATACGGTTAGTCATATCTCACCTCTTTTGTTGAATTGCTGATTAAAGCGATTTGATTGGCCATACCTCAACTCTTATATTGAAGTTGCTGATTATATGAAGAAGTTATCAATTCAAAGGCAAGGTGTCGATTGACTATCGATATACCGATATGCAAGTTTATTATTAACTTAGAGAATTCCAAACGACTACCTAGCGATTATAATTTTATTGCAATCAAGTAAGTCTGTATTTTTTTTGTAATTCAACATCTTTATTTGTAAAAATTATACATTGACTTGGTCATTATTGAATTTGTTATTGCTTTCTCCGAAAAATTAATTTTCTGATTACAACGAACGGTATTGCATTTTTTTCCTCTTATACGTCTCTCTCTCTCTCTCTCTCTCTCTTTTCAACATTAGCAAAATTCTCTCTAGAAAGGATGAATATGCTTCCGGAAAAGCAGTGCCCTCGACCCACCCTCTCTTCCCTACCTTCTTCCGTTCATGCGTACCGGATCCAGACAACCAAAATCTGCATGTAACATTCAAAGCTCATCAAGCATATGCTTCAAAAGAAAATGTCACGCTCGACTTAGATTTCTTTTTCGATATGACGCTCGAGGTTATAACCCGGGTCCTTAAATTTGTAGCATCTTTTTTTTTTTTCAATTGAGCATCGCTATCTCCAGTTTTGGAAATGTTTTTCATGCGGGCTCCAATCCTTATAGAATTTCGCGAGGGAACCCCGAGCCAAATCCCTAATCAAAATTCTATCCGGTTGTGATTTAGAATTATCTTGGGGCTAGTTGTTGTTGCCACCACTATCGGGTTGGCCATCGAGCTTTAATAGGTTCCAGCAGAAATGATTCCTAGAGTCGTTACGACATCGAGTAGAGAAGAGTTTATGCAATTTATTCTTAAGTCGGACAACTATCTTCAAATGGTCACAATCGAATACTTCCTCGAGTTGCATTCGCGGTCTCGAATCCGGGCCAGAGTTTCGATCAAGGCATCAGTAAGGTGTCCACGTACAACACGGTGAAAACAATTTTTCCACGCCGACATAAAACCCTGTCAAAGGCACGAAGAAAACTTTACTAAGGTAGCTTTTAGGCACTTTGACGACCCTCACCCACTACTGCTCAAAGCGTCGACGTCGAGATGTCACTGTCATGTGAACGAAGGCAGAAACCTCAAAGCGGGAACGAGGCCGACCAACGTGTGTTTCGTGCTGGAAAAATGATGAATTCGACAAACCGGTCGCAATCGGGTACTTCGAATCTCTAGGTTATGGATGCTCTTTACTGATACGAATGTAGAAATAATCGGCAGTTCGGTGTAAGCAAGGTCCGCAATGTAGAAATACGAATGTAGAAATCAACTCATCAACTTCAGTGGACTGAACAAGAAAGAAAAAATAACGAAAAAAATTGGAGAAGATAGTCGGTATAAGCAAAGGTCCAAAAGGGTAATTAACCTAGGGTTAACCAAGGCGTGATTAACCTAATTTTGTTTACCATAGTTTTCATCCATCGGTTCGTTTTTTTCCCCAATTTCAAAACTGATATGTTATTTCATTATTTTGGCTATACATAGAGTCCGATTGTTTTATCCTCTCTCACTTTTTCCGTGAAAATTACTCATTGAGTACCAAATTTGTCATACAGATGTCAATTCAGTTATAAACTTTTTAATTTTATCAATTTAATTTTAAAATTTTGCGTGAAATTTTGATATAGTTATTCTAGTTAATTCCTGCCGAAAATTGTTGATATGTTAGTCCAATCATCGTCGGCCGCACACCACCATGTCAGATATTTCCTACAACAATTTGTTGGAAATACTAAAATAGAATTTCACGCAAATGTTTAGAACTAGGTTAGCCAAATAAAAAAAACTAAGGCTAAATTGACATTTATACAATAAGTTTATAACTCACTGGACAATTTTCCCTAGTAATATACTGCTCATTTTTGTTTTATAACTAATAATTTGTCATTTATTCCGACTTCACGAGGTTTAATTAAGCAATTAAGTAATCATCCAAGGAAATTTTTTACCTACAATATGAACATCTCTCATCACAAAATTCTATCTCGTGTTTTGAACTCATTACCCTTAAGCAGGCGTGAAATCTATTAGGCTAATCACGCTTTGTGCTGATAATCACTCAACCGTTTATATCAAGGAAATTAAGCAAATCCTCGAGCTAATTCCGGTCAAATAGGAGATTATGATAGATCAGATAAGTCCTTGGTAACCATAGATTGCAACCAATTAAGTTACGCCATTATCAATGTCGGCATAATAATATGTTCGCACAATATCTTAATAACGATAAATTGTGTCCATTCAAACAACCCACTCATCTTTGTATTTTCATGTACATCAAAAGAGTGCAAAGGAAAACATTTATTAGGATTATGATGTCAAAAAAGCAGATTAGTTCTAATTATGATTGAAGAGAATTTTCTGCATACCGACTGTGGGATTGCACTAAAGAAATGATTTAAGGAATCGAATCTATGCCCGTGTAATAAGATCGTCGTTGCTTCTACTAATAGATTTATTTTAACCATACATAGACTGAAAAGAAGAATTTGGAATCCTCTCTCAGTTTAGGGTGCATATAAGATTTAACTAAATCTAAGGCCTACCATCTCATGGAATGTTTAAATCAAGGCAATCTCTTGAACCTTTTCTTTATTTAATATGATTCCAAAACTTTTTAAAAAAATCTGGTCAATGTAGGTAGTTCGTCGAGTATATTGCCATATCGCTTGCATTTGCCCGAAGTGAAATGCCATGTCAGTGTTCATTAGGCTAATATAATGATATGAATTGCCACATTATTTTCCCTAAATCCGTAGATTTTTTTTTTCTTTCATCTCTTCTTCTTTTTGTGGCCAAAAGAACGGTACATACATATATGACGGGGATGCCACGTGAACGGTAAAATGGCAAACCTAATATTAAGTTAACAAAATGGCCACGTCGGTTGAAAATGTTAGGAGTTTCAAATATAGGGCTACATCGAGTGTGCATTATTAAAAAAGCTTATGAATTAGATTGGACTTAAAAAAAAAACCCGTTCGGGGTTATGGAATATTCAAAAGTAATTAAGGATTGACACATGTAATGTCGTTAGCCCTCGAAGATAAAAACAAAACTCTACCTAAATAAGTGCGAGGATAATCCAAAAGAACCTCTTTATTTATCTAAACGACACTTTCTTTCTCTTCTCTCTCCCTCCCTATAAATAAGCGAGCAACCCTTCATTTAAAAATCATCAACCTCATCCGTAATAACTTCTCTCTCTTTCACGCTCTTCCCTTTGAGCCTCTTCTTTCGCGATGGACGTTTCACGGTTTCTTCGAAAATCTCCTGCACTGGTCTTTTATCTTCTCCTCGTGATCGTAGCTTTCGATTTCGGCGACGAGAACTGCGCCGTCGAGGCGCGCCACAAGGTTTATCCTGAGTACCAATCCCTCCCGGCCGTCTCCGTGAAGCATGCCCATCGGACCGGCTACCACTTTCAGCCTCCTAAACACTGGATCAACGGTATGACTTCTCGCATATTGTCGAGTTCTTTCTCTGGAACAGGACATTATTTTTGTTCATCTTTTATGTTCTTTTCGTGTGTTTCATCTGTTCGGTGTTATTTGTCCTTTTGGATGCTGATTGTTTAGGGTTGAGAGCCTTTGACTCTCCTTGTCTTCCGGAAAACCTTCGTCTTTAAAAGCCTTCCCTAACACATTATCGTACAATGTAGGTCAGGTATGCATGGAACTACATTATATTCGACGAAGTCATCCCTTGTAGAGATCTGATCTAGCAGTTTTCTGCATGAGTTTTTCTTTTTTTGGGTATTTAATGAGTCATTCTTCTTCAAATTTTATTCGTTTTTTTCTATAAAAAGGGTTATTCATCTTCCGGGTATTGGGAGTAAGAGCCAGTGGGAGGGGGGCTGGGATCGAAGCGGTGAATGTGTGGACCAAAAAAAAAAAATCAAAGGCACCCTTATCTTCAACCATCTAGAAGGAGGGAAGGCAACTTAGGTGTCCTTTATATTCCCATCTGTCTTTTTTGCCATTCTTAGTCAAAGAAATCAATTTTATAAGTCATCAAATAGTAGATGATGGCTTAAGTAGGAGGCCACATTCAATGGAGAGGCATCTTTGCCATCATAATGATGACAAGAACTTGATGGTGAAATGCTTATTGTAGAGAGCCGAGACCTGGAACAGCTCTTCTTAACGATCTCCCATCCTGGTTTGCACTTTCTAATCAGAAATTATGGTAGAGACATGACAATTAGAGATAGTAATTGATCAAGTTGGGCCGTGGATTAATGCGATAGTCACCCTAAGGATGATGAATCATGACAATCGCATCATTTCTAAATCATGGTTTGTCCGGTAAACCGTGCACAGCTCCTGTTGCAGCTGCTACTGCTGCTTTCTTGATCCAATTGGTACCTTCACGAGGACCACGAGAATCATGCGATTGGTCAATGGAGGTCTGGATCATTAATCGGGCTGCGGGGCCATCACACCATATGCCTTTTGTTTCTTTCTTTTGGCTTTTGCTTTTTGTTATATTTGGATTACTTCCGATCAATAGGACAAATTAAGATTGTTTTGCACGTTTCGTTTTGCCTGCAAAAGTCCTGCTTTCGCACCTAGGCGGCTCCTGCATTGGCATTAGACTCCATAGACGGTTAAAGGGTTTTTGATTATTGTTGAGTTCTCAAGCGAGCGGATCGCTTTGACAGTCCCATGACTTTCTGCCTTAAAGGGTTTTTCTTAATCTTTCTTCACTCTCTTTCTTTGTTGCTTCTTTTCTTGGAGTATGTAATGTCCCTCAGACTTTGGGAGAGCCCAAAAATAAATTGAAGGGGAATGATGAATTGATGTGGGAAGTGACCAGAAAATAGCGATTGAAGAAAAATATCGGGAGAAAAATGCCACTGTAGATATATTACCTTTAGCTTAAATCTTTGAAATGCTGCATGGAAGAAGTGAAAAAAACAATATTATTTTTATGAAAAAAAAATCACTAAAAATTTCTTTTGTGCCTGGCTTAGCATTATCCTTCGTGCCTTAGCTTCGGGACATAAATATCTGGAAATTTTCTAAGAAAACCATCATGAGATTCATGTTTTGCTAATCAGAAGTGGATGTGGTTGACATAAGGACGATACAACGTCGGTTGGTCCCCATCTTCGGAAAGTTCACCACCACAAGTTGGCCGCAATGAAATTTTGGGGTCGACTTCAAAGATAAGCTTTCGGTGCGACAAGGATGCAGAGTACCGTGCGCATCTTGTGGTCTCTGTTGGGTCTTAGCACGGAAGTAATTAATAAGGATGAATTTAGGAAATAATTTTCGTGCTGCTGCATGCCTGTTGTTGCTGTGAAAAAGGAGTCGTTGATGAAAACCCCATTTTCCAATTTAATTTACCTGATGCTATGATCTATGCTCCAAGGTTTTCGATTTGAATTTATAGTCATGCGATATCACTTGCTCTAACTAAACACTACTTACTTTTTTTGTTTGTTTGTTTGTTCTCCTCTATTGTTTCGCACTCCAAATCTCCACCTCAACTATGATGATTCGACAGATCCAAATGGTAATTTCCGCACCCGACTTTTCTTACATATGTCTATTTGTATTGGCATTGCTTACTATATACTAAGATTCGTCCTAAAATTTAATGTACAATTTGATTTGTTATATTCTTACAAGACATCGAAAAGTTCTTTATTCAATTGTTAACTTAAATCTATCACGTTGTTGAGTATATCAAATTTGTGAACATCCCATTTTTTCCTTTCTTTCTAATTTTAACCTAATTAAGTTTTGTAACCATTCCGCATTACATTAATCATATAATTTTTCTCTATGTGAGTGAAATCAAATGGTTGAATTGAGCAGGACCCATGCACTACAAGGGATGGTACCATCTCTTCTACCAATACAACCCCAAAGGGGCGGTGTGGGGCAACATAGTGTGGGCCCACTCGGTGTCCAAGGACCTGGTCAACTGGCAGTCCCTCCCTCCAGCCATCTACCCGACCAAGCCCTTCGACATAAATGGGTGCTGGTCCGGGTCCGTCACCGTCCTTCCGGGCAATCGCCCCGTCATCCTCTACACCGGCATTGACACCAAGAACCACCAGGTCCAGAACTACGCTGTCCCTGCCAATGCCTCCGACCCCTACCTCCGCGAGTGGACCAAGCCCGACAACAACCCCATCGTCGACCCTGGGCCTGGCGTCAACGCCAGCGCCTTTCGCGACCCAACCACCGCGTGGTTCGAGGATGGGCACTGGAAGATCCTTGTTGGCAGCAGAAGGAAGCATCGGGGGATGGCATATTTGTATAGGTATGGTGAATAATTAGTGGCGAGACCTATTTACACGATGTGGAGTATATCATTTTAATTTTATGCTCCCCTCGCGTTTTAGTAAGATTGGAATCTATCATTGAATCGGTTGATGGGGTCATCATATATCATTTTAATTGTATGCTCCCCTAGTATTCTAGAAGGATCGAAATCTCTTCATGAATGGATTGACCAAAATCTATCATTGTATATATATTATGGACACTACATACGTTTTTGTTTTTCCATATGTTAGGTCGGAGTTGATATTTAAAATATGTTAAAACTTATTGGCTTCATGCAATTCGTTATTCAATTGTACAAGTATAGAGAGTGCTAGGACTAGGTTAGGCTTATCATTTAACGGTGACATGGATATAACACGAAGATGTGAATTTTCTATGCAGGAGCAGGGATTTCATCCACTGGACCAAGGCAAAGCACCCGCTGCACTCGGCGCCGAAGACCGGCATGTGGGAGTGCCCTGACTTCTTTCCGGTTGCAAAGAACAACGCCAACGGGCTGGACACGTCGGCGCTCGGACAAGGTGTGAAGCATGTCTTGAAGGTCAGCCTCGATCTAACGCGGTATGAGTATTACACGATCGGGACTTATCACCCTGACGAGGACAGGTACGTGCCTGATAACACCTCGGCCGATGGGTGGAGCGGCCTCAGGTACGATTACGGCAACTTCTACGCTTCCAAGACATTCTTCGACCCGGTTAAGAACCGGAGGCTCCTGTGGGGTTGGGCCAATGAGTCCGACGCCGTCCAATCTGATGTCCAAAAGGGATGGGCTGGGATTCAGGTGATCAAAGAGACTTACCCTGTCTTCTTTTTGGCGCAATCTATTCATTTTCTTGATTATCATTTCTCAAAAATTGTTTAGTTAAAACAACACAAGACCGAAATTGATTTATATGTTTTGCGACTCACCTTATTATCATTTTTCTTATGATTATCGAACCCCTCGTCATCAGTTGATCCTGCTTCAACATTTTGTTTTTTAGCAGTAGGGATTCCACTGCATAAACAAATGACATAACATGATTGGTAGCAATAAGCCTTCTCACTGCAGCTGATTTCGTGATCTGTGACGGTGGACGGTTGCTTATAACATGTTCTCATTTTCTAGACATGCTTTCATTTTAGTTATTCGAGTTCTTTTGTAAGTGGAATGGAATAAAACGTTGTTACATTCTATGGCTTTGATGCAGGCGATTCCAAGGAAAATATGGCTTGACAGCTATGGAAAACAACTGTTGCAATGGCCTGTTGAAGAGCTAGAAACTCTGCGGGGACAAAATGTTCACATGAGCAGTGTCAAGCTCAACAATGGTGAACATGTCGAGATTAAGGGAATTACAGCAGCTCAGGTTCACATATTTGCTCTATGATCTTTAGTCCAGTGCACCAAAATTTGATTGATGATCCATACCTGACTGAGTGTTAGCGTTTGTTTCCTACATGGAGTGGTTTACTTAGGACAAATTAGGATTTTGAAGATTTCTGCATGATTACACATGCTTCAGTGAAGAAAGCTCCTACAAGTTTATATTGTCATTGTCAATGTTGGCAGGCTGATGTGGACGTGGTGTTCTCGTTCTCGAGCCTGGACGGGGCCGAGCAATTCGATTCGAGCTGGGTGAACGCGCAAGACCTCTGTGGCTTGAAGGGGTCGGGAGTTCCAGGCAATGTTGGGCCTTTCGGGCTCTTGACGCTGGCTTCTGAGCACCTGGAAGAGTTCACCCCTGTCTTCTTCAGGATCTTCAAAGCCGATGACCAAAATAAGCACAAAGTGCTCATGTGCTCTGATGCAAGGAGGTCTGTCATATTTGATTTTATATCATGCGATCTTTCTTGTTCATAATAAGCTTCTTGATGGACTAGAATTATGATTACGTCTTTAATTCCTTTTTTGGGGGGTAAATGCAGCTCGTCTCTCAAATCAGGAATCTATAAACCATCTTTTGCTGGTTTCGTGGACGTGGATCTGAGCGATGGGAAGATTTCTCTCAGGAGTCTGGTAAGTGATATGGTCCATCCTCAATCCTTAACCCATTTCTTGTCCCCGTTGGAGGGTCGGTAGCGAAATCGCCAAAATTGGGCGGAATTTTGCGGACGCGCATTTATTCAATTTGTAAACGAAATTGTAATGTCCAGATCGATCATTCCGTGGTGGAGAACTTCGGGGCCGGAGGCAAGACATGCATCACATCTAGGGTGTACCCGACACTTGCGTTGCTAGGCAATGCCCATCTCTTCGCCTTCAACAACGGGACTCAGACGATCACGATCGAGACTCTCGATGCCTGGAGCATGAACCGGCCGGTGATGAACCAAGCTCTTGAGTAGAGCAAAAACGTCATTATGTCTTCGGCTCTAGGCAACATTAGGTAGAGGACAGGGCTGTGTTTGATGCCCAATGTAAATAGTAAATAATCGCCCTTTGACCGAGAGGCGATAGCCAGCTAGACCTTGTTTGTAGACAGCTTACAAGTAATTTGCTTTTACAAATAAATTAATTAGGATGTTTATTTGATCCAAGAATATATTTTCTTTAACAGGCCATGCATGAAACTGGTTATAAATAGAATTATCATTACCCAGATAGTGGTAATTTTTAATTCATCAAATATGCTTTTGGGGAGAAATGGTCAATACCCAATAATATTTTTAATTTCTTATCACAATGAAGATTAGGACAAAGAGCTTCATCCCATGAGCGAGAGACTGCGAATCTTATTTTGGTCATCTAAATGAAGTAATTTTTAATTATTCAATTTTCTTTGAATTACTTACTAATGTTGTTTGATTTTTTAATTTGTCAGTTTTGCTTCAACTTTTCAATGTCTACATTTATCGATTACCATATGAAAATACCATTTTTTGTGGAGAAAATATTGGATAGACCTTATTTGTTTTTTTTATTTATTTATTTGTTTTTTTAAGTTAATAATAAATTACTCAATTCATTAAAGGACAAGTATTCGGTGGGGCCCACTTTTCCCCCACCTTGTCTTTCTACTCTCTTCTCCATCCTTCTTATCCACTCACATCTTTAGAAATCGGAGACAATTTGGATTTGCTTTTGCCCAAAATAGTGAGTTCTTTATTTGTCGTTATGTTTTTTTTTTCTTTTCCCTAGAGCTTGGGAAGTAGCTATGGTGATGATGATGCCAGTGATGATGAGGTAGATGTACGGAGGCTCAACACACGAGAGAGATTTGAACCTTCACGAGCTTAGAGATCGACGGGATGGAGGGCTTCAGAGCTAGAGCCCTGGGAGTATGGTGGTCGACACAGTCATACCATTAGCCAAAGAGCATCCAAGCGCTCGAAGAAACCACCATTTTTGGTTCTGTGTTGAGCTTTAGTGGGGGAGTGAAAGTGGCAATGCCAATAGTGTTGCATCATAAACTTGCCTCTTTTGTCTCTTGTTATGGAGAAGGAAAGAGTGATGGAGAAGAAAGATGGAGAAGAGAGTAAGGAGGAGAGAGATAAGGTGTGGGGTGTTTTGTCTCTTGTTATGGAGAAGGAAAGAGTGATGGAGACGAAAGATGGAGAAGATAGTAACGGAGGAGAGAGATAAGGTGTGGGGTGTTGATGGAAGAGAGATGATGAGTAAGAAAGGGATTTCTGAAAAATTTGAAATGTGAGCTCATCAAACACGTATCCATCAATGAATGGAGTGATTTATTGTTGACTTGGTAAGTAAGGTGCTCAATATTTTCTCACTTTTGTGTGTATCTTTCCAACTTTTCTCCGATTAAATAATTTCTTATTTTAGATTACCTACTCTTATTTGATTTATTGTTGACTTGGAGATCGTTTAAGGAGACATATGCAAGTACTTGATGTATCCGTATCGCATGCATGTGATCCTTGACCTTTTTTTTATTTTGTGTGTTGAGGGGGTGGGTGGGGGTCGCTGTGGCCCATGACTTTTATTCTTGGACCATGCTTTTAGGTATCATGTGCCATCATGATTGCGACAATTGGATATTCTTCGTTCGTTTTAGATATGTACAAATCCCTCAAATCATAATCATATCTCATATCTCAACCCGAAAGCAAAGATTTCAATCTTCCAATTTGCCATGCATTAAAATTTAATTGTACGACACAAAGCGTGAAATCCCCACATTACCTTTTCAAATACTCCAAGACGTGATATTTTTCTAGTTGTGCCAAATAGATCTCCCTATCCTGTGACATATGCATGCACCAACACTTATCAATAATTTTGTATATCACATGTAACACGACTTGTACTAACAAATAAATCATATTCATAAGTCAATGATTTTAACCAAATAATAGTATATATGCGAAAATTAGGTTAGCTATCTATGAATTATGTTATAGATGAGCAGGCATCCCCGCATAAGATCGCTCTGGTCCCGTCTTCTCAATTGCATGATTCTATTGCCATAATAATGCTGCGTATGCACTTAATAAACAATGAAATCTAAATTATCACATTATTATTTTGCAATAATCAAAAGCTTAAAGCGTACTTCAAATTTTTGGTAAGAAAAGAGAAAAAAATTTGCTTTTACACTTTTTTTTTTTTTTTTCAATTTGACCATCCGCACAGCACGCTGAACATGGCATAAAGTCCTTGCACGTTTATGTCTTTGCCAAAGCAAGCAAACGAATACTCTGATATCACCAATATTAGAATTACAAACACATTTCATCAAGGCGATCGTTAAAGCTCGACATCAATGGCGGCGGCCACCGCTGACACGACTGCCCCGGCCTACGACCGGATGAAGGCGGTGAAGGAGTTCGACGAGTCCAAATCAGGCGTCAAGGGCCTCTCGGACTCGGGCTTCACCTCCATACCTGATATCTTCGTCCACCCTCCAAACACTCTCTCCGAGCTCAAGCCTTCCTCAAACGCCGCCACCCTCTCGATCCCTGTCATCGACCTCTCCGACCTAAACTCCACTGACCGCCGCCCCAAGATCGTTGCCCAGATCAAGGAAGCAGCCCGAACCTGGGGCTTCTTCCAGCTCATCAACCACGGCGTGCCTGTCTCAACGATCGACGAAACCCTAGACGCCGTCAAGGCCTTCCATGAGCAGCCGCAGGAGGCGAAGTCCAAGTACTATAGGCGTGACGAGAACCGCGGAGTCATGTACGCGAGCAACAGCGACCTGTAC
The DNA here is from genome assembly GCA_014182515.1 of Eucalyptus microcorys. Classification (NCBI taxonomy): domain Eukaryota; kingdom Viridiplantae; phylum Streptophyta; class Magnoliopsida; order Myrtales; family Myrtaceae; genus Eucalyptus; species Eucalyptus microcorys. The sequence continues at coordinate 30,632,679 of CM024562.1, read as the reverse complement.
CGGTCGAAGGCGGCGACGTGGCATGACGGGCTGCAGGTGTGGATGGGACCAGATCCACCGGAAGTGGAGGAGATACCGGAGGTATGCCGGGAGGAGGTGGTGGCCTGGGACCGCCACGCGACGGAAGTGGCGGAGAACGTGATGGAACTTCTGGGCGAGGGGCTGGAGCTGGGGAGAGGGAGGTTCAAGGAGCTGACGTTCTCGGAGAAGAGGATGTTCGCGGGGATATGTTACCCGCCGTGCCCGGAGCCGGAGCGGACGGTGGGGCTGACGCCGCATAGCGACTCGTCGTTCTTGACGGTGCTGGTGCAGAACCAGGTGAAAGGTCTGAGGGTGAAGCACGGCGGCGAATGGGTGGAGGTGAGCCCTGTGCGCGGAGGGCTGATCGTCAACGTTGGTGATTTCCTCCAGGTGCACTGCTCTTATCTTTTATCTCCAGTTTGGTTACTATCATTAATCTTGCCTACTGAAACCAGGGCAATTGCTTTGTTCATATGACAGATCGTGTCGAACGGGGAGTACCAGAGCGTGGAGCACTGCGTGGCCGCGAACTCGGCTGAGGAGCCAAGGATCTCGATCGTCATGTTCTTTAATCTGGTAAAGTGGCGGAGCGGATCGAGCAATTACTATGGACCCTTGCCCGAGTTGCTGAGTCCCGAGAGGCCTGCCATCTACAGGGACTTCACCGAGCAGGACTTCTCCCACAACCTCTTCAGCAAGGGCTTCGACAGCAAGTCCATGATCGCAAAAATCAAGATTCCGAATTGAATGCGCCTAAGGTTGTTCTCACAGTAAATTGAGGATAGTCACGTAAGCATTTCTCAATAATAAAACTCCAATCCCGTCTGGTTGATTATGCCACACTCTTCCTTAGGACGGACGAGTGCGACAGCATGGGATATGGAAAAAAGTAGATGCATCACGAGGTTTCTCAACCTTATTGTTCTTTTTACTGGATTTTACTTATACAGCATGCTACTTCAATATCTCTTGATCGGCCTTTGGTTTTTGGTTTTGCTAGATTCAAATCTCATAACTCACCTATTTTGATTTTTTTTCAAATATAAAATTTCTGAAATTTTCAGGACACCAAAATATTGACACTTAATTCTACATATGATTATGCCATAATTTTCCTAATTTGGAATAATAATTTAGGCCCAAACCAATAGACACTCAATGATTGAGATACTTGAAAATTTAGATACACGAGTGCCTCACCACGTAAGAAAATATTTTTGAATGATTCACCGTATGGAGGCATTAACCTCTCCTACCTAATATCTTCCCTAGTTGATATTTCTACATATGAGAACTTATGTATGCAACTTGAAAAAATAAATTAAACAAAGCATTGAGTATTATTTGGTTAGTTAATATATACGATGAGATGCTCTTTAATAAAATCTTTAGCAATGAGCTATCTAACTAATTATTGCACATGAAAAGATTACTGTAGTAAGTATTGTTGACACTTAAATTTTGGCAACATGTTTAGTCATTTATTGCATTAAAAAATTTGGGATTGATTTTAACCCCTAAAAAATAATTAATTGCATAGCATGTAGTTTTAGGTACATTTATTTTTAATTTGCATTTACGGTGGGCCGGTAACAAATAGGTTAGAATTGATGATTTGGAACTTTAATTTAATGAGTTGGGCTAAACTCACGAAGGGAATAAATCAGCCAAAGCCTGAATCCTCGGGGAGATTTTACGGATTTATTTTTATGAAATTTCAATTTAAAAACAAATATTGCGTTCGGAAAAGTAAATATTGCATTTGGAAAAGCAAAGATTGTGTTTGGAAAAGAAATTTTCGTGAATATCGATTTGGAAAAATTAAAACTCTAATTCATAACCTATAAATAAATTAAAAAGCGTAGGGTTTTAGGGGTTCACACGTTTACACATTGAATATACGGCCGCACGTAGGGGGGCTTCTTCTTGATTTTTCTAGGTCGAAATTCAATAAAAAAGAAGCAAAGAAATTCGTTAAAGCAAAAGTCAACACAGTGAGCAGCAGAGAGAGAGGGTCGTGTGAGTGTGACTGGGCAGCAGAAGAGAGAGAGAGAGAGAGAGAGAGAGAGGAAAAGAGAAAAAAAAAGAAAAGAAAAAAAGGCTCCTGTCCATCGTCTTCTTCGAGTCTTCCCTCGCCGTTCCGCCTGCCGGCCTTCGCTGTGCCGGTCGCCGCCGACGCTGCTGCCTTGACCCTCCTCGGGCTTCGGCCGACGCTGCAGTGCCCTCAGCCCCGCCGCTTGCCCTCCTGTGACGCTGCTGCTGCTCCCGCTCCGCGCGACCCGACGCCAGCAACCCCGCAGCGGCCCGCGAGCTCGCCCTGCAACACCACCGCGCCTCGCCACCTCGCTGGTCCGCTCGCCTCCACCACGCTACGCCCCCGGTCTCACCGTTCCGTCCGCACCTTAGTCCTCGCCGACGCCTGCGGTGCTCCTCGACGCCCGTGCCTGAGATCTGCTCGCGACCCAGCGCTCGGCGTTCCCTGCTCCAGCCGCGACCCGCTCGCCGTCTCCGAACCACTGCCCTTCCCTGACGCCACCGCCGCTCCGCCGATCTCGCCCCCGACTCGCCAGCGACCCGCCGGCCCGCGACCCTCCTGCTGTCTCTCTCCCGTGCCGACCGTCGCTGCGCCTCCCCCAGAGCCTGACCGAGCCGGATCGCAGCCCTTCCGCTCCGGCGACGCTGATGCTGTCCCTGCTTTGTCCGTGCTTGCAGTCCTCCGCCAGCGCCGCTCCGACCAGCGACCTGCCAGCGATCCGACGCCTCTGCCCGAGCCCGAGTCGAGTCGCTCCGCCCTTTGCCCCCGAACGAAGCCGCCTGCTGCCGCTCCTCGCTGCGCCACCAGCTGCCGCTCGAGCCTCCTCGCCGGAGCTCCGACGACTGCAACCTCTGATCGACGGCGCACCCACCACGAAGCTGCCAAGCATCGTTTGAAAAGCAAAAGCAAAAGAGAAAAAAAAAACCAAATTAGGTAGCACTTTCTATTTATTTTATTTTATTTCATTTTACTTTATTCGTTCTTTTTTAGTAAAATTATTCCTTAATGTAAGATTGAAATTTTCCGACAAAAATTGCCTCTGAAATTTGGGATTGATAGTCCGATTTTGCGCCCGAAATCCGATTCGCAATCGTTTAAAGAATTGCCAATCCAATCTTACGCTGATATTCGATTTATAATTTATTTAAAATTGGCCAACCCGTCTTATGTGTGAGATATGGTTCGTCAATTTTTTTTTTATATCAATTCTATCTTGTCTGATTTGCCGTCGTATTGGTTGAATCAATTTTATTTTTGTAAAAAAAAAATTCAAAAATATTTGAATTAGGATTAGGTTTGTTTTAGAATATTTCTTGTTATCTTGCATATTTAGAATATGGATTTTATTTCGATTTTTTTAAAAAATAAAAGAAAAATGCATTCATTTAGGATGTTAGTTTTTTTAAAATTTGAATTGCACGTTTAATTATTTGGCAATTTTAATTTCGAATCATAAAAGAAAAAGAAAAAAAATTAGAATTAAGACATTCTTTGCACGTCATTATATATTATGATAGATTGCATGCTTATTAAGAAATTAAAAAATCATGTTCACGTCATATAGAATTAAGTTTATGAAATGATTATTTCTAGGTTCATTTAATTAGAAATTGTCTGTCATTAAAATTAGGTCATTTTGATTAATTTAGATTGCATATTTAACTATTGCATGTTCATTAAGAAAACAAAAAAAGAAAAAATGATTCATTCATATAACCTATGTCATATCATTTCATGTTAGATTAGTAGCATGCATTGCATAAAACATGATTCTCATTAAATAAAGTGAAAACAAAAAACTGAGTGATTGCATGTTAATTAGAAATCATTATCTATGACTGTTGATGTGAAATCTGCTTTAATAACGCAGATGCTTTCGTTGGTAAGTTCTGCATTTTTTTTTTATTTGCTTTCTTGAGTGGTTTGCGCACCCGCATGATTACCTCACATGTTAGGGAAGTAATTTAAAATTAATTCAAGCTGCTTGTCAAACATTTTTCAAAATAAAATAGAAAGGTACCAAAAGGCGTTAAAGAAATCTAATGTAATCAAGTTCCTGTACCCAAAATCTCTAGATCGTAGAAGTGAAATAATTCTCCTATTATTTTACTTAAGTGTCTAATCGACCTATTGTAAACTAATTAGTGGCGACTCTCTTTTGCATGCTAGATATTTGAACCTAAGTTGCGAATTTGTATGACATCTTTTGCATACTAGATATTAATCTAAACTTAAAATGAAACATGCAATTTTATCCTAATATGCAATGATATACAAAGGATGCCTTAATTCTACATGACGTATGCATGATGATTTTTTGCTTTCTTTATTAATTTTTTAAAGATAAATTGCATCTTAGGTTAGAGATTGCCAAGTTAAGCTAATATCTTGGTTTAAATTAGGGTTTAGCCTGACCTAATCCTTAATATAAGTTGGATATAATCTTAATCTAGCTAGATAATTTTTACATTTTTTTTTAATTTCGAATCTCATGGAAAATACAAAAAATTATTTTTTAGAATAAATCCATCTCATGCTTCAGGATTGACTACATGCTTATTTATGTCATATTGCTAAGGTCATATAGCTAGGTCATGTTGCCATGTCATATCATTTCATGTTAAATTAGTGGCATGTATTGCATAAAGCATGATTCTCATTAATTAAGTGAAAACAAAAAAAGAAATTGCGTGTTAATTAGAAATCATATTTAGGGTTGTTGATGTGAATTGCTAGCAGATGCTTTCATTACTCTGAGGTTAGTCTTGCAATCTATTCATTGTTTTTATTTGGGTGTTAAATTGGTGGTTTGTGCACCCTCATGATCACCTCACATGTCAGAGAAATAGATTTAAAATCAATTCAAGCTGCCTACAAAAATATTTTTGAAAATAAAAAGAAATGGTACCGAAAGGGTATTAAAAAAGTCTAATGTAACCAAGTTCCCGTACCCAAAGTCTCTGGTTCATAGGAGTAAAATAATCCTCCCATTATTTTACTTAGGTGTCTAATCGACCTATCGTAAACTGATTAGTGGCGACTCCTAGATAAAATCCATTTGCATGTTAAGAAATTTGAACTTAAGTCGCGAATTGGTATGGGCTTGAGAGAGCCCAAGTTAAATATAGGCTTAATAATCCATTAGCCAAACCCTAGGTGGTTCACACCCGAAATTTTAGTCGTGACAACTTGGCGACTCCACTAGGGACTTGAGTTAAAACTCTTAGTGGACTTAGGCCAATTTTTTTTTTTTGAAAAAACATTTTTGTTTCACAGTGAGGATCCCAGGTACGTCATTAACATTTAAGGTGTTAAATGTTCTTGCAGATGGGGAGATATAAGAGGAGTAGTCTTTGCTAACCTTTGTCTTGCAAGTTGGAGTTGGGGATGAATGTTTTAAATTCAAGTTATTGAAGCATTGTTTGATTTAAACTGTTGTGCATGCCTTGCATCTAGCACTACACTCTTGCACACATAACCTGCCGCTGGACCTGGGCCGCATAGGATCATCTAGGATGGTATTGAGATGAATGCCACTCCGACCGCTTGCCTGCGGTACAAGTCGCCCATCTCAATCCCGAAATTTATTTTTTGGTGTCAAGAGTACCCACCTCGGTTCACATGCCCGCAACCCAGGTCGGCTCTTTGACCAAGCCGGAGTCATGAGGACCCGACATAGTCCACATGCCCGTGGCTAGTCCAATCATTCTTGTGGCTCCACTTTGATAAGCTTTATAGATTAGAAATCGAGCCACTTATCATGTGCATGTTTATGTGATTGCCATTGATTTTTCTTGATAAAGTAAGTCTTCTATCCCTATACCATGCAATTTATTTTGTCATGCTTTTGGTCCGTCCATGACAATCTAGATTAGTCATTTGATCTAATTCCTTTGTCAATTAGAAATGAAATGAGGAAATTGCCATGCAATAAATCATTTGGAAAATAGCAAAAAAACTTTGGAGAATTTGTTTTCAATTCATGTCTAGAGAATTTAGTCTTGCTAGGGTGTCTATCTTTATTTTCCTAGTCTATTTTTAGGAAATGCCATTCTTGTACGAACTTTTCATGAATAAATGAAAAAAAATGGAAAAATCGATTAGATCATTGTCATGGATTGACTTTCTTTTTACACCTCATGCTTACATGTTCCCGTTCATTTGATTTAGGTGATTATGGAGCGATCTCGCTCACCCATCCCTTCACGTTCGAGAGCTAAAATGACGGATTAAAAGAGCTTATCTCGTCAAGCAAAAGTGCTGCGGTAACATAAGTGCTCTATTTTCAATGAGAAATTGTGACTCCAAGAAGAGAGCCAAGAAGACTTTTTGAACCGTCTCATTTTCCTGAGGTAGCTGAATTTGATGCCATCATGAAGAGAGGGAAGAATATTGGACCTAAAGGATTCGTATCACAAGATCAAGGAGGGTGAAGAATTCAATTACACATGATTCATGGTCCTAAGTAGTTCGATTTCCTCATTTAATTGGGGCATGCACCTTCCCCTGCGTGGGAATTTTTATTGTTTTTTAGGGATTGGTTTCAATGCTTGAACATCACATTTTTCATTCTAATAAATGTAATTCGACTGATGAATATCAATAAAATTACAAGCTTTGTTTTGAGGACATGATGGGGGTACACCAAACCAGCCCGGCGACGATATCCAATAATGAAAAGAAAATATCATCTATGGAGAAATTCTGATGATTGAGCTTCTTCATGTTTCCTCATCAAAAAAAAAAAAAAAAAAAAAAAAAAAAAGAATAAAAAAATCATTTTTGAAGCCATTTTCAAAAGCATGCATTAGGTTAGTTCTATTTAATTTTCTGACTCATTTACTTCATGTTTCAGAGCATTACTTTCTTGGCCTGATGAGAAAACATATGAAGGCACATCAGGTTGCAATGATTTGGCTCAACTGTTACTCAACAAGTTTGAGAACACATTTCTAACAAGAGTAAAAGAGGACCATTCATCTTTGGTGAAAGAGATGACAAATTGGGAACACTACAGATTCTAATAGTGACATGATTGAGATAAAATCTCGATCCAAGCCAAAATGGATGTGCAATTTGAATTTACTTTGATATTGCATAGTATCCTATTCATGCACGTTCTCTTGTGCAGGGGCAAAAGCGGATTTTCACTTTTGATGGATAGAGATAATCCAATGACATCCATTGTTGAGACAATTCCTTTGTAGAGCAATTCCCTGAATGAATGCTTAAAACCATGTTTTGAGTGCAATAAATTGTTTGTTTTGAAGTCACAAACGCTTTTCATGCTTAAAATTGCTAGACTCTTTTGAAAAGAGAATTTTCATAGTGATTTAGCTCACCAATTTCATGTGGAGATTTGTCAAAATAGACAACTCAATGAAGTGACATCAATGCTTAAAAATGCTGAATGAGACATATCAGGATGATGAAAGGCAAGCCTTATCTTATACACAGTCCCCTACTTATACACTTGTGAGATGAGTGTAGGAAGTTCCATATCTACAAGGTAAAGAGTTCTCTCGCAAAAAGTATGATGACTGAAATGATGAGGGGCAATTCATTTCTCTATCTCAAACATAATAGGTGATCCATTGCTTAACTTCTTTGAGCCACATACACTTGTGGAAATTCTTTCAAATTACCCCTGTCAAGAACCACTCCCCATTGGGGCAAATGGGAAGTAAGATGGCATCATGGGGTGAGGAAAATGAAAAGAAATTTTCTTACTTTCACTTGTATCAATCTTCAAGTCGTGCTATTACATTGAATTTATGTGGTAATTTAAGTGCCTTAGGATGACGAAGAGCACTTTCTCTATCCTATATAGTTATATCATTTGCATAGCCCACTTGAGCCTGCAATTTCATTTCTTTAAACCCAGTTAGTGATCATCCCCCACACTGGGGCAAGGCGAAAGACAAATGAAGACTCTTGAAAAGTTTGAGTGTCATTCAAAGTGTAATTGCTTGACGCATGCATTGTGTGCAAGAATTAAATTCAAAATAGAACTAAGGGGCATGAAAAAAGCAGTGTGCCTGGTAAAAGTAAGGCCAATGCCCATGAAAAAAAAAGTGAATAAAAACTAGGGGTATGAAAAAGCGGTGTGCTTAGTAAAAGCAAGGTCAATGCCCATAGATGAAAAAGAAAGTCAAGATAAGGTGACTGTCAATTGCAAGAATTGAATCCCAATAGAGCAATACTCAAAGATATCAAATGCTGAGTTTTTATAATCAATGGGGCACTTCATGAAGACAATCCCCGATGGTGAAAAAGAAAATTGGTGGCAATGCCAAGATGATCATCAACTCTCACCCTTTACACACATTTTGAGCCTAATAACCCAGCCTATGTTTCATCCTTTACAAAGTCTTTTCAGATTAGGGCACTTGAATTAACATAGGAATTCATATGTTTATAAGCATCGCTTGAAGAAGTGCGAGCAAGATTATTTCTTTATCATTTTGTAGAGTTTTTGACTTGTAAACCCGGAGATGATTATAGAATTGTTCTTACAATTGCCTTGATTGGAAGAGTCTCTTTGTTAAGCCATTAACCAAGCCCACATTACGGTCCTTATTAAAGACCTCTCAGATTTGTAAGGTCGTATTGCTTGCGAGAATACTCGAACCCTTGTTGGTATGATGATAGTGAGATTGAGTGGTTCTCATAAAATAGCCATTCTAAATGAGAGAGAGTTAAAGTCTTTTCTAACTGAAAGTCTCTCATTTAGTATTCTTAGAAAATCCATGTCATGAAAATTGTCTTGAACGATGATTCTCTCTAGTGGAAATTTGGGTGATGCAAAGGTCATTATCCATGAACCTCGATTGAATTAATAAAAACTTCAGTGGATTTTGAAGTGTGCATTCCAGAATAGCCTTAATTGCTTATTTATTTGTTAAATGCATTTTTGCTCTAAATCATGTCTGACGGGTAATGTTTTCTCAAAGACCCAAGAGCTCTTGACATTGAGGTTCATTTCAGAATGTTTCATGATATTATGAGATGAGAAGCCTTCACGAGCATTCAAGGTGCATCCTTGATGTTCCAAAATTTATTTCTACCAGGAGGTGAGAGACTTTCACAGGATATCTAAATTCTAGAAGACATATTCCTAGAATTGGAGATATCCCCAGGTAGGTATATCTCTGCCCATATACTTGTCATTGTATAGGTATTCTCTCTTAAATGCATCGACACTTAACTTAGTCAAGCTGACCTTTATATTGACCTGTCATGCTTTTGTAGCCCAGAGTCCCTTTCATCGACCCCACGTGCTTCCGTAACCCGATGTCTTTTATATTGACATGGCGTGCTTTCGTAGCCTAGAGTCCTTTTTACCGACCCGGTGTGCTTCCGTAGTCCGGTGTCCCTTTTATCGACCTGGCGTGCTTTTCGTAGCCTAGAGTCCTTTTCATCAACATGGCGTGAGTCCCCCTATCAAATCGGCGTGCTTCCGTAGCTCGAAATTCCTCTTAACTGACACTCGATTGAGTTGTCCCCCGAAGATTTTTCTCTAGATTTAGTCTGATTAAAGCGACTGAAGAAAGATTTGGGTCCTGGTCAGATGATCCATACTGCAACGCTAGGCGACCGAAGAAAGGTTCAGGTCTTGGCCAAGCAAAACCCCGTTTAGGCGATCGTAGAATGGTACGGGTCCTAAACAACATTTATTACTCTAACAGGCGACCGTACGGATCCTGAAAAAGCAATTTCCCCAATCAGTCGACCGTATAATGGTACGAGTCTTGGAAAGTGAATCCCTGTTTAGGCGACCGTAGAATGGTACGAGTCTTGGAAAGTGAATCCCCGTTTAGGCGACTGTATAATGGTACGGGTCCTAGACAACATCTATTTCCCTATTCAGGCGATCGTAGAGTGGTACGGGTCCTGAAAAGTGAATCCTCATTTAGGCGATCGTAGAATGCTACGGGTCCTAGATAACACCTATTTCCCCATTCAGGCAACCGTAGAATGGTACGAGTCCTAGACAACATCTATTTCCCTATTTAGGCGACTGTAGAATGGTACGGGTCCTAGAAAGTGAATCCCCGTTTAGGCGACCGTAGAATGGTACGAGTCCTAGACAACATCTATTTCCCTATTCAAGCAATTGTAGAATGGTATCGGTCTTGAAAAGTGAATTCCCGTTTAGGCGACCGTAGAATGGTACGGGTCCTAAATAACACTTATTTCCCCATTCAGGTGACCGTAGAATGGTACGAGTCCTAGACACAACCAAATACTGTCATACTGGGCGACCGTAGAATGGTAAGGGTCTTGGGAAAGCAGTCTCTTCACAAAGTCTTGTTGCTATTCTGGGCGACCGTAGAAAGGTACGAGTCTTGGACATGTAACACCAACTATCTTGAATCACTCTACCCTCCTTGAAGGTAAGATATTCCAGGTAGGTTCCTTTAACATCTCAGTTTTGATCTGGATGTCTCAATTATTTTCGTTGAATATTTCACTCTGGATGTGAGTGTTCTTCGATCTTCCTTGTTATACCTTAGTCTGGATCTAGGTATTTCGGGTTCAAAATTTTGACATTTCAGTCTGGATCTGGATGTCTTAATTATTTTCGTCTAAACATCTCACTTTGAATGTGAATGTTTTTTCGATCTTTCTCGTCATACCTTAGTCTGGATCTAGGTATTTCGAGCTTCAAAAATCATGACATCTCAGTCTGGGTCCGGATGTCTTGATTATTTTCATTTAAACATTTCACTCTGGATGTGAATGGTTTTTCAATCTTTCTCGTTATACCTTAGTCTGGATCTAGGTATTTCTGGTTAAAATTTTTTGACATCTCAGTCTGGATCTGGATGTCTTAATTATTTTCGTCTAAACATTTCACTTTGATGTGAATGTTTTTTCGACATTTCTCGTTATACCTTAGTCTGGATCTAGGTATTTCGAGCTTCAAATATCTTGACTTTCCAGTCTGGATTTGGATGTCTCAATTCTTTTCGTTGAACTTTTCACTTTGGATGTGAATGTTCTTCTCAATCTCAATGTCTCAATTTATTACCTGTTAGACTCTTCAAGGAACCTAAGTGAGAGTTGGGTACTTGTGAAGTAAATGGGGATTTATCATGTACCTCAAGATGCTCTATCGCACTAACTGGTAAGTAATTGTAGGTACACTCTTTCCTTTCACATCATGCATTTGCATTAGCATTTCCATGCATCATATTAGTTGCATTTTAAAATGGAATTCATTTTCTGACAAAAAAAAAAATCATTCATTGCATGTGCATGGTCAAAATTTAGGTCTCAATTTGTCTTTGAAGGCAACCTCTACGAGCTCACCTTCAAAGATGGGCAGCTATTGACACCTAAATTTTGGCGACCCATTTAGTCATTCATCGCGTTAAAAAATAAGGGTTAATTTTATCCCTGAAAAAAATTAATTAATTGCATAACATATAATTTTAGGTGCATTTATTTTTTTATTATTGCATTTGTATTGGGCTGGTGACAGATGGGTTTGAATTGGTAGTTCTGAATTTAATTTGATGAGTTGGACTAAGCCCATAAAGAGAGCAAATTAGCCCGAGCCCATTATGGAGATTTGACGGTGGATTCGAGGAGATAATGAGAGCTCATTTTTGTGAGATTTGGAATCTAGAAAAATTCGATTACAATCAAGGAAGTTTGGCAATGTTCGATCAATCTTTGGTGAGTTATTAAAAATAATAAAATCAATGGACGATCTAATGGGAAAAAGGATTTCTTGCTGATCGTGTGAATGTAAACTTGCAGACGAAGACATTAGGAAAAGGCAAGAAAGGATTAGCTGATGGGAAGAAGTGTTTAAAAAATATTCTTCAATGAGGACACATGGATCCACAATGCATACAAGGGAAAGAAAAAAGAATAAAACCTCACAAAAGAAGGAAGTCGGTAGGTGGCTTTCTTTGGTATATTCATATTTCCCGTTTTGAAGTGCAGAGTCGGACGCTATAAAAGCAAGCTCACAATAGACAAAAAGGGGGCTTCACAATTCAATAAAGAGGCCACACATATCGATACACACGGCCGTATGTAAGGGGGGCTTCGCACACACACTGAGAAAAAGAGAAAGATGGCCAAGTCCCTTTCACGGCTGTGACCTTGTTATCTCTGCAATCCTCACGTAGCCTCACCACTACGCTTACCCTCACGTCGCTATTGCTGATCCATCAAGAGTCCTGCCACTAGCGACGCACCTTAGGGCGAGACTCCTGTGGAGTTCCATCTATGCCCGATGGACTCGCCGATGTCCAGCAAGGCCCATATCTCCCCACGTACGTGAAAGTCACGCCAGATTTTTGTGGCCACCGCTCGCGAGCCTGAAGTCCGAGCTGCATCTCTCGTTGCCCCGAAGTCCATAGGCAAAACAAGTACCAAGATTTTGGTGAAATAAGCCCAATTGGTGGATTTGTCTTTCTTCTGGGTGTTGTCCAGAAGTGAGATTTTTGTGAGTTTATTTCATGCAAGCAAATGGATATTTTTGGGCAAGGATAACGTGAAGAGTTTGGTCTGTGGCACTGTACAAATTTCAGAAAATAAATAGTCAACGCTTCCTTGTCGAGAAGCCTTCACCACCGAGAACCCATGACGATTTGCTGTCTAGCCGAGGTGCGACCTTTGACAATGATCACACGCCAAGGAGCCTCCAATGACGATGGTCGAAAGCTCACGGCGTTCAGATTTTGGCGGCTCTAACAAAGCTCCACTTGGCGAAGCTTGGAGATCAACATGGAATGAGAGAAAATTTTCCAGGCGTCCTTTGTTGGATATTTCAGTAGTTTTGAAATATTTACAATAATAGCTTCGATAAAAGTTATGACTGCATTGAAGAATATCATTATTTTTAACGGTCACATAACGGTTTCTTAACGGTCATATAATGGCTTTTTAAATCGTTTTGTAACGTTTAATTTATTTCTCAAATAAATCATCCATTATTTTACAACGGCTCTTTTAACGGCTTTATTTTGTCTGAATATAAAAATAAGATCTCATAAGACACAATATGTTCTCATATCTTTCTTTTTCTTTCAGCTGGGTTATACACAAAAGTTGTTCTGTTTCCTTCTAATATTCAGTGCAGAGTATAGAGGAAGGTCTGTTGTATTTTGGGAGGATAGCTGCCGAAGCCTTACGCACCGAGTTACGTACTCCAAAGGGCGGAATTATCCTTAAGATTGTTGGAAAAAGTGTTAGAATACGTAAAATAATAATAATTATTGGAAATACATTACAAAAGATTAGAAAATAAAAAGAAATGTCTGAGGCGTGCAAACACTATCCTTAAGGATATCTGATATGTGGGTCAAACTCAATAAATAACGTTAAATGCATAGCCAATCTAAGGATTGTAGCTAATGTTCCTTTCTAGAATGCGAACTATATTACTTGTTATGACACAGTGAATGTTTTTTTTTATGATATGGGTTCTAGCCATTGGTTGTTCTGCTCTTCATATTGATATTCTCATTGTTAGGGATGCCTCCGAGATTGATTTATAGTTTGACAATTTGATATGAAGACATGGCTAAAGGCTACATGTTCCTTACTGTATGGGATGCTTCATAGTGATATAATAAATGATATTTTACATAGTGGATTTTCCACTGTATAAGAAGAATACAGTGATGTTAAATGAATCTCGGATTCATATGAGACAAAATCCACTAATGAATATGTGTTCACCTTGTGGAGATGTCTTAACATAAAAAGCAGTCGAATGAATTGTGGGGGAAATGACAATCCTGCTCAACCAAAATTTGACTTGGTTGAAGTAGATAATCTGATGATGTAATTATTGTAGTCATTTTCAAAGCCAATATTTTGGCAAATGCAAAAGAATTGGAGGTAGACTCAGGCACTACCAAGCATATATGTTAAAAACATAATGCTTTATCCTCCTAACCTCTAGTAAGGACGGAGAAGAAAATATTTATCTTGATGATTGAAGAACTACTCAAGTTCTTGGGAAGAAGAAAAATTTCTCAAACTCATATTAAAGTTGAGGCTGAGTAGTTGAGAAATTTCTTAGTGTATGTTCCTATGGAAATAAAACGACTCTTATGTCTAGACATTATGATTGCCAAAAGGCAATAGCTATTGCAAAGAATGATTTTGGCCAATCATTTGACTATACATCGAGGGAAATGGGACAAGCCAATTGAAGAAAATCAACAGTGATGGTAACCCAACCTATGTGATTGGTGATCCCATGAATTAGGTTCATATGGGTAATAACAAGTCATTTGTTGATCTAGAGCACTATTAAAATTTATTGTCCCTTCTAAGGTAAAAATAGTGCAAAATTGCAAGGAAAAAGAGGTTGAGCTAAGCTCTTAATAAAATTCCATAACCATTATTGGTGGTGTATTAAACTACAGAATACACTTGATGGAATCACCTATATAAGTGTGGAGTGGGGCTGCTCCTATGAGATTTTTTGGCGAAAATCTCTAAAGCACTTATGAATAAACCAAGCACGAGCATAGCCTATTAGCACAAAACCACGTTGAACAACAAATTTTGTGAGAGTGTAATGTGATTGGTGAAAATTATAATTCACAAAAGAAATTTTTGGTTCATAGACGCGTTTTAAAGCCGTGAGGGAAAAGACCGTGGCTGAGATGGTGGTTCGTCCGCGCCAGGGCGAGTGACCCAAAGCGGACAATATTACACAGTGGGGCCTGGGATGTTACAAGTGATATCGGAGTCGACTCCCGACCGCTTATGGGACCACAACAAGAATGCTGTTCTGACGCCCGTGGGGCCACAGACACTCGTGGGGCCACAGCGAGGACGCTCTTCTGTTAAGAGGTGGAGAGTGTGACGACCATGAAGGAGTTCTTCTCTTGTCCCACATCACCTAGGGAGAGAGTCCTGGACTAGCTTATAAGGCTTCTTTTTATTAGAATAAGAGCAGCTCCTAGTGCAAAATTTTCTTTGAATGAATATGCCATCATCAACGAACTTGTATGTCTGGCTGATTTGAGTAGAGATCAGCGTGAAGAGACAAAAGTCAAAGACTCCATGACAACCAATGAACACCTCATGTGAGATCAATTTTCACAACAATAGAATTTTTGTGGATTTTGCAGCCATGTGAATATAAACTATGACATTTTACATAGTGGATTTTCCACTGTATTAGAATAATACAGTGATGTTAAGTGGATCTCGGATTCACATGAGACAAAATCCACTAATGAATATGTGTCCACCTTGTGGAGGTGTCGCAACATAAAAAACAGTCGAATGAAATTGTGGGGGAAATGATAATCCTGCTCAACCAAAATTTGACTTGGTTGAAGTAGATGATCTGATGATGTAATTATTGTAGTCATTTTCCAAGCCAATATTTTGGCAAATGCAAAAGAATTGGAGGTAGACTCAAGCACCACCAAGCATATATGTTAAAAACATAATGCTTTATCCTCCTAACCTCTAGTAAGGAAGGAGAAGAAAAAATTGATCTTGATAATTGAAGAACTACTCAAGTTCTTGGGAAGAAGAAAAATTTCTCAAACTCATATTAAAATTGAGGCTGAGTAGTTGAGAAATTTCTTACTGTATGTTCCTATGGAAATGAAATGACACTTATGTCTAGACATTATGATGGCCAAAAGGCAATAGCTATTGCAAAGAATGAAACTTTCAATGGCAAAAAGAGACGTTTGGTTGAGACGTGATGTGGTAAAATAATTCCTTATAAAAGGGATTTATATTGATCGGTTATGTTAAGTCAGAAATGATTTTGGCCAATCCTTTGACTATACATCGAGGGGAATGGGACAAGCCAATTGAAGAAAATCAACAGTGATGGTAACCCAACCTATGTGATTGGCGATCCCATGAATTAGGTTCATATGGTAATAACAAGTCATTTGTTGATCTAGTGCACTATTAAAATTTATTGTCCCTTCTAAGGTGAAAATAGTGCAAAATTGCAAGGAAAAAGAGGTTGAGCTAAGCTCTTAATGAAATTCCATAGCCATTATTGGTGGTGTATTAAACTGCAAAATACACTTGATGGAATCACCTATATAAGTGTGGAGTGGGGCCGCTCCTATGAGATTTTTTGGCGAAAATCTCTAAAGTACTTATGAATAAACCAAGCACGCGCATGGCCTATTAGCGCAAAACCGCATTAAACAACAAAGTTTGTGGGAGTGTAATGTGATTGGTGAAAATTATAATTCATAAAAGAAATTTTTGGTTCATAGAAGTTTCAAACTTCACCAATGACTTCGTAAATTATATTTCATTCTTTCTAGGGTTGATTCATAGCCTAACAAGGACCAATTCCGATGCATTACTCTCCAATAACCTAGCATTATTCTATTTTCTTGTCAAAACTTTCTGAAATATGTGGGAGATTATTGGATATTTCAGTAGTTTTGAAATATTTACAATAATACCTTCGATAAAAGTTATGACTGCATTGAAGAACATCATTATTTTTAACGGTCACATAATGGTTTCTTAACGGTCATATAATGGCTTTTTAAATCGTTTTGTAACGTTTAATTTATTTCTCAAATAAATCATCCATTATTTTACAACGGCTCTTTTAACAGCTCTATTTTGTCTGAATATAAAAATAAGATCTCATAAGACATAATATGTTCTCATATCTTTCTTTTTCTTTCAGCTGGGTTATACACAAAAGTTGTTTTGTTTCCTTCTAATATTCAGTACGGAATATAGAGGAAGGTATGTTGTATCTTGGGAGGATAGCCGCTGAAGCCTTATGGACCGAGTTTCATACTCTGAGGGGCGGAATTATCCTTAAGGACAGTGTTTGCACGCCTCAGACATTTGTTTTTCTATTTTCTAATCCTTCGCAATGTATTAACAGTTATTATTATTTTTTATGTATTCGAAACTTTTTCCAACAATTTCATTAAGAGCTTAGCTCAACCACTTTTTCCTTGCAATTTTGCACTATTTTCACCTTAGAAGGGACAATAAATTTTAATAGTGCACTAGATCAACAAATGACTTGTTATTACCCATATGAACCTAATGTTGGATATTTCAGTAGTTTTGAAATATTTACAATAATAGCTTCGATAAAAGTTATGACTGCATTGAAGAACATCATTATTTTTAACGGTCACATAACGGTTTCTTAACGGTCATATAATGGCTTTTTAAATCGTTTTGTAAAGCTTAATTTATTTCTCAAATAAATCATCCATTATTTTACAACGGCTCTATTTTGTCTGAATATAAAAATAAGATCTCATAAGACACAATGTGTTCTCATATCTTTCTTTTTCTTTCAGCTGGGTTATACACAAAAGTTGTTCTGTTTCCTTCTAATATTCAGTGCGGAGTATAGAGGAATGTCTGTTGTATCTTGGAGGATAGCCGCCGAAGCCTTATGCACCGAAGCCTTACGCACCGAGTTACGTACTCCGAGGGGCGGAATTATCCTAAAGGACAGTGTTTGCACGCCTAAGACATTTCTTTTTATTTTCTAATCTTTTGTAATGTATTTTCAATAATTATTATTATTTTATGTATTCTAACACTTTTTCCAACATCCTTGCCGTGCCCGAGACCTCCACCGATCTAGTTATTTTGCTTTCGTTTGAATTTTTATTATTGTAGGTCTTCCTTGACCGAATCCAGTCACCGCCCCGGCAGCCAGCGTGTTTTACCACAAGCCAAAGCGTCATCGTTCCTTGAATTCACAGTATTCGTGTTTGCAGGTGTCTCCGTGAGCATCGGTCATCTCCCACGGCCGCCTCGACGTCCATCTAGAGGCAATTAATCGAGTCATCCATTAGCATGTCTTGAACCGGCCGCAACTGCTTTGATGATTCTCTGAACGACTCAACTGACACCAGATTCTTCAATGGGCACATGGGGGCGTTTCCAATGCAAAAGAAGCGGTGAAATTTGTCCTGTTTTGCCCAAGCTTTTTTAAAAGGCGAAGCTTGATAGCAAAGTGAAAAGAAGTTGAAGTTCTCGGATAGAATTCCAAAGTTCTCGGTCTTGTGGAACGCGTCCGACGATTACCGAGCGACCGTGCATGCTACGGATCGTCGATCTTCCTCACCGTGATTCCCGTGACCCATCATCCATCCGAATTTGGAAACGTCACCCGTGTGACATTGTGAATTAGGTAAGACTCTCAATTAATTTGATTTTCCTATATGTCTACCTAATTCGTGATATAGCAATCTTTCTTTGAACGTTTGATCAGCATTGTCATATCCAAGAGATCTCTTGATCCCTCATGAATTTGGAAATTTTTCTAATTTCGCAACGTGCGAATGATTGATAGTCCGATTTCACGCTCGAAATACACTTGCAATCGCACGGAAAAATCGCCAATTCAATCTCACGCTCGAGATACGATTTGTGATTTTATTTGAAATTGTTTAATCCGATCTCATGCGCGAGATACGATTCATCAATTTATTTCCAAAATTGACATGTACGATATCTTGCCTGATTTGTTGCCGTGCTGTTCTTGATGTCTTATTTTGATTTCTCCCATAAAAGAAAGGAAAAATCCAAAAAAATCTGAGTTAGATTAGGTTCGTTTTAGAATATTCATCATTTTAGGGTTATCTTGCATGTTTAGAATAGGAAATTTATTTATTTCGAATTTTTGGAAAAATGAAAAATCCAAGAAAATGCATTCGTTTAGGATGTTAGTTTTTTCTTTAATTTAAGTTGCATGGGGCAATTTTTTAATTTCGAAATTAGTAAAAAATTAATAAAAAAACAAAAAATCATCATGCATACATCATGTATAATTAGGGCATCATTTGTAAGTCATTGCATATTATGATAAAATTGCATGTTTCATTTTAAGTTTAGATTAATTTTTTTTAGATAGATTGCATCTTAGGTTAGAGATTGCTAAGTTAAGCTAATATCTTGGTTTAAATTAGGGTTTAGCCTGACCTAATCCTTAATATCAATTGGATAAAATCTTAATCTAGCTAGATAATTTTTACATTTTTTTTTTAATTTTGAATCTCATGGAAAATACAAAAAATTATTTTTTAGAATAAATCCATCTCATGCTTCAGGATTGACTACATGCTTATTTATGTCATATCACTTAGGTCATATAGCTAGGTCATGTTGCCATGTCATATCATTTCATGTTAAATTAGTGGCATGCATTGCATAAAGCATGATTCTCATTAATTAAGTGAAAACAAAAAAAGAAATTGCGTGTTAATTAGAAATCATATTTAGGGTTGTTGATGTGAATTGTTAGCAAATGTTTTCGTTACTCTGAGGTTAGTCTTGCAATCTATTCATTGTTTTTATTTGGGTGCTAAATTGGTGGTTTGCGCACCCGCATGATCACCTCACATGTCAAAGAAATAGATTTAAAATCAATTCATGCTGCCTGCAAAAATATTTTTGAAAATAAAATGAAATGGTACCGAAATGGCATTAAAGAAGTCTAGTGTAACCAAATCCTCGTACCCAAAGTCTCTTGTTCGTAGGAGTAAAATAATCATTCTATTATTTTACTTAGGTGTCTAATTGACCTATCTTAAACTGATTAGTGACGACTCCTAGATAAAATCCATTTGCATGTTAAGAAATTTGAACTTAAGTCGCGAATTGATATAAGCTTGGGAGAGCCTGAGTTAAGTCTAGCCTTAACAATTTATTAGACAAACCCTAAGTGGTTCACACCCGAAATTTTGGTCGTGACATACAAGATGTCGAAAAGTTCTTATTCAATTGCTAACTTGAATTTATCACGTTATTGAGTATATCAAATTTATGAACATCCCATTTTTTCCTTTCTTTCTAATTTTAATCTAATTAAGTTTTGCAACCATTCCACCTTACATGAATCGTATTTTTTCTCTATGTGAGGGAAATCAAATGGTTGAATTGAGCAGGACCCATGCACTACAAGGGATGGTACCATCTCTTCTACCAATACAACCCCAAAGGGGCGGTGTGGGGCAACATAGTGTGGGCCCACTCGGTCTCCAAGGACCTGGTCAACTGGCAGTCCCTCCCTCCCGCCATCTACCCGACCAAGCCCTTCGACATAAATGGGTGCTGGTCCGGGTCCGCCACCGTCCTTCCGGGCAATCGCCCCGTCATCCTCTACACCGGCATTGACACCAAGAACCGCCAGGTCCAGAACTACGCTGCCCTGCCAATGCCTCCGACCCCTACGTCCGCGAGTGGACCAAGCCCGATAACAACCCCATCATCGACCCTGGGCCTGGCGTCAACGCCAGCGCCTTTCGTGACCCGACTAGGTTAGGCTTATCATTTAACGGTGACATGGTTATAACACGAAGAGGTGAATTTTCTATGCAGGAGCAGGGATTTCATCCACTGGACCAACGCAAAGCACCCGCTGCACTCGGCGCCGAAGACCGGCATGTGGGAGTGCCCTGACTTCTTTCCGGTTGCAAAGAACAACGCCAACGGGCTGGACACGTCGGCGCTCGGCCAAGGTGTGAAGCATGTCTTGAAGGTCAGTCTCGATCTAACGCGGTATGAGTATTACACGGTCGGGACTTATCACCCTGACGAGGACAGGTACGTGCCTGATAACACCTCGGCCGATGGGTGGAGCGGCCTGAGGTACGATTATGGCAACTTCTACGCTTCCAAGACATTCTTCGATCCGGTTAAGAACCGGAGGCTCCTGTGGGGTTGGGCTAATGAGTCCGACGCCGTCCAGTCTGATGTCCAAAAGGGATGGGCTGGGATTCAGGTGATCAAAGAGACTTACCCTGTCTTCTTTTTGGCGCAATCTATTCATTTTCTTGATTATCATTTCTAAAAAATTGTTTTGTTAAAAAAATACAACACCAAAATTGATTTATATGTTTTGCGACTCAGCTTATTATCATTTTTCTTATGATTATCGCACCCCTCGTCATCAGTTGATCCTGCTTCAACATTTTGCTTTTTAGCAGTAGGGATTCCACTGCATAAACAAATGACATAACATGATTGGTAGCAATGAGCCTTCTCACTGCAGCTGATTTCGTGATCTGTGACGATGGACGGTCTCTTATAACATGTTCTCATTTTCTAGACATGCTTTCATTTTAGTTATTCGAGTTCTTTTGTAAGTGGAATGGAATAAAACGTTGTTACATTCTACGGCTTTGATGCGGGCGATTCCAAGGAAAATATGGCTTGACAGCAATGGGAAACAACTGTTGCAATGGCCTGTTGAAGAGCTAGAGACTCTGCGGAGACAAAATGTTCACATGAGCAGTGTCAAGCTCGACAAAGGCGAACATGTTGAGATTAAGGGAATTACAGCAGCTCAGGTTCACATATTTGCTCCATGATCTTTAGTCCAGTGCGCCAAAATTTGATTCATGATTCTTACCTGACCAAGCCTTAGCGTTTGTTTCCTATGTTGATTGGTTTTCTTTAGGACAAATTAGGATTTTGAAGATTTCTGCATGATTACACAAGCTTCAGTGAAGAAAGCTCCTATAAGTTTATATTGTCATTGTCAATGTTGGCAGGCTGACGTGGACGTGGTGTTCTCGTTCTCGAGCCTGGACGGGGCCGAGCAATTCGATTCGAGCTGGGTGAACGCACAAGACCTCTGTGGCTTGAAGGGGTCGGGAGTTCCAGGCAACGTTGGGCCTTTCGGGCTCTTGACGCTGGCTTCTGAGCACCTGGAAGAGTTCACCCCCGTCTTCTTCAGGATATTCAAAGCCGATGACAAAAATAAGCACAAAGTGCTCATGTGCTCTGATGCAAGGAGGTCTGTCATATTTGATTTTATATCATGCGATCTTTCTTGTTCATAATAAGCTTCTTGATGGACTAGAATTATGATTACGTCTTTAATTCCTTTTTTTTGGGGTAAATGCAGCTCGTCTCTCAAATCAGGAATCTATAAACCATCTTTTGCTGGTTTCGTGGACGTGGATCTGAGCGATGGGAAGATTTCTCTCAGGAGTCTGGTAAGTGATATGGTCCATCCTCAATCCTTAACTCATTTCTTGTCCCAGTTGGAGGGTCGGTAGCGAAATCGCCAAAATTGGGCGGAATTTTGCGGACGCGCATCCATTCAATTTGTAAACGAAATTTTAATGTCCAGATCGATCATTCTGTGGTGGAGAGCTTCGGGGCCGGAGGCAAGACATGCATCACATCTAGGGTGTACCCGACACTTGCGTTGCTAGGCAATGCCCATCTCTTCGCCTTCAACAACGGGACTCAGACGATCACGATCGAGACTCTCGATGCCTGGAGCATGAACCGGCCGGTGGTGAACCAAGCTCTTGAGTATAGCAAAAACGTCAATAATCGTAAATAATCGCCCTTTGACCGAGAGACCTTGTTTGTAGACAGCTGACAAGTAATTTGCTTGCACAAATAAATTAATTAGGATGCTTATTTGCTCCAAGAATATATTTTCTTCAACGGGCATGCATGAAACTGGTTATAAATAGAATTATCATTACCCGGGTGGTGGTAATTTTTAATTCATCGAATATGCTTATGTGGAGAAATGGTCAATACCCAATAATATTTTTAATTTCTTATCACAATGAAGATAAGGACATAGAGGTTCATCCTATGAGCGAGAGACTGAAAATCTTATTTTGGTCAACTAAATAGAGTAATTTTTAATTATTCAATTTTCTTTGAATTACTTACTAATGTTGTTTGATTTTTTAATTTGTCAGTTTTGTTTGAACTTCTCAATGTCTACATTTATCGATTACCATACGAAAATACCATTTTTTGTGGAGAAACTATTGAATAGACATGTTTTATTTATTTTATTTTGTTTTTTTAAGTTAATAATAAATTACTCAATTCATTAAAGGACAAGTATTCGGTGGGGCCCACTTTTCCCCCACCTTGTCTTTCTACTCTCTTCTCCATCCTTCTTCTCCACTCACATCTTTAGAAATCGGAGACAATTTGGATTTGCTTTTGCCCAAAATAGTGAGTTCTTTATTTGTCGTTATGTTTTTCTTTTCTTTTCCCTAGAGCTTGGGAAGTAGCTATGGTGATGATGATGCCAGTGATGATGAGGTAGATGTACGGAGGCTCAACACGCGAGAGAGATTTGAACCTTCACGAGCTTAGAGATCGACGGGATGGAGGGCTTCAGAGCTAGAGCCCTGGGAGTATGGTGGTCGACACAGCCATACCATTAGCCAAGAGCATCCAAGCGCTCGAAGAAACCACCATTTTTGGTGCTGTGTTGAGCTTTAGTGGGGGAGTGAAAGTGGCAATGCCAATAGTGTTGCATCATAAACTTTTCTCTTTTGTCTATTGTTATGGAGAAGGAAAGAGTGATGGAGACGAAAGATGGAGAAGAGGGTAACGGAGGAGAGAGATAAGGTGTGGGGTGTTGATGGAAGAGAGACGATGAGTAAGAAAGGGATTTCTGAAAAATTTGAAATGTGAGCTCATTAAACACGTATCCATCAATGAATGGAGTGATTTATTGTTGACTTGGTAAGTAAGGTGCTCAATATTTTCTCACTTTTGTGTGTATCTTTCCAACTTTTCTCCAATCAAATAATTTCTTATTTTAGATTATCTACTCTTCTTTGAATAGATTACTAACTTATATTTGTTTTTCTTTTTAAGTTGACCAACTTGTTTATGTATGCCACTTTTATTAGCCTTGCCAACCCTTTTCAACATTACGTTATCAACTAATTTTGCATTAGTAACCCTTTTAGAAAGTTAATCAGCAACCGTCATTCGGTTTTTTTCATACTTCTTTCATCTCTGTTAATTTTTTTTTCTTATATATACCAATTTTTATGAAATTTTTTACCGACATCTTAAATTTACCAATGGTTATATAAAATTACTAACATTTATTTGGTAACTTACCATCTTTTTTTCTACCAAGCAACCCAAAAGAAAAGTAGATAATTTTTTTATAAAAAAAGAAAGAAAGAATGTAATTGACTCATATGAGGATTGAAATTAGAATTAGTTGATGAATTCATCAATAAATAGCATAAATTTAAGTTAGTAAACTTACTAAAAATTGGTAAATTAACAGTGTAAGCGAGAGACACATCCAAAAGTTGATCTAAGATAAGGAAAGTTGGTTGTTGAAAGAAAATTAAACTTGATAAGTAATTCAAATTAGAGTTAGTAAACTAAGGGCGTGACTGGCTTGGTTTTTTTATTTTTTATTTTTTTGCTATTTGCTTAATTCAAATTTTGCAACGGACATACTTTGGCTTTTTCTTACCCTATAACACCAAAAAATTTCAATATATACAAGTTTTGATACTAAAATTCACATATAACATTTTCATAATTTATTGAAATTTGGTGGGGAAAATAAAAAATTGTTTTTGGTTTTTGTTGAAACATAAACAAATATGCTCTAAAGCTAACTGATGAAGAGAATAATTGGCAAGTCCCTTTAATTAAGGTTGGTAAATTCTAAAATGTTTAAAATATAAAGGTGTTGCTAAGAAATGCAGATAAAAATTTGTAAACAATAAAAAAATGTTGGAAAATTAAAAAAGAAGAAGAAGAAGAAGAAGAAGAAGAAGAAGAAGAAAGAAGAAGAAGAAGAAGAAGAAGAAGTCAAATAAGTGCATGTATGTCACGCAACTGAAAGTTGTTAACCCATTACTAGATGGTAATTGAATTGGAAATGGTGAGTTACACTATTTTAGGTCGGCAATCTCTAAAATAAGGTTAGTAAATAAGAGTTACTAGCTAAGGCAAATAAACGTTGGAACTCAATAAATAAATAATTAAATAATTAAATGTTAGAAAGTACCGGCTGTTTCTTTAAGCTATATATATATATATATATTTGAATTCTCATCAATACCAATTGAACTAATAGCATGCAATAACATCCCTTTTTCTTAATATGGAACAATAGAATACTAATCAAATAATAATCCAATTTTGGGATTACAACTGGAAAAATTATCAAAAAGTCCTAAATTTATTGTGTGATAGCTAATTCAATCTTAAATATCTTAATTGTGTCAATTTAGTCATAAACATTTTAATAATTTGCCAATATAGTCATTCTGACTAATTTTGGTCGGAATGGCTGACGAGACAATTCAATTGGTGCCTACTGTCCTACCTGGCATGACCGCGATGTCGTGGACAAATTTTGAAGTTTTTGAAGTTTTTTAAATTTTTTATTAAATTTTTATTTATTGTTTCAATTTGGCATTCAGCTACGTAGATTTCTGCCGCGAAAAAAATTCATATGTGAATGCCAAATGGAGATCATGAATTGGCGAGAAAATACAGTAGATAACTACATCCAAAATATGATTTACAGAAAGAAAAGGACCAATTGAGAAATTATCAAAATAAGTGCACAGCTCGAGAAAAAGTCGAAGTGCGATGCCTATGTCGATGAGATGTCTGTCTCGGGACAAACCAAGCAAGGCTGATGGCCGGACCTAGGATGTGAATGACAAAGCACGTCTCGGATGGTGCATTAACTCGGGGGAATAAACAGCAGAGCACGCATAATTAATAAAACAAATAAGGTAGTTGTTGCGGATACATATTCTTTTGCGACGGTGATGCTTATCCATTACTAGATGGGGATCTGACTACAGACCGCTTCTCGTAGTTGGTGAGTCAGCGATACCTTCTTCCCATCATTAGCCCCGCTGTCTATTTTTGAACCGCCGCGGGAATCTCGTCCTTTTTCTTCGTAAAGACTATTCTATATATATATAGTGTTGATGGGTAGCTCTATTATTGTTCTCGATTCGCCACCAAAGTCCTGTATATGAATACTTTCCTCGACAACTTATTCGCGAGAGATCCAATCTCCAAACTTTCTCAAATAAAATCAGTCCATCTTGCTTATTATTTTATGCCGTTCTCATAGAAATTATCTTTTGGGGACAGTTCTTACGTCCTTTTATAGCATTTGAGCCCACTTGACCATTCTATCGAGTGTGGCTAACGTAATTTAACGGCTAAGATCAAGTAAGATTACGTCATTTAGGCGAATGTAAGTACGCCCATGTCTTGCTCTTTGTTCGTATATCCAATCAACAGTAATTTTTTCCTTTACTAAGGTTCGATTTGAAAAAGAAATACAAGAATCTACGCAGAACTTCTTGAGCTCTCCATGGAACTGAAGTAAGATCACTACATAAAACCTATTGTTCGTGTTGTCTTACAAAGGTTGAGCAATAAGCAATTGCGAGCTCTACAACTCTTGGTCATAGGCATTTATGTTCATTACATTGATTAGAGGAAGGATTTTTATATTTACTTATATCTACGATTATTGATTAAACAGTCATCATATTCATATGACGAAAATGAATGAGATAGCTGGTAAGGTCACCATAGTCGATTTTTGTAGCCCAACTTTGTTGGATCATATTTATTTTCAAAGAGTATTGATCGGAGAAATACAATTTTATGAAAAGTTCTCTTCTCATGTGTCGCCATTTTGCATATTTAAATACTCACCTCATGGTGCATTGATGCATATGTTACTGGAAAGCATTTCTCCTTGTGTTATATAGTATCGTTGACATGGTGACACAAGATGATGCGGATAATCCACAGGATGTTGTCATTTATTAGCAACTTACTTTTTCTCTTTTCATCCTGTAGTTAAGATATGGAGATCGTTTAAGGAGCCATATGCATGTACTTGATGTATCTTTATCGCATGCATGTGATCCTTGACCCTTTTTTATTTTTTTGGTGTGTGGGGGGAGGTGGGTGGGGGGTCCCTGTGGTCCATGACTTTTATTCATGGACCATGCTTTTAGTTTTAGGTATCATGTGCCACCATGATTGTGGCAATTGGACATTCCTAATTCATTCGTTCTAGATATGTACAAATCCCTCAAATTATAATCATATCTCATATCTCAACCTAAAATCAAAGGTTTCCATCTTCCAATTTGCCACGTATTAAAATTTAATTGTACGACACAAAGCATGAAATCCCCACATTGCCTTTTCAAATACTCCAAGATGTGATGTTTTTCTGGTTGTGCCAAATAGATCTCCCGTCCTGTGACATTTGCATGCACCAGCACTTATCAATAATTTTGTATATCACATGTAACACGACTTGTACTAACAAATAAATCATATTCATAAGTCAATGATTGTAACCAAATAATAGTATATATGCAAAAATCTATCTATGAATTATGTTCTAGATGAGCATGCGTCCCTGGATAAGATCACTCTGGTCCGTCTTCTCAATTGCATGATTCTACGGTCGTACTAGTGCTGCGTATGCACTTAATAAACAATGAAATTTAAATTATCACACTATTATTTTGCAATAATCAAAAGCTTAAAGCGTACTTCAAATTTTTGGTAAGAAAAGAGAAAAAAATTTGCTTTTACACTTCTTTTTTTTTTTTTTTCAATTTGACCATCCGCACAGCACGCTGAACATGTCATAAAGTCCTTGCACGTTTATGACTTTGCCAAAGCAAGAAAACGAATACTCTGATATCGCCAATATTAGAATTACAAACACATTTCATCAAGCCGATCGTAAAAGCTCGACATCAATGGCAGCCGCCACCGCTGACACGACTGCCCCGGCCTATGACCGGATGAAGGCGGTGAAGGAGTTCGACGAGTCCAAATCAGGCGTCAAGGGCCTCTCGGACTCGGGCATCACCTCCATACCTGATATCTTCGTCCACCCTCCAGACACTCTCTCCGAGCTCAAGCCTTCCTCAAACGCCGCCACCCTCTCGATCCCCGTCATCGACCTCTCCGACCTAAACTCCACTGACCGCCGCCCCACGATCGTTGCCCAGATCAAGGAAGCAGCCCGAACCTGGGGCTTCTTCCAGCTCATCAACCACGGCGTGCCTGTCTCAACGATCGACGAAACCCTAGACGCCGTCAAGGCCTTCCATGAGCAGCCGCAGGAGGCGAAGTCCAAGTACTACAGGCGTGACGAGAACCGCGGAGTCATGTACTCGAGCAACAACGACCTGTACCGGTCGAAGGCGGCGGCGTGGCATGACGGGCTGCAGGTGTGGATGGGACCAGATCCACCGGAAGTGGAGGAGATACCGGAGGTATGCCGGGGGGAGGTGGTGGCCTGGGACCGCCACGCGACGGAAGTGGCGGAGAACGTGATGGAACTTCTGGGCGAGGGGCTGAGGCTGGAGAGAGGGAGGTTCAAGGAGCTGACGTTCTCGGAGAGGAGGCTGTTCGTGGGGATATGTTACCCGCCGTGCCCGGAGCCGGAGCGGACGGTGGGGCTGACGCCGCATAGCGACTCGTCGTTCTTGACGGTGCTGGTGCAGAACCAGGTGAAAGGTCTGAGGGTGAAGCACGGCGGCGAATGGGTGGAGGTGAGCCCTGTGCGCGGAGGGCTGATCGTCAACGTTGGTGATTTCCTCCAGGTGCACTGCTCTTATCTTTTATCTCCAGTTTGGTTACTATCATTAATCTTGCCTACTGAAACCAGTGCAATTGCTTTGTTCATATGACAGATCGTGTCGAACGGAGAGTACCAGAGCGTGGAGCACTGCGTGGCCGCAAACTCGGCTGAGGAGCCAAGGATCTCGATCGTCATGTTCTTTAACCTGGTAAAGTGGCGGAGCGGATCGAGCAATTACTATGGACCCTTGCCCGAGTTGCTGAGTCCCGAGAGGCCTGCCATCTACAGGGACTTCACCGAGCAGGAGTTCTTCCACAACCTCTTCAGCAAGGGCTTCGACAGCAAGTCCATGATCGCAAAGATCAAGATTCCAAATTGAATGCGCCTAAGGCTGTTCTCACAGTAAATTGAGGATAGTCACGTAAGCATTTCTCAATAATAAAATTCCAATCCCGTCTGGTTGATTATGCCACGCTCTTCTTTAGGACGGACGAGTGCGACAGCATGGGATATGGAAAAAAGTAGATGCATCACGAGGTTTCTCAACCTTATTGTTCTTTTTACTGGATTTTGCTAATACAGCATGCTACTTCAATCTCTCTTGATCGGCCTTTGGTTTTTGGTTTTGCTTGATTCAAATCTCGTAACTCACGCATTTTGATTTATTTCAAATATAAAATTTCTGAAATTTTCAGGACACCAAAATATTGACACTTAATTCTACATATGATTATTCCATAATTTTCATAATTTGGAATGATAATTTAGGTCCAAACCAATAGACACTTAATGATTGAGATACCCGAAAGTTTAGACACACGAGTGCCTCACCACGTAAGAAAATATTTTTGAATGATTCACCATATGGAGGCATTGACCTCTCCTACCTAATATCTTCCCTAGTTGATATTTCTAGATATGAGAATTTATGTATGAAACTTGAAAAAATAAATTAAACAAAGCATCGAGTATTATTTGGTTAGTTAATATATACGATGAGATGCTCTTTAATAAAATCTTCAGCAATGAGCTATCTAACTAATTATTGCACATGAAAAGATTACTGTAGTAAGCATAAGATGGCAGAGACATAATTAGATTAATGAGTCTCCTCCGTTGAGAGTACAATAGCGTCACGCCAATTAATGCCTTACAGACGTTCAAATCGATTCATGAGTTACTTTTGAAAATGATGAGGTAGGCTCCTTTTGGGTAGTTTGAATATGTTCTGCCTAACTCTTGGAATGGTCCTCAGTTAGAGCTCGCCTCATTTTTTAGTTATCAGTATCGATCACTGCTTCCTCTCCCCTTTTCTATAGCGAAAGGACAAAAGAAAAATGGCACCTTCTATGACAAGTCGTTTGTAATCCCGGGCATTACTCGTAATCCCATACGCGAACCATAATGCACAACCTAACTGGGAGCGCCACTTTTAGAAAGGGATGACCTGGCCAGAATGATTTTCATTTCAGTGGGAGGAGGTTTTGACTTTTAATAGCATCCGCACAACTGTCCTAAGAAAAATAACTCTCTCCTGTCCATAACATTCTTTTTTCAACTTTTTCTTCTCTGTTAAATATAAGTTTGAGAAGATTGAAATTCCGAAAGCGAAAATTTAGTTATTACTAAACCCGAATCTATGTAGTTTTGATATATATCTTGGAGGTATGTTTATTTTAAATGTGACAGTAATAGTAACAGGGGCAAATTTTATCTTAAGAACAGTAATTACAATCATGTATCAAAATATCAAAGAACAATCAAACATGCTTGATCTTCGTTAGTAATCAAATTCCTCCAACAGCTGCCACCCTCTCGATCCCCGTAATTGACCTCTCCGGACAGAACTCCACCGACGGCCACCCTGCGATAGTCGCCTAGATCAAGGAAGCGGCCAGAACCTGGGGCTTTTTCTAGCTCATCAACCATGGCATACCCGTCCTTCAGACTTTGGGAGAGCCCAAAAATAAAAAGAAGGGGAATGATGAATTGATGTGGGAAGTGACCAGAAAAATAGCGATTGAAGAAAAATATCGGGAGAAAAATGCCAGTGTAGATATTTTACCTTTAGCTTAAATCTTTGAAATGCTGCATGGATGAAGCGAAAAGAACAATATTATTTTTATGAAAAAAAAAAATCACTAAAAATTTCTTTTGTGCCTGGCTTAGCATTATCCTTCGTGCCTTTGCTTCGGGACATAAATATCTGGAAATTTTCTAATCAGAAGTGGATGTGGTCGACATAAGGACGATACAACGTCGGTTGGCCCCCATCTTCGGAAAGTTCACGACAGCAAGTTGGCCGCAATGAAATGTTGGGGTCGACTTCGAAGATAAGCTTTCGGAGCGACAAAGGTGGAGAGTGCCGTGCGCATCTTGTGGTCTCTGTTGGGTCTTAGCAGTTAGCACGGAAGTAATTAGTAAGGATGAATTTAGGAAATAATTTTCGTACTGCCGCATGCCTGTTGTTGCTGTGAAAAAGGAGTCGTTGATGAAAACCCCGTTTTCCAATTTAATTCACCTGATGCTATGATCTATGCTCGTTTTTTATTTGAATTTATATTCATGCGATATCACTTGCTCTAACTAATCGCTACTTACTTTTTTTTGTTTGTTTGTTCTCCTCTCTTATTTCACACTCCAAATCTCCACCTCGAATGTAATGATCCAGCAGATCCAAATGGTAATTTCCACATCCGACATTTCATACATATGTCTATTTGTATCAGCATTGCTCACTATATGTCCTTATATTTAATGTATGATTTGATTTGTCATACTCTACAAGACATCGAAAAGTCCTTATTCAATTGCTAACTTGAATTTATCACGTTATTGAGTATATCAAATTTATGAACATCCCACGTTTTCCTTTCTTTCTAATTTTAATCTAATTAAGTTTTGCAACCATTCCACCTTACATGAATCGTATTTTTTCTCTATGTGAGAGAAATCAAATGGTTGAATTGAGCAGGACCCATGCACTACAAGGGATGGTACCATCTCTTCTACCAATACAACCCCAAAGGGGCGGTGTGGGGCAACATAGTGTGGGCCCACTCGGTCTCCAAGGATCTGGTCAACTGGCAGGCCCTCCCTCCCGCCATCTACCCGACCAAGCCCTTCGACATAAATGGGTGCTGGTCCGGGTCCGTCACCGTCCTTCCGGGCAATCGCCCCGTCATCCTCTACACCGGCATTGACACCAAGAACCACCAGGTCCAGAACTACTCTGTCCCTGCCAATGCCTCCGACCCCTACCTCCGCGAGTGGACCAAGCCCGACAACAACCCCATCGTCGACCCTGGGCCTAGCGTCAATCGCCAGCGCCTTTTGCGACCCGACCACCGCGTGGTTCGAGGATGGGCACTGGAAGATCCTTGTTGGCAGCAGAAGGAAGCATCGGGGGATGGCATATTTGTATAGGTACGGTGAATAATTAGGGGCGCGACCTATTTACACGATGTGGAGTATATCATTTTAATTTTATGCTCCCCTCGCGTTTTAGTAAGATCGGAATCTATCATTGAATCAGTTGATGGGGTCATCATATATCATTTTAATTGTATGCTCCCCTAGTGTTCTAGAAGGATCGAAATCTCTTCATGAATGGATTGACCAAAATCTATCATTGTATATATATTATGGACACTACATACATTTTTGTTTTTCCATATGTTAGGTCGGAGTTGATATTTAAAATATGTTAAAACTTATCGGCTTCATGCAATTCGTTATTCAATTGTACAAGTATAGAGAGTGCTAGGACTAGGTTAGGCTTATCATTTAACGGTGACATGGATATAACACGAAGATGTGAATTTTCTATGCAGGAGCAGGGATTTCATCCACTGGACCAACGCAAAGCACCCGCTGCACTCGGCGCCGAAGACCGGCATGTGGGAGTGCCCTGACTTCTTTCCGGTTGCAAAGAACAACGCCAACGGGCTGGACACGTCGGCGCTCGGACAAGGTGTGAAGCATGTCTTGAAGGTCAGCCTCGATCTAACGCGGTATGAGTATTACACGATCGGGACTTATCACCCTGACGAGGACAGGTACGTGCCTGATAACACCTCGGCCGATGGGTGGAGCGGCCTCAGGTACGATTACGGCAACTTCTACGCTTCCAAGACATTCTTCGACCCGGTTAAGAACCGGAGGCTCCTGTGGGGTTGGGCCAATGAGTCCGACGCCGTCCAATCTGATGTCCAAAAGGGATGGGCTGGGATTCAGGTGATCAAAGAGACTTACCCTGTCTTCTTTTTGGCGCAATCTATTCATTTTCTTGATTATCATTTCTAAAAAATTGTTTAGTTAAAAAAATACAACACCAAAATTGATTTATATGTTTTGCGACTCAGCTTCTTATGATTATCGCACCCCTCGTCATCAGTTGATCCTGCTTCAACATTTTGCTTTTTAGCAGTAGGGATTCCACTGCATAAACAAATGACATAACATGATTGGTAGCAATGAGCCTTCTCACTGCAGCTGATTTCGTGATCTGTGACGATGGACGGTCTCTTATAACATGTTCTCATTTTCTAGACATGCTTTCATTTTAGTTATTCGAGTTCTTTTTTAAGTGGAATGGAATAAAACGTTGTTACATTCTACGGCTTTGATGCAGGCGATTCCAAGGAAAATATGGCTTGACAGCAATGGGAAACAACTGTTGCAATGGCCTGTTGAAGAGCTAGAGACTCTGCGGGGACAAAATGTTCACATGAGCAGTGTCAAGCTCGACAAAGGCGAACATGTTGAGATTAAGGGAATTACAGCAGCTCAGGTTCACATATTTGCTCCATGATCTTTAGTCCAGCGCGCCAAAATTTGATTCATGATTCTTACCTGACCAAGCCTTAGCGTTTGTTTCCTATGTTGATTGGTTTGCTTTAGGACAAATTAGGATTTTGAAGATTTCTGCATGATTACACAAGCTTCAGTGAAGAAAGCTCCGATAAGTTTATATTGTCATTGTCAATGTTGGCAGGCTGACGTGGACGTGGTGTTCTCGTTCTCGAGCCTGGACGGGGCCGAGCAATTCGATTCGAGCTGGGTGAACGCACAAGACCTCTGTGGCTTGAAGGGGTCGGGAGTTCCAGGCAACGTTGGGCCTTTCGGGCTCTTGACGCTGGCTTCTGAGCACCTGGAAGAGTTCACCCCTGTCTTCTTCAGGATATTCAAAGCCGATGACAAAAATAAGCACAAAGTGCTCATGTGCTCTGATGCAAGGAGGTCTGTCATATTTGATTTTATATCATGCGATCTTTCTTGTTCATAATAAGCTTCTTGATGGACTAGAATTATGATTACGTCTTTAATTCCTTTTTTTTGGGGTAAACGCAGCTCGTCTCTCAAATCAGGAATCTATAAACCATCTTTTGCTGGTTTCGTGGACGTGGATCTGAGCGATGGGAAGATTTGTCTCAGGAGTCTGGTAAGTGATATGGTCCATCCTCAATCCTTAACTCATTTCTTGTCCCAGTTGGAGGGTCGGTAGCGAAATCGCCAAAATTGGGCGGAATTTTGCGGACGCGCATCCATTCAATTTGTAAACGAAATTGTAATGTCCAGATCGATCATTCCGTGGTGGAGAGCTTCGGGGCTGGAGGCAAGACATGCATCACATCTAGGGTGTACCCGACACTTGCGTTGCTAGGCAATGCCCATCTCTTCGCCTTCAACAACGGGACTCAGACGATCACGATCGAGACTCTCGATGCCTGGAGCATGAACCGGCCGGTGGTGAACCAAGCTCTTGAGTATAGCAAAAACGTCAATAATCGTAAATAATCGTCCTTTGACCGAGAGGCGATAGCCAGCTAGACCTTGTTTGTAGACAGCTGACAAGTAATTTGCTTGCACAAATAAATTAATTAGGATGTTTATTTGCTCCAAGAATATATTTTCTTCAACGGGCATGCATGAAACTGGTTATAAATAGAATTATCATTACCCGGGTGGTGGTAATTTTTAATTCATCGAATATGCTTATGTGGAGAAATGGTCAATACCCAATAATATTTTTAATTTCTTATCACAATGAAGATAAGGACATAGAGGTTCATCCTATGAGCGAGAGACTGAAAATCTTATTTTGGTCAACTAAATAGAGTAATTTTTAATTATTCAATTTTCTTTGAATTACTTACTAATTTTGTTTGATTTTTTAATTTGTCAGTTTTGTTTGAACTTCTCAATGTCTAAATTTACCGATTATCATAGAAAATACCAATTTTTGTGGAGAAAATATTGAGTAGACCTTACTTGCTAAGTCAATATTAAATTACTCAATTCATTAAATGACAAGTATTCGGTGGGGCCCGCTTCTCCCCACCTTGTCTTTCTACTCTCTTCTCCATCTTTCTTCTCCACTCACGTCTTCAAAAATCGAAGACAATTTGGATTTGCTTTTGGCCAAAATAGTGAGTTCTTTATTTGTCGTTATGTTTTTTTTTTTCCCTAGAGCTTGGGAAGTAGCTATGGTGATGATGATGTCAGTGATGATGAGGTAGATGTACAGAGGCTAAACACACGAGAGAGATTTGAACCTTCACGAGCTTAGAGATCAATGGCATGGAGGGCTTCAGAGCTAGAGCCTTGGGAGTATGGTGGTCGACACAGCCATACCATTAGCCAAGAGCATCCAAGCGCTCGAAGAAACCACCATTTTTGGTGCTGTGTTGAGCTTTAGTGAGGGAGTGAAAGTGGCAATGCCAATAGTGTTGCATAATAAACTTGCCTCTTTTGTCTCTTGTTATGGAGAAGGAAAGATGGAGAAGAGAGTAACGGAGGAGAGAGACAAGGTGTGGGGGTGTTGATGGAAGAGAGAGGATGAGTAAGAAAGGGATTTCTGAAAAATCTGAAATGTGAGCTCATTAAACACGTATCCATCAATGAATTGAGTGATTTATTGTTGACTTGGTTAAGTAAGGTGCTCAATATTTTCTCACTTTTGTGTGTATTTTTTCAACTTTTCTCCGAATAAATAATTTCTTATTTTAGATTACCTATGCTTATTTGAATAGATTACTAACTTATATTTGTTTTTCTTTTTAAATTGACCAACTTGTTCATATATGCCACTTTTATTAGCCTTGCCAACCCTTTTCAACATTACGTTATCAACTAATTTTGCATTAGTAACTCTTTTAGAAAGTTAATTAGCAACCCTCATTTGGTTTTTTTCATACTTCTTTCATCTCTGTTAAAAAAAATATTTTTATATATACCAATTTTTATTAAATTTTTTACCAACATCTTAAATTTACCAATGGTTATATAAAATTACTAACATTTATTTGTTAACTTACCATCTTTTTTCTACCAAGTAACCCAAAAGAAAAGTAGATAATTTTTTTTTAAAAAAAAAAAAAAAAAACATAAAAATGTAATTGACTCATATGAGGTTTGAAATTAGAATTAGTTGATGAATCTATCAATAAATAGCATAAATTTAAGTTAGTAAACTTACTAAAAGTTGGTATATTAACAACGTAATTGAGAGATGCATATAAAAGTTGATCTAAGATAAGGAAAGTTGGTAGTTGAAAGAAAATTAAACTTGATAAGTAATTCAAATTAGAGTTAGTAAACTAAGGGTGTGACTGGATAGGTTTTTTCTTTTCTTTTTTGCTAATTGCTTAATTCAAATTTTGCAAATGGACATACTTTGGCTTTTTCTTACCCTATAACACCAAAAAATTTCAATATATACAAGTTTTGACACTAAAATTCACATATAACTTTTTCATAATTTATTGAAATTTGGTGGGGAGAAGAAAAAATTGTTTTTGGTTTTTGTGGAAACATAAACAAATATGCTCTAAAGCCAACTAATGAAGAGAATAATTGGTAAGTCCCTTTAGTTAAGGTTGGTAAATTCTAAAATGTTGAAAATATAAAGGTGTTGCTAAGAAATGCAGATAAAAATTTGTAAACAATAAAAAAATGTTGGAAAAAAAAAAGAGTCAAATAAGTGCATGTATGTCGCGCAACTGAAAGTTGTTAACCCATTACTAGATGGTAATTTAATTGGAAATGGTAAGTTACACTATTTTAGGTCGGCAATCTCTAAAATAAGGTTAGTAGATAAGAGTTACTAGCTAAGGCAAATAAACATTGGAACTCAATAAGTAAATAAATAAAACAATTAAACGTTAGAAAGTACCGGTTGTTTCTTTAGGAAATTTTTTTTTTTTTAATTCTCGCCAATACCAATTGAACTAAGGGCATGCAATAACATCCCTTTTTCTTAATATGGAACAATAGAATACTAATCAAATAATAAGCCAGTTTTGGGATTACAACTGGAAAAATTGTCAAAAAGTCCTAAATTTACTGTATGATAGCCAATTCAATCATAAATATCTTAATTCTGCCAATTTAATCATAAACATTTTAATAATTTTTCAATATAGTCATTCCAACTAATTTTAGTCGAAATGGCTGATGAGACAATTCAATTGGTGCATGTTGTCCTATATGGCATGACCAACTATAATGTGGACAAATTTTGAATTTTTTGAATTTTTTATTATATTTTTATTTATCGTTTCAATTTGGCAATCAGCTATGTAGATTTTCTGCCACGAAAAATATTCATACGTGAATGCCAAATGGAGATCATGAATTGGCGAGAAAATGCAGTAGATAACTACATCCAAAAGATGATTTACAAAAAGAAAAGGACCAATTGAGAAATTATCAAAATAAGTGCACAGCACCAACAAAAGTCAAAGTGTGTTGTCTATGTCGATGAGATGTCTGTCTCGGGACAAACCAAGCAAGGCTGATGGCCGGACCTAGGATGTGAATGACAAAGCACATCCCGGATGGTGCATTAACTCGAGGAAAAAACAGCAGAGCATGCACAATTAATAAAACAAGTAAGGTAGTTGTTGCGGATACATATTCTTTTACGACGGTGATGCTTATCTTAGCTAAGTAAATTCCGGATTCATACAAGTAACCTTACTGATTCATAGATTCGGAAGATGCCTGGTCCAAGTGGAGAAATAATTACATGACAATTTTTAATCTATTCTGACAATAATATTATATTCTAGATCATAAAAAATCAAATAATAGATAATTATATATTATTATAAAGCCTATTTTTTTTTAGAATTTATGATTCACTATAAACTGTTATTCTCGCAATTTTACAAAAGCGGTTTTGTTAGCAAAGATCATCCAAGTGTGAATTATTTGCACTCTAAGCGGTGGTGTGTTTGAAGATGTTCCCGAAGGGGATTTGACTACAGACTGCTTCTCATAGTAGGTGAGTCAGCGATGCCTTCTTCCCCTCATTGGCCCCGCTGTTTATTTTTGAACCGCCGTGGGAATCTCGTCATTTTTCTTCGTAAAGACTATTCTATATATATATATATATAGTGTTGATGGGTAGCTCTATTATTGATCTCGTTTCGCCACCAAAGTCCTGTATGTGAATACTTTCCTGGACAACTTATTCGCGAGAGATCCAATCTCCAAACTTTCTCAAATAAAATCAGTCCATTTTGCTTATTATTTTACGCCGTTCTCATAGAAATTATTTTTTGGGGGCAGTTCTTACGTCCTTTTAGAGCATTTGAGCCCACTTGACCATTCTATCGAGTGTGACTAACGTAATTTAATGGCTAAGATCAAGTGAAATTACATCCTTTAGGCGAATGTACGTACGCCCATGTATCCAATCAACAGTAAATTTTTCCTTTACTAAGGTTCGATTTGAAAAAGAAATAAAAGAATCTACGCAGAACTTCTTGAGCTCTCCATGGAACTGAAGTAAGATCACTACATAAAACCTATTGTTCGTGTTGGCTTACAAAGGTTGAGCAATAAGCAATTGCAAGCTCTACAGCTCTTGGTCATAGGCATTTATGTTCATTCCATCAATTAGAGGAAGGATTTTTATATTAACTTATATCTACGATCATTGATTAAATAGTCATCATATTCATCCGACGAAAATGAACGAGATAGCTGGTAAGGTCACCATTGTCGATTTTTGTAGCCCAACTTTGTCGGATCATATTTATTTTCAAAGAGTATTGATCGGAAAAATACAATTTTATGAAAAGTTTTCTTCTTATGCGTCGTCATTTCATCATATTTGATTACTCACCTCATGGTGCAGTGATGCATATGTTACTGGAAAGTATTTCTCCTTGTGCTATATAGTACCATTGACATGGTGACACGAGATGATGCAGATAATGCATAGGATGTTGTCATTTGTTAGCAACTTACTTTTTCTCTTTTCATCCTTTACTTAAGATATGGAGATCGTTTAAGGAGCCATATGCATGTACTTGATGTATTTGTATCGCATGCATGTGATCCTTGACCTTTTCTTTTCTTTTTTTGTGTGGGGGGAGGTGGGTGGGGGGTCGCTGTGGTCCATGAATTTTATTCATGGACCATGCTTTTAGGTATTATATGCCACTTGTCACGACCTACCCCTCGGGGGAGGGAATAAGTTTAGAGGTATTGCCTAAAGATAGATTCATAGCCCATGATTAGACACGGGTTCTCTCAAACTCATACCCCGCGCGACGTTAGGGTGTTCATAAGAATTTTGTAATAAAAAATCTCCATTAGCTTATTGGAGTTGGCTAGAAACTAAGTGAGGCATGAGAGTATACATCACTTCCTACGCAACAAGAGAATCTAGGTTCAGGGACTTTATTACACTAATTAACCAATTAGTGCCCTTTCGGTACCTAATCTTGTTCATTTGTCAAGTATCCACTAACATGTAAGGTGATCATATGGGTGCACAATTGTTAAAATGACAATTAACAACCAAGGAAAGCATTCAAATAAATTGCATGGGATAGCAAAAATTTAACATCAAAGAAAAGATAAATACTAATCCTAATTAGACTAAAGGGAAGCCAAAATCAACATACCAAAATTGCACGATCAAATGTATTCATCTTTAAGGACAACTAAACCTCTTGAGCAGGATTCTAATTTGAAAGACTTCCATTTTTTAGAGAAAATAAACTAAGAGATTAATTTTAATAATTTTGAAGATTTTTTTAAAATTTTTAATAATTTTTTTAGATTTTGTTTTTGGAAAAATTGAATTTTTGAATTTT
Organism: Eucalyptus microcorys; assembly: GCA_014182515.1. NCBI lineage: Eukaryota > Viridiplantae > Streptophyta > Magnoliopsida > Myrtales > Myrtaceae > Eucalyptus > Eucalyptus microcorys. The sequence continues at coordinate 30,593,153 of CM024562.1, read as the reverse complement.
CCAAAACCTTTTTATTTTTTTTTTTTTTTTTGGTTTCTTTCTAATTACTACTGAAATTTTTAGACTTTTCTGAATTTTGGAACTTTTTGGTCCTTAATTTTCTAATTTTTCTTTTTTTTTAAAATTATTTTAAAAAAAAAAAAAAAAAACTCGAATTTTCAATATTTTCTGATTTTTTTTAAAAATTGTTGAATTTTTCGAAAATATTTTTAATATTTTCTATTTTCGAAATTTTTTTATTTTTATTGAAATTTTAATATATTTTTAATATTTAATATTATTTTATTTGGAAAAATGGTTCGGACCGGGTAGGACAGATCTGACATGCTGATCTGATCCGAGCCTAGGTTCGACCCATGTCGAATAAAAAAAAAAAAATTCTTAGTTTTTTTTAAAATATATATTTTTCTTTCTTTTTTCTCTTTTTGTCTTACCCATGTTTTGTCTTTTTCTGCTGCACTCCCCCTTCTGCGATTCCTCCTTCCCAAGACCAACTTTTGCCAATTTATAGTTTTCTATTTATTTTTGGTTTTGCTTTTCTTCTTTTTTTATTCTTTATTCTTTTTATTCTTTTTTTAATTCATCCCTCCCTATTTTATTTAATCCTATTTTATTCCTTTCTTCTCCACACTGAGCCCCCTTTTCAAAGCCCCCCTCTTCTCTACCACATTTTCCTTTTAATCCCGGCCAATGACAGGCGCACATGGCTTCGCCATCGCCAGCCTATCACAGCCGCTTGATCTCCGACCCTGGGATCGCGCCGTCCTCTGCCCTCTCGATCCTTTGCCTCGCCCTTGTTTTGTACGTTTCTTTTTCTGCCAAAAGCCAAATCAGCGCGAGGGTGATGAAGGAGGAAGAAGACCCACACATGGTCCATGACTTTTATTCACGGACCATGCTTTTAGGTATCATGTGTCACCTATCGCGACCTACCCCTCGGGAGAGAGAATAAGTTTAAGGGTATTGCCTAAAGACAGATTCACGGCCCATGAATAGGCACAGGTTCTCTCAAACCCATACCTTGCGCGATGTTAGACTGTTCATAAGAATTTTGTAATAAGAAGTCGCCATTAACCTATTGGAGTCAGTTAGAAACCAAGTGAAGTATGAGAGTATACCTCACTTCCTACGCAACCAGAGAATATAGATTCGGGGACTTTATTACACTAATTAACAAATTAATGTCATTTCAGTACCTAATGTTGTTCATTTGTCAAGCAATCTTAATTGATTTTATATCTATCCACTAACATATGAGGTGATCAAACGGGTGCACAATCATTAAAATGACAATTAACAACCAAGGAAAACATTCAAATAAATTGCATGGGATAGCAAAAATTTAACATCAAAGAAAAGATAAATACTAATCCTAATTAGACTAAAGGGAAGCCAAAATCAACATACCAAAATTGCACGATCAAATGTATTTGTCTGTAAGGACAGCTAAACCTCTTGAGCAGAATTCTAAATTGAAAGACTTTCATTTTTTAGGAGAAAATAAACTAAGAGATTAATTTTAATATTTTTGAAGATTTTTTTTTAAATTTTTAATAATTTTTTTAGATTTTGTTTTTTGGAAAAATTGAATTTTTGAATTTTCCAAAACCTTTTGATTTTTTTTTTTGGTGTCTTCTAATTATTACTGAAATTTTTTGACTTTTCTGAATTTTGGAACTTTTTGTTCCTTAATTTTCTAATCTTTCTTTTTTTTAATTAATTTTAAAAAAACTCGAACTTTCAATATTTTCTGAATTTTTTAAAATTGTTGATTTTTTTTTTAAATTGTTGAATTTTTCGAAAATATTTTTATTTTTTTTGAAATTTTTTGAAATTTTTTAATTTTTAATATATTTTTAATATATAATATTATTTTATTGGGAAAAATGGTTCGGACCAAGTAGGACCGATCTGACCTGCTGATCCAATCCGAGCCTAGGTTCGACTCACATTGGATAAAAAAAGATTTTTTTAGTTTTTTTTTTTTAATTTATATTTTTCTTTCTTTTTTTCTCTTTTTGTCTTACCCATGTTTTGTCTTTTTCTACTGCACTCCCCCCTTCTGCGATTCCTCCTTCCCAAGACCAACTTTTGCCAATTTATAGTTTTCTATTTATTTTTGGTTTAGCTTTTCTTCTTTTTTTATTCTTTATTCTTTTTTTTTTTACTTCATCCCTCCCTCTTTTATTTAATCCTATTCTATTCCTTTCTTCTCCACATTGAGCCCCCTTTTCGAAGCCCCCCTCTTCTGTACCACATTTTCCTTTTAATCCCAACCAATGACAGGCGCACATGGCTTCTGCCACTGCCAGCCTATCACGGTTGCTTGATCTCCAACCCTAGGATCGCGCCGTCCTCTGCCCTTGTGATCCTCTGCCTCGCCTCTGTTCTGTACGTTTCTTTTTTCTGCCAAAAGCCAAACCAGCGCGAGGGTGATGAGGGAGGAAGAAGACCCACGTGTGGGCTGGGCTAAAATGAAAGGAGCTGGGCCGATTTGCGCAGAAAAGAAGAATAGAAGGAAGAAGAGAGGTGGGCCGGCCCCATTCGATTTTTTTTTTTCTTTTATGATCATAATTTTCAATAATGATAATATTTTCCTTATTCTCTTTTTTTCTTTTCTTTTTGATAGCAAACTTTTTGGAAAAAATTAAAAATTACCATTAGTGATGCAAATATTCCTAATGCTAAATTAGAGGATTGTCTCTAGGCACCACCTTGGCTACCAATATCTTTTCGAGGAGAATAGGTAACAATTTCGACAGAGGTCAAGGTAGAGGTGTGAATTCCCTTCGACCTCCCTCTTGAGATGCTTGATCTCTACACAATTTGTGACATTCATCAGTACATCAGGGATCTTCGAGCGTAGCTTCTCCGGGATTTTGTGTTGTAGGATATATTCCGTTGAGGCATGGTCGATCCTTTCTCTACCCTCCAACTCCTCCTCGAGCCATACCAACTTTTGGGGGTGGCACATGTCCCACAATGACTTGATCAAGATGACATAATCTTCATGTTCACGATTCCCATTGGCAAAGTCAACTCGAAGTGGGTCTTCTTGTAATGCCGGTGGGAGCTGCTGCACTACTTGGTATTGGCAAGTAACCCTAGTCGAGTAATACTCAATGGCGCTAGTGATCCATAGTAAAGGAACAAGTCCGACACCTCCACATGTAAATCGCGCCTCATGAACTCAAAGCCACCTAGCGTGCCATAGTAAGTCTTTAGGATCAGGGTTTTTTAAGAATCCTAACCACTCGAAATAATGATAGTCAAGCGTATGTTCTTTCTTATCTTTGAATTTCAAAACAGGATTATAGGAATCACTAAGATTGTGTATTGCCATTAAATTGCCAAACCCTTTAATGTGAGAAATGAACCAAATTTGCAAACGCTTGGGGGAAGCATGGGAATTTTTCTCTGTCTTCTTTAAAACGGGTAAGAGAAAGGAAGGTTTCAGTCAAAACGGCATTGACAGAACTCTTCCCTACGCAGACCTCTCAAACTACCCATGCAACTAAGGGACTAACGTTATTCGTACAATGAGGGAACGCTACAAACCCAAAGAACGCTAACAAAAGATCCTTTTCATTTGAATGACGGGGAATTTCGAAAAAGTCCGTTCAAAAATGAGAATGGGCAAGTATTGCGATTTGCTCTCAAAACTTTTCTTACTTCCTCTCTTTTAACTCTTAGGAAATCAAATAAAACTGATGCGTGCTCTATCTCGATAGGCGAGCTGACTAAATCCAAAACTAAAGGCTTCCCAATGGCAACGCCGTATTCCTCCAAGGTCGGAGTGAGCTCGTGTTCGCCAAATATGAAGGTGGAGGTTTTGGGACACCAAACATGCACCAATGCTTGGACAACACCACAATGAACTTCTATTTCTAGCAGGGGGAGCAACTGTCCTACATGGGATTGAACGAGATCACAGCCATTCTGGTCCTGCTTATCCCACCAAGTGTGGAGCTCGGCTTTAGGAGCAGAAATAATGCGAAGGTCGGGTTCTCCTATCATATATAAACCAAGGCTCACAATTAACTTAATTGTCATGGACCGACCAAAAATACAGTGAGGAAATAAATTGCAAGTGTAAGAGATTAGAAAACTTACTCCACTTAGTAAAGAATGATGCCAAACACATAGACATACGCATGAAATGTGACTCGATTTCTACTCTATTTGGCTCAAAGTGGAGACATGGGATTACTGGGCTGAACCGACGAGGTCGCGGTTAGCTTGGGGTTCCCATGACTCTAGCTTTGTCAAAGAGTCGACCAATGTCGCATGATTGTCGACTAGGGTGGTAACTCTTGACATTAAGAAGAAAATTTCGAGGTCAAGATGGGCGACTCATACTACATGATTGTAGTCGGAGTGGTATCCACCTCAATACCATCCTAAGAAATTCTATGCGGCCCAGGTCCAACGGCAGGTCGTGTGTGCTAAAGTATTGTGCGATGCAAATAATACATGCATGACAATTTATAAACAATCACCACTTCAAAAGTTCAAAACACAAACATTCATTCCTAACTTCACACCTACAAGATAAGGGGTTAACAATCACTCATTCTCTTATAACTCCCAACCGCAAAAACATTTAACACTCATATTAGGGACGTACTTAATATCCTTGTTGCCAAACAAAAATTATTTTTGAATAAGATAGATTTAGGCCTAAGTCCTCTAAGGTTTAAACCAAGTCCCTAGTGGAGTCGCCAAACTGTCGCGACCTACCTCTCGGGAGAGGGAATGAGTTTAGGAATATTGCCTAAAGACAGGTTCACGGCCCATGATTAGGCATGGGTTCTCCCAAACCCATACCTCACGCAACGTTAGGGTGTTCATAAGAAATTTGTAATAAGGAGTCGCCACTAGTCTATTGGAGTCGGTTAGAAACCAAGTGAAGCATGGAAGTATACCTCACTTCCTACGCAACCAGAGAATCTAGGTTCTAGGACTTTATTACACTAATTAACCAATTAGTGCTATTTTATTACTTAATCTTGTTCATTTGTCGGGCAATCTGGATTGATTTTATACCTATCCACCGACATGTGAGCTGATCATACGGGTGCACAATCATTAAAATGATAATTAACAACCAAGGAAAGTGGTCAAATAAATTGCATGGGAGAGAAAAAATTTAACATCAAAGAAAAGATAAATACTAATCCTAACTAGACTAAAGGGAAGCCAAAATCAACAAACCAAAATTGCACGATCAAAGGTATTCATCTTTAAGGAAAACTAAACCCCTTGAGCAGGATTCTAAATTGAAAGACTTCCATTTTTTAGGAGAAAATAAACTAAGAGATTAATTTTAACCTTTTTGAAGATTTTTTTAATTAATAAATTTTTTTAGAATTTGTTTTTGGAAAAATTGAATTTTTGAATTTTCCAAAACCTTTTGATTTTTTTTTTTTTGGTGTCTTTCTAATTACTACTAGAATTTTTAGACTTTTCTCAATTTTGGAATTTTCCTTAATTTTCTAATTTTTCTTTTTATTAATTATTTTTAAAAAAGCTCGAATTTTCAATATTTTCTGAATTTTTTTCTTCGAAAATTGTTGAATTTTTTGACAATATTTTGAATTTTTTCTATTTTCGAAAATTTTTTTTTTTTTTTGAAAATTTTAATATATTTATAATATTTAATCTTATTTTATTCGGAAAAATGGTTCGGACTGGGTAGGATTGATCGACCTGCTAATCCGATCTGAGCTCAGGTCCGATAGCTGTTGATACCTAAATTTTACCATTTTATTTAAGCCTTAATTGCGTAAAAAATTAGGGATTAATTTTCAAACCCTAGCAAAAAAAAAAAACAACAATTTTCACTAAATTGCATCGCGTTTTAGCATTAGGAATATTTGCATCACTAATGGTAACTTTAATTTTTTCCAAAAAGTTTGCTATCAAAAAGAAAAGAAAAAAAAAAGAGAATAAGAAAAAATATTATCATCATTGAAAATTATAATCATAAAAGAAAAGAAAAGAAAAAAGAAAAGTGAATGGGGCCGGCCCACCTCTCTTCTTCCTTCTATTCTTCTTTTTTGCGCAAATTGGCCCAGCTCATTTCATTTCGGCCCAACCCACGCGTGGCTCTTCTTCCTCCCTCGTCACCCTCGCATTGGTTTGGCTTTTGGCAGAAAAAGAAATGTACAAACTAGGGGCGAGGTAGAGGATCGCAAGGGTAGAGGACGGCGCGATCCTAGGGTCGGAGATCAAGCAGCTACAAGGCTGACGGTGGCAGAAGCCATGTGCGTCTGACATTGGCCGGGCTTAAAAGGAAAATGTGGTAGAGAAGAGGGGGGCTTCGAAAAGGGAGCTCAGTGTGGAGAAGAAAGGAATAAATTATAATTTAAAAAAAAAAGAGTAAGGGATCAAGTAAAAAAAAAAAAAAAAGAAGAAAAGCAAAACCAAAAATAAATAGAAAATTATAAAATGGCAAAAGTTTGTCTCGGGAAGGAGGAATCGCGGAAGAGGGGAGTGCAACAGAAAAAGACAAAACAGGGATAAGACAAAAGAGAAAAAAAAAAAAATATATATATATATATATATATTTTATATTTTAAAACAAACTAAAAACAAATCTTTTTTTTATCCAACGTGAATCGGACCTAGGCTTGGATCGGATCAGCGGGTCGGATCGGTCCTACCCGGTCCGAACAATTTTTCTAAATAAAATAATATTAAATATTAAAAATATATTAAAATTTTCAAAAAAACAAAATAGAAAAAATAGAAAAAATTAAAAATATTTTCGAAAATATTCAAAAATTTTCAAATAAAAATTTTCAGAAAATATTGAAAATTCGAGTGTTTTTTTAATTAATTAAAAAAATTAGAAAATTAAGAAAAATTAAAAAATTCTCAGAAAATCCAAAATTCAAAAAGTCTAAAAATTTCAGTAGTAATTAGAAAGACACCAAAAAAAAAAAAGGTTTTGGAAAATTCAAAAATTCAATTTTTCAAAAAAAAAAAAAATTCTAAAAAAAAATTATTAATAATAAAAAATCTTCAAAAAGGTTAAAATTAATCTCTTAGTTTATTTTCTCCTAAAAAATGGAAGTCTTTCAATTTAGAATCTTACTCAAGAGTTTTAGTTTTCCTTAAAGATGAACATTTGATCGTGCAATTTTTGTACATTGATTTTGGCTTCCGTTTAGTTTAGTTAGAATCGGTATTTATCTTTTCTTTGATGTTAAATTTTTGCTCTCCCATGCAATTTATTTGAACGCTTTCCTTGGTTGTTAATTTTTATTTTAATGATTGTATACTTGTATGATCACCTTACATGTTAGTGGATAGGAATAAAATCAATCCAAATTACCCGACAAAACCACCTCTTTTTGTTAAATGAACAAGATTAGGTATCTAAGTGGCACTAATTGGTTAATTTGTGTACTCAAGTCCCTGTACCTAGATTCTCTGGTTGTGCAAGAAGTGAGGTATACTCTCATGCCGCACCTGGTTTCTAGTGGTGACTCCTTATTACAAAATTTTATGAACACTCTAACGTCGCGCGAGGTATGGATTTGGAAAAACCCATGCCTAATCATGGGTCTTGAATCTGTCTTTAGGCAATATCCCTAAACTTATTTCCTCTCCCGAGGGATAGGTTGCGACACCACCATGATTGTGGCAATTGGACATTATTGATTCGTTCGTTCAATATATATGTACAAATCCCTCAAACCATAATCATATTTCATATCTCAACCCGAAAGCAAAGGTTTCCATCTTCCAATTTGCCACGCATTAAAATTTAATTGTATGACACAAAGCGTGAAATCCCCACATTACCTTTTCAAATACTCCAAGATGTGATATTTATCTAGTTATACCAAATAGATCTCCCGTCTTGTGACATATGCATGCACCAGCACTTATCAATAATTTTGTATATCACGTGTAACACGACTTGTACTAACAAATAAATCATATTCATAAGTCAATGATTCCAACCAAATAATAGTATATATGCGAAAATTAGGTATAAAGTCCTTGCACGTTTGCCCATTAATTTTTTTTCAATTTGACCATCCGCACAGCACGCTGAACATGGTATAAAGTCCTAGCACGTTTATGTCTTTGCCAAAACAAGCAAGCGAATACTCTGATATCGCCAATATTAGAATAAACACGTTTCATCAAGCCGATCGTAAAAGCTCGACATCAATGGCAGCCGCCACCGCTGACACTACTGCCCCGGCCTACGACCGGATGAAGGCGGTGAAGGAGTTCGACGAGTCCAAATCAGGCGTCAAGGGCCTCTCGGACTCGGGCATCACCTCCATACCTGATATCTTCGTCCACCCTCCAGACACTCTCTCGGAGCTCAAGCCTTCCTCAAACGCCGCCACCCTCTCGATCCCCGTCATCGACCTCTCCGACCTAAACTCCACTGACCGTCGCCCCATGATCGTTGCCCAGATCAAGGAAGCAGCCCGAACCTGGGGCTTCTTCCAGCTCATCAACCACGGCGTGCCTGTCTCAACGATCGACGAAACCCTAGACGCCATCAAGGCCTTCCATGGGCAGCCGCAGGAGGCGAAGTCCAAGTACTACAGGCGTGACGAGAACCGCGGAGTCATGTACTCGAGCAACAACGACCTGTACCGGTCGAAGGCGGCGACGTGGCATGACGGGCTGCAGGTGTGGATGGGACCAGATCCACCGGAAGTCGAGGAGATACCGGAGGTATGCCGGGGGGAGGTGGTGGCCTGGGACCGCCACGCGACGGAAGTGGCAGAGAACGTGATGGAACTTCTGGGCGAGGGGCTAGGGCTGGAGAGAGGGAGGTTCAAGGAGCTGACGTTCTCGGAGAAGAGGCTGTTCGTGGGGATATGTTACCCGCCGTGCCCGGAGCCGGAGCGGACGGTGGGGCTGACGCCGCATAGCGACACGTCGTTCTTGACGGTGCTGGTGCAGAACCGGGTGAAAGGTCTGAGGGTGAAGCACGGCGGCGAGTGGGTGGAGGTGAGCCCTGTGCGCGGAGGGCTGATCGTCAACGTTGGTGATTTCCTCCAGGTGCACTGCTCTTATCTTTTATCTCCAGTTTGGTTACTATCATTAATCTTGCCTACTGAAACCAGTGCAATTGCTTTGTTCATATGACAGATCGTGTCGAACGGAGAGTACCAGAGCGTGGAGCACTGCGTGGCCGCGAACGCGGCTGAGGAGCCAAGGATCTCGATCGTCATGTTCTTCAACGTGGCAAAGTGGCGGAGCGGATCGAGCAATTACTATGGACCCTTGCCCGAGTTGCTGAGTCCCGAGAAGCCTGCCATCTACAGGGACTTCACCGAGCAGGAGTTCTTCCAAAACCTCTTCAGCAAGGGCTTCGACAGCAAGTCCCTGATCGCAAAGATCAAGATCCCAAATTGAATGCGCTTGAGGTTATTTTCACAATAAATTAAGGACAGTAACATAAGCATTTCTCGACAATAAAACTCCAATCCCGTCTGGTTGATTATGCCGCGCTCTTCTTTAGGACGGACGAGTGCGACAGCATGGGATATGGAAAAGAGTAGATTCATCTCGAGGTTTCTCAACCTTAATGTTCTTTTTACTGGATTTTGCTTATACAGCATGCTACTTCAATCTCTCTTGATCGGCCTTTGGTTTTGCTTGATTCAAATCTCGTAACTCACGTATTTTGATTTTTTTCAAATATAAAATTTCTGAAATTTTCAGGACACCGAAATATTGACACTTAATTCTACATATGATTATTCCATAATTTTCCGAATTTAGAATAATAATTTAGGTCCAAACCGATAGATACTCAATGATTGAGATACTCGAAAGTTTAGACACACGCGTGCCTCACCATTTAAGAAGATATTTTTGAATGATTCACTGTATGGAGGCATTAACCTCTCCTAACTAATATCTTCCCTGGTTGATATTTCTAGATATGAGAACTTATGTATGAAACTTGAAAAAATAAATTAAACAAAGCATCGAGTATTATTTGGTTAGTTAATATGTACAATGAGATGCTCTTTAATAAAATCTTCAGCAATGAGCTATCTAACTAATTATTGGGCAGTTGGTGTGAGTTCTTTCCCTCATCGTAGAGGTCAAGGGTTCGAGCTCTCTTATTGCTAAAGTGTCTAAAGTGGGGGTCCTGGTATTGGGGTTTTGGGCTAGCCTCTCCTGAGGTTTATGTCTAAATAGCGGCTTGCGGCGAGGCCTGAAGGTGCCACCGGGCACTGAAGGGTCGTATGATCCCCGAAGGGTGATTTTCGGCGGTTCCTTGATTAACAAAAAAAAAACTAATTATTGCACATGAAAGATTACTATAGTAAGCATACAATGGCAAAGACATAATTAGATTAATGAGTCTCCTCCATCAAGAGTACAATAGCATCACAGCAATTAATGCCTTATAGACATTCAAATCAATTCGTGAGTCACTTTCGAAAATGATGAGGTAGGCTCCTTTTGGGTAGTTTGAATATGTTCTGCCTAACTCTTGGAATGGTCCTCGGTTAGAGCTCGCCTCGATTTTTAGTTATCGGTATCGATCACTGCTTCCTCTCCCCTTTTCTGTAGCAAAAGGTCAAAAAAGGGGCACCTTCTATGACAAGTCGTCTGTATCCTGGGCATTACTCGTAATCCCGTACGTGAACCATAATGCACAACCTAACTGGGAGCGCCACTTTTAGAAAGGGATAACCTGGCCAGAATGATTTTCATTTCGGTGGGAGTAGGTTTTGACTTTTAATAGCATCCGCACAACTGTCCTAATAATAATAACTCTCTCATGTCCATAACATTCTTTTTTCAACTTTTTCTTCTCTGTTAAATATAAGTTTGAGAAGATTGAAATTCTGAAAGCCAAATTTAGTTATTACTAAACCCGAATCTATGTAGTTTTGATATATATCTTGGAGGTATGTTTATTTTAAATGTGACAGTAACAGTAACAGGGGCAATTTATCTTAAGAACAATAATTACAATCATGTATCAAAATATCAAAGAACAATCAATCATGCTTGATCTTCATTAGTAATCAAATTCCTCCAACAGCTGCCACCCTCTTGATCCTTGTAATTGACCTCTCCGAACAGAACTCCACCGACGGCCACCCTGCGATAGTCGCCTAGATCAAGGAAGCGGCCAGAACCTGGGGCTTTTTCTAGCTCATCGACCATGGCATATCCGTCCATCGACAATGTCTGTCTCTTCGCCTTCAACAACGAGACTCAGACGATCACGATCGAGACTCTCGATGCCTGGAGCATGAACCGCCCAGTGATGAACAAAAGCCCTATGGTTTCAGGATCAATCAAGCAAAAAATCCACACAAAAAATAATGCCAATATTCGACTCAAAGAGAAGGATTTCGAATTTGTCCATAAAAAAAAAAAAAAAAATTGGGTTCTAGATTTGCTCTGATACCATATGTAGAAAATTGATTCACATATACAATTAATCAATCAAGAAAAACGGATCCATATATGATTGTAAAACACCAAGATTAATAAATACAGCGGAATTAAAGCATACCTATTTGAGCCATTGCTTCACTTGAAGAAAAGTAGATCACTCTAATAATTAGGGATCTATCGGAATGCCAGATCTTCCTCTCTATGACCTATTTTGATATAGCAGCTTTCAATGAGATTAAAGCAACTGATAAGTATAACCTACCATTTTATAGGCTAGAGAGGGGACCTAACAAACCCTAATTAACAGCATGTCAATTGGGCTCTTTCCATTACGGGTTTCAGTTAAACACAATTGCCTACACTTTGCTGCTCAACTAGGCCCGTTATCAATAAATGCCAATACCTAATTTAATCATATCACTGTAGGGTTCAACAAATATTGGAATATTCATTAACCCGATTATTTAAAATAGAAAATTAATTAATTAATGTAAGCCCATATTATAGGAAATTTCCAACACCAAGCTCTTTTTTTTTTTGGTCAAAGATAGTTGTTGCATTCATTCATAAAGATAATGAGAATTACAAGAAAACGATGGATAAGTTTCCGAATATAAAATTTCCCAAATGGAATGGGAGGGGATGTCGCCCAATTTAGAAGGAGGGTTTTGGTTCGGTGGGCTTTGGCTAGCCAATCCGCCGCTTGGTTTGCATCTCTTTGACAGTGTACTAATCTCGCTAGTTCCAATTGGGCTAAGGTTTCTTTACATAGATCTATTATTTCCCTCAAATCCCACGGTTCTTCAACTTAGCCCAGGACACTTTCTACCAAGATCAAGCTGTCACTTTCACAAACCCACTTCTCTCTTTGACCTTTCTCTGTTCCCACGTGCAGCTCCTTTTTCCTTCTCAAGTACACCAGCCCGTGCAATAGTGATAGGGCTTCTGCTTGTTGGGAAGAGGACGCCCAAACCTCTTTCGCATAACCCTCGACCACCAATCCAGACGGATCTCACAGAATACCAACAATTGAGCAGAGGAAATCACTCGACACCCATGAACTATCAACGTTTAGCTTTAGCTCCCCTCTCTCCGATGGCATCCACTTGACCGGTAAGCGTCGGTTTGTGGGTTTTTCTTCCCCTTTCTAGTTATGCCATTTGCTGAAGTTCTTCTCTTGTGCTTGTGTGAGATCCACAAGGGAATTTGGTTCTGGAAGCTTGGCTCGGAAGATGAAATTGTCGCACGATTTCCAAATGTTCCACAACACAACTACAACTAGTTCGTTCTCGGGTAAATATGCCCTTCCTTCAAACACTTCTATTAGCCACTTGTCGAACCTTGTTATGCTGCGTGAATTCCTGCTAAGGTTGATTCTTCGGTCTGCCCATATGTGTTTTGTCCAATTGCATAGTAGAAATAGGTGTTCTATTGTTTCTGGGTGGGTGGAACAAAGCGGGAATGGGATCTGGTAGCGTTTTCCTTTTATACATATTCTCTCTCATTGGTATGGCGTCTTGACAGAGGCTCCAGAGAAATGTTCTCATTTTCAGGGGGGATTGATAGACTCTAGATTTTATTCCATAGGGTTCTTGGAGGCTTGAAGGAACATGATGCTCTGTTAGGTTTTGTTTTTGTGGTGTGAGAACAAATTAGAGTTAGTAAACTAAGGGTGTGACTAGATAGGTTTATTTTATTATTATTATTATTATTATTTGCTATTTGCTTATTCAAATTTGGCAATGGACATACTTTGGCTTTTTCTTACCCTATAACACCAAAAAAATATCAATATATACAAGTTTTGACACTAAAATTCACATATAACTTTTTCATAATTTATTGAAATTTGGTGGGGAAAACAAAAAATTGTTTTTGGTTTTTGTTGAAACATGAACAAATATGCTTTAAAGCTAACTGATGAAGAGAATAATTGGTAAGTCCCTTTAGTTAAGGTTGGTAAATTCTAAAATGTTGAAAATATAAAGGTGTTGCTAAGAAATGCAGATAAAAATTTGTAAACAATAAAAAATGTTGGAAAAAAAAGAGTCAAATAAGTGCATGTATGTCACACAACTGAAAGTTGTTAACCCATTACTAGATGGTAATTTAATTGGAAATGGTGAGTTACACTATTTTAGGTCGGCAATCTCTAAAATAAGGTTAGTAAATAAGAGTTACTAGCTAAGGCAAATAAATGTTGGAACTCAATAAATAAATAAATAAAACAATTAAACGTTAGAAAGTACCGGCTGTTCCTTTAAGCTATATAGGGAAGGTATAGATAGTATTGGTAAGAACATACACCTAGATCGAGAGCCATTCGTTGGCATCCTTCTTGTTTCTACAGAGTGGTCCAGGCCGTAAGTCCCTGAGTGGCTGTTAGACCGTTGGTTTAGCTCTGTAACGGTTCTGAAGAAGGAATAGTTCCGATCCTAGGTATGAGCTTACTTAGAAGATCTACATCTTCCTCTAGTTCTCTATCACAAATGGACTCAGATCCAAGTCCTATACATAGAGAAGAAGTAAGGATAGAAGATTTCAACAAATCTATAGAAAATTGGGAAATTCCTAAAATACAGCTTAAGGAAATATACAAACAATCAAAATTGAAATTTTTCAAAAAATCAGACTATGTCATAGCTACCGAAGAAAGAGATATTCCTCTTTCTAATTCTTATGAAAAAATAAATCTTTTGAATCAAGAGTCGATCAAAAAACATAAGCAAAAATACAATTATATTCATATAGGATTAGTCCAAGTAGGAGTCAAACCTCTTACAAAAGAAGGTCTTAACACTTCCATTCTCTTAGTTTTACGAGATTCACGTCTCTTAAACTATGATGAATCCATCCTCGGTACTGTAGAGACAAGTCTCTGCAAAGGACCAATACATTTTGACTGTTATCCCAATTTCTCTGTATCCCTCAAGGATAAAAACATTCTTAGAGCACTAGTACTCCAAATCAAAACTCATAATTACAAAGTGGCTAATGGATCTATTCCTTTAGCCCTTGTCTATAGAATCCATTATAAAGCCATGGCCTCTGCCTTTGGAGAAAATGCTTTTAAACACAGTCCAAAAGGAAAAACACTTCTCTTCCAGACTGATATTTCTAGAGCAAATACAACAATTCCTAGATCTATTAATTGGAATTAAGTTACTTTACCTGAACAATGGGAATTAGAAAACCAAATTCCCCAACAAGTTGTTCAAAATATAGATCCTACTAATGTCATTCAACATCCAGAAGGAAGAGTGACCATTAGATTTCCTAGAAGATCTTTCGATTCAAGATCTAGTCCTTCTTTTCACACTTCTTATACAAGATCTATAGATCTTAATCCCAATCTTCCTCCTATTATCACCATTCCTCCAAGTACACATAGAAACACTCCCACACGTGATACTACACCTCCACCTTCTTCTTCTAGAGAGAATAATCATGAAACACCACCTGAACCGGAAATTAGTGGTTTAGATAATAGGTCAGGAATCTCTAGGCCTGTTTATCAACAAAACCAAACTGAACCAGTCCTAGTAAATACAGATTCTCCTCATCATTCTCCTACCTATTCACAAATGATAGATTCTGAGCTTAATGTTTTAGAAAAACATTTTGAACCAAACAAGTCTTTTCTTAATAAAGAATTTAATTCTGAAGACAACAGACAAATTAGAGAATGGTTCTTCAAAACCTTTGCTAATAAAGCAAAAGATATCAAGCAAAAATATTACGACTACATATATGAATATGAAGTCCATATATTTTTCTTTCATAGTTAGAAGAACAATTCCTAGAACCAAAAGAAATAGTTGTTTTAGATCATCATTATAAGTGGAGACTTGATAATGGTGAAACCATAGAATCCAACCATCCGCCTCTCGGGAGAATAAAAATACAACATGGAGATGGCGAAGTCACAGCTACTCCTTTTAGACTTCCAGACAAAGGAGACTCTCTTTACACTCATAAGGTCATTGAACAAAACAATTATACAAATCAACATTTGGTTACCATAGGAAAACAGTTAAATAGAATAGAATCCACCATCCAGAATCCTACCCAACTCATCACACCACAAGTTGACACTTTCAAAAAACCTATTTTCAAAACCTTTGAATTCCCGAAAAATCTTAGTCCAGAGTTTGCCAAAGCCATAGAACAAAAGAAAAAACTCTTAGGAAAATCAAAGCTTGAACCTACTCCTATACTTGATACTCCTAAATTCCAAGGACTAATTATTAAAGACACCCCAGACCAACCCACTATTAGTACCTTGACCAAACACTCTGATGACTCTGATAATGAACCAGTCGCCGAGATTAATAGACTCAATTGGAGACAACCACAGAAACTTTATTATAGTAGAGCTACTCCACCAGACATTGCCCAAGAAGAATCATCACAGAAAATACAGAATAAATACTCTCCTGACGCCATTTATGAATGGAATATAGATGGTGTTGCCGAAAGCAATATTATGAATATTTTAAATAACATGGTAATGCTTGCCAATGCCTATAAAACTCAGCAAGATGTTTCTGATCATGCTGTTGCTAATCTTTTAGTAGCCGGATTCACTGGACAGCTAAAAGGTTGGTGGGATAATTATTTGACTGAACAAAGAATACAGATTTTAACAGCCTATAAAATCGATGACTTTGGCCAACGCATGGATGATGATCAAGGACATCTCATCCAAGATGTGGTGAATACTCTTATCTACTCCATTTCACAACACTTCATAGGAGATCCTTCACATATTAGAGATAGGAACCAAGATCTTTTATCCAATATGCGCTGCAAATCCTTAGGGAAATTTAGAGAATACAAAGAACTCTTTCTTCAAAGGGTTCTAATTAGACCTGATTGCAATCAACCCTTTTGGAAAGAAAAATTCTTAGCAGGTTTACCCCAAATTATAGGTGACCAAGTTAGAAATAGAATTAGAGAAGAATACAATGGCCAAATACCTTATGATCTTCTTTCTTATGGAGAAATAGTCTCTTATGTTTACAGACAAGGAACCCAAATGTGTAATACTATCAAATTACAAAGACAACTTAAGGAAGAACAATCTCTCACCAATAGAAGTTTAGGAGATTTCTGTGCTCAATACGACCCTTCTTATAATGAGAAAACAAAACCAAATTGTAAGGGAACGTGTCCTTCGAAAAGGAATAAAGAAGCATCACAACAAACATCCACCGCGTAGAAATAAACAAAGACACCAGAATAACCAAAATAGACCTCATACTGATAGAAAAAATTTTAAAGATATTAAATGTTATTCTTGTGGTAGAAAAGGTCATATTTCAAAATACTGTAGGATTAATAAAAAATTGAATGAACTTTCTTTAGATGACAATACCATTAACCAGTTAAACAACATCTTCATAGAAAATGGTGATACTTCTTTTGATGAACTTCTTGAAGAGGAAGGTCTTCAGATTAATGAGATAGAATCTTCTTCTAACTCTGATTATGAAGACGCTTCCCCAGGAAAACCCATTCCTGAAGTAAACGTCTTAACAAAAGAAGAAGAATTCCTCCTCAAGACCTGCCGATAAAATACTTGACCCCGAAGCCAAAAAAGAATACTTAGATAGACTACACTCTTCTATGAATATTACTTCCAAGCATAATACTTCCTACAATCTTAAAGACATTCTGAATAGAAACAAAAAAACCTCAGTCTAGACCTATTAATATTAACGACCTCCAAAACGAAATAAAACAACAGAAATTAGAAATACAAGCCTTGAAAGAAACTCAATTAGATATGAAACAAGAAATTTCTGATATAAAGTCTCTTGTCATAAAAGGAAAGACAAAACTTGATGACCAGAATGAAATCACTAGTACCCCAGACACCTCAGATCCAGCCTTTCTTATGCTATTAACAGAAATAACATCTAGAAAATGGATAATAAATATTAAGATAAAAATCAACAATGAGTTTATTATTGAAACAACAGCACTCTTTGATACAGGAGCTGATCTTAATTATATCAAAGAAGGCCTTGTTCCAACAATATACTTTGATAAAACTTCTGAATCTCTAAAATCAGCTTCAGGCGATAAACTTAATATCCAATACAAGTTACTAGAAGCCTTAATAATAAAAGACCAAATGTCTTACAAAACATCTTTTCTTTTAGTAAAAAATATGAGGCAACAGGTAATTCTTGGAACACCCTTCATACAATTAATCCAACATTTTACAGTTACTAACAAAGGAATTGAAACCCATGCTTTAAACAGAAAAATTACTTTCAATTTCATAACAAAACCACAGAAGAGAAGCCTTAATATTTTACAAGAACATTCTATTTCAGAAATAAATTGCCTCATAAAAGACAAAGAAAACCAGCTTGGATTCTTAAAAGAAGATTTAGAATTCAAAAGAATAGAAGAAAATCTTAAAAAACCAAACATCATAGAAAAGATAACTTCTCTTCAAAAACACATAGAGAAAACCATATGCTCTACTCTACCCAATGCTTTTTGGGAAAGAAAAAACATATAGTTGATTTACCCTATGAACAAGATTTCTCTGAAAACAAAATACCTACCAAAGCCCGTCCAACACAAATGAATCAAGAAGTTTTGAAATTCTGCCAAGAAGAAATAAAAGACCTTTTGAACAAAAAACTCATAAGAAAAAGCCAATCACCATGGAGTTGTTCTGCTTTTTACATTAATAAAAATGCTGAACTTGAAAGAGGAGTTCCCAGGTTAGTGATTAATTATAAACCTCTTAATACAGCCCTTAGATGGATAAGATATCCTATACCCAATAAAAAAGATTTGCTAAACAGACTTTGTAGATCAAAAATATTTTCAAAATTCGACATGAAGTTAGGATTTTGGCAAATACAGGTCAGTGAAAAAGATAAATATAAAACAGCATTTACAGTCCCTTTTGGCCAATATGAATGGAATGTTATGTCATTCGGCCTTAAAAATGCTCCTTCAGAATTCCAGAGAATCATGAATGACATCTTCAATCCCTATTCAGATTACATCATAGTTTATATAGATGATGTTCTTATATTTCCCCTAATATAGAACAACATTTCAAACATCTCTCTATTTTCATAAAAATAATTATACAAAATGGTTTAGTAGTTTCTCCTACTAAGATTGCACTCTTCCAGACTAGAATTAGATTTCTAGGTCATTACATCCATTTAAGTACTATAACCCCCATTGAAAGATCAATCTCTTTTACTGATAAATTCCCATATGAAATTAAAGACAAAACTCAATTACAAAGGTTTTTGGGTAGTCTCAATTATATTTTAGACTTCTTTCCTAATATAAATATCCTTTGTAAACCTTTACATCGAGGTTACGAAAAGATCCTCCACCATGGACTTTGTCCATACCGACATTGTCAAACAAATAAAAATACATGTGAAAGATATACCATGCTTACACCTAGCTGACCCTTCCACTTTCAAAATAGTTGAAACAGATGCTTGAGAATTAGGATATGGTGGCATTCTCAAACAGGTCAAAAACAACAAAGAACAAGTTGTTCAGTTTATATCAAAACATTAGAATTCCACTCAACAAAATTATTCGACAATCAAAAAAGAAATACTTGCTATAGTTTTGTCTATATCAAAATTCCAAGGAGATTTATTAAATCAAAAATTTCTCTTACGAATTGATTGCAAATCAGCCAAAGACATTTTACAAAAAGATGTTTTAAATATTGCATCAAAACAGATTTTTGCCAGATGGCAAGCCATATTTTCAGTATTCGATTTTGACATTGAATTTATAAATGGTTCTTCAAATTCATTACCTGATTTTCTCACAAGAGAATTTTTACAGGGGATACAATCATGCCAAGATCCAAAAAAGACAAAGGCAAAGGCAAAGTCATTGCCGAAACCTCCTCCAATACACCACCAAAGCCAACAGGCTTGACAAACATCAAAACATGGCTTCAAATGGCAGAAAACAACCAGACATTTCTACAACAACACCAAACACCTTTGAAAATAGAATCACAACAACACAAAACACCTCTGAAAATAGAACCCATATCATCCGAACCCATGTTAGCCTTCAAACAACTGGCAGACATGATACCAAAAGAAACAATATTGTTACTTGCTCAGTCTTTACAGAAAGACGTAAAAAAAGAACCATCCAGCACAGTCGAGGTAAGTAACAATCCTTCCCCGCTTACTACACAAAAACAAGCGGAATATAAATGAATTTCGAATGAGGTGGTTATTAGGCCACAAGCAACCCCTCATTCTAAAAAATCAAAATTTTTCTCCAAAACATCCTTTTAAAAAGTACTAACTGTAGAAGATGGATTTTATGAAAACAATCCAAACAAATTTGCAAAAAACATATTCCCAAAAAACTGGTTTTTCAAACCACACAATACAAACAAAACCCTTGCTTATTATGAGCAAATCCTAGTGGAGATAGAATCAGCAAGATTCACTCATTTTTTTGACAAAACCAATACAGAAAACATCCTATACTCCACTATATCCATCAATAAAGTCATACACCCTTTTCACTGTGGAGATTCACCTCATACACCCAGAAAATTCCAAAAAAGACTAACTCAAATCTTACCTTATTCCTCCTCATATACCTACTGGGACTACCAACAAGCCTGGTGGAATGTTTTCTACAGACAAAATACAAATTTTCAACATACTTGGCTTGTCTTCTTCAAAGACAATTTCCCAAGACAAAGCCTACCAAATTGATTCAATTCTTGGTGGGATTTCTTTGGTCCTTTGGACATTATACTACACCCCACAGTCAATCAAGGATACCAAACATTTCAGAAACACTTTATACCAAACCAACATGAATCAAGGTTCCAATGCCTTATGCATTTCTTTATAATATTCAGAATTTAATGGGTAACAGCCTGGGAGTTTGAATATATTACATCTACCAATTTTGTACCAATACTCGTCCGAAAATACAAGACCAAATGGTGGGATGGATTTAATAGACATGAACAAGGATCTGAGACTGCGGTTACAACATGGCTAAATAGCCACAAAAATCAAATAACCACAATCCAACAACATACATCTTTCCTACAAGAAAAATCCATTGCAAGTGCAGCACTAGCTGCAGTCCAGAGCAAGGAGGAATACTGCAACATTCTCAGAACAATGCTCTCTGAAGCGGAAGGATCACAATGTGGATCTTCCAAATCTCAAGACAATACAAACGGATCCTCACAGTCACATCACAGTGGAAACACCAATGAAGACGACTGCTACGGGATCAGCCTAGACAAAGAATAAAATCAAGACATCACATGCCAAACACTGTTACAAACGGCGCAAAGGCTATACATTATAGTATAATAGACGTACACTGTTCACTATTCACTTTACATTGTTCACTCAGTACTGTTCACTTTACACTGTTCAGCACTGTAGCACTTTTACTGTAGCACCCGCTATAAATACACCCTCTCGACACAAGAGAAGAGGACCCGAAATTTTTCCAGATTTCTCTCTTCTTTCTCTCTCTCACTTGTAAACCATCATCCCTTCCATCTCCTCCCTCATCTCTTCCAAGCTCTCTTACCTTGTATCCCTTGATTTCAAAGTAAGTTAGTTTTCATATACATAGTTTTATACAAGATTACCAACTTACATGTTAGTTGGTTAACTCTTATGTAATACAAACATCAATACTCCCTGGAGTGCGGATTACCGCCCTAGTGGATGACTTGATGATTTAGATTCTGCATCTTTCAATACATGTAATTTCAGTTTATATAATACAAGTTCAGACCACCTTCATGGTTGGTTTTTGTTTATGCATACTCTTACTTTATATTTTATATATTGCCTTTGCTCTTTACATTATTTTTAATTCTCGCGATTTTATTTAAGTTATTCACTTTCTTCTTGTTCTTATACATCTCATATAGATCTGTTAGATCTCATATACTTGTTTGTTCTCTAATATATATATATATTGAACTAACAGCATGCAATAACATCCCTTTTTCTTAATATGGAACAATAGAATACTAATCAAATAATAAGCCAATTTTGGGATTACAATTGGAAAAATTGTCAAAAAGTCCTAAATTTATTGTATGATAGCCAATTCAATCATAAATATCTTAATTGTGCCAATTTAATCATAAATATTTTAATAATTTGCTAATATAGCATTTCGACTAATTTTTATGGAAGTAAAATCTGACAGTGGAAAAAATATACTTCCTTTCAATAAACATGGGAAATTTTTGGTAAGAGAATATAGAACCGTTTAATACATATGGGAATTTTGTCCGTTTGGTAAAGATTGAAGGGATTTAGTCATATAAAAGGAGTGCCTTTTAATATAAATGAAAAATTTTCCTTTTTGGTAAAATTGAGTAGATTTAATCCCATAAAGAGTGAAAACAGCAATATCCTTCTCTTTACAATAAAATTAGTTTTTATAGAAGTAAAAGCTAACGATTTAAAAAAATAAATAAATAAGGTGTCTTTTAACACGTTGGAGTTTTGCCCTTTTGCTAATCACATCCTACATATTTTCGCAAAAAAAAAAAGGATAATAAATTTGGGATCACCATTTTAAATTGCGATTAAACAATCGAGGCTAATTTTACCTCTTCGATAAAATAAAATAAAATAAAAATAAAAATCCGGTGGAGTTAGTAGGTTGGAAATGACGCCTGCCCCTTTGATTTTTTTTGGGTTTCGACCCTGATTATAGCGTGCGCGGTGGTGTGTTTGAAGATGTTCCCGAAGGGGATTTGACTACTGACCGCTTCTCGTAGTAGGTGAGTCGACGATGCCTTCTTCCCCTCGTTAGCCCCGCTGTCTATTTTTGAACCGCGGTGGGAATCTCGTCCTTTTTCTTCGTAAAAACTATTACACACACACATTCTTCGTAAAAACTATTACACACACACACACACACACACAAATATATATATATGGGTAGCTCTATTATTGTTCTCGATTCGCCATCAAAGTCCTGTATGTGAATACTTTCCTCGACAACTTATTCGCGAGAGATCCAATCTCCAAACTTTCTAAAATAAAATCAGTCCATTTTGTTTATTATTTTATGCCGTTTTCATAGAAATTATCTTTTTGGGGCAGTTCTTACATTCTTTTAGAGCATTTGAGCCCACTTGATCATTCTATCGAGTGTGGCTAACATAATTTAATGGCTAAGATCAAGTGAAATTACGTCCGTTAGGCGAATGTATGTACGCCCATGTATTCAATCGACAGTAATTTTTTCCTTTATTAAGGTTCAATTTGAAAAAGAAATAAAAGAATCTACGCAGAACTTCTTGAGCTCTCCATGGAATTGAAGTAAGATCACTACATAAAACCTATTGTTCGTGTTGGCTTACAAAGGTTGAGCAATAAGCAATTGCGAGCTCTACAGATCTTTCATGGCATTTATGTTCATTCCATTGATTAGAGGAAGGATTTTTATATTTACTTATATCTACGATCATTGATTAAATAGTCATCATATTCATCCGACGAAAATGAACGAGATAGCTAGTAAGGTCACCATTGTCGATTTTTGTAGCCCAACTTTGTCGGATCATATTTATTTTCAAAGAGTATTGATCGGAAAAATACAATTTTATAAAAAGTTTTCTTCTCATGCGTCGCCATTTCGTCATATTTGAATACTCACCTCATGGTGCATTGATGCATATGTCACTGGAAAGCATTTCTCCTTGTGCTATATAGTACCATCGACATGGTGACACGAGATGATGTGGTTAATCCATCAGATGTTGTCATTTGTTAGCAACTTACTTTTTCTATTTTCATCCTTTAGTTAAGATATGGACATCGTTTAAGGAGCCATATGCATGCACTTGATGTACGCATGCATGTGATCCTTGACCTTTTTTTGTGTGTGTGTGGGGGGGAGGTGGGTGGGGGTCGTTGTGGTCTATGACTTTTATTCATGGACCATGCTTTTAGGTATCACGTGCTACCATGATTGTGGCAATTGGACATTCTTGATTCGTTCGTTCTAGATATATACAAATCCCTCGAATGTAATGATCTAGTAGATCCAAATGGTAATTTCCACATCCGACATTTCATAGATGTCTATTTGTATCAGCATTGCTCACTATGTGTCCTTATATTCAATGTACAATTTGATTTGTCATACTCTTACAAGACATCGAAAAGTTCTTATTCAATTATTAACTTGAATTTATCACGTTATTGAGTATATCAAATTTATGAACATCCCATTTTTTCCTTTCTTTCTAATTTTAATCTAATTAAGTTTTGCAACCATTCCACCTTACATGAATCGTATTTTTTCTCTATGTGAGTGAAATCAAATGGTTGAATTGAGCAGGACCCACGCACTACAAGCGATGGTACCATCTCTTCTACCAATACAACCCCAAAGGGGCGGTGTGGGGCAACATAGTGTGGGCCCACTCGGTCTCCAAGGACCTGGTCAACTGGCAGGCCCTCCCTCCCGCCATCTACCCGACCAAGCCCTTCGACAAAATGGGTGCTGGTCTGGATCCGCCACCGTCCTCGCGGGCAATCGCCCCGTCATCCTTTACACCGGCATCGACACCAAGAACCGCCAGGTCCAGAACTACGCTGTTCCTGCCAATGCATCCGACCCCTACCTCCGCAAGTGGACCAAGCCCGACAACAACCCCATCGTCAACCCTGGGCCTGGCGTCAACGCCAGCGCCATTCGCGACCCGACCACCGCGTGGTTCGAGGATGGGCACTGGAAGATCCTTGTTGGCAGCAGAAGGAAGCATCGGGGGATGGCATATTTGTATAGGTATGGTAAATAATTAGTGGCGCGACCTACTAACACAACGTGGAGTATATCATTTTAATTGTATACTTCCCTCGCGTTCTAGTAGGATCGGAATCTATCATTGAATCGGTTGATGGGGTTATCATATATCATTTTAATCGTGCGCTCCCCTAGTGTTCTAGAAGGATCGAAATCTATCCATGAATCGGTTGATCGGAATGATGCCAAACACATAGACATGCGCATGAGATGTGACTCGATTTCTACTCTTTTTGGCTCAAAGTGGAGACATGGGATTACTAGGTTGAACAGACGAGGTCGCGGTTAGGTTGGGGTTCCCATGACTCCGGCTTTGTCAAAGAGTCGACCAGTGTCTCGTGATTGTCGACCAGGGTGGTAACTAAATTTCGGAGTCAAGATGGGCGACTCGTACTACATGATCGTAATCGAAGTGGTATCCACCTCAACACCATCCTAAAAAATCCTATGTGGCCTAGGTCCATCGGCAGGTCGTGTGTGCTAAAGTATAGTGCAATGCAAAGAATACATGCACGACAGTTTATAAACAATCACCACTTCAAAAGTTCAAAACATAAACATTCATTCCTAACTCCACACCTGCAAGACAAGGGGTTAACAATCACTCCTCCCCTTGTAACTCCCAACTGCAAAAACATTTAACACTCACATTAGGGACGTATCCAATATCCTCGCTGTTAAACAAAAATTATTTTGAACAAGATAGATTTAGGCTTAAGTCCTCTAAGGTTTAAACCAAGTCCCCAGCGAAGTCGCCAAGCTGTCGCGACTTACCCCTCGAGGGAGAAAATTAGTTTAGGGGTATTGCCTAAAGACAGGTTCACGGCCCATGATTAGGCATAGGTTTTCCCAAACCCATACCTCACGCAACGTTAGGGTATTCATAAAAAT
This sequence comes from Eucalyptus microcorys, assembly GCA_014182515.1. Taxonomy (NCBI): domain Eukaryota; kingdom Viridiplantae; phylum Streptophyta; class Magnoliopsida; order Myrtales; family Myrtaceae; genus Eucalyptus; species Eucalyptus microcorys. The sequence goes on along the minus strand of CM024562.1, from coordinate 30,568,004 downwards.
TTTGTAATAAGGAGTCACCACTAGCCTATTGGAGTCGGCTAAAAGCCAAATGAGGCATGGATACGCAATTGGAGAATCTAAGTTATAGGACTTGATTACACTAATTAATCAATTAGTGTCATTTCAGTACCTAATCTTGTTCATTTGTCGGGCAATTTAGATTGATTTTATACCTATCTACTAACATGTGAGGTGATTATATGGGTGCACAATCATTAAAATAACAATTAACAACCAAGGAAAGTGGTCAAATAAATTGCATGGGAGAGAAAAAAATTTAACATCAAAGAAAAGATAAATACTAATCCTAACTAGACTAAAGGGAAGCCAAAATCAACCTACCAAAATTTCACGATCAAAGGTATTCGTCTTTAAGGACAACTAAACCTTTTGTGCAGGATTCTAAATTGAAAGACTTCAATTTTTTAGGAGAAAATAAACTAAGAGATTAATTTTAACCTTTTTGAAGATTTTGTTTAATTAATAATTCTTTTAGAATTTTTTTTTGGAAAAAAAGATTTTTTTTTGAATTTTCCAAAACCTTTTGATTTTTTTCTTTTGGTGTCTTTCTAATTACTACTGAAATTTTTAGACTTTTCTAAATTTTGGAATTTTCTGAGAATTTTGGAATTTTCCTTAATTTTTCTAATTTTTCTTTTTTAAATTAATTTTAAAAAAATCGAATTTTCAATATTTTCTGATTTTTTTTTTTTTGAAAATTGTTGAATTTTTTCGACACTATTTTAAATTTTTTTGAATTTTTTAATATACTTTTAATACTTAATTTTATTTTATTAGGAAAAATGGTTCGGACCGGATAGGACCGATCCGACTTGCTAATCCGATCTGAGCCTAGGTCCGATAGTTGTTGACACCTAAATTTTACTATTTTATTTAAGACTTAATCGCGTAAAAAATTATGGATTAATTTTCAAACCCTAGCAAAAAAAAAGAGAAAAAGAAAAAAAGAAAACAACAATTTTCACTAAATTGCATTGCGTTTTAGCATTAGGAATATTTTCATCACTAATGGTAACTTTAATTTTTTCCAAAACGTTTGCTATCAAAAAGAAAAGAAAAAAAGAGAATAATAAAAAATATTATCATTATTGAAAATTATGATCATAAAAGAAAAGAAACAAAAAAAAAGAAAAGTGAATGGGGCCGGCCCACCTCTCTTTTTCCTTCTATTCTTCTTTTTTGCGTAGATCATCCCAACTCCTTTCATTTCGGCCCAGCCCATGTGTGGGTCTTCTTCCTCCCTCATCACCCTTGCACTGGTTTGGCTTTTGGCAAAAAAAGAAACGTACAGATTAGGGGCAAGGCAGAGGATCGCGAGGGCAAAGGACGACGCGATCCTAGGGTCGGAGATCAAGCGGTCACAACAAGCTGACGGTGGTAGAAGCCATGTGCGCCTGTCGTTGGCCAGGCTTAAAAGGAAAGTGTCATAGAGAAGAGGGGGCGCTTCGAAAAGGGGGTTAAGTGTGGAGAAGAAAGGAATAAAATAGGATTAAAAAAAAAAAAAAAAAAGAGTAAGGGATCAAGAAAAAAAAAAAAGAATAAAGAATAAAAAAAAAATCCAAACCAAAAATAAATAGAAAACTCTAAAATGGTAAAAGTTTGTCTCGGGAAGGAGGAAGCGCAGGGGGAGTGCAGCAGAAACAGACAAAACATGGATAAGACAAAAAGAGAAAAAGGAAAGAAAAATATATAATAAAAAAACTAAAAAAAATATTTTTTTATCCGACATCGGTCAGACCTGGGCTCGGATCAGATCAGCGGTTGGATCAGTCCTACTCGGTCCGAACCATTTTTCTCAATAAAATAATATTAAATATTAAAAATATATTACAAATTTCAAAATAATTTGAATATTTTTAAAAAATCGAAAATAGAAAAAATTCAAAATATTTTCGAAAAAATTCAAAATTTTTCAAATAAAAAATTTCAGTCCTACTTGGTCCGAACCATTGAAAATTCGATTTTTTAAAATTAAATAAAAATTAGAAAAATAAGGAAAATTAAAAAATTCTCAGAAAATTCCAAAATTCAGAAAGTCTAAAAATTTTAGTAGTAATTAGAAATACACCAAAAAAATCAAAAGGTTTTGGAAAATTCAAAAATTCAATTTTCCAAAAAAAAAATCTAAAAAAAGTTATTAATTAAAATAAAATCTTCAAAAAGGTTAAAATTAATCTCTTAGTTTATTTTCTCCTAAAAAATGGAAGTCTTTCAATTTAGAATCTTACTCAAGAGTTTTAGTTGTCCTTAAAGATGAATACCTTTGATCGTGCAATTTTGGTAGGTTGATTTTGCCTTCCCTTTAGTCTAGTTAGGATTAATATTTATCTTTTCTTTGATGTTAAATTTTTGCTCTCCCATACAATTTATTTGAACGTTTTCCTTGATTGTTAATTGTTATTTTAATGATTGTGCACCCGTATCATCACCTTACATGTTAATGGATAGGTATAAAATCAATCTAAATTGCCCAATAAAAACACCTCTTTTTTTTTTTAAATGAATAAGATTAGATATCGAAATAGCACTAATTGGTTAATTAGTGTAATCAAGTCTCCGTACCTAGATTTTCTGGTTGTGTAAAAAGTGAGGTATACTCCCAAGCCTCATTTGGTTTCTAACCAACTCCAATAGGCTAGCGGCGACTTCTTATTACAAAATTCTTATGAACACCCTAATGTCGCATGAGGTATGGATTTGGTAAAACCCATGCCTAATTATGAGTCGTGCACCTATCTTTAGGTAATACCCCTAAACTTATTCCTTCTCCCGAGAGGTAGGTCGCGACACCACCATGATTGTGGCAGTTGGACTTTCTTGATTCGTTCGTTCTATATATGTAGAATTACCTCGAACCATAATCATATCTCATATCTCAACCCGAAAGCAAAGGTTTCCATCTTCCAATTTGGCACACATTAAAATTTAATTGTATGACACAAAGCGTCAAATCCCCACATTACCTTTTCAAATACTCCAAAATGTGATATTTATATGGTTATGCCAAATAGATCTCCCGTCCCGTAACATATGCATGCGCCAGCACTTATCAATCTAACACGACTTGTACTAACTAATAAGTCATATTCATAAGTCAATGATTTTAACCAAATAATAGTATATATGCGAAAATTAGGTTAGCTATCTATGAATTACGTTCTAGATGAGCATGCGTCCCTGCATAAGATCGCTGTGGTCTCGTCTTCTCAATTGCATGACTCTACTGCCATAATAATGCTGCGTATGCACTTTATAAACAATGAAATCGAAATTATCACATTATTATTTTGCAATAATCAAAAGCTTAAAGCGTACTTCAAATTTTTGGTAAGAAAAGAGAAAAAAATTTGCTTTCAAACTTCCTTTATTTTTTTTTCAATTTGAACATCCGCACAGCACGCTGAACATGGTATAAAGTCCTTGCACGTTTATGTCTTTGCCAAAGCAAGCAAACGAATACTCTGATATCGCCAATATTAGAATTACAAACACGTTTCATCAAGCCGATCGTAAAAGCTCGACATCAATGGCGGCGGCCACCGCTGACACGACTGCCCCGGCCTACGACCGGATGAAGGCGGTGAAGGAGTTCGACGAGTCCAAATCAGGCGTCAAGGGCCTCTCGGACTCGGGCTTCACCTCCATACCTGATATCTTCGTCCACCCACCAGACACTCTCTCCGAGCTCAAGCCTTCCTCAAACTCCGCCACCCTCTCGATCCCTGTCATCGACCTCTCCGACCTAAACTCCACTGACCGCCGCCCCAAGATCGTTGCCCAGATCAAGGAAGCAGCTCGAACCTGGGGCTTCTTCCAGCTCATCAACCACGGCGTGCCTGTCTCAACGATCGACGAAACCCTAGACGCCATCAAGGCCTTCCATGGGCAGCCGCAGGAGGCGAAGTCCAAGTACTACAGGCGTGACGAGAACCGCGGAGTCATGTACTCGAGCAACAACGACCTGTACCGGTCGAAGGCGGCGACGTGGCATGACGGGCTGCAGGTGTGGATGGGACCAGATCCACCGGAAGTGGAGGAGATACCGGAGGTATGCCGGGGGGAGGTGGTGGCCTGGGATCGCCACGCGACGGAAGTGGCAGAGAACGTGATGGAACTTCTGGGCGAGGGGCTAGGGCTGGAGAGAGGGAGGTTCAAGGAGCTGACGTTCTCGGAGAAGAGGCTGTTCGTGGGGATATGTTACCCGCCGTGCCCGGAGCCGGAGCGGACGGTGGGGCTGACGCCGCATAGCGACACGTCGTTCTTGACGGTGCTGGTGCAGAACCGGGTGAAAGGTCTGAGGGTGAAGCACGGCGGCGAGTGGGTGGAGGTGAGCCCTGTGCGCGGAGGGCTGATCGTCAACGTTGGTGATTTCCTCCAGGTGCACTGCTCTTACCTTTTATCTCCAGTTTGGTTACTATCATTAATCTTGCCTACTGAAACCAGTGCAATTGCTTTGTTCATATGACAGATCGTGTCGAACGGTGAGTACCAGAGCGTGGAGCATTGCGTGGCCGCGAACGCGGCTGAGGAGCCAAGGATCTCGATCGTCATGTTCTTCAACGTGGCAAAGTGGCGGAGCGGATCGAGCAATTACTATGGACCCTTGCCCGAGTTGCTGAGTCCCGAGAAGCCTGCCATCTACAGGGACTTCACCGAGCAGGAGTTCTTCCAAAACCTCTTCAGCAAGGGCTTCGACAGCAAGTCTCTGATCGCAAAGATCAAGATCCCAAATTGAATGCGCTTGAGGTTATTTTCACAATAAATTAAGGACAGTAACATAAGCATTTCTCGACAATAAAACTCCAATCCCGTAACCGATTATGCCGCGCTCTTCTTTAGGACGGACGAGTGCGACAGCATGGGATATGGAAAAGAGTAGATGCATCACGAGGTTTCTCAACCTTAATGTTCTTTTTACTGGATTTTGCTTATCAGCATGCTACTTCAATCTCTCTTGATCGGCCTTTGGTTTTTGGTTTTGCTTGATTCAAATCTCGTAACTCACGTATTTTGATTTTTTTCAAATATAAAATTTCTGAAATTTTCAGGACACCGAAATATTGACACTTAATTCTACATATGATTATTCCATAATTTTCCGAATTTGGAATGATAATTTAGGTCCAAACCAATAGATACTCAATAATTGAGATATCCGAAAGTTTAGACACACGCGTGCCTCACCATTTAAGAAGATATTTTTGAATGATTCACTGTATGGAGGCATTAACCTCTCCTACCTAATATCTTCCCTAGTTGATATTTCTAGATATGAGAACTTATGTATGAAACTTGAAAAAATAAATTAAACGAAGCATCGAGTATTATTTGGTTAGTTAATATGTACAATGAGATGCTCTTTAATAAAATCTTCAGCGATGAGTTATCTAATTAATTATTGCAACCCAACCACGGGCAGCGCAATTGTTGTGAGTTATCTCCCTCATCGCAGAGGTCGAGGGTTCAAGCCCTCTTGTTGCTAAAGTATCTGAAGTGGGGGGTCCTGGTGTTAGGGTCCTAGGCTAGCCTCTCCTGAGGTTTACGTCTAAATAGCGGCTTGCGGCAAGGCCCAACGGTGTCACCGGGCACTGGAGGGTCCCGGGCACTGGAGAGTCGTGTGATCCCCGGAGGGTGATCTCCGGCGATTCCTCGGTCAACAAAAAAAAAAAAAAACTAATTATTGCACATGAAAAGATTACTATAGTAAGCATACGATGGTAGAGACATAATTAGATTAATGAGTCTCCTCCGTCAAGAGTACAATAGTGGCACGCCAATGAATGCCTTACAGACATTCAAATCAATTCATGAGTCACTTTCTAAAATGATGAGGGAGGCTCCTTTTGGGTAGTCTGAATATGTTCTGCCTAACTCTTGGAATGGTCCTCAGTTAGAGCTCGCCTCGATTTTTAGTTGTCGGTATCGATCACTGCTTCCTCTCCCCTTTTCTGTAGCAAAAGGTCAAAAAAAGGGCACCTTCTATGACAAGTCGTCTGTATCCCGGGCATTACTCGTAATCCAAATTAGAATTAGTAAACTAAGGGTGTGACTGGATAGTTTATCTTATTTTATTTTATTTGCTATTTGCTTAATTCAAATTTGGCAATGGACATACTTTGGCTTTTTCTTACCCTATAACACCAAAAAAATATCAATATATACAAGTTTTGACACTAAAATTCACATATAACTTTTTCATAATTTATTGAAATTTGGTGGGGAAAACGAAAAATTGTTTTTGGTTTTTGTTGAAACATGAACAAATATGCTCTAAAGCTAACTGATGAAGAGAATAATTGGTAAGTCCCTTTAGTTAAGGTTGGTAAATTCTAAAATGTTGAAAATATAAAGGTGTTGCTAAGAAATGCAGATAAAAATTTGTAAACAATAAAAGATGTTGGAAAAAAAAAGAGTCAAATAAGTACATGTATGTCACGCAACTGAAAGTTGTTAACCCATTACTAGATGGTAATTTAATTGGAAATGGTGAGTTACACTATTTTAGGTCGGCAATCTCTAAAATAAGGTTAGTAAATAAGAGTTACTAGCTAAGGCAAATAAACGTTGGAACTCAATAAATAAATAAATTAAACGTTAGAAAGTACCGGCTGTTTCTTTAAACTAAATTGAACTAACAGCATGCAATAACATCCCTTTTTCTTAACATGGAACAATATAATACTAATCAAATAATAAGCCAGTTTTGGGATTACAATTGGAAAAATTGTCAAAAAGTCCTAAATTTATTGTGTGATAGCCAATTCAATCATAAATATCTTAATTGTGCCAATTTAATCATAAATATTTTAATAATTTGCCAATATAGCATTCCGACTAATTTTTATGGAAGTAAAATCTGGCAGTGGAAAAAAATATACTTCCTTTCAATAAACATGGGAAATTTTTGGTAAGAAAATATAGAAAATATGGGAATTTTGTCGGTTTGGTAAAGATTGAAGGGATTTAGTCATATAAAAGGAGTGCATTTTAATATAAATGAAAAATTTTCCTTTTTGGTAAAATTGAGTAGATTTAATCCCATAAAGAGTGAAAACAGCAATATCCTTCTCTTTACAATAAACTGTTTTTATAGAAGTAAAAGCTAACGATTTAAAAAAAAAAAAAAGGTGTCTTTTAACACGTTGGAGTTTTGCCCTTTTGTTAATCACATCCTACATATTTTCGCAAAAAAAAAAAAAAAAAAAAGGATGATAAATTTGGGATCACCATTTTAAATTGCGATTAAACAATCGAGGCTAATTTTACCTCTTCGATAAAATAAAATAAAAATAAAAATCCGGTGGAGTTAGTAGGTTGGAAATGACGCCTGCCCCTTTGATTTTTTTGGGTTTCGACCCTGATTATAGCGTGGGCGGTGGTGTGTTTGAAGATGTTCCCGAAGGGGATTTGACTACTGACCGCTTCTCGTAGTAGGTGAGTCAGCGATGCTTTCTTCCCCTCGTTAGCCCCGCTGTCTATTTTTGAACCCCGTGGGAATCTCGTCCTTTTTCTTCGTAAAGACTATTCTATATATATATATAGTGTTGACGGGTAGCTCTATTATTGTTCTCGATTCGCCACCAAAGTCCTGTCTGTGAATACTTTCCTCGACAACTTATTCGCGAGAGATCCAATCTCCAAACTTTCTAAAATAAAATCAGTCCATTTTGTTTATTATTTTACGCCGTTTTCATAGAAATTATCTTTTGGGGCAGTTCTTACATTCTTTTAGAGCATTTGAGCCCACTTGACCATTCTATTGAGTGTGGCTAACATAATTTAATAGCTAAGATCAAGTGAAATTACGTCCGTTAGGCGAATGTATGTACGCCCATGTATTCAATCGACAGTAATTTTTTCCTTTACTAAGGTTCGATTTGAAAAAGAAATAAAAGAATTTACGCAAAACCTCTTGAGCTCTCCATGGAATTGAAGTGAGATCACTACATAAAACCTATTGTTCGTGTTGGCTTACAAAGGTTGAGCAATAAGCAATTGCGAGCTCTACAGCTCTTGGTCATAGGCATTTATGTTCATTCCATCGATTAGAGGAAGGATTTTTATATTTACTTATATCTACGACCATCGATTAAACGGTCATCATATTCATCCGAAGAAAATGAACGAGATAGTTGGTAAGGTCACCATTGTCGATTTTTGTAGCCCAAATTTGTCAGATCATATTTATTTTCCGAAAATATTTGAATTTTTTCTATTTTCGAATATTTTTTATTTTATTTTTGAAAATTTTAATATATTTTTAACATTTAATATTATTTTATTCGGAAAAATGGTTCGGACCGGGTCCGTGCTCAGGTTTGACCCACGTGAGATAAAAAAATATATTTTTTAGTTTTTTTAAATATATATATTTTTCTTTCTTTTTTCCCTTTTTGTCTTATCCCTAATTTGTCTTTTTCTGCTGCACTCCCCCTTATGCGATTCCTCCTTCCCGAGACCAACTTTTGCCATTTTATAGTTTTCTATTTTTTTTATTTTTTTGTTAGTTTTGCTTTTCTTCTTGTTTTTATTCTTTATTCTTTTTTACTTCATCACTTCCTCTTTTTTTTTAATCCTATTTTATTCCTTTCCTCTCCACACTTAGCCCCATTTTCGAAGCCCCCCTCTTCTCTACCACATTTTCCCTTTAAGCCCGGCCAACGACAGGCGCGCATGACTTCTGCCGCCTGTCGCAACCGCTTGATCTCCGACCCTGGAATCGCGCCATCTTCTGCTCTTGTGATCCTCTGCCTTTGCGATCCTCCGCCTCGCCCCTAGTTAGTATTTTTCTTTTTCTGCCAAAAGCCAAACCAGCGTGAGGGTGATGAGGGAGGAAGAAGACCCACGCGTGGGCTGGGCTGCGCAAAAAAGAAGAATAGAAGGTAGAAGAGAGATGGGCCAACCCCATTCGATTTTTTTTTTCTTTTCTTTTATGATCATAATTTTCAATAATGATAATGTTTTTTCTTATTCTCTTTTTTTCTTTTCTTTTTGATAGCAAACTTTTTGGAAAAAATTAAAAATTACCATTAGTGATGCAAATATTCCTAATGCTAAAACGTGATGCAATTACCATTGGTTGTTATTTGTCATTTAGTGATTATGTATCTATATTATCACCTCACATGTTAGTGGATATGTATAAAATCAATTCAGATTGCCCGACAAAAACACCTCTTTTTTTTAAATGAACAAGATTAGATACCGAAAAGACATTAATTTGTTAATAAGTATAATCAAGTCTCCGAACCTAGATTCTTTGGTTGCATAGGAAGTGAGGTATATTCCCATGCCTCACTTGGTTTCTAGCCGACTCCAATAAACTAGTGACGACTCCTTATTACAAAATTCTTACGAATAACTCTAACGTTGCGCGAGGTATGGATTTGGGAAAACCCGTGCCTAATCATGGGTCGTGAACTTGTCTTTAGGCAATACCCCTAAACTTATTTCCTCTCCCGAGGGTTAGGTCGCGACACCACCATGATTGTGGCAATTGGACATTCTTGATTCGTTTGTTCTATATATGTACGAATCCCTCGAACCATAATCATATCTCATATCTCAACCTAAAGGCAAAGGTTTTCCATCTTCCAATTTGCCACGCATTAAAATTTATTTGTACGACACAAAGCATGAAATCCCCACATTACCTTTTCAAATACTCCAAGATGTGATATTTATCCGGTTGTGCCAAATAGATCTCTCGTCCTATGACATATGCATGCACCAGCACTTATCAATAATTTTGTATATCACATGTAACACAACTTGTACTAACAAATAAATCATATTCATAAGTCAATGATTCCAACCAAATAATAGTATATATGCGAAAATTAGGTATAAAGTCCTTGCACGTTTGCTTATTAATTTTTTTTCAATTTGACCATCCGCACAGCACGCTGAACATGGTATAAAGTCCTTGCATGTTTATGTCTTTGCCAAAACAAGCAAGCGAATACTCTGATATCGCCAATATTAGAATAAACACGTTTCATCAAGCCGATCGTAAAAGCTCGACATCAATGGCAGCCGCCACCGCTGACACAACTGCCCCGGCCAACGACCGGATGAAGGCGGTGAAGGAGTTCGACGAGTCCAAATCAGGCGTCAAGGGCCTCTCGGACTCGGGCATCACCTCCATACCTGATATCTTCGTCCACCCTCCAGACACTCTCACCGAGCTCAAGCCTTCCTCAAACGCCGCCACCCTCTCGATCCCCGTCATCGACCTCTCCGACCTAAACTCCACTGACCGTCGCCCCATGATCGTTGCCCAGATCAAGGAAGCAGCCCGAACCTGGGGCTTCTTCCAGCTCATCAACCACGGCGTGCCTGTCTCAACGATCGACGAAACCCTAGACTCCGTCAAGGCCTTCCATGAGCAGCCGCAGGAGGCGAAGTCCAAGTACTACAGGCGTGACGAGAACCGCGGAGTCATGTACTCGAGCAACAACGACCTGTACCGGTCGAAGGCGGCAACGTGGCATGACGGGCTGCAGGTGTGGATGGGACCAGATCCACCGGAAGTGGAGGAGATACCGGAGGTATGCCGGGGGGAGGTGGTGGCCTGGGACCGCCACGCGACGGAAGTGGCGGCAGAGAACGTGATGGAACTTCTGGGCGAGGGGCTAGGGCTGGAGAGAGGGAGGTTCAAGGAGCTGACGTTCTCGGAGAAGAGGCTGTTCGTGGGGATATGTTACCCGCCGTGCCCGGAGCCGGAGCGGACGGTGGGGCTGACGCCGCACAGCGACTCGTCGTTCTTGACGGTGCTGGTGCAGAACCGGGTGAAAGGTCTGAGGGTGAAGCACGGCGGCGAGTGGGTGGAGGTGAGCCCTGTGCGCGGAGGGCTGATCGTCAACGTTGGTGATTTCCTCCAGGTGCACTGCTCTTATCTTTTATCTCCAGTTTGGTTACTATCATTAATCTTGCCTACTGAAACCAGTGCAATTGCTTTGTTCATATGACAGATCGTGTCGAACGCAGAGTACCAGAGCGTGGAGCACTGCGTGGCCGCGAACTCGGCTGAGGAGCCAAGGATCTCGATCGTCATGTTCTTTAACCTGGTACAGTGGCGGAGCGGATCGAGCAATTACTATGGACCCTTGCCCGAGTTGCTGAGTCCCGAGAGGCCTGCCATCTACAGGGACTTCACCGAGCAGGAATTCTTCCAAAACCTCTTCAGCAAGGGCTTCGACAGCAAGTCCATGATCGCAAAGATCAAGATTCCAAATTGAATGCGCCTAAGGTTGTTCTCACAGTAAATTGAGGATAGTCACGTAAGCATTTCTCAATAATAAAACTCCAATCCTGTCTGGTTGATTATGCCACGCTCTTCTTTAGGACGGTCGAGTGCGACAGTATGGGATATGGAAAAAAGTAGATGCATCACGAGGTTTCTCAACCTTATTGTTCTTTTTACTGGATTTTGCTTATACAGCATGCTACTTCAATCTCTCTTGATCGGCCTTTGGTTTTTGGTTTTGCTTGATTCAAATCTCGTAACTCACGTATTTTGACTTATTTCAAATTTAAAATTTCTGAAATTTTCAGGACACGAAAATATGGACACTTAATTCTACATATGATTATTCCATAATTTTCCGAATTTGGAATAATAATTTAGGTCCAAACCAATAGACACTCAATGATTGAGATACCCAAAAGTTTAGACACACGAGTGCCTCATCACGTAAGAAAATATTTTTGAATGATTCACCATATGGAGGCATTAACCTCTCCTACCTAATATCTTCCCTAGTTGATATTTCTAGATATGAGAACTTATGTATGAAACTTGAAAGAATAAATTAAACAAAGCATCGAGTATTATTTGGTTAGTTAATATGTACGATGAGATGCTCTTTAATAAAATCTTCAGCAATGAGCTATCTAACTAATTATTGCACATGAAAAGATTACCATAGGAAGCATAAGATGACAGAGACATAATTAGATTAATGAGTCTCCTCCGTCAAGAGTACAATAGCGTCACGGCAATTAATGCCTTACAGACATTCAAATCGATTCATGAGTCACTTTCGAAAATGATGAGGTAGGCTCCTTTTGGGTAGTTTGAATATGTTCTGCCTAACTCTTGGAATGGTCCTCAGTTAGAGCTCGCCTCGATTTTTAGTTATCGATATCGATCACTGCTTCATCTCCCCTTTTCTATAGCAAAAGGTAAAAAAAAAAAACCAAAAATTGCACCTTCTATGACAAGGAGAAAATATTAGGTACGTCTTATTTGCCAGCGTGGCAAATAAGAAGAGCTTTAAGAACACAACACGTGTCGCGGTGGGCCCAAATTGTCAAATAAACTCTTCGCTCTCTTCTGTATGAGTGAGCGGTTCCCGATTTCTTACAGGTTCCACTTGAAACCTAGAACCTACCCTCGAGTACAGGTTCCTCATTTTTTGGAACCTGAAATCTACCTGTCAGAACTAAGAACCTGTAACCTACCCTGTCACAGGTTCCGAGGTCGGTTCCAAGTTCCAATAGGTTCTTTTTTTCTTCTTTTTTTTTCATTTTTAGTTTAAAAAAATGGAAATGAATGCAGCAATATTAAACAAACTTATCATTCATCAAAGAGAATATAACACGAACACAATCTATAATACTCATAAGCGTTTAATATTCTAGAATGTGAATTATTTCTCTTTTGCAAAGTCCAGCGGTTCACTTCACAAAGGTATTAGATTAAAACACTGAAAAGATTAGCACTTCCTATATTATGAGCTATAATGGATTTACCTCAAAACCATACCACTAATATAAGAAAGTTTAGAGCTAGAAAGAGAGAGGCAATGAAACGGAACAGTAAAAAGCTTAGTTGGATCATTATTGTCTTACTGTCAGCAATACTCGTTAACTGGGGTCTGTCTTGAAATATGGCTAGAAGCTTGTAAATTCCTAATGATGCAGCAAGCAACCTATGCACAATGACATCTGCAAAATAGTTTAGTTCCAAAATCAGCATGTGCCATCTCATTTACTAGAGAGAAGCATCAGAAGAGAACTGGTTCCTTACCAGCATATTGCCCGATAAGTGAAGTAAAATGAGTATATAATGGGGCAGCCAGCCCATAATGTTGGTATTCTGGTGGAGTCAAGTCTCCACTACAGAAATATACTGCCTGTACGACAGACGAAGGAAATAGATCTTATATAACAAGAGCATAAAAAAGAAGAAGAAATTTTCAGGTTTACTACATTCAATTAAAATCACCTGTGTCATGCATCTAGTTGCAAGTATTCGTATCAATTTGTTAAAATATGGATCTTCTCCTTGTAGATTTTTATTGACATTAGGAGAGTGAGATATATATAGCATGGTAAGTTGAGAAGCACATAACAAGCTGGACCAATCTTGAGGCAATCCATCTAGAATTGTCAGCTCATCCAAGTGAACAAATTAAACCAGCAAGGCAACTAGAATAAAGAGATCCACTTGAGCGGAATTAGAGATGGTTGTCATTATCTCACACAAACAGAAGGTTATGGATTTCATCAGCTAAAAAAACAATGATAAAGCACAGGTATTGAAAACTCACCACTGCACGGTCAAGTGAATCAGCCAATGCTTTTGATGAAGATACGTCCAACTCAAGACCAACAGAAGCAGCTGTACGCAAAAAGGGTTCGATCATCTCTTTTGTTGGTGTAGGATGTCACCTGTGAAAGCAATCAACCACAGATATCTGCTATATAGCCAGAAACCCCACAAATGGACATTAATCTGAGAGATACTCTCAAAGACAAGGGAAAAAATACAAGTGGTGATGTTAAATTGCATTGATACATATAATCTCAGACTCACCATAAGAAAATACTTATAGCTTTCCCTCTAATCATAGGGTAATGTATCTAGTAACTTCGTGAGAATCAGGCTTCTTTCAATGGAAGTTAGAGTATAATGGGGGCATAACATAGGAAGACTTTTACCCATTTAAGTACTATAGAATTAGTTTATACTCAAACCACAATCATCGTTTGAAATTATGAAGCCACTTGCAAGGTGGTCAGACTCCAAAAAGAAGTGAAATCACTCATATAACCATTAGTAAATTGAGAAGACTAAAAGTAGGACCCTTCAGTAACTGAAGTACAAGCTGAGGCTCCATTTTTGTCATTATTTCAAGACATTTATACTCCAGAAAGCTTTAATAATAATTGCGCAATGAGTGATGCACTGGTGTCACTTAAAGGTTGGAAATTGGAAAGGATGGCAGTAAAAATAAAACAGTGCCACCCAAGATGACAGCAAAAGGCAGGAAATCTAGGAGAGCTATGTTATAGATGAAGCCAAATATTTGTTTTTAGGGGCTTTTTTGTCTTTTACATCAGATTTGCTTTTAGGTTAAAAGTGATACATTTTATATTAGCAATGGCAAGACCCTAGCCGTCAAAACGCTAAAAAAGGAAATAGATAGGCAAGAAAAAGAAAGAAGAAAAAAGTGAGTTTTTTCTTTATGGGGATTCTCAATCTCTTTATATCCTGATCTTGAGAGAAGATCATCATTGTATTCCAACCTTTTTTGAAGTCTAGTGGATTCGCAGAGTGCCTCTGTGCGGAGACGTAGCCCAGGTTTGGGTGAACTTCGATAACAAATTTTCTGGCGTGTTCATCTGATTCTGTTATTTTCTTATTATATTATGTCTGGTTTGTTTACAAGTGTTATTTTTCTGGAATCGACGTGCAATTTCGTAACAACTGGTATCAGAGGTTGGCTAATCGAGAACATCGAGGGTTTTTTGGTGACGTTCAATTGAAAGCAAACAGGATGGCAGAAGATAAAATCAGAATCGATAAGTTCAATGGAGAAGATTTCAGATGGTGGAAACTACAAATAGAGGATTATCTTTATCAAAAAGATCTCTATGCACCACTCGAGGGTCGGAAACCCGAGATGGCGGAAGTGGATCCGACAGCAAAAGTCAGATGGAAAATTCTTGATCGAAAGGCATTAGGTGCGATTCGTCTAGGGTTGACGAAAAAGACAGGGTACCACATCACGAAAGTAAAAACTGCAAAAGAAAACATGGATATTCTAACGAATATTTATGAAAAGCCGTCCATATCAAATTAGGTATCTTTGTTGAAGAAACTGGTTAATATGAAGTTATCTGATAGAGGTTTTGTGGCAAAGTATATTAATAGTTTAACGCAGGTCACGGGTTAATTGGAATCCGCAGGCATAAATTTAGATATGAAGCTTCAAGCTTTATTATTTTTATGTTCTCTTCCAGAAAGCTACAATACCGCAGTGCAAGGAATTTCGAGCACTATGAATGATGATTTAACTCTTGATGATGCTGTGAGTAGTATCATGGATGAAGAGATGCGAAGAAAAGTCTCAAGTTGAGATAATTTTTCTGCATCTACATTTTCAACGGCACTCGCAGTGGAGAACCGTGGAATAAGTAAAAATAGAGGAAAATTCAGCGGGCGTGGCAGATCACAATTAAGGGGTAAGAGATAGGTTGCAAAAGATGAGTGTTGGTTTTGTCACAAAATCGGACACCGGAGGTTTTAGTGTGAAGCCTACAAAAAGAAGCAGCAAGATGAGAATCAAGGAGCTAATGTGGTTAGCGATGAATCTTTGCTAGATAACTTGTGTTTGTCTGCAAGGTTTGACTTGACAACATATAAATGGTTTATTGATTCTGGTGCTTCTTTTCATTGCGCATTGCAAAGAGACATATTTGATGATTATGCCAGTGGAGATTTTGGACAAGTGGTTGTGGGAAATGGCCACATATGTCCCATTGTTGGGAAAGGAACTGTGACTGTGAACATCTCAGGTGGAGGATGTCTAGTTTTGCATAAAACTAGGCATATTCCAGAATTAAAGAAAAATCTAATTTCAACTAGTAAACTTGACCAAGAAAGTTTAGTAATAACCTTTGAATGCAGAGAGTGGAAGATAACCTCAGGGGCAACAGTAGTAGCAAAGGGAAAGCGTACAGGTACACTTTACCTTCTCCAAGGAGACAATATCAATGATATGGTTGCAACTACAATGGCTACAGGTAATTTGTCTACTGTTTGGCATTATCGTTTGGGACTTCCAGGTTTGCAAAAAGTTGAGTTAGATTTTTGTGAGAGTTGCATTTATGGAAAATAGAAGGCTGTTAGTTTTCAATTGAATGGGCGACAAAATAAAGGTCAGAAGCTAGAATTGGTTCATACTGATATATGGGGACCTGCTCAAGAACTCTCTTATGGTGGTAAGAGATATTTTGTCACATTCATTGATGATGCGACAAGAAAGACTTGGGTCTATGCTCTTAGAGAAAAGTTAGAAGTTTTCGGGATGTTCAGAATGTGGAAGACCATGGTAGAAAAAGAGACAGGTTATTAGATTAAAGCTCTAAAGTCTAATAATGGTGGTGAATACACGAGTAAGGAATTTGCAGAATATTTGAGTCGAGAAGGCATACACGGGTTAAAGACTGTTCCTAGAACTCCCTAAGAAAACGGTGTAGTTGAAAGAATAAACAGGACTATTCTAGAACGTGCGAGATGCATAAGACTACACGTGGGTCTCCCACTACACTTATGGGCTGCCACAGTTGATGTAGCTGTTTATCTTATCAATAGAAGTCCATCTAGTGCGTTGGATGGAGAAATACCACAGGAATAGTGTTCAAGTAAAAAGATTAATTATTCACATCTAAAGGTATTTGATTGTATTGCATATGCTTTGATTGACAGGGAGGATAGGAAAAAGCTCGATGCTAAGTCCCAGAAGTGCATCTTTATCGGATACGGTGGTGACGAATATGGCTATAGGCTTTGGGATTATGAGAATAACAAAGTCATCCGCAGTCGCAATGTGGTAATCCATGAAGAAAAGATGTACAAGGATCATCAGACAGAGCATGAGAAGGTAGTACAATTGGAATATGTTGAATTAGACACAATGCCCGTGAAGATATTTCCAATAGATCAAAGTTCACTTGAAAGAGAGGTTCAAGATGAGCCTATTATCAGTGAAGAGGTAGTTTAAGAGGAACGCAATGATTCAGAGCAAACGAACGACCCTAAAATACCTGTATTGACGAGGTCTACACGTGTGAGAAAGCCAAAGGCAATTTTTTATCCATCAGCTAATACTGTTTTGAGCCATGTCTTATATACAGATTCGGGGGAACCGGAGACTTACGATGAGGCAAAGGTAGACACGTCTCACTTGCAGTGGGAGTGTGCTATGAAAGACGAGATGAGCTCGTTACTTCTGAATAAAACTTGGGAGTTGACCAAGTTGCCCACAAGTAAAAAAGCTTTATTAAATAAATGGGTATACATGATTAAGAATGAAGCAGCTTGTAGTACTAGATACAAGGCGAGACTTGTAGTCAAGGGTATTTCTCAAAAAGAAGGAATCGACTACTCCGAGATATTTTCACTTGTAGTGAAAATGACATCAATTAGAGTTCTGCTGAGTATAGTTGCAGTGGAGGATCTTCATCTTGAGCAGTTAGACATAAAAACAACGTTTTTACAAGGTGACTTAGATGAAAAATTATACATGGCACAACCTAAGGGTTTTGAAGTCAAAGGTAAGGAGCACATGGTATGTCGCTTGAAGAAAAGCTTGTATGGCTTGAAACAAGCTCCACGACAATAGTACCTAAAATTTGATGGTTTCATGTATGAAAAAGAATTTGCACACTATGAATCTGATCACTGTGTTTATTTTCGCAAGTATGATGATGGTGACATTGTGTATCTCTCTTTATATGTGGATGACATGCTGGTGGCTAGTTCCAATATGAAGAGAATCATAGAAGTGAAAAAGATGTTATCATCATAGTTTGCTATGAAAGACTTGGGAGGGGCCAAGAATATTTTTGGCATGAAAATCATTAGGGATAGGAGAAATAAGAAATTATGGTTGTCGCAGGAAGACTAAGTGAACAAGGTGTTAAAGAGATTTAACATGGACAAGGCAAAACCGGTTGCAACTCTTCTAGCGAATCACTTCAAACTTTCCAATGATATGTGTCCGAGCACTCAGGCTTAGAAAGATGAGATGGCGGTAGTTCCATATGCATCAGCAGTGGGGAGTTTGATGTATGCCGTGGTGAGCACGAGATCAGACATTGCACAGGCAGTGGGAGTTGTGAGTCGTTATATGCAGAACCCAGGCAGAGAACATTGGAATGAAGTAAAATGGATATTAAGATATCTAGCAGGTACTTCCAATTACTCACTTTGTTATGGTTGTACATCTCTAGAGTTGCAGAGTTATGTAGATGCAGATCATTCGGGTGATCGAGATAGTGGTAAGAGTATCACTGGATATGTCTTTACAGTTGCAGGTATAATAGTGAGTTGGGTATCTCAACTACAAAAAGTAGTGGCTTTATCGACGATAGAGGCAGAATACGTGGCGATCACAGAAGCCTCCAAGGAAACATGTGGTTACAAGATTACATGGAGGAGCTACATCGAAAACAGCCCATCAGTACACTGTGGAATGATAGTCAAAGTGCAGTGCACTTAGCAAAGAATGCAGCTTATCACTCAAGGACCAGACATATCAAGAAGCGTTATCACTTTATTAGGTCACCATTGAAAGATAATGAGTTAAAACTACAGAAGATTGATGGCTTAAAGAATCCAGCCGACATGTTGACCAAGGTAATAGACAAAGAGAAGCATATTTTCTGTACTACTACCATTGGTATTACTCCATGTTAATTGATGAGAAGTATCGCAGAGGCACAAGTTTTTCAATTACTATTTTTTGAAGAAGATGGATGCAAAGTTGCTTGGTGCTTGGGTATATTTGTCTTCAAGTGGGAGATTGTTATAGATGAAGCCAAATATTTGTTATTAGGGGCTTTTTTGTCTTTTATATCAGATTTGCTTTTAGGTTAAAAGTGATACATTTTATATTAGCGATGACAAGACCGTAGCCGTCAAGACGCAAAAAAAGGAAATAGAGAGGCAAAAAAAAGAAAGAAGAAAAAAGTGAGTTTTTTTTTTTCTTTATGGGGGTTCTCAATCTCTTTGTGCCTTGATCTTAAGAGAAAATCATCGTTGTATTCCAACTTTTTTCAAAGTTTAGTGGATTCGCAGAGTACCTTTGCGTGGAAACGTAGCCTAGGTTTAGGTGAACTTCGATAACAAATTTTTTGGCATGTTCATCTGATTCTGTTCTTTTATTATTATATTTTACTTGGTGAATTGTTTGCGAGCGTTATTTTTCTGAAATCGATGTGCGATTTTGTAACAAGCTAATCCCAGATTAACATAACAGAAAACACCAGCTTACCTCAACAGAGAACATAGAGGATAGTGTTTAAGGATTTTTGGCAGCAAGCATGAACACCTCCACCATTTGGTTTGCTTCTCGAATCCGATACATGCCTAAAGATTTGCAGGTAGGTGAAAATGCAATTAGTTATAAAATGACTACAATAACTATATGCTGCCGTTGGCAAAAGTAACTAGCACCTCCACTTTCAAGTGTAATAATCAAGTGTAATTCGATTCATCCTGTAATATAGTGACTAAAGATAACCACACTAGAATTTGGCAGTAAAACAAGCTTCAACAGTATGAAAATGACAATTTTTTCCCTTTTAATAGCAAGGAAGCCGATCGGTAGGTAAACCTCCTTTAGGCATCCAATTTGGATACAAAATCAAAACCATTCAAATGAATTCAAAAGAAGAGATGAGTTTTGGAATTTTTGGTGTAATACACTTATATACAGGCCATGTTTCACCATTGCTTACAGCCTAATAATAATAGAAAAATGAATAGTCATCCGTTCTAAATTTTAATATAGCAGAAATGAATACTAGTATGTCAAGCAAAGAGCTATACAGAGATTCAACCATTTCTGCATGGAACTGCATGAAAAATAACTGCCAAGATATGGACCAATACAAAGAGAACAAGAAAGAAGGACGTAAGAGACATGATTTCTATATAGAAAGCATGCAAATTATATGTAGTATAAACCCGTCCCCTTGCCAATCATCACTAAGAAACTAACCAACACCTTCATTAATTCTTCAAGTAGTCGAGGTGCAAGTTCCAAAACACGTCTAAAATCACCAACCAAAGCTGGAGACAAGGAATTTGATTCTCTAGTTAACTGAGCTTGAATCAACAATTATGTCTGAAAGAAATCAAAGTGCCAAGCCCATCTTTATTAAGAGCTGAATTACTTTTAAAAAAAAATTCCACAGACAACTACTTATGACAATCTTGCTGCATATCACCTTAATGAATGGGGGATGTTGCTTCTGAAATGGCTAGTAAGAACACTTAGAGATGGGTGAATAAGTGTGAAAACAATTTTTTGAAATGCAATGAAAAACTTTACTTTTAACCTGAGTCTAGTTGACTACAGACTTTGCAGAATGAATCGTACTTTAACAGTTACTTTTAATCACAGAAATATATCGCAGCAAATAAAATAAAGGAGTTCAGGGAAGAGAAAAATAGACATAAGGTTTATAGTGGTTCGGCTTAGATCAAACTTATGTCCACTCTCCCACGCTGACAGCCTTCTAGCTGGTTTCCATTAAGAATCAAAAGAGAATTTACAATCTTGTGATTTTGACTTCTCAGTGAAGAGTCTCTACTGCTCTCACAAAGCCTCTTTTTGAGTCTTTCTCTCTTTTGAGTACAAATTTGAGCACAATGAAAGGAATAACAAGTAAGTGGGAAGCTTCAGACTTTGGAATTCTTTTTTCATGCACACTATCGAACAACTGGAAAAACCTCCTTAAATACTCCTTCGTGCCTTCTTGACTGTTGACACTTTCCAAAGGAATTCTTCCAATCAACCCATTGGACAGAATCAATCAAGGAGATCTTCGAGCCGTTTAAAGATTATGATGAAAGCTCGTCAATCATGTTCGTCCATACAATTAGGATCTTGGTTTCCATAAGTAGATTATTTCCAAATTGACTTGCTATCTGAAAAGATTTGATGTATCTAAATTGATTCCAATAAAGATGATCAATCCCGTAGGTGATATTTCCATCCAGAAGACCATATATAACCTGTACTAACCGAAGTCTTGAAGAAAGAAAGATAATCCCGCATCTGGATAAGTCTTCATTCTTCACTTGCGTTCAGTTTGGAATTTGTTAGAGTGGATAGACTTCTGTTGTAAGATAGACTTTGACACAAAAGTCTAGCAATCTTCATAATAGAACTTGGATAAGTTTTGTCAGCTTCAAAACAACATAGGAGTTTTCTCTAACAGCTTCCAAAACTTAGCTTGTTCTTGCTTGATGTTCTTGAGATCTAAATTCAACTCACTCCTGACCAATAAAAACAGCTTTTGAAGGGGTTCCTCATCAGTCCTTCGGACTGGAATTTCCATGAATTCAGCAGCCTTTATAAAGACCTCTATAACTTTGCTGCAATCGAAGGTAGATGAGAGAAATGGAGTGTTATACGACTTTATAGGTCTAATAGTTCACCAAAAACATATTACAACATCAGGAAGATGCTTGAAAGGGAGTAGTAAAAGTTAAACAAAGGACATGTTAACTGCAAGAGCGATTGAAGCATCCTACTATCAAAACAACAATTACAACTTAAACTAACAATTGCCTCCTTCATTTTATATATAGCAAAAACAAATGGTAGGTCTTGCTTATAACTAACATCCAATAGCATAAACATAACTTTCGATGCATAACACAACAAAATGAATGGGACATACACATACCCCGATGCCAAAGACGGTTTCATTAAGCGATAGTAATTGGACAGGGTATGATGCATGACAGAGTTTCCAGTATACTTTGATGACCTTGAGAGGTATATCACAGCAATAACTAGTGGCAAAAGACTGCTAAGGCACTATTCAGCCTTCAATGGCCAATGGAGGACTATAGTGATAATATCCCGCGCACAAAAAAATTTGCACCCTTTACTTGATTTCACAATAATTTGTCAAAGAAGACACCATTTTTCACCAGAAATTAAGTTTGCCAATCAACAAATTCTCCGCTCTTTAACTTAAATGAACATGTCAAGCAAAAAGGTTTGCTCTTACACTCGGTTGGATTTCCAAAGTAACTACAAATTTGGCTACCACCTTCCTCATTGTCTAGACAACAATCTAAGAATTTCCTCCACTTCATCAGACTCACTCTCAATATGTTGAGAAACTATACTAATTGTTCACACCTAATTTTTGTTTTCAAGTACATAAAAAAAAAATTAGAGAAAAAGAGAAAAAGAGAAAAAAAAGAAAAAGAAAAAATGCCTTTTTTTCCCTTGCGCGGCCCAAGCCCGTTTTCCCTTTGGCCTGGCCCACGCCAGCCTTCTCCCTCCTTTATCTTCAAGCAAGAAACCCTAGAGAAGAGGGAGGCAGACAAAGGGAAAAAGGGGGGAAAAACCAGAGAGTTGGGGGGAGAGAGAGGCGAGCTCGAAGAAACACAGGGAGAGAGAAAGGAAGGAAGAGCAACAGCAGAGGGCAACGGCAGCGTTGCTCGGCGCCATCCGAGCCTCTACCCTCCGAGCGTCATCCCCTGTAGCCTTAAGCTGCGTCGCCGTCCGACCCACTGCCTGTAACCCAACGCCGACAGCCGAGCTAGTGAGCCTCACTGCCGCTTCGCGCCCCCTCGAAGTCACGATGCCACCTCATGCCGAGCCCGCTCCGCCCAGCTCTGCCACATCGACGCTGCTGCCGTGACTTGCAGCAACCCACGAGCATCGCCGCACCCCCCGCGACGCCGCAGCAACCCACGAGCACCGCCACACCCCTCATGATGCCGCAGCAACCCGAGAGCTCACTTGCAACGCCTTCATCGTGCCTCCACCTGAAGAACCAGACGCCTGCACCTTCGCGCCGTTGTTGCTGAAGCGTCGAACATCTGTGAGCACCGCCAACAGCTCACCGCCGGTTCGAGCGCTGCCCGCCTCCGCCCGAGACGACCCGCCGCGCTCTACCTGCAGCTCGACGCTGTTGCCCCTGACGCTAGCAGATTCCGGGCCGATCGCCACGTCTCCACCTCGGCTCCACTGTCACAGCACCAGTCTGGCCCTGTAATAGCACTAGCACTGCATCGTCGTCACTCGAGCCGCCGCCACCCGCCGCATCGTTGTGCCTCACCGCGTCGCCGCCGCCGTCAAGCCCGTCGCCGCCACCAAGAAACCCTAGGGAATGGAGGTATGAGTCAGGTCGCGGCCACCAAATTGGGTGGGGTTTTGATCCATCCGGGCTGGGCTTGCCCGAATGGGTTGACACATCCCTGGGCCAGGCCCATCCTTTTTAAGGAAATAGGGCTCCAGTCATAATGGGCCAAGTCGGTGGGCTCAGTTTATTCATTTGTTTGTTTTTTTTTTTTAAAGGAAAAGAATCCCGGGCCGGGCTTGCGTTGCAGGCCCGTCCAGGTCTTCGGCGGATGACCCGGGTCGTTTTAATATATTATAATATTTTAACAAAAAATAAAATATATATATTAAAAAAATTAAAAATTAAAAATTAAAATATAGAAATTAATTAAACTTTTTTAAAAAAATTAAAAATTTCGTAAATCCAAAAAATGTAGGTTTTGATTAGAAATGACTATGTGTTGCCTTTATAGTATATTTAGGCCTTTAATGGCTCGTATATTGATTAATTGCATGTTTAATTTACTTGTTTAACTATGTTTGCAATCGCTTAGTGGCATGTGTTAATTTTACTGCAATTAGAATCTTGATAGTTATAGTCGTTACTTTTATGATTGTGCACTCGCATAATCACCTCACATGTTAGTGGATAGGTATAAAATCAATCCCAACTGCTTGCAAAAAAAAAAAAATCATTTTGTTAAAATAAACAAGATTATGTACTGAAATGGTACTAATTGGTCAATTAGTATAATCAAGTCATCGACCCTAGATTATCTGGTTGCGTAGGAAGTGAGGTACACTCACATGCCTCACTTGGTTTCTAGCCGACCCCAATAGGCTAGTGGCGACTCCTTTTTGCAAAATTCTAAAGAATATCTTAATGTCACGCGGGCTATGGGCTTGGGAGAGTCCATGCCTAATCATGGGTCTTAGGTCCGTCCTTTAGGCAATACCCCTAAACCTGTTCTTTCCCTCTAAGGGTAGGTCGCGATAGCTTGGCGACTCCGCTGGGGACTTGATTTTAGACCTTAGAGGACTTAGGCCAAAATTAATCTTGTTCAAAAGTATGTTTGTTTGGCAGCGAGGATTCCAGGTACGCCCCTAATATTAAAAGTGTTAAATGTTTTTGCAGAATGGGAGGTATAAGGGGAAGTGTTTTCTCACATTTGTCTTGCAGGGAGGTGTAGGAATGTATGGTTTATTTTTTATGTATAAAGTGTTGCTTGCCTATAAATTGTCATGCCTGCATTTCCTGCATTGCACTACACCATGACACACACTACCTGCTACCAGACCTGGGCCGCATAGGATCACCTAGGATGGTGTTGAGGTGAATACCACTCCGACTACAACCGTATAGTACAAGTCGCCCATCTCAACCTCAAAATTTCTTTCTTCATGTCGAAGGTACCCACCCCGGTCTGCAACCGTGTGACACGGGTCGGTTCTTTGACGAAGCCAAAGTCATGGGTAACACAACCTAGCTGCGATCTTGTTGGTTCAGTCCGGTGATCCTATGACTCCATTTTGAGCCGTATAGAGTAGAAATCGAACCACATCCTATGTGCATGTCTATGTAAGTGAAAAAAAGAGACAAAGGTCGGCATCCATTGTAAGTATCATTTTCCTTTTTATTTGCTTATTTTGTATTGAACTTTCATCTTGAAATTCACGAACATCAATCGATTGCCCTCGGTGCTGTAGGCTTATAAAAAAAAAAAATTGGCAACCACTTTTGATAAGTGAATATTGAATGCAAGTTCTAAACACCTTGATTTGGTCCTGTTGAACATGATTTTGTTTAAATTTCTAGTTATGGGCTTGAAATCAATTAGAAAAAAAAAAAAAAACTTTCAAGTTGTGATTTTATATTGTGGTACAAAAATTGAAATTGCATTTTTTTTTTATTATCAAATTCTCTCATTCTCACATTTTGGGACTAAAATGCAAATCATTTCATGTACAAATTTCTCAAAATAGAAGTCACTTCATTTTTCTAGGAGTAAAATTACAAATCAATCTTTCAAAAATCAATGACACTTTTGCATACGAAACTTTTGGAATAAAAGTGGACATTCGATTGATGGCCGTGGATTGATTATTTTAATGATGTCTTCTCTCATGATAAAATCTTGGCAAAATACTAAAACCCCGTAATAAGGACTGTGAGGCATGTACCGTCATCTCGATTTTATTGTAAGAGGCGACCTTATTGAAATATCATTTTCTCTCATTCACGTATTGACATTGTTGTCTTTTTGTAGGTTATGCGCATTGCTCCTTGACATTCTTGTGATGACCACATAAAAAAGTAAATTCTAGAGCTAGGACAAGAGTTGATTTTTACTTTCATCTGTGCAAAAGTTTCCTGTATTTTATCATTGTCTTTATTCTTGTTAAGAACCATGTTTTCCATTTTGGGTTTTGATTGCAAATCCAATTGATGCTTTTATAAATCATGTGACTCACATTTTTAATGATGAAATTCAATTTCGTGAAAATCATCATTAAAAACAAAAAAAACAAAAAAACTGAGAAGTGCTTCAAACGAACCTTTATGAGTTTGGGCATCGCCATCACCAAATTGTTTTTTTATGAGTTTTATCAAGAGCCACATCATATGTTACTAAAAGGCTAGCATTAGGGCTCTTGCACGTTTTGGCAATTAAAACATTTGAACATTTGGCTGCAAGAGCTTTCTGCAATCAACATTAGAGATTTGTGTCGCAAAATGCTACTTTGTTATATGCTTTATCGCAAGGAAATGACGCAAATGCCTTAGGTGCCAAAATGGCCCTCACTTTGCATGATGAGACAAATGAAGGAGGTTGCCAAGCATCCAAAAGGCGAATTCGAAGGAAAAATAAATTGTATCGATTCCAATTATTCATTTCTGATACCGTTTCTAACATGATTTTCTTTTCCATTGCCAAGGATACATCGTGGGCGCCAAGTTATATACTGTTCCAACAAAAGCGAAGGAGTATTCTTATACGTGCAATGGTGATGAATGGGAAAAATGTTGCACCTTAACCGTAGAAGCAGGGCCTTCCATCAAGGAATCATGCTAAGACCTGACTGTCCATTTTGGCGTAAAGGGATGTGTATAGTTCCTAAATGATTTCCAATCAAGCGAGGAAATAATATGTCAAATCTTTTCTTTGCAAGCAATAAATGGGTAAAGCATCTAAAGAACAATATCCTCAGATGTGGAAACAATGAGCACCCACTCTCTTTTCAAAGCAAGATCTTGAAAAACACATCTCATGATCCATATATAAAATTTTCAAGCTCCTTGTCAGCTAAGCGTCTCTTCAAAAAGAGCATTTGATAAATAAATAAAAAAAGACAGGGATTGAACTTTGTGAATTGTTGTATACAATAAAGAAGTGCTTTTTATGGATGAAATCAAGGCCACATAGCCATTTTTCAATCAATTCTAGCGAATTCAGGAAAATTTCATACCTGAAGAACGAAAACACGTGAAGGGTAAATGGTGTTGATTCCAATTGCTCATTTTGGATAGCGTCTCTGACATGATTCTTTCTTTCCTTTGATAGGAAGACATCAAACGCTTAAAGGCAAATGC
This sequence comes from Eucalyptus microcorys, assembly GCA_014182515.1. Lineage (NCBI taxonomy): Eukaryota > Viridiplantae > Streptophyta > Magnoliopsida > Myrtales > Myrtaceae > Eucalyptus > Eucalyptus microcorys. The sequence continues at coordinate 30,541,283 of CM024562.1, read as the reverse complement.
AAGTGAAGGGTAATGCCAAGTTACCAAATATCCACAAGGGTGAATCCAAGAGATGTTAGCCCTCAAAGGATAAAAGCGAGTGAAGGGTAATAATGTATTGTTTTCAACATTTCAATCCCTAAAGATCTTTGTACTAACATATTCTTTTACATTATTTACAGAGTTACCAAGTCGCCATGCCACAGGTAAGTACCCTTCTTCTCAATTTTTTTTTTAAAGTAAAAAAAAAGGGAGAATTTCCATTACAAAAGAGAACATTTGGCGCTTTCCTAGAGACAAGCCAAAAAAAAATGAATAATTGAGATAAGAAAAAAATTTCTACAAACTTTTTTAGCATCCTTGTTATCCCCAAAATTGTTTTCTCGTTTTGTGGATTATTCATTTTGAATCAAATTTCCCTATAGAGATTGATCTACTCAAATGATCTTGACAGAGTGAGATGGAAATGTTAACCATGCCAAATAAGAAGTGCTTAGGATGAAGAAAGGCAACCCATTTCCAAACACATCCTTCAAACACTTCTGAGAGTTGAGTGAAAAACAACATTCTCTTAGGACAAATGATTCATTCGCATTGAGCGCAAAGATCGAAATGATAAAGGTGTTTCCTTCATCAATCCCAAGCATTGCACTAATCTCTTCCTACCTCTTTGGGCAAAATAAAGATGATCCTTCAAAGTACCCCTATCCAAAACGACCTTACATTGGGGCAGCATAGAAGGTTACGGTCATGTTGTAGAGCGAAAGATTGAGAAAAATTATATTATTTTCACTTGCATCAATCTTCTGGTGATAGCTTCAGAGGAATTCTCATTAGAGCTTGACTCATCCCAAGGTGAAGAAGAGCATTTCCTTCTCTACCCAAACACTGGGGCAAGGCATAAGAATTGACCAAATACAATTGACAGTTACGAAAAAACGTGAAAAGCATCTCGAAAGTCATAAGAGCTTAAAAGTTCAAAAAATAAAAAGTTCGACAAAATTAGGAGGCATGAAAAAGCAGTGTGCCTAGTAAAAGCAAGGTTGATGCCTGTCAAGAAAAATAGCCAAAAGGCTGCATTTTATGTGAAAGAAAAATTATCAGAGTCCAAGTGCTTGTGTAAAAAATTCATCGCAAGAGCAAAGGACATTAAAGAAAGGAGTAAAGCTCCCATGCATAAATGATTAGTCAAGGGACTTTCGAGATGTACTGTGTTTCAAAAGCCAAATGCTTTCGAAAGGTCGAGTAACCCGGTCATGATGCCATGATGATCACCAACACTTAAAAACCCTCTTGAAAATTTTAAGCCTTTTGAGCCTCTTCCGAGCCAACATTACAACCGTCTCCCGAAGGCTCTTATGATTGGGATGGTTTGAGTGAAAATGAGAATACCACAAAGAAGCTATTGCTTGAAGGAGTGGAAGTAATTCTATCTTGTCTTATCTTCCAAGTTCTCGACTCATAAACCCGATGAAGACAGTGACAAATGTTCCTTTATTGGCCTCAAAGTAACAATTCCTTTGTGTAAGCCCTAACCGAGCCTATACTGCGGTCCTTCAAAAGACCTTTTTGATCAATCATATTGTATTAATCGCGAATGTTTTTGAAAACCTTTGACATGGGTTATGTGAGATACCCGCAGCCATCAGTTACTTCCCACGTGAATGGATGGAATCAAATAGCCATTTCATCAAAGTGCGTGAGAAACCCTTTCTGACTAAGAAGCTCTAGTTTAGCATGATTAATGAGCTTTTTTCACAAGTCGCAGCTGTTTTGATAAGAACTTGACTCCCAGAGAATTTGATGATTAATGATACATCCCCAAGCAAGATGACAATTTTGCGCTACATGTGCTAATTGACATCGAATATTTAAAAAAAAAAGAGTTAAACTTAGCTTGATTAGCTTGTTCAATTAATGTTGTATTATTGCCAATACGTCTTTTGATGACGTCTCTAATGACATTTACTCAAACTGAGTTTGACAAGATTCCTCAGTGAAGCCGTGTAGTTTTCAAGGGGTTAGCGGGTGCTTCCCTACAAACCAAAGGTTCATGGTCAGCCTTAAACCATGCCATTTCAAAATGTTCATGGTCAGCCTTAAACCATGCCATTCCAAAAGGTTCATGGTTAGCCTTGAACCATGCCATTTCCAAGGTTGGTAGGTTTATCCTTAAACCACGGGGTTGGTGGCTTTTCCTAAACCACACGGCTTGTGGTTTCATTCGTAAACCATGTTTATCCACTCCCAGTCGAAACCCGTTCGTACACGGTGAGACTATCATACCCGGTCGAAACCCGTTGTTACACGGTAAGACCACATTCTTCTCTTCTTATGACCCAGAAAGCTTTGTATCCTAGAGTCTTCTCTCTTCTTATGACCCAGTGGGCTTCTGTAGCCCGGAGTCTTCTCTCTTCTTATAACCCGGAGGGCTTCTGTAACCGGAGTCTTCTCTCTCTTCTTATGACCCGGAGAGCTTTGTATCGTGGAGTCTTCTCTCTTCTTATGACCTGGTGAGTTTTGTATCCTGGTGTCTTCTCTCTTCTTATGACCCGGTGGGCTTCTGTATCCCGGAGTCTTCTCTCTTCTTATGATCCGGAGAGCTTTGTATCCCGGAGTCTTCTCTCTTTTTATGACCCGATGAGTTTTGTATCCCGGAGTCTTCTCTTTTCTTATGACCCAAAGAGCTTTGTATCTTGGAGTCTTCTCTCTTCTTATGACCCGGAGAGCTTTGTATCATGGAGTCTTTTCTCTTCTTTTGACCCGGAGAGCTTTGTATTATGAAGTCTTCTCTCTTCTTATGACCCGGAGAGCTTTGTATCTCGAAGTTTTTCTTACTATAGCCCGAGGAGCTTTGTAGCCTGGCATCCTTCTTCCTCTTATCGACAAGACGTGCTTCCATAGTTATGAGTCCTTTACGTTGACCTGACGCGTGCCTATGCACCCAGGGTCTCTCTACCACCGAAATAATTTAGGTGTTTTCTGTCTTTGAATGTAACCTTTTCAAAGCTACATTCAAAGAGGGGCAGCTGTTGACACCTAACTTTTGTTTTCAAGTACATAAAAAAAAAATTAGATAAAAAGAGAGAAAAAAAAAGAAAAAAAAATAACAAAAAAAAAATGCCTCTTTTTCCCTTGCGCAGCCCAAGCCCGTTTTCCCTTTGGCCTGACCCACGCCAGCCTTCTCCCTTCTCCATCTTCGCGCAAGAAACCCTAGAGAAGAAAGAGGCAAACAAAGGGAAAGGGGGGGGGGAACCAAAGAGTTGGGGGAGAGAGAGGCAAGCTTGAAGAAACACAGGGAGAGAGAAAGGAAGGAAGAGCAACAACAGAGGGGGCGACAGTGCTGCCCAAAGACCGTCCGAGCCACTATCCTCCGAGCACCGTCCCCTGCAGCCCTAAGCTGCGATGCCCTCCGACCCACCGCCTGCAACCCAACGCCGGCAGCAGAGCCAGCGAGCCTCACCACCGCTTCACACCCCCCCCGAAGTCGCGACGCCACCTCATGCCGAGCCCGCTTCGCCCAACTCTACCACATCGACGCTGCTACCGCGACTTACAGCAACCCACGAGCATCGCCGCACTCCCCGTGACGCCACAGCAACACACGAGTACCGCCGCACCCCCTACGACGCCGCAGCAACCCACGAGCACCGCCGTACCCCCCCCCGCGACGCCGCAAAGAACCCACGATCTCGCTTGCAGCGCCTCCGCCGTGCCTCCACTTGCAGAACCCAACGCCCGCACCTTCGCGTCGAACATATGTGAGCACCGCTAGCAGCTCGCCGCCAGTCCGAGCGCTGCTTGCCTCTACCCGCGACGACCCGCCGCGCTCTGCCTGTAGCTCGACGCTGCTGCCCCCGACACCAGCAGATTCCGGGCCGGCCGCCGCATCTCTACCTCGGCTTCACCGTCACAGCATCAGTTTGACCCCGTTGTAGCACCAGCACTGCACCGTCACCGCCCGAGCCGCCGCCACCCGCTGCGTCGTCATGCTTCACCGTGTCACCGCTGCCAGGAAACCCTAGGGAGTGGAGGTATGAGTCGGGTTGCGGCCACCGAACCAGGTAGGGTTTTAATCCGTCCAGGCTGGGCCTACGCGAATGGGTTGACACATCCTTGGGCCAGGCCCATCCTTTTTAAGGAAATAGGGCTCCAGTCATAATGGGCCAAGTTGGTGGGCTCAGTTTATTTATTTATTTATTTATTTTAAAAAGAAAAGAATCCCGAGCCGAGCCTGCTCCGGGTCTTGCGGATGACCCAGGTCAGTCCCACTCGGGAACTCGACCTAGGTCATTTTAATATATTATAATACTTTAACAAAAAATAATATATATATTAAAAAATAAAAACAAAAAAATAGAAATTAATTAAACTTTTTTTTTAAAAATTAAAAAATTAAAATTTTCGAAAATCCAAAAAATGTAGGTTTTGATTATAAATGACCATGTGTTTCCTTTATATTATATTTAGGCCTTTAATTGTTCGTATATTGATTATATTGCATGTTTAATTTACCTATTTAACTATGTTTGCAATCGCTTAGTGGCATACGTTAATTTTACTGCAATTAGAATCTTGGTAGCTATGGTCGTTACTTTTATGATTGTCCACCCGCATAATCACCTCATATGTTAGTGGATAGGTATAAAATCAATCCCAACTGCCTGTAAAAAAAAAATATATATATATATATATATATATATTTGTTAAAATGAACAAGATTAGGTACCGAAAGGGTACTAATTAGTCAATTAGTGTAATCAAGTCCCCGACCCTAGATTCTCTGGTTGCGTAGGAAGTAAGGTACATTCTCATGCCTCACTTGGGATCTAGCCGACCCCAATATACTAGTGGCGACTCCTTTTTGCAAAATTCTAAAGAATATCTCAATGTCACGCGGGGTATGGGCTTAGGAGAATCCACGCCTAATCATGGGTCTTAGGCCCATCCTTTAGGCAATACCCCTAAACATGTTCTCTCCCCCCGAGGGTAGGTCGCGACACTAATTTTCTCCAAACAAGACCGAAGTCCACCAGTTTCACCACTCTTTAATGGAGAAGAGCCTTTTAAAGAATAGCACACAATGTATAAGAAAGGCTATGCCCTTGCCCTTTTTTAAAATTCTAGACAAAGTTCCAAGTCATTCACCTCTTTCATCGATGTCTAGATGATAATTTAGAAGCAACTATCAGTGTTTCTCTCTTCCCTGTGCTCAACGCAACATATCAAGATTGATTCAAAACTCAATAGCTTAGAGTAAAAATCAAATAACCTAAAAGCCTTTCAGACACTTCTAGATAAGGAGTAGATCGCATATTCTAAAGAGAGTGGATTTGAAGGAGTGCCACACCTTGACAACATTCAGTACTTCAAGCAATCTCCTAGGATCTGAACAGCCATCACAAAAGTATTCGGCGACCGCAATATTGTGGAGGACCTGCATTGCACTAATGTTAATAGCTCAGACCATGTTGCTTTAGGCGAGTCAGACAAAAAGAATGACTTCTTTACTCAAGAAATGCCATATAGAGATTCTAAAAGAAAAGGAAAAGTATGCACAGCCAAGAACAGCCCAAGTGGCTAGGATGTCCAAATTCCAATCAAGACCCAGAAATTAAACCTCAAACCAATAGAGGATACAGCATGCTTACCACGTAGAAGAAAAGCTCACAACAAACCCAAAGGATAAATAAACATGCAAAGCTGAATCTAGAAGTTATTTACTGGTCAAATAAGAGACAAATCGAGGAGAGAAACGAACCTCGAGGCGAGATGTGAGGACACACACTCGTACCACTTGTTGGCGTTCAGGAATGAGCCTTTGGGCTTCTCGAGAACCGTGGCGTACACCTTTGATGTCGTCCTCCCTCCTTCGCGAGCTGATTTCTGCCATCGAAAACGACACCGATAAACATCCCAAACAAGCAAAGGGGCCCAAGATACCAAATCGACCGATCGATCCCCCACGCGAAGAACAGAGAGAGAGAAAGAGATTGAAGCATTACCCGAAGAAATAGGTCTTGCTGGAGAGGAACTTGTCGAGGGACTTGAGGCCTGACTCCGTGTGGAGATCCGAGAAGGTGATCACCCGATTCGTTGAGGAAGCGTTACCCGGATATGTAGGTCTTGCCGGAGAGGAACTCGTCGAGGGACTTGAGGCCCGACTCTGTGTGGAGATTCGTTGAGGGCGAGCAGTGTCGAGCAGAGATAGAAGTGGGCGAGCAGTGTGAAATGTGAAGTGAATAGAGTGAGACTAGGGTAAACTTAGGGTTTTTTTGGAACCTAACCGGAACCAAGAACCGCCGGTTCCCAAAAAAAGGGAACCGGGAACCAAAACCGGTCCCTTTAGAACCAGGAACCGCGCTCACCCCTACTCTTCTGTCCTCTCTCTCTCTCCTCACTGCACGCGCTCTCTCTCTCTCTCCTGCCTCCTGCACATTCTCTCTCCTCTTTCTTCTCTAGCCCCACTTTTCTCTCTCTTCTTCTGTCCCATTTCTCTCTCCTTCCTCATGCATGTTTTCTCTCATTTCTCTCCTCTCTCCCCTATACATCTCCCTCTCTCCATCAAAAATAACTCCAGCATCACCCAACAAACAAGAAGAGACAAACAAAAACAATCATCTCTATTTCTATCTAAAACTCAATTGATTTCCCGTTTCGATTTCAATAGTTGTTTTTTTTTTTTTTTTTTGTGGGTTTCTATGCATTTTCAATCCAACTCATTTTAGGCCACTTTTGTCTTCATCGGCGCTAGGAATCGTGGCTTCTTGGAGGGGTATAGCTGCCGGAGACCACGAACCAGGTGGAGAACTCTGAGAGTGTTGGGAGATTCAAATCGAACTTGCCCTTAGCTCTATGTGTGAGTGGACCCCATGCCTTCCGAGATGCTCATCCCGTTGGCAGCCAAGGTGGTAACAACGACGGCAACCGAGGAGGCAAGAGTGAGGGCCTTGTTGTGGCACCGCTTGTGCCCGCTGAGAGCTTGGCCAGTGGGGAAGCTCTTGTGGCAGATCGAGCACTCATGCACCTTCCCAGATATGCCGGAGGAGGTGTTCGCCACAAAGGTTGAGGTGGTCGGTTGGTCGTCCACGCCGGCGAAGAGAAAATGTGCTGGGAAGAGATAATAGAGAGGAGAGAGAGCATGCAAGGAGGCGAGAGAGAGAGAGAGAGAGAGAGAGAGAGAGAGAGAGAGAGAGAGATATGGGGACATAGGAGAGAGAACATGTAGGAGGTAGAAAAGAGAGCGCGTCCAAAGAGGAGAGAGAAGAGTTCGTCTGACAATTTGGGCCATCGCGACACGTATCGTGTTCTAGAGACCCTTCTTATTTGCCACGCTGACAAATGAGACATACCTAATATTTTCTCGTTGATAGCAAGTGCTGATCGAGATCCCAAATTAAATACACCTGGGTTCCCACATCTAAAGTTCTGACAGCTATATCACCTTCTCGTGTATGGTGCTTGACCCATTTTGGAGGGGGGATGCATGTTCATGGGACACGGACAAAGATTAGATGCATCCCAAGGTTTCCCAACCTTTGATAAGCCATTATATTCCTCATTGGATTTTACTAATTCTGGGCCTGCCTTAATTGACATTTGCTTGTTCGTCATTTTGCTTAATTTAAATCTCGCCACTAATGTAATTTGACTCTTTTATATACAAGACCCCTGAAACTTTCAAAAGACTCAAATATTGACACGTAAGTTCACACATGATGTTTTTAATTTTGTGAAATTGAAATGAAAATTACAGTTTTGGCGTGCCTTTACTTTTCATGCTTTCCAATGATTGAGATATGTTTGTAAAATTCTAAACGCAAGTGAGCGTGTCGAACAAGTAATATAATGATAAAAAAGAGTATCGTCCCACGGAGATTGATGATTAATAAACTAATTAAATACCAAAATAGATTAATTCTAAAATTTATCTAATAGATCAAAATATAATTGAAAATAAATTAAAAACAAAATTTGGAGACTACATGCAGTAATTCAATCAAATAAATATGTTAGAGCATCTGATTTCACCATAACCACTAGATATGAATTTCATATTGTTGTGAGTACAAGAACAATATCAAACATGTGATAGCGGAATTTCTTAATCTATTCACTATCATATCTCTAGGTATAGCAAACCTATTCAGTTTATTAATCTATTATATCTCTATGTGAATTAAAATAAACACAAGTGCATTAAAAACTATAAATATTCTCGGCTTACAATGAGTCTTTTGGAGTACCTTATCACCGAAAACTACACAAATAACGCGGTATATCTATATCCACATTTAATTCATGATTATATATTATAAGGAGAAATTGCATATTATCACTTCTCAATCTCAAACATACACATTAGATCATTCAAGTGGTGGCCAGTCACTCAAAAGCATTATGCACAATAATATATAATTCACATGAATAAAATCAATTGCAAAATATAAAAAATCATGAAATTCACATCATCATGATTAAACTACATCGTAGCTCTAACAAAAGAAAATTAAAATATAGTAGAAGAAGAAATAAATATATAAATCAAACCCAACATCTTGAATCAAAGAACAAGAATTATGTCACAACTTTTGTCTTCTCTTCAAAATACTTCAAAAACTCTTAAAACAATGAAAAAATATCTAACAAAAACTTAGCTGCCCTCTCAAGCTCTCAATGTTCTCATATTTATAGGATATATCCAAGATCCTTATCTCCAAGTGATTGCACATAAAATTAAGGAGTAAATCAGAGGATATTTGATTTGATATCTATCTCCCAACATTTGCAGATAATATTGGGGAACAAAATCAAGGATTCCCTAATTTGATATCCATCTTCCACTGCTTTTTGATTTGATTTCCTGATTTTTGTCTTTTTTTTTTCTTTATCTTCTCCATATCTCATTATTCTGCATAAACAATGAAAATTCAAATAATAAGGAAGGAAATCCAAATATTTTCTCATAAATATTGCATTATTTGTTGCCTAAAATATGTAAAATAACTCTATTTTTATATAATTATCAAGATATCCGGTGCATGTTAGATTAGGTGTACTTTAGACGCATCCATGTCTTAACACTCAAGAAGATACTCTTAAGGGAGTTGTCACCTCGAGGCATTATGCTCTTCTATTTAATTAATTCTTGGGTTTATATTTTTTAATGTGAGAACTCATATATGTAGCCTGAAGTGCCTTGGGCTATGTAAACCTATTTTTGGATAACTTTAAGGTACCCCTAATCATGTTAACTTATTCCACACAAAATAATATATCTCCCAATATAAATATATATATATATATGAAGTCGCAATGATTTTGTGACATCCATGGTTCAGGCCCATGTATTGACCATGAGAAATGGCCATGGGATCAATGCATTGATAGGGAGGATTGGTCATGGACCGATCCAAGGATGGGTCATGTACCAATTGGCCCAGTTGAAAGGGCGATCGAGAGATTCGCCCTGGTCTGATCGAAGGATTAGCCATGGACAAGGGATCAATAGTGAATCGACCTGTCAATCGTGCAAGTCAACAAAATTATTCGGCCATGAATCAGCCGCTCAGCCATGAGAGTTTGTCATGGGATGATCGTGCACCATCACGGACCATCACATTAATGGTCATGGATCAACCCCATGTGGTTATGTACCGGCCACGGATGATTCTGCTGAATTATGCACTGGCTGTGAGCAGCCATGAATCTATTCCATGTGACCATGTGTTAGTTATGGATCAATCGATGCGGTTGTCAACCGAGGGTTGACCACGGATTGGTTATGCTTGACCGTGGATTGTTTGCGATGGATCACAGTTTAATTGCAGATCAATTCAACTATCTAGCCGCTCGATCCATTCAGCTCGACTGCATGGCCATGTGCCCAGCCTGTCCCGGCCATGCACCCCACTAGTTCCAACCATGGACCCGGTTGTGTCAGACACACCCAGCTATGCCTGGTCATGAGCCCACCCACAAACCTCAATTCGAATCATGTAGTCAACTGTGGATGGACATGAGAAACTCTTGCCCGAGAATGTTGATGCTTACATCGACTTCTCTCTCATGCTCACACAATGTTCCTTGGATATAGCTAATAAGTGAAGAGGGTGAATCACCAACTTAGGTGGCAATGATAGATGACACGATCCAAAGCCTGGTGACCAAATTTTAGGCAATTAATGTGTGCATTTAATGAAGAGGTGATTCATCAACTTGGGTGACATGAAGATGATTTGGCCATAATTTCATGATACTTGGGTGGCAGGAAACATCCAAAATCAATGATCACCAAATCTTAGACAATTAATACAGGCACGATTCATCATCCTAGGTTCCAACAAGAAGCTTTGGCTTGGATTACAAGAAAGCTTAGGCCATAATTATATTATGACTCATTGGCACAAGTGAATCAATGAGAAGAATACCACATGTCCTCAATCATTTCCCTAGAACTCTAGGATGCGACAACATCAACTTAGCTAGACCACACGGGAAAAGCTGATTGGACTACTTGTTAGGGTCATTAAATGATAGAAGGTCTATAAATAGAACACCACCTCTCATTTCCACCACTCCTGGCTCCTCTCTCTCTCTCTCTCTCTCCTTACCACTTGCCACTTCTTGGTTACTAGCCGCAGTTTCGTCAGCCGTTAGTGGAATCTCTAACCTTCAACTAAGAAAATGTGCTACGATGTTTGCACTTGGTTGTGTTCTCATTCAGTTTAGTTGTGCGCATGTTGATGATTGTTTTGTATGGTTTTCTTATGTCTTTGCATTCACAAGTCGAATCACGCCTCGGGTCACAGACGAGTCTCGCTCGGCTTTGGATCGGTATTAAGGCGCATTGATTCAAGCTGTGAGCCACGTTTCGAGCTTGATTGTGTTCTCATTTGGCTTAATGGTGTACGTGTTGATGATTGTTTTGCATGGTTTGCTAATGTCTTTGCATGCGCAAACTACAATCACACATTGGGTCACGGGTGGGTCTTGATCGGCCTTGAATCGACATTGAGGCGTGTCGGTTCGAACTGTGAGTCACGTGCCACACCCAACATATTTCTGTAGTTGTAGTTATGTTGTTATAGGTAATATCACACACACACACATGCCTACGCACATGAGCATGCCTACGGGCCTTGTTTGCATCAGCTAAGATTCAAAGATAATGAATCGGCTTATGTGCATGACGTGTGGTCACATAAAATGAAATATAAGACCTGTCGCCATTTGAGATAGCAATGATGCCTCATTATAAGAATGAAATGCCCCCACCTCAATAGGATGCCCTAGGGAGAGTCTCAGGATGCTGTCAAGAGTGGACGATGTCTCGTAAGAAGAAACGGGAGGTCTCCCGAGGAAGGATTGTTAATTAGGATGCTGCTAGGTACGCGATGCCCGATTGAAGCCGGATGCCCAGCTTTAGGCTAGATGCCCTCTAAGATTAGGAGAAGAACCATTTGAGACAGTTAATGAACCTTCTTGTGCATGTTCCTATGATGTGCATAAACTTGTTTGGTAAGTTGAAGGTAGTTGGTGTGTTGCTGATAAGCTGAAGTTGTTCACGTGCACATAGCTAAGTTACTGCAATAGTGTTGCTATTGATCTGCCATCGATGCATTAGTGCGAGTGATATTCACATTTTAGGTTCGACGACGAGATGTCCAGCTATCTAAGGATTAGTGATTTTATTTTGACTCGGCCTATTGTTTTTCAGATTTGTAAGTATGGATGTCTCGCCCACTTCTTCGTCATGGCTTGCCAATGTCACCAACGCGACCTTCCCGAAGGTGGATCACTGGAGGGAAGACAATAGACTACTAAATCGGAATGAAGGTTCCCTCACGAGGCGATCACTTGCGTTTAGTGTGGGCTCTTCCATACCTTACCAATTGAAACTTAGGGTACTCAGCACAACATGTGATTAAATTTACCTATTGAAGCCGCCACTAATTGGTTATGGGTCAATTAAACATCCAAGTAAAATGTGGGAGTATATATTACTTCTGTGAATCAAAGATTCATGAATGGAGAGATTTAGTTATGCTAGATTAATATAACACCTTTTTGGTACATTTTCTCTTTATTTTGAAAATGTTTTGCATGCATTCTTTATCCATTTTTACACTATGCCATTGAGAAAATGTTTTGCACGTAGTCTTTATCCATTTTTACCCTATGCTATTGACATTTGCCTAGTGATCATGCAGGTGCGCACTCAGATGACTAACACCCAATAATCAACGTAGTAATTAGCTTGCACAAAAATTCAAGAACCTAGATGTGCTAAGCAAGTAAAATGTATCCCTATCTATTGCCACAAGGTTTCTGCAAATTGCTATTTTAGAAAAATACGCAGATAAAGTACAGGAGTGTTATGCATTATATGACTACGTAATCTATACTAAATTATTTCTCTTAATTAATGCAATGTATATGAGACTGCTAATATATTTTCTTCTTTTAAAGTCTACAAATTAGGATGCATTTTATATTCCATGAACTAACCTTGTGATACAAACCAACATGAAGTGCTATTTTTTTTTCTTATTTTATGAAAATAACAAATTTAAGTCCTAGGACTGTAACGTGATCTAATGAACTAGAATTAATATTGAACTATGTGCAATGCGGATGATGCATGTAGTGTAATTATTAAAACTATGTATATGATACTTAGTTCTAAATTTCCTAGCATTGGATGACATGAGCCTAATTAACCCTAGGTCTACACGCAATCTAAGTGAAAACTAAATAACATTTTTATTTGATTTTATTTTATGAAAGTTATGCACTAACCTGAATCTATATGGATTCTAGAGCTAAAATGACCTAAACATAAATATGTTATAAGATTAAACATGTATAGCCCTAAATATGAAAACTTTACATTATGAATGCGCTATAAAGTCTAAACATGCATAATATAGTTACGTGCAATATCACTGATGACATACTTAACCATAGCAATCCATGCAAAACGATATTGGGGTTAGGCCATAATGTCTAAAGGTCCAAAAGTCGCGTATGTCCTTATCAATTTAGGGAAATAAACGGGACACCCTAAAGTCTTACCACTAAATATGATTCATTTAAAATTATTAAAATAATACTATTGCATGAAATTAGTCGAACCTTGACGACCTTGAATGAGGATGAGATCACAGCAAGGTGAGAGGGAATAGACCGAGAAAAGGAATAGTAGGGACGTCACTCCCACAAGGCCAAAAAGTCCAGGTCACAAACTGCGGAGTTATGTTACAATCCTTCACCAACTCCAATTCAATCCTACAAGGCCAGAAATTCCGCGCACGCATGCAATGGTGGAAAGGAATCGTCGGTGGCTACTCTTCGGTGGTTACTGAGTAGTTCCACCAGACGTTAGGATGTCGTCAACTTACAGGACTGCCACTAGAACACCGATGATGGAATTAAGAGAGCCAAATTTGCTGGGTGTACCTTCAAAAAGACTCAGTGATGCCAACGGGATTGTCAGTGTGGTTCGAGATCGCCGGTCGCCTGTTTGCAAGAATCCGTAAGGAATTGCTGGTATTGCTGGAAATGCTGGGCTACCAAGTCGATAAAGCGCTGGGCGTACTCGTCAGAAGAAATCACTAAGATCGCTTGTGAAGAGGCCGGGGATGAGGGCAGGATGCAGTGATGATGTGATCGACGTACTTTTGATGGCATGGACGCATGTGGCACCCCATTTTGCGATGACTCCTTGTAAATGTGCTGGAAAATTGTCAAGAGAGGAAAGATGGTGAGGGTGGTCTGTGGAGTGAGATGGAGATGGATGTGTCCTCAAGTCTGGCTCAATAATGCGATGGAGATAGCCACAAACTAGTCAGATAATAAATGGATAGAGAAAACGATGAGGGTGGCGATGTACATGAGTATCGCCGTGAAGGAAGCAAGAGAATATGAGTATTGATGAAATGGATTATTCTCTCTCCCCTCGATGGCGTCCCCGAGAAGTTGATGTGAAGTAAAGGCACCAGGATGCGGTCAGCAACAAGAGGGACACAGCAGCCGCGATCAGCAACGAACCGCAGCAAATGGAAACGGACAGCAAGCAGCAGCAGCAATAATTAACCGCAGCAAACAGTGACGACAAGCAGCGACGCAGCAACAAAGGGTAGGGACGCAGCAGGGAACAGTGACGAACTATGGCAAACAGCAGCGACGCAGCAGCAATGGGCTGCAAGGTAGACGCAATCGGGCTGATGAGAAGCTCACTGGAACAAAAGAATTCGCTGTGAATCACCGAGGAAAGGGAGGTGAGACCACCATGACCATAGAGAACTCTTTTGTATCTCACGTATTTTGTCCCTCTATTGCGAGCTGCCCCTTCTCTTTCTAATCGTCCCATTTTATAGCAGAAAACTCCCACGTATCTTTGGAAGTTTTGAATCCATGGAGACTCATTTGGGGATGATTGGCGATCCTCTATAAATATCGGCTTTTTCCTTTCACCCTTTCCTTTTCTGTTTTTACATATGCTGCCGTGAAGGTGTCCACATTCACTTGCGATCGGCCAGCCCATTCCATCAATCTGTTGCCGATATTCCATTGATTCCTCTCTCTATTGATTCTTTTCCTTTCCACATTGATCTTTTGCCCAAAGGAATCTCTGTACGAGTCAACATGTAGAAGGAGAGGATATGGTGGATGACGGCGCACCCACAAAGCACGTTTTTCTCCTTTGACACCGGATTTATTTCACTCGTTTATTTCCTTCCAAATTGCTTATGTATGATCTGGCTCTCCCCCTTTCTCTCATTGTGGCTCGGATTCCTAACTGTTCATTGGGAGGGAATTGCTTAATTTGTGCATATGCCAATCAAGAGCTGTATTCTCTCTCCAATATTGGCCGGCATTCATACGAAGTATCGCTTTGGATCTTCCTGAATCTTAGCAAAGAAAGACCAAATTCCATCCCAATCAATGACACCCATTTCTATTGTTTCCTTTCGACCAATGGGTATCCTCAATTTGCTAATCGTGATTGCCTTTCTTTCCTTATGAATGATTGATCGAGATTTATAGAAGATGATCCTATGCACGCTTGTTTACAAAGGCGTTATGCAACAAAGACTGATCCTATGGGCATTAGTCTATGGTGGCGTCATAGAGAAGTCATGCGACTAAGTCATGTGCGATCCATGCAAAATGTGAATAATGCAAATGATAATTTTGTTTAGGGGTTAGATTCAATCCCTAATTTTCTTATGCAACAAATGACTAAATATGAAGCCAAAATTTAAGTATCAATAGTCACTGAATATGTCACTATTGACATGGTTGATGTAGAGAACGATATTACCCACCGTAGATATAACTCCACGGTATTGATCAAAAAAGACTTGGATGATTAGGTCCCTCATCGCTACATAACCCGATACGCATGATTTGACAACGACCTCGTCAGGTCACTTGGAGACTTCAACGGGCCACCTGGGTTTATCGGTGGGTTCAAGCCTGATGGAACCGTGACTAACCCGTAGAGTACCCTACATGGTGAGATGATGCCAATTTTGAAGCTGCGGCCTCATTAGAGTTAGGAATCCCCGACCTACACAGATGGATAAATAAGGTAAATAAAGAAGTGCCTGTAGAGAAGGACAGTGTAAATATACTGACGCATAATAGAAGTAGTGTGTTTTGTGGTATGTTTTCATGACTGTTTGATTGTTGTCTAGGTGATTGTTTTATATACGCTTTCGCATACTGATTAAAATAAGATATATAAAAAAGAAATGGGTCCACAACGCGCCAGAAACGTCGCATCCCCGTGACTATGGTGTCCGTGAATGTCACAGATTTCATATTTGATTAGTTAATGGATACCACGAGACACTTTCTAATAGAATCTTCAGCAATAAACAACTCAAAAGTACTGTTCGAGGCGATTAAAATTTGAAGTATAAGAAGACAGAGAAAATATAAATTTATGAACCAAGAGTACAGCAGTGTCATAAAAATAATTGCCACGGAGATTAGTACTGACTCTGAAGTAACCGACTCATAAACTACTTTAGAAAACGATTAGATAGGTTCCTGTTGGGTGCTCGAATATGTTCCATGAAAGGGCTCTCCCCCACAAGGGGAGGGTGTGCAGTTCCTCAACCGGGGGAAACTATTAGGCCAGTTGGTTGAGGAACTGTGCCGTAGGCATGCCTAGCGATTTTCACCCACCTTTCCTCACGTCAGGCGCGGGTTAGGGGTTGGTTACCCTAAGCCTACCTGATCGTAGCGAGCCGAAGCTGATGTGGTGTTTATACCCTTCACCACCGAAAGGCCCCCAAATTCCCTGGCTATCTCTATCCGCCCGCTAGAGAGGATGGGGAGGCAAGTAGGGGTCACTCACCCCAAAGCAGTTCTCTTGCCTTTACCTCCATGAGCAGTTTAAGGACTTGTTCAGGTCCGAATTTCAAATGCTCATAGGTTATAGTTTGTCTCAATATTTAGTTAAACATATTGATTATTGCTTCCATCACTTTTCTCTAGCAAAAGGGAAAAAAAAGAACTCTGTATGGCAATTCGATCCTAAACATTTTTAGTTTGGTCAATTTAATTTTAAACATTTTAACAATTTGTTGATATAATCCATCCAATCAATTTTAATCAAAAGTTTTGATGGCACCACCAACGATAACACAGGCAATTTTTGCAAATTAAAAAAAAAATTGAAATTTATATTATTTATTTATTCTTTTCTTTTCTTTTTCTTCCTTTATTTTGGCCAATGAGGCTCGACAACCCTAGCTAACCACTAGGCAAAGGGCCTTCAAGCACTTATCACCCGTGGGCAAGGGTCATGGCCCTTGTTGGCCATGGGGGAGGTGACCCTCGTTCGGCAAGGGCAACTCTCGCCCATCTCTCTCTAGCCACTCGCAAAAAGAAAAGAAGAAAAGGAAAAAGGAAAAAAATAAAGAAAATTTTTAAAAATTATCTATGTCAGCATTAGCTGTCTATACTATATAAGACAGCTGACACTAATTAAACTGCCACATCAGTGTTCCTCGATTAAAATTAAGTTGAAAGAACTACATTAGTAAATCGCCAAAGTATTTAGGACTGAATTAATACAAGTATAATAGATTTATCATTTTTTTGGCAATTATCCTATCTTATCTATGTTTCTTTGTGAAAATGAGTTGACATGGAATACCTAACTTGCAAGCTTCCTTTTCAACGATTTTTAGTTTAGGGGACTTCGTGTAGAGTTCTCTTGTACATTCTTCGAAATCTATTTATGCTTGAGGTGATTTTAACATAAACCCTTAAATTATTCGCTTCTGTTTATTTTGCAATAAAATCAATGATTTAAAAAATATCTTCTTTAAAACTATCGCTTGTATCGCTTACAATTTTATCATTTATGAAAATATTTAAATTTAAATTAATAATAATAATAATAATATTTTAATTATTTATTTATTTTAAATAATATGAGTAATTATTTTAAAATATATATTTTTCAACTCATTGTTTTTTTGTCAAAATAAAGCGGCCTTCGTTTCCCGTTTCCTTCGTTAGGTCGCCACTAGGTACCTACTCTCGCCATCATCGAGAGTCATGAATCAGGTTCATGGTTTCTTCCTCGAAATGGGTAACATTGTTTTCTTTTCTTTTTAACACTTCTTTGTCTTTATTGTGTGTCTATTCTGACATCATCGTGATTTGACGCATAACCCTTTGATAAATACGGGCAGAAATTAAGGACAATGATATTAGTACTGCAAGATTTTAGTATGATTTCCAACAAGTTTTAACTTTAATAAATATACGAGCAAAAGTGAAGCAAAATGAGATTAGCATATAGGCTTCAGTACGTTTTCCACTAGCTTTAACTTTTATCCGAAGCATGTCCATTTAACGATTTATCAAATTTTGTGCTACCATAGTTGGCTTTTAGGAACCGCAATTAGTTACCTAATGTGCACAATAAATAATTAAAAGAATCTCAATATGAGTGGGTGTAAATTGCTCTAAGAGTTAAACTGAATTTAAAAAAATTAATAATAATAAGAAAGAATTGGGGCTAGGGGAGGCCAAGAGGGGGATCGGAGTTGGATTGTGACGACCGCCACGACAAGACTATCAGAAGGTGAAGCTTCCCTCGAGTCAAGCTTAGGAGATGTTGGTTTGAGGGTCAGACCCCTAGATAAATGGACCTCAGGCTAGCGACCCTCGCCTGAGGATCACTAACCACAGGCAAGAATTGTTGCTTGAGGCTGCAAGCTATGGCCACACTCACCTTAGCTTATGACCTAAAGTGGCACTCATCTATAGGCACATCATCGGAGAAGGAGACAATTATCTAATTAATCATAAACCTATGATACAAATGTTAATTCAGTTATAATTTTTTTTTAACTTTGTCAATTGAGTCCTAAGTTTTTATACAAAATTCTAACGTAATTATTTCGGCAAATTTTTGCCTGAAAATTGCTAATATAGCAGCATGCCACGTACGATGGTCATCACCGAAACCATTGATGAGTGAAAAGGAAAAGAAACTAAAAAAAGAAAAAAAAATCAAAAAACTTTAAAATATATTAGCCAAATATCATCAACGTTAATTTTTCTAACTATAATAAACCGGAATGATTACATTAAAATCTCCAAAAGATTGAGGATTAAATTGGTCAAATTAAAAAGTTTATGATCAAATTAACTACCGCACAAAAAATTAGAACGTTTTAGATCATTTTTCCAAAGTAAATTTGTTAAATATATAAGCGTAATTATGTCATACACTTCAATAAGAAAACGATATTAAGATCCACTGAAATTCATGTGATATTAAGATGGAGATTATAGTTGATTTACTGAGAAAAAATATAGTAAAAATTTTATTTTCGGAGGCACCGTATCATGAGTCTTTGTCATGTGATATCAGGGCCCCGCCTTTGATTTGCGGCATCTCTAACTATTCGGTTAGCGTCTTTCACTCGAGAAAATATTGGATACCCCGAAAGCTCCATATCATATATCATCGACATCTATCTGTCCGTGTCAAGTCCACGTCTCCCACTTCTCCAGCGCACTCTTCTGCGCCCTGGCCCACCTACGCTCTGCTCTTCCTCTGCAGACCGTCTCTCCCCGCTCTCTCTCCGCCCGTACCATAAGACCTCGCTCATAATCATAGCTCACACTCGCGTCTCAACCTCACAACCTAAGATCGAGTATGGCCACCGCAGCCGACGCAACTCCGCCGAGCTACCGCCGGGCAAAGGCGGTTAAGGAGTTCGACGAGTCGAAGATGGGCGTGAAAGGCCTCTCGGACTCAGGCATCACCTCCATCCCCGAATTCTTCGTCCACCCTCCACACACTCTCGGACTCAGGCTGCCGGAGGTGTGTCGCCACCAGGTGGAGGCATGGGATGGCCATGCGAGGGGGGTGGCGGAGAAGGTGATGGAGCTGCTTAGCGAAGGGCTGGGGCTGGAAAGAGGGCGGTTCAAGGAGCTGACCTTTTCGGAGTCTAGGACTTTCGTGGGGCACTGTTATCCGTACTGCCCCGAGCCGGACCGGACCATGGGGATCACGCCGCACACCGATCCCGGGATCGTGACGGTGCTGCTGCAGAACAGGATCAAGGGATTGCAGGTGAAGCATGGCGGCGAGTGGGTGGAGGTGAGCCCCGTGCATGGAGGGTTGATCATCAACGTTGGTGATTTTCTTCAGGTGAGGAGGATCTGTCTTCTTAAGTTTATCCACGGGCGTTCTTGTTATCTCAAGTTGCATGTATTACACGAGGTCTACATCTATACCCTGCGCGTTTGATTTACCTAACGGTATGTAAACTTTCGAAGTGGGATTTCTTAGAAGAAAAGTAATTCTTACGAAGGTTTAACTTGGTAGTATATTCGAAAAACATTTTTACAGTATGAACTCTTTTGGGCATGAATTCACTAACGAAATCTGAGCCTCAAAATATTTCCATCTTCCTAAGCTCTTACATGTATTCGACAATAGAAATGAAGGATCTGGATCTTGGGCTGGAGCTCTCGAAGTAAGTTTTTCCCTTTACCGTCGCAAGCTTGAGCTCGTGATAGGTATGGACATAGATGGATAATAGTCAAAGAAACATTCAACGCCAGGCGTGTATATGCCTACGCTAAATACGCACTGTATCTAACTTTGGGCGACAGTAGCTTTAGTGTCGGCCGACGACTAGATTTTTGCTTTTATCACAGGTGTTTCTCGAAGAGTCAAGAAATGATAGATTACACGGTCATTAGATTGCAATCCTATATTGTAATCCTCAAAAGACAAGACCTAGCACAATTAAATGTTTTTTTGTCGGGTTAGTTAGGAGAATAATAATCAAATCAAAAGCTTGCTCCCAGCATAATCAGTTAGGTCGTTACAGAATTCAATGAATCAAGAAACTTCGCCGTCCTTTGAAAAGTGACATAACACCAAAAGCTGTAGCTAAAGCTGCTCTAATCTCTTTCTCTGTGGTGAGAAGAACCCTATGCCCAAAAACAGAGAAGTGTCCATTGAAAAACACGACAATAAGCAACGAAACGTTGACTATTTTTCTATGGGTCCTTGGCTTATTTTCACGTGTTTTTTTGGTACTTTGGTGACGATGGAGGGACAGATAGTGTCCAATGGCGAGTACAAAAGCGTGCAGCATCGGGTGTTGGCCAACTGGGAGAAGGAACCCAGAATCTCCATAGTCATGTTCTTCAATCTGAGCAAGTGGAGAGGGTCCGGCCACTACGGGCCTTTGCCCGAGCTGCTGTCACCGGAAAGACCAGCCATCTACCGGGACTTCACCGCGCAACAGTTCTTGGACAACTTCTACAGCAAGGGATTGGATAGCAAGTCCTTCATTGAGAAGATTCAGATTCAAAATTGAGTCGGATTTAGACCCGACTATCGTCATGGGTCTTCACTATTTCTATACGGGTGCATTATATCAAATGTGTGTGTTCTTTTCTGTATTTATCGTGTTTGTGTTTCACGGACGATTTGGAATATGGCATTTTCCTATTTGAATAAAGCCAACAAGTAACTACATATATGATTTTGCTCGCCAAATTTGTGGTACATATGGCAGTATAAATGGTTTCGCAACCCTCGAATAGGACCACTTTGAAAATGACTTGTGTAATGGATATGCTCAATGGTGCACGGTTGCAGTCATGAAAACCTTTTGAATTGGTTAAAGCAAATTCAAGATGGATTACCCACTCTTGTTGTCTCTGATTGGAGGAGGTGAGCAATATTTCATTAATCAGATTTCTCATTAGTAGGTTATAATGGATATCATTCCCACGAAAACTTAGATGTAAGTATAAGCGAGCAATGTCTATGTTAAGAAGTCGTCGATCGAGCGATTGAAAGGAAATTTGTTGAGCGGAAGATAGAGACGAACGTGGCCATGAGATCATAGTGGGGCGACGAAAGATTGCACTTTCTGAGAAGGTAATGTTCAGCTCTTGCTTTTTTCCTTCAATAATTGATGTTCCAAAATGTATTTCATTTTATTTCATAACCCATGTAAAAAATAATGACAATTAGAAATTAAATCAGGCAAGGGCTCCACCACTATGAGATTTATTTGAGACCAAGATCAGATTCGAAGTCGGATCATGTTATAAACCGGCAGATTTATTTGCACCAATTGCACGCTCTGTAGCTTTTTTTTTTTGTTTACACCATGTCCACTTTTTTTCTTATTATCACCAAGGAACAATAGGGATCACTTCTTCCTCAATTTTGCTTGCAAATTAGTCACGCGGTTGGTGCTTTGCCAGGACAGCGGTGGATCCGGAGATTTTCACAAGCAGACCTAGAGCATGATGATATTTAAAATCGAAATGTCAATGACCGGATAGTTGCTTTTACAGCACTGCACGGAACTGGGGGAACAGACCTAGCCTACAATTTCGTGCAGTGCTGCAAGGCGCGCTAGGTCTACTATGGGCCTTTCACCCACCTTTACTCACCCAAGTGTGGGTGACTACTATACCAGCCTACTCGACGATAATCGGAGTATGCAAACATACCCCGACGTGGAGTCTACCTTCCCTACCATGAGGTCCCTAAATTTCCTATCTATCTTTGTCTTCCCGACAAATGGAATACGGAGAACAGCGAGAGGTCTCCCGACCCAAGGCGGATCTCCTCCCTGTTTCCTTCCTAGGTTATAGTAATGCAACCGAACTGTAACCATGCCGTGAACAGCTACTTTTACCTTCTTCCGCCCTATGGCTACATGTTTTGATATGGTTACCTTCTAAAAATAAATCTACTATTTCCAAAAACAAATTGTTACGTTCTACAAAACATATGAATACTGTTGATATTAACCTATATTTGTGCTTTCAAATTGACAAGAAAATATTTACATGAAAATGAAATTCAAAAACATTTTCGATTTTAAATATCATCATGTTCTTGATCCTTAAAGGACACGAGGGGAGACGTGACAATTAAAATGATATATGACGAGATCCTATCAACTAATACAATAATAGATTCTGATTCAACTAAAAGGCGAGGGGAGTATATAATTAAAATGATATAACCCACCCGACATGTCCACATCATGTAAATAGGTCGCGCCACTAATTATTCACCATACCTGTACAAATATGCCATCCCCCGATGCTTCCTTCTGCTGCCAACAAGGATCTTCCAGTGCCCATCCTCGAACCACGCGGTGGTCGGGTCACGAAAGGCGCTGGCACTCTCCATCCTTATCGCGCCAAAAGCTTATCTTCGAAGTCCACCCCACCATTCCACTGCGGCGGAGTTGGGGACGGGAACTTTTTCCAAGAGGGGACCAACCGACGTTGTGTCGTCCTTACGTCGACCCCATCTACTTCTGATGAGCAAGGCACGAATCTCATGACGGTTCTCTCAGGCAATTTCCAGATATTTATATACCCAAGCCAAGGCACGAAGGATAATGCTAAGCTTGGCGCAAAAAACCGCGAAGTGTGTAGTGAATTCTTCATAAAAATAACATTGCTTTTTTTTTTTTCACTTCATCCATGCAACATTTCAAAGATTTAAGCTAACGGGATATATCTACAGCGGCATCTTTTTCCAATATTTTTCTTCAATCGCTATTTTCCGGTCACTTTCTGTTATATATAATGTGATAACACATTTTTAGGGATATGATTTTTTTAAATAAACTTGTCCTTAGGCATTGACCCACTTTTCTCTTTTTAGTGACGGTTATCCACCATATGAATTCCATGTCTGTACCATTTTGTAACAACCGCCCTTTAGTAACCACTTCGATGGGAAGTGGTTTATAAAAGGCAAATGTTCACTTACGTAAGAGAAAGCACAAAGTCTAACGCAAACTCTCTCATTCGAAAAAACATCATCAGTACGAAAGGGGATTAGGTTAATAAAATATGCCCGTAATTTTGTTGAATTTCCGTGGATTTCTAACGAACATAAACTTGAACAAGGCTTGGAGGTCAGTTTTATTTTTGATCCTATTTTCCGCATAAAATTCTAATCAATGCTTGAATTTTGTTCTTCAATGCGTGATTAGAATCGCTAGTTTATGTCTAACATTTGGTATCAAAGCATGTTGGTACCTCTGCCTTGTTTATTCCGATTTTGTGTGTATATTTTCGTGGGTTTTTCAATGAACAGTAAATTGGGCATTTTGGGGCCAAGAGAGAAACTTGTCGTTTCCAGTCAAATTTCGACAACCTATTGCCTAGCTTCAGAGCAATACGGTTGCACTGCCATAGGGAAGAATAGTCATAAGTTAATTCGGCATATCAGTGATAGTCAAAGGCTAATTAGGTGGCGGAAGTCACGGTGGCTAAATGGTTTGCATAAGGGGATTTTATACTTGATTCAAGGTCAATTTCTTGGCCATTTTCGCCAATTTTTTGGACCCATGTGGTTGCCCCGGCTTGTTCTCCAAAACCCATCAATTATTTTGGTCTAAGGTGGCTTGTCAAAGGAGAATAGGTGGTGGAAGTGATAGAAATGAGGCGCGAAAGAAGAAAAACAATCATTCACACAAGTAGAAAGAAGGTGCTTAGTATTCCTAGTATCCATGATTCAGTTGTTCAACATAGCAATACTAAGCCTCTGTTAGAGGCCATTGATGTGTAGTTTGAGATTTCAGATAAGGCGCATGCCATGATCTTAATTATAAAGTTTTCATCATTTAAGCTCGCTAGTGTTAAAAGTGTGCATGAGCACATCATGATGATGAGGGACATCACATCCCAACTTAAGAACCTTGAGATTGAGATATCGGAACATTTTCTTGTGTACTATATTTCTGAACATTCTCCTGCAATACCACACATAAGAATAAATGATCATTTAATGAACTTATGATTATGTGTGTTCAAGAGGAAAAAATATTGATTATGGAATCGGGAGAAAATGCTCATTTGGCAATACAAGGAAAGAATAAGGGTCTTGGCAAGCAAAAGGAAAATGTATAATGCATCCCTAAGCTGCTATTAAGAAAGAATCCAAATGTTTTTTTCAGGAAAGAGAATAAGGAAGGATTGCATCAAATTTAAGCCATAACTTAAGAAGAAATGTAATCCAATCTCTTGTATTTGTTATGAATATAATATGGCCGATGTGAGTCACAACACTTGGTGGATTGATTTTAGATCTACAATCCACATTTCTTATTCCTTGTGGAGTTTTCAAAATCATAAAAAGCCAATGGAAAGTGAACAAAATATCTATTTATGAAACAAGATACATTCGCATGTAGAAGTTATTGAGACATGTAGAATAATTCACAATAGTGGTTTTGTTTTGAATTTAGAAAGGATCTTTCATATCCCTAGTTTCTCTAGAAATTTAATTTCAATTTTAAGACTTGTACCTTTGATTACTCTGTCAACTTTTTGGATTCAAACTTCAATTTATCATTTAAATCTGAAGTTGTTGGGATAGGTACTTTGTTTGATGGTCTTTTTCAAGTTAATTTACGAAACAATGTCTATTATAATGCGATGCATATTCATGATAATGTCGGTATAAAACGATATGTTGTAAATGGAGATTTCTCTATGTTGTGGCACAAGAGATTAGAACATATCTCCATAGATAGAATTAAGCAATTGGTAAATGATGGAGTACTCGATACTTTGGATTTTACTGATTGTGATACCTGTGTAAATTGCATAAAGGGAAAGCAGACCAACAAGACGAAGAAATGTGTCAAGAGAAGTATAAAAATATTAGAAATCAAACATAATGATATTTGTGATATAGACATTAACTTGTATGGTCAGAAATATTTCATTTCTTTCATAAATGATTACTCATGTTATATGTATCTTTACTTATTTCGTAATAAGCATGAAGAGTTAGATGTTTTTAAGGCATTTAAGGCGAAAATAGAGAAACAATACAAAAGGCAAATTAAGATTTTGAGATTAGATAGAGGTAGAGAATTCTATAATAAATATATTGAAGATGGACAAACACCTAGTCTATTTGCGAAGTTTCTTCGAGAGCATGAAATAGTTACCCAATATACTATACCTGGTTCTCCAAACCAAAACAGTATAGCAAAAAGAAGAAATCGAACTTTATTGAACATGATGCAAAATATGCTTAGCAACTCTAAACTTCCTAAGTCTTTATGGATTGAAACTCGTAAAACGGTAGTGTACTTATTGAACCGAGTTCCAACCAAGACTATCCCAAAGATGCCTTTTGAGTGTTTCAAAGGTTGGAAATCAAGTTTGTGACATATGTGTATTTAGAGATGCTCGTTTAAAGTGAGAGTCTACAATCCACAAGAAAAGAAGTTTGACCCAATGACTATAAGTAGGTATTTCATTTGTTATGCCGAAAAGTCTAAGGGATACATATTTTATTATCCATCTCACACCACTAGGATTATGCAATTG
Organism: Eucalyptus microcorys; assembly: GCA_014182515.1. NCBI lineage: Eukaryota > Viridiplantae > Streptophyta > Magnoliopsida > Myrtales > Myrtaceae > Eucalyptus > Eucalyptus microcorys. The sequence continues at coordinate 30,515,411 of CM024562.1, read as the reverse complement.
AGAAACACTAAGTTTCTCGAAAATAACTTGATTAGTGGGAACAATCGATCGAATGACTTTACTTCTAAGAAAGATCATTCAGACACTCAACATTTCACCTCAAGTATAAGGTTAGTTATTGCTCATAATACCCTTTCAGTTCAACTAGCTATTAAATAACCAATCATTAAAGTTCCATAATTTGTTGATATTAATCTAGTAGATCTACTTGTTCAACAATTACCAAATAACAACCGATTAAACAACACGTTCCCTAAGAGAATGTTGATGCAACATTAAAAGGATCTACTATAATGATGAAATCAGTAATTCCTAATGATTATATTGTGTATTTATAAAAATTTAACTATAATATTGGAGCTGAGAATGATCCCGAAACGTTTTCACAAGTCACGAATAGTGATGAATTCGATTTGTGGTATAATGCTATGAATGAAGAGATAAATTCTATGACATTTAACGAAGTTTGGGATTTGATTGAGTTGCCCAATGGTGTAAAGGCCATTTATTGTAAATGGGTCTTCAAAATTAAGGAGAATTCATTGAGCAATATTGAAAAATATAAAGTTAGGCTCGTCACTAAAAGATTTACTTAAAAGGAAGAAATCGATTACACGAAGACATTTTCTTATATATCTAACAAAGATCCTTTTTGTATTGTTTTGGCATTAGTTGCCCATTTTGATATAGAATTACATCAAAAGAATGTGAAAACGACATTCCTTAATGAGAAACTAAAGGAGGGGATTTACATGAAACAACCTGAAGGATTATCTTCTTGGTAAAGATGAGCATTTGATATGCAAGCTTAAGAAATCCATATGATTTGAAACAAGCATCTTACCAATGGCACTTAAGGTTCAATGATATCATCTCTTCATTCAATTTTATATAAAATGTCATAGATCAATACCAGAAGGTTAATGGGAGCAAAATTAATTTCCTTGTACTATATGTAGACAATATTCGATTTAAAACCAATGATAATAGGTTGTTACATGAGGTGAAACAATTTCTTTCTAAGAATTTTGACATAAATGATATGGGTGAGGCATCTTATATCACTAACACCAAGATCTATAGAGATAAACCTTAAGAAATTTTAGGACTATCCCAAGAAATCTATATCAATAAGGTTTTAGAGAAATTTTGTATGAAAGATTGTTCATAAATTATAACACTTATAGTGAAGGGTAACAGGTTCAATTTGAACCAGTGCCCGAAAAACAATCTAGAATTGGAATAAATGAATGACATTTCATATACTTCTATTATCAGAAGTTTGACATATGCTCAGGTTCCACTCGACCCGACATTGCTTTTGCTGTGGGAATATTAAAAAGATATTAGAATAATCTAAGTATGGACCACTGAAAAAATGCAAAGAAAGTGATGAGAAACCTTCAAGATACTAAAGACTACATGCTTATGTATAAACGACCTGACAAACTGATAACCTGGAAGTATTTGGTTCTTTTGATGCGGACTTTGCAAGTTGCAATCAACATTTGGATATATATTTTATGTTAACTGGCAAAGCCGTGTCATGGAAGAGTGCAAAATAGACTTTAACCATTACTTCCGCTATAGAAGTTGAGTTTGTTTCTTGTTTTAAGGCTATCTCGTATGGTGTTTGGTTGAGGAGTTTCATTTCTAGGTTTAGAATTATTAAATCTATTTTTACGCCATAAAAAATACATTATGACAATTTAGCTGCAATTTTTATAACTAAAAATACCAAAAGTAGCTGTCAAAGTAAGCATATCGACATCAAATATTTAATCATAAATGAACGTATTAAGGAAAATAAAGTCGTCATAGAACACAGTAGCATTGAATTGATAATAACCGAAATTTTAATTAAAAGCATGCCACCAATGAAGTTAAAGAATCATATAACTAGTATGGGAATAGATCCCATCATATGATTTGTCGTCATATAGATGATTTTTGTTGTATGAAACTCTTATTTTGTTTTAATGTTAATTCTCAATTTTTGTGTACACATTCTGTTGTTTATGAGAATAATATTTATCTTTGATTCTGGAATAAACATAGAGTTTATTTTTTAAGATGTGTTGTCATATATAGACTAATATTAAAGAACTAAAATGCATTATGATATACAGAAGATATCACTCATTATTAGAGGGCATATCACTCATTATTAGAGGGCATGTCGCCATTATTCATGCATTTTGTTTTTTTTCTTTAATCATAAGTTTTTCGTTGTTTTGGTTGAATAATCCGAATAATGAAAATGCTATGATCAAGTGGGAGAATATTATATATAATGTGATTCTACCTTTTTAGGGATATGATTTTTTTTAAAAATAGAACTTATCCTTAGACATTGACTTACTATTCTCTTTTGAGTGATAGTTATCCACCATACAATTTCCACATTCGTACCATTTTTATGATAACCGTCCTCTAGTAACCACCTTGATGAGAAGCGATTTATAAAAGACGAACATTCATTTATGTAAGGCTAATCATAAGACTTAACACAAACCCTCTAATTCGGAATTACATTATTAGTATGCGGGGAAATTGGATTAGTAAAGTGTATCCGTAATTGAATCTTAGTAGATTTCTGACAAAGTCAATTTTATTTTTTATCCTATTTTCCACATATGATTCTAATCAATGTTGAATTTTGTTCTTCAACCCATGACTAAAATTGCTCGTTTATGTCTAACACTTCCAACATCAATTCATCATTCCCTTCGTTTTATTTTTAGGTTCTCCCAAAGTTTGAGGGACATTACATCACAGGGTACCCCAACAAAAGAAGCAACAAAGAAAGAGAGTGCGGAAAGAATAATAAAAACCCTCTAAGGCAGAAAGTCAAGGGACTATCAAAGTGATCCGTTCGCTTGAGAACTCAGCAATAATCCAAAAAACCTATGCAGTATAATGCCCATACGGGAGCCGCCTAGGTGGGAAAGCTGGACTTTTGGCTTGCAAAACAACGCTTGAAAAACAATCTTAATTTGTCCTATTGATTGGAAATATTCCAAATATGACAAAAAGCAAAAGTCTAAGGAAAGAAACAAAAAGACATGGCGTGATGGCTCCGTAGCCCGATTGATGATCCAGACCTGCTCCAACGACCAATCGTATCATTCTTGGGGTCCTCTCGAAGGCGCGCACAGCGCACCGGACGAGCCATGATTTAGAAATGATGCGATTGTCGTGATTCGTCATCCTTAGGGAGACCATTGCATTAATCCTCGGCCCAACTTGTCATGTCTCTACCATAATTTCTGATTAGAAAGTGCAAACCAGGACGGGAGATATTAGCCATAGGGCTCCACGCTCCATGGCTACATGTTTTGATATGGTTACCTTCTAGAAATAAATCTACTATTTCCCAAAACAAAATGTTACGTTCCACAAAACTTATGAATACTGTTGATATTAACCTACATTTGTGCTTTCAATTTGACAATAAAATATTTACATGGAAACGAAATTCAAAAACACTTTCGAGCATTAAAAGTAAGCTCTAAAATCCTTTTAAATATTGGCTTCACAGAATTGCAATTCGCCACTTGATAATGACCAACCCGTCGTCCCCCATCACTACTTAGGCAATGACCCTTGATCCCAACCCACTATCACCGCATCACCGTTCAATTCGACGATAGATTGTGCCATTCATGAAAATCAACTGAACTATAAATCGACTCAGCTGACAAAGTTGAAGAACGACGGTTAATTTTGGGACCATTATAACCTTTTACGCAACTAAAAACTGCATAGAGGCTAAGTTGAATCCCGTGACACGATTCAATTCATTCGTCAAAATGAGTTACGCAAAATTTTCAAAGAGTTGAAATAAAAAAGCGTAAATTAATCCTTCTAACATAAAATTCATCAGGTTGTATTAATTCAGTTTGGCAACAGACTATCATGCTAATCAATTAAATAAAAAGGTGGCCGATCCCTTCTTCAGTAAGACGAAAGTACTTCAGATCAGATGCATAACAGAAGGAACCATCAACAAAGCATCGAATCCTCACCGGGTAAGTCCAAGAACTATTGGAAGAGAGAAAGTGAATTACAGAGCACCAATCAGCAAACTTCCATGGCAGTTGCAAGGGTGTAAGACGAGAAGATGAGGCTCAAGCTCTAATCAATGGTGAGAAACTAGATCCAAAACTTTTGTCTTAAACCAGCTCAAGAGATGAATTTTAACATCCACATATAACCCCTAAGACTAATCACAATAACAGCAACAAAAGTGAGAACTTGCTTCTAATGCAGAACATGGCAGAAAAAGAAGCAGCATAATTGCATGCCTGATGCCAGGAGTAATCACAGCCTTCTACCCCTTCTACCACCCTTTCTGCGAGTACTGTCCGTTGGTATCGGTGTCACATCCTCTGATAACCAAGCAAAAGAATTGCATGAGCACATGATCGAGCAAGAAACAAAAAAGAGTAGAGAACCACATTATAAGCTAAAACTACATATCCCTTGTCAAGCTCATTGCTCTGAAACCCGCTAATAATGATTATAAAAATGTAGTACTCAATCCCCAGCTCAGCAGATTCAGTACAATTAAGTTATTCACAACCAATTATATACATGTCCCCCTCCATCTTGTCTTAGAATCTCATAGAAATATTATCTAACACAAACACTGAAGTAAAAACCGAAAATGCAATGTTCAAATTGGACTTGCGACAAAATGTACTTGTTTATGACAGTTCAGATGCTTGAACATAGTAACACGAGAGTATTTCACAAAATTTCTGAAGCAAAATACTGGTGCGAAAGGCAATGGCAACAAGTCAGAATAACAGTAAGCCTCATGATATTGAGATCATGAAGAAATTACCGTTCACAAATCTAATTCAATCATCAATCTGGATATCATGTTTGATATCCACGCATCATCCAAGTTTGATTAAAAAGTTAAAACCGACAAAGGACCCAAGCACCTTGGTTTGGGTAAAGACAATCTAAAATGTAAACATACGAAAGCTCAGAAGCACAACAGCATCCCCATAATAAACAAGAACAAATAATAGAAGTGGCAAGTCAGAATATCAATAAGCATAAGTTAAGATCACAAGGGATTTTATCCCTTCCACAACTTCATTTGACTCATCATTCTCGCCACATGCAATTAATTAGTAGTCTCAGAATTTGCAAAGAATAACAATTAAATTTAGCTGAGTTGGAGTGAGTTATAATCATCAAAGTAACGAAGTATAGAGTGGAATCAATGTCCCCTACCGCAAAACAAGACATTCACAAACTTTCATTGGACCTGAAATCCCACAAATTGAAGAACCCATGATATAGCAGAGTAAGCTACGATCAGCGAATTCCAAAGTGTGAGATTAAAGATCCTGAGCTAATGTCTCGCATAAAAAGACTGAGGCAGGAATGAAAAAGGGAACTCTAGAGGAAAACCCTAAAGAGCGAACCCAAAAAGTCATCTTTGATGTTGCGCAGCTATGACTCAAAACGCTTCCATCGAGTACTTTGAAAGGCGATCTTAAGGGCTGCGCTTCAAAAGAAAGCAGTGAACAAAGCAGAAATATTTTTGATGAGAAAATCGAACTGAAGACAGACTTGAGAGAACCAAAGGAGAGTGCGAAGAATGTCCAAGGAGAATTTAGTGTTTAGGGCTTGACCAAGTACTCACAGAGAGGGTGAGAGAGGGGAGAGAGAGAGGAAGAGATGTGGCAGTAAAGAATAACAATATAACCCAAGACCAATGTGCCTGAGCCTAGTAAGATACATTTACAATAATAGGCTGGCCTAATAAGTTATCCAAGAGATCTAAGGAAACATTTTTAAAAAAAAAGGCCAGCTATCATAATGATATGGTCTAACTTAAAACAAATGTGTTCATAAAATCAACATTTTTAACTAAATAATTTGGACAGAGGGGTATTCTAGGAGATCACTACTCACACCACTGATCAGAACCAAATGCCAGAACGACAAGAAATATACCTATGCGACCAATTTTCATGCCAGAACGAGCAAGGGCTCGAAGTGCTGACTGAGCACCTGGACCTGGGGTCTTGGTCTTGTTTCCTCCAGTGGCACGAAGCTTAATGTGAAGAGCAGTAACACCAAGTTCCTACAAAACACATCAGAGCAAATTTACATCAACAATTGACAAAACTGGAATATATCAAGAGAGGACTACGACAGAATTAGAAACAGATTGCACTTCGAAAAGGAAAATGCATACAAACAATTTCACACAATCAGGAAATGGGTTTTTGACTAAAAAGAAGGGGAAACCTTGCATCGCTGAGCCACATCTTGGGCTGCAAGCATGGCTGCATAAGGCGATGATTCATCCCTGTCAGCTTTCACCTTCATGCCACCTGAATATAAGACAAATTCAAATAATTAGAGAAAGAAATTAAGTAAAGGGGTAGAAGCAATGTGACCTTTTAGCTAAACTACCTAGCTATAGCAGGACCTCATGGCTAAACAAGCCGAACACCTAATACACCAATACACCGACAACCCGCAATCAAACACGACTTGCCCCACGGAGCGGATAGACCGCGCAAGCAAAGGACAGGCAATACGAAGGAACTTCACAGGACACACTGCGCCCTTATCTCGAGAAGAACCCTACAACCGTTGAAGTAACTAGAAAGTAGAAATACATGAGGGAAACACATTTCGCTTCCAAAAAAAATTAAAACTTTCGACTGCTACTGTAAAAAGAGTTAAAATTTATCGAAGCCCATCTTCGTTTCTACACCAACCGACCAGCAGCCAGAGATTCACAATGACAAGGTTGCACACAACAACATCCGCGAAACCTCCCGATTCAATTCACGACGCATCTCGAGGCAAAAAAATGAAAGGAAGCACAACACACCGCAAGCCAAGATGACGAGACGTACCGGTGATGCGGACGAGGGTCTCCCTCCCGGAGAGGTCGGTCACGTGCTGCAAGCGCGGGAACCACGGGCCGTCGTCAGACCCCGGAATCGAGGCAAAAACAAAGCGAAAGAGAGGACGAAAAAAATATAAGCTTACGATGAAGGTGTCGTTGAAGGAGGCGAAGATGTGGGCGACCCCGAAGACGTACTCGCCCTCGCGCACGGCCGGGCCGAGCGTGACGTTCTCCTCCTTGGGCTCCCTAACCTTTCTCTTAGACTGCGAAAAGAACCAAAGCAGACTACGCAGTTAATCACCGAGATCCCAGGTTTCGGAAAAAAGCTCAGCACGACCAGACTGATCGGAGGCTCTTACCATGATGGAGATTGGGAGTCGGGCTAGAGCGGAGGAGGGTCGCAGGAGAGATCTCGAACGCCCGCGGAAGAAGCTGCGACGAGACGGCTCTGAGCTTGGAGGTAGGGAGAGAGACGGCGAGTTTTATAGAGAGTGGGGGGAGATAATTAGGGTTTTGGAGTTCGGCGAGGGATGCGAAATTACGCTCGCACCCCGCATGCTGAGGAAAGGAAAATGGTAAAAAGGGCAAAAAAGAGCATAGAGAGAAAAGGAAAATAAAAAGCTTGACAGCTGTGGGATTTGAACCCACGCCCTTTCGGACCAGAGCCTAAATCTGGCGCCTTAGACCACTCGGCCAAACTGTCGTTGAATGAGGAAGTAATGATCTTTGTGATCCTTATTCTCTAACTAATTTCGTTTAGGTCGCCCTCCGCGATTTGTCTTCAAAGGCTAATGGGCCTTTCTGTACATGTATAAATTCTCGCATTTAGAGGTTGTTCCAGATTTCACGACTTTCATTAGCATCACCTCTTGGTTTCGGATATATGTTTTTTAGGCCGTTTTGAACCAAAATATAATCTATCGACTACGTTAATTTATGACTTTTCTCCCCAAAAAAAAAAAATGACAACTTATGGAAATGAGTTAAAATTGCTTATTTGGTGAGAGAGAGAATATTTAGGTTTAGCTACAGTTACCATCTTGTTGTCCACTATGTGATGTGCCAGGTCAAAGCCTTATATGTACACATCTCCAATTTAGTCAGAGCATCGCTCTAGTGAAGAGTTTTGCCGATGACCCGTTCAATTTGCACAATTTCTATTTTAGGATTTGGGGAGAGGAAGAAAGCCAAGGAGGGAGCCGCTCTCGAGAGGAAGATAGGGTTTCGTAGAATGAGAAAGCCTATATCAATTTCTATTTTAGAGTTTTGTAGGTTCCCCGTTCTCAATTCCTAATTCGATTCTTAAAAATGTAGAATTCATAATCAAGTCGAGTCTCATCAGAACCTGAAACCAAATCAATTCCAATTCTATCTTAGAACCACACTTACTCCTACTAGAAAAGTTGTCTCGCTCATATATGTGATTGTTATGTAGTTTGGAAATGTATTTCAATTCCATTTCTCTAATAATTACTCTTGTAGTATATAGATGGCCCCTCTCGGTGATGAGTATTTGTTTGTTGAAACTTCAAATAAGATACTCACTCATGGTACATGCCATGTTGTTCATTTCATGGTCAGCTTTACATAATTACAGTAAGATTGATATAATTGCAATAAACCCATTATAGACATATAAATATTGTTAGTAGTGTCATTGAGATTAATCATTGCAGTCCTACCTAGAAGCAAAATAATAAATAATAAAAATTACACAAATAGCACCATCATTCCCAATTCAACATCGTTGCCAATCTGAGCCAGCAAAAATTGCATTGCTTTTTTCTTTTCCAAATTCAACAACAACATTGCGCGCATCAATAGTTCAATACCATCAATAATACAACTAGGCATTTGAAATAAATCTACTTCTCTTCATGTTTGGGACACTTCCACTTGTATCTTGTTGTTCCATCGCTTACTCTTTTCTAGCCGCATTGAGAGAATGTGGACTTCCTCATCTGATACTTTCACTGATTTTCCATATTCTATTTTCCAAGGCTTCTTTGTCATTAAATCAACCCAAAAATCACTTCCCCATCATTCAATGAAGGTTCAGGATCAACCCATTTGAAAAGATCAACACAAGCGAAGTATTCAAATTCTAGCAAATGCACGCTTTACTTGACACGAACTTCAAACTTAATAGCGCACAACATAATGCATAGCGTATTAAGTTGATCTATTGGGGGACACTAATAATTATGTAAAACACTAAACTGACCATCTAGAATCCACAACACAGCACTAAACTGTCTCATAATCAAATGGCCAATACAAAGGACCATGCACTAACTCATCAAATTCTTAATATATTGCACAAAATCGACAAATTATCACCTCCCATGAAGAGCAACAATAGAACCTGTTTCTCGGATTTGTGGGTTCCAAGCTGTGCATACGTTGACATGCCCGTCCATTGTTACACGATAATGGGCAAACGTCATTGCTGGAGCTATTACGAGATGCACCATCCATGGTGCTACTCCCAATCGAATCCCATTAATAACTCTAGCCAAAAAGGAAAAAAAGAGAAAGAAAACTAAAGGTAAATGGAATGATAATTATAATCATTCCTTCAATTTAGGTAATAATTGGATTACATAATGACTAAAAACAAAATCATCCTCGCTCATTCAAGATTATCAATTACGCAGAGCAACTTGAAATCAATAAGGGAAAAACACGATTCATGTCAACACACAGAGGCAACTCTCATGAGATCTCAAGAAGTACTCATATTGAACCTCTCCTAATGTCCCACTGCAGACTTCAATAGCAACATATTTTTATTACTGTCAAGAAGCACACTAGAATTGCAAAATTAACAAAACCCTCATAAATCAATCATTGCCATCCACAAAAATGTTATCGATTAAACTTCAAGCACACATTATTAGGTATTTAGGTATAGGACATTATCAAAATCATCCATCGCACTCGTTAAATTTTATTATCATCACGAAAGGCTGCAGGAAGAGCCCTGATTTTGTTTGGCAAATCGGTAAGGACAAAAAGGGCAAAAACAATTGAAATTTCAATATGGAATATTGAAAAAAAGAAAAGAAAAGAAAAGAAAAAGAGAAGACGTATCGCTAGAAGGAGGGCTTGAACCTCCGACCTTGTGGTTAACAGCCACACGCTCTAACCAACTGAGCTATTCCAGCTTCGTTGAGGGTCAATCTATTAAATATATTAAAATAATATAGTGTAGCACCCCTCGAGAACTCAAAAGTTTATAGAGAGCTTTCTTGTTTCGTATTTAAAAGGGTGTGGAAAATATCGCTCGAACCGCCTGAATCAAACCAATTAAATATACTTTTTTATTTATTATTTCTTAAAAAAAGTAGTAAAATGAGAACTAAACACTATTTTGGTCCAGTTTAAGAAGTGGGAAAAAAGTAGAGGAAAAAAAATAAGTAACCAATTCAATTAGACTAGACCGGATGTGTCCAATGTGGTCCCCGATTCCAAATTTTGGGAATTGGTCCTCCCGATCCGGTTCTTGATTTTTACCTTGGAACCGGACTGGACCGAGAACCAATCACCTCTAATATTTGGACATGCTTTTCTTGTTCGAAGACTCTAATAACAAACCTCATGCACGAAGATTTTCTAGCTGCTAGAATCTTGATGGAGGTACATGGCTCACTAACCCAGGACTCCTTCGAGTCGTGAATGATTAGGAATAGTGATGGCTTAATCCAATGATTCCATAATGAAAATGAAACCTTGATAATATACTCTTAAGGAAAATGATATCTTGATAATAATACTCTAAGGAGATCGTTAGTGCTGATCGGCCCTCGTCGCCCTTTCAATTTGTGAAATATTTAGAGCAAAGTCATCATTTCATTTCGATCGCACGGACCGGATATGGCCATGAAACAGAAGTAACCTTGGACCTCCCCCTTCCTTTTTCTAACAAAGGTATGACGTGCAAACTGACATGTTGACATGGACGACAAATTCCTAGAATATCTGCCCCCGAAGCAGAGGTCTTTCGACACCAAGGAGAGTTCATTACCATTTTGGAAGTGGCCGGCTTCCGCTATCTAGCTGCTGAATCCCCTATGTCTTCCGGTTGCGAAGCCACTATTCTGCTATCTACATCAGAACCGTTTTACGAATCACATTCGGTCGAGGACATATGGTTTTTGCCCTGCGTAAAAAAAGGGAATTTCTCTGAAAAACTAGATGTCATTCCATTTTAACAGTAACGTTGACAGATCGGCATCATAAACAAGCTCTATCCTCATAATAATAAAGTCAAACGACGTATTTTTCCCACTATAGTATTCCAAATGATGACAATGTTACCGAAACATTGACTCTGCTCTGTACACAATGCTAAAAACATGAACCGAGAGTCACTCATTTCTCTGGCACAAACTCGCGGGGACTGTTCCCACAAAGCCAGAGCCCCGTCATTCAGGCAAAACCGCCTGATTTTTTACCGACACTTGTATGATCAGTTCACCCCTAGACAGAGCAAGCTTCCAGTTTGGGAAGGAGACTTCGCCAAGCATCGGCAATTCCATTCGCCAGACGTGCCTGCCCTTTGGCAAATTCGTGAAACGCGACTCCCATATCTATCGTCTTCTGGTCTTGAAAGCGTACCATCTCTTCATTCATCCGTCTCACTATTGTTTCGAATCTTCTCATTGCTTCCTCACTTTCTTCTTTCAGCTGCATCAATTCCTATTTTATCAGCAAAAAGGAAACCTGGGAAGCAATTTGGACAAGACCAATTACGTGAAGTGACTCACCTCTCTGTATTCAATCTCGGCGTCCCTCACCTTATCAGACCGTGTCAGCATGAGTTTATCCCTGAAAAAGAAGCAGGAGCAGAGAACCATATAATGACCTTTAGTTAGGTTCATTAGTGATGATCAGGGTATCAAAGCACATTAACCAATTGTGCTGACAAACACATCAAGTCCATTGGCTGAAGGGCTCGCTATCATAAGTGCACATCCTTACTATACATCCTTGGTTAGTACTTAAAGTTTCCGTACTTTCAATGCAACAAAGGAATTATCACCTTTTAAAGACAATGACATCATCCACCACATCTTCCTAAAACCCGAAATCATGCAATCTACAATGCACTCGCGCTTTGTAACTTCTTTATTAGGTAAAGAAGGCGAGAGAGAGAGAGAGAGAGAGATCAACAAGTCGGGAGCAGAAACATACAGATTTATCTCTTTCAATTTTATCGTTTCAGCCAATTCACACTGCTGTCTGAATGCTATGCCTCGATCTGCTATGGTGGCCTGTTTCACAACACACAGGTCACAATATTAGCTCATGAAAGTCAGAATTACCGAGAAAAATGAACACATCAATGATTTCCAGTAGCCAGAAAATAAGTCCCAAACCCAAGAGACTCTGTAGTGACTCCATGGCCTTCCATAGTATGAGAAGAAATATGAAGCTAACCTTAACAGACTGCACAGCACGAACATAATCCTTCAAAGGTTCTTCAAAATGCATTAAGAGCTCGTGAGCCTGCGTGTCAAATATACCAAATAAGTACCAACAAAATTCCCCAACTTTAGAAGGGCAAATACAAGCAAGCATGAAAAGACACATACACAAAACCCTATTTAAGAGTCCAATATTCTTAAATTCAATTACAGTCTACCTCCTTCTGCAGCTTAGCTGATACTAATTCTGATTTTGCTCCAAGTTCAGAAAATGCCTTCCCAAGAGCATTTTCTTCACAGGCACCAAGGAGTTTGACTGCGTTGCCAAAATCTGAGAGAGATTTCCCAAGTTCTGCAGGAATTCAGACAAACGAATACACCTAAATCAGTAATTTCTGCGAGGCAAAGCAGAAGATGAAAGCCCAAAAGTAAAATCCAAAAGCATATTAAGATCAAGCAAAGCATTCAGAATCACTACCCCTGTGCCTCTTTACAAGTCGATATGCCTGCTTCTGTGCTTCAGCCAGGTGGTTTTCAAGCTCAAAGATATAGTGTTTCATCTTTTCATATTCAGGATGCGACTCTTCCACTGGTTTCTCTTTTCCTAAAACCACATCGGTCACTCTGGATTGTACGTCCTGTCAGCAACGGAGACCAGGTCATCAAAGGTCAAATAGTTACAGCCCTTATTGGAATGGTAACTCCCAATATCAATGTATTATTAGCTTCATAGGACATATCTTATTCATTGACTCTGCAAAGCATATGCTGAAGATATTCAATGTAGATCACTGTCAAATCATTACCTTAAATATCTGCATAAGATCTGTTGGCTTCTTAAATATGCCAGTTTCATAAGACCTTAATCTCTCCATTACCTGATAAGAAGGAACAAAACACATTTAGAAGCGTACTTCCAACATTCCAGAAACAAAAGAGGGTTTTCTCCATTGCCAACTACTTATGCGAACTTACTACACCTCCTGATTAATGAGGTCATAAGATCCTGACTTCTGAACTTTTGCTTATGAACTTTGATCAGTGAGCCTTTTGAGAGGAGAGCATATTTTCCACATGATTGAACTTAGGAATTTGACTATCCCATACTATGAACTATCCATTGAAAGTTCAAAACTCTCATCTTGATCATTAATTTTTTATTATTTCGGACTTACATATTATTCAGCTTTGAGGTATTGGATTCCTTGGTTTACTAATATTGAACTATTCCTTGAAGGTTTTCGGAGTATATAATGTAAGGTTTCGGAGTATATAATGGCGATTAGATCTCGCAATATTGAATTCTAACTTAAATTCAGCCTAATATTAGAAGGGAGTGCCCATCCCTCGGGGTGTGGTTAATTCACTGAGCGTGCAACTCACCCCATTGTTTCTTTTGTTATACACCATTTAAGGTTGATAATATCGTAATGGCAACTACTGGAGTCTCAGACTACACTGATGACGAGATGCTTATGGATCCCATACTAGTTTACTTGTCTTTTCAATTGAAAACGAAAATTGTAGTTGAAACAATAGGTGTCATTGACATGGATTTCCAGTCCTATCAGGCTCAAGTGCATCTTTCCGAGTTAGAGCTTTGGTAATTGCTTATGTAATTAACTTTTGAATGTTTTACATATTCAATACTACCAATTTTTTTATTTGATTTTTTTATTTGATTTTTTTTTATAAAGTTGTCAGGAGATTATTTCGACCGGGCTACAATCTATAAGTTTTAATTCATTCCTTATTTTTCTCTTCCATTGTAATTTGTAAATATACTGGGTTATGTAAAACGAAAAAGCAAGGCCTCCTTTTGCTAAAGAATAAATGGTCTTTATTAAATAATTGCATCAGGATTTAAGAGTGTCACAAGGGTAACAAGAATGCAATACAACTAGACTACAGGTTAGAGTTACGCAAATGCTTACAATATATGACTACAATTACAAGGTGAAACAGTTAGACTCTTCAATAAAAATAAAAGCATTATATATTGTCCAATGCCTCCTTATGAGATTGTCACAAATGCATTAGACAAAATTAGAAATAATGATCTGTGTAAACCACTGGACTGCACGAAATTTAATTCTAAAAAATCGCAGATAAAAGATTAAAAAAAAAAAGAAAGCTACTCTTTATGATATTTATCCTCATTATTCAAGCATATACAATCACAACCACCGCCAGGTTGGCTTCAGCAAAATCCTTATTGGTGTAAACTAATCCTTGTATTTTCTGGAACAGTATTATTTTTTTCCCTCAGAAGCTATGACATATTTGGAAACCTCCTCGCGAGCACACTGATTCCTATAACTACTTCATTTGTTGGGATTTACAGGGAGGACTATAGTTTATAGAAAGCAGCACCCAAACATCAAAGAGTGACTGCAAGATTTGGTTGGAGCCTCTGCATAAAGGCAAGGCACCTCAGCAGGAAAACTAGTGCATGCTTGCATATTTATTATTTGTGTCCCAACATGGACATATGAACAAGTGCAACATTATGTGTGCATTTTGGCTAACACAAGCAGCCAAAAACAGAAATTCCACCTTCTTTGATATTTCAAAATATGGCAAAAACTAGAGATATTACGCTACTTATGGACACCTGCAACATTATGTGTACATTTTGGCTGACACGAGCAGCCAATAACAGAATTTCCACCTTGTTTGATATTTCGAAATATGGCAAAAACTAGAAATATTATGCTACATACTTCTCTGGGTGAAAAGGAAATAATTTGATCATCACATGACATCAAACAGTGAATGACTCACCTCTTCATCAACCTGTAAGAAGGTTCTTAGGTCCTCACTTTGCTGCAGCTCGTGATGCGAAGCTATCCGGTTAACAAATATATCTAAAGCTTGACGCCTCATTTCAATAAATTCAGCACTAAAGCGGAATTTTTCTGCATCAAATACAATTGCATTAGAATATTAGTCGCAACGCTTTTCCAGGGTAATTACGCCATGATCCTCAGGAATTAACATGAGACAGAAGCAAACTGTTCTGAAACTCCAAAAGGTTTCTAAGAGCTCTCTGGAAGGAAAAGGCTGAGGGTTTGCTTTAATTTAATTTGACTAATTCGTCAGGATTAAATGCTTGAATCTAACAGATAAAACTATGTTCACAAGTTCTGATGTTTGAAGAGTGAGAAAGAGAGAGATATGAGTAGGGTGTTATTTTATTATTATTATTTTTTTGGGCGGGGAGACAAATGCAATTGTTTAATCCCCTTATTCAAGTATAACCGAGATTGAGCTTAAATTTGACACATGAACTACTCAAACTCAAATAAAACCAAGTCACACTCCAGTTGCAGATAGCTTGACCCTTGCACACCTAGAGCCAGCTCCATGATCATCAAAATTGATGATTCAGTCAAAATAGGGCGCCAACACGCCTATGGGGACACTGGACATGCAATAACGGTCAAGGCAAAGGGCAATGTCACCTTAAAAGGGGGGAGAAAAACAGATGATACAGCCTACACAATGTCCAAGAGGATACTGGTATCAAAAAATCACCAAGAAACTTTCACTCCACAACTTAACAGAATGCAATTCATACAATCCCACCAGGTGCCACAAATATTAACAACAAATTCAGAGGCATGTATTGACTTGTTACCTACAGCACTTTTCTCGGGCAGAGGAGGGATGAAAATGCCCTTGTAATTCTCGAAAAGCCGATCATGCAGCCAAACAAAATCGCTGTACCTTCGAATGACAATCTTCTCCGGCCCCAGGTACTCCGGGAAGTTCGTCTGCAGAAGGGTATTTCTCAAATTACAAAAGCAACAAATCATAATTCGCCAAACTCCTAAACCTCCGACCCCGTCAAGATAAACTAAATAAAGATCACAAGCTCATAACTTATGAGATAAAATTCGAATACACGAATCAATCAAAGCAAGCCGGATGACAATCAATCCAATTTCAAAAAAGCCACCGATACATGCTTCTCTCTTCTAATTTCGACATTGACGAGCATGCATTGACCCCGCTCTCTTCCTCGGAAGTTCCTTCCGCCGGAAAAAGTCGACCAAAACAACAACAGCAGCAGCTAAGACGGCACACACGCGACAAACCCTAGACCCGGGCGATCCGATCCGATCCGACGTTACCTTGGCGATGACGCGATAGGAGATGTAGGCCTGGACGCCGTTCCCGAGCTTGACGGGATCGGTGACGGAGACCGAGAGGTACGGCTGGGCGGACGGGGATCTGGGGCTCTGCGACGACCCCGAGGGACTCCGCTGCTGTTCCATCCACATTCAATCGGCGTCGAATTTCTCCCGGGCCTCCCCGATTGGACGTCTCTCGAGCGAGATTCGGAGCGACCGGGGAAGGAGGAAGAAGATGGCTATGGAAGAAGCAACGGCGGAGAGAGATTGCTCGCAAGAGTCGAAAGGTGCAGATATAGAGATAGAGAGAGAGAGAGAGAGAGAGAGAGAGAGATTGAAGTTCAGGTGAGCTCGACGCTTCTGGTTAGTTTGAAAGAGGGAAGATGATGGAATTTGCGCAGAGGAGAGAGAGAGAGAGAGAGAGAGAGGGTGGGCGGGTCGGATAGTCCGTGGAGCGATGGTATGGACCGGGTTCGGACTGACCCGGTTCGGACTTACTAGCTCCAACTGCAAGTCATGGCAGGTGGATGTGATTGATGCCTTCTTAGATGGGGAGTTAGGTTGAGATACGTACACTGAACAGCCGAATGGTTTGAAGAGTAAGATTCGTTTGAGTTACCTTTACAATTTAAGAAAAAAAAAATGCTTTATGATGGTAGAATTCTAGTACAAAGTGGGTACTAAGTAGTACCGGTAGACTCGAGCTTGTTCTAAAGAAAGGCGAAATGCTTGTTATGGTACTTAAATATGTGGATGATCTAATCACTATTGGAGATGATGAAAACGAGATGTATTGAATTAGAGCCAATTTATCTACGCAATTTTAAAAGAAGGAGCTTGGATAACTTAAGCACTACTTAGGACCCGGGGTTGAGCAAATAAGGAAGAGTTATTCCTATGTTGATAAAAGTATGCTTGAGATCTCCGGGAGAAGCTTGGATGCTTTGATTGCAAGTCGATCTCTATGTGTATGGATGGAATTATAAAGCTTGCATGGCTAAAGGAAGAGAATTAGAAGAGTCAATTATGTACGGGCAATAGATAGGAAGTCTAATCTATCCAACTACAACACAGCCTGACGTCACTTTTGTAGCAAGAGTAGCAAGTTGATTTATGGAGAAATCATCAAAGCCCACTCAATTAGACGCATATTAAGGTATGTGGAGGGAACATTTGATCTTGTATTTCTCTATAATAAATGAGTAAACTGCGAGGTCAATATTGCGATGTTGACTATGTTGGTGACCATGACAAATAATGCTTAAGTACTATTTTAATGTGGATTAGGGGTAGCGTCATGGTGTAGTAAGAAGCAACCCACATTATCATTATCGACTATGGACGCTAAGTACAAAGCATCGGCAATGACGACTCAAGAAAATACATGTTTAATTGAACTTCTAAAAGAACTACAACAGCTTATTGACTATAATCAATCAACCACATAATTGATAGAGAGCTTGATCTTCCACGAAAGAACTAAGCATGTAGAAGTACATTATTACTTCTTGCGTGAAAAAAATACTACTGAAAGATATAAAGATGAGTGATTAATTTGAGGATACTTTCACCAAAGGACTAGCATTGCAAAGTTTGAAGAGTTCCGAAAATAACTTGACATGGTTGCTAGATCCGCATCGAGAGATAATGTGGGTTGCACCGTGTCTCTTCTCCATAACTCTAGATTTCTCTACACTCCTCTATTCCTTTGACTATCTAGATTTTTCTTGAGGCAAGATAGGAGAAAATATAGCAGAAGAGTGAAGTGGCTAAAAGATTGGCTAAATCTCGTATTATTAGTTGTCCCTAAAATTATCGGAGAGATGGATTTCTAGAAATATCCAGGGAGGTAAGATCACCTCCTTGGTAGGGCTGTAATAGCCAAGAGATGTCCCATATAAGCGTGTGGAAAAAGTCCTCCTAAACATTATTACGAGTGTTTTCTTTAATTGAGCAATGTGTCTTTCTTAGCTGTTCATTGAGCATAATGGTATCCCCACTCTTTGCCCTGTAAATAGAACAAAGCACTTCTATGGAGTTGAGGATCGAGTCATTTCGAAAGGCCATCTCAAGAACTGCGCTCAACGATGAGAAAAGAGAGGCAGCGAAGACAATACTGGAAAGTTCTTGCTGGAAAGTTGCAGGATGTTCTTGCTGGAAAGTTGCAGGAGAATTGCTCGAGAGTTGAGACTTGGGAGAAAAGTTGGATGGGCCTGAGATGTGATCACAGGGTCCAATATCACCTCATGTCCATTGGGCCTGTCCAACTTACAAGACGGGCCTAAGAAAATGCTTTACCATGTTTTTTTTTCCTCCCGTTCCTCCTCATACATCAACCATACAGACATTCAAATACAACTGATCAATCATAACGTTCGCGTGATATTTATCCTTTCTGATTTTGTATCGAATTTTGAGAATTTGATTATTTATTTAGTTCGCTTCTTGATCCCACATCGTTATTTAGTCTGTACAAAATATCACCTAATGTGATTGTTTGTCTGTAATAATCAAGTTGTGATGGTTGAGTCTCTCGTGGTGGTTGCTTGAGACCAACACAATAAATAGAGAAATAATACATTAAGATCCAAATGTTGTATCTATATCAGCTATGTGGCCGACTATTGTTGCAGTGGTTGCCTGGATAGGGTAACCAATCTTATGAGGTATTATAGATCAATGGCGACCATCGCGATGGTGGTCTTACGAACCAGCATGGTGGTCGGCCACCCTTAAAACCAAGAACAATAGCATCGCCATCATCGAATATCTAGGCTTATCTCAACAAAAAGGTGTCTTCAAACACTGAATGAGATCATTTTTATCCTATTCAGGCGACCAAACACGTGCATTTTCTGTTGATATTTCACCAAAAGTTGGCCGATGTCCTTATATTTCCAAACAAAAGGGAGATGAGATAGCATATGATTTTCTGAAGTTTAGGCTAAATGGTGCCTGACTGAATTAGTTGGAAATTACGCATAATATAGAGGTCAGTACATAATCATATTATGTAAAGGTAATGAAGTTGTTGAAGTGCTTGTGATGAATCTTATACATAAACGTCATATCCCATTCTTGAAAAAAATTGAGAAAGAGTGAGAACATCGACCTGATAGCAAAGACTTTCCACGAAAATTTCGTCTCGCCGTTCAAGAAAGGCAGTTTCATAGTATAGAATTGACAGTACTCATCTAAGAAATCTAATAAAAGTAAACCTATGTGAACGAAGATAACTTCAGCAAGGTAATGAGATGACTACGAAGTTCCATTGATGTTAGAAGGTCAAGCAATGACACGACATATTAAGCTAATATACCGACAAATATCATGTTGCCGACACCGCCATGGGACCTACTTCTTAAATCTCTGAAAAGGATATAAGGTTTTGAGTCAATTCAAATCCATTGATTTTGGCCTTCTTTTATGGTGTGGAATCATGGAAAGATGCTTGATATGGTCAAAGTTCGTTAACCCTTGTTAAGTTACCTACTAACCTCAAAATTCATCTACCCTCTCCTTCTTTTGGCATGGTGAAGTTGTTTTTGCAACAAGTGACTCATTAGCCCAAGTCAATGATTAGTTATCTACCAAGATGGAGAATTGAAAATAGATAACTCCGCTGCCATTGGTTGAGCTTTGCCGGTTGACCAGCAAGTTCAAGGAAGAACACAATGAACAGTGTTTTCTTAGGGTAAAAAAGGAAAACACGATTATCAGTTAGGGCAATATTAGAAAAAAAAAAGTCATTAAACCCTCAAAATAATGTTCCGAAAATGCTGAAAGCAGATTGGGCTTTCGGCATTCCAAATGCTAGTATTTGGCTAATGAGGCCTAAAAAAACTAAACCAAACCCTTTATAGTTTTCCCAAGAGGTTATGGGGACTTAAAGTCTCTTGGGAAAGCTGAACTAAATTGGGCCTAATTAGTGAAAATGACAATCAAGGAAAGCATTGAATTTAAAGCCACGGGACTCACTTAAACCAACTTCACTAGAAATCATACCAACTTGGGAGAAAGTTCGCCTTCGTACGCATGGTATACATTAATATGGAAATCTCTCCCCTCTCTTTGCCTGGGACCGGGCACCATCTCCATGTGTTGCCACCATCTTCACGTTGCTTGTCCATACATCTGTGTCTATGTAAGAGCACCTGAATGGCGCAAGATGCAACTTTCACACAAGTTGCGCGGCTAAGCCTGATGACCTTGATTTGATGTCACAGCCTTAATGAGACCCATAGATTTGCTTGCTCAGCCGGAGGGAGGGAGTTTGTGCGTGTGATGGCGGCTCTAAGGCTTGTGGACCTATAGAGTTTATAATCGATGTTAGCTATGTAGGCCTGGTTATGCCTAGAAGATAATTTGACGCCATAGGTTTATTTTGGTATGCTCTGACGGTGTGGATCATTGACGAATATCAACGATAGCGAAATTCAATCCTTCACTGCCGTGACCGAAGCTATGGCGATGAATTTTGTTATCGTCGTGGAAACGTATCAATGGTTATGGAATTATATTTCGTCGTCACAGCCTGATTTCTTGTAGCATGGAGACACGCACACATACAAAACTGGTTCACCTTCCTTATGAATGCTAGTTTTTACACTGACGATCCACTTTAAATGGTTTCACCAGACGATGCATCTCTGATTGAATAACCCTTGTGGAAATGAGGTTTGATCACAAATAGCCAGACTTTTCTCCGGTGCGTGGGTGGGCCTAAATGAAAAGTCAAATTGAACTCTGTGGCGCACTTGTGCTGCTTTAACAACCAAATTATAATTAATTAAAAAACAGCTTGACCGGAGTCATGCTATTACTAAACAAAGTCTAAGCCAAAGTCGTCCCCGTAATTCATCGCGCAGTGCGACCGTGCGTTTCAGAGTTGAAGGCATTCACACCTTGTAGACTAATTCCATTTCTTGATAGCTTTGCTTCTCGTTTTCCTTCGATTTATGTCGTCTTGCAGCTTCCCACCTATGGATGGTTCCATGAAACTTACGTAACCGCGTCCCGCTCTCTCTCGAACTTATCTTTCACTAATAAAAATTTAAATATCCTTGGGAAAAGGTGAGGTCAAGGTAAGTCAACTCAAAAGGCTTGACCCTGTGCACTCCATGGTTGTATTATAGTGCAAAGTCGAGCAGATTTCACGCGCTAATGGACAAGAAAAAAAGTATAACACGTTGTTTCAGGGATTGCGCCAAGAGTTAAAGAGAGATTCTGGGAGAGAGAGAGATAGTTAGACAATGACTTAAGCTCTCGTGGGGCATATATAGACTAATTTACATGAACCACCGAATTCGGCACTATCCTATATTAATGAAATGTAAAGACCGATTCCATGAATGATATTGGAGCATCGCCTACTATCCTATATGAATGAAGTATAATTCTATGCACGTGAAGGAGACATTTTATGTACCTACGTAAGCATTGATGAAGTCAAAAAGTTTAGATACCTAGGTCATAAGAAAAAAAAAAGACAAATATATGTATAGTGATTTGCAAATTTCTGCATCATGACATTAGACACAATCAATTTAAGTTATATTTTTATATACAGAATCATAATTTTTTTCTATAACCCTCTTACTGTTATTTTAAATCTCCTGTCAATCCAAGAACTCGCAACAAAAATTCCTAACTATTACCCGCTAA
The DNA here is from genome assembly GCA_014182515.1 of Eucalyptus microcorys. Taxonomy (NCBI): domain Eukaryota; kingdom Viridiplantae; phylum Streptophyta; class Magnoliopsida; order Myrtales; family Myrtaceae; genus Eucalyptus; species Eucalyptus microcorys. The sequence continues at coordinate 30,493,293 of CM024562.1, read as the reverse complement.
CCTACCTTCTCCCATCACATGAGGACTCCGTCTTGTAAGAGCGCCGTGGTGCTGCACTTTTGGTGGTCGACAACTGGGGCGGCCATGGCAAAAATTGTCACATTTCACCTTAGGGGCTAAGGTTTTTTGGGCTTCTTTTTACACGAATGGTAATTCAAGGTTTGTCCGGAAAAATTGTCACATTTCACCTTTTGTTTTAGACTTTCAAATCTTGCACTTAAACGCACTTGACTTTAAAAGACTCAAAACTTTAAAAATAGATAAATGTTGACATGTATATCTAAATATATATATATTTTTAACAAATTTGAATAATACTTTAGATTTTAGTGGAGAGCAAAAAAGCTACTTTTGAACTCATCCGTGGACAACGCAATGGGTTAAGTTCTTCCATTCCAGCATATGGAGGTCGAGAGTTCGAAACTTTACGTTGCTAGCAATTTAAGTGGGGGATTCTGACGGCGAGATGCTAGGCCAGCTCTCCTCAAGGTATAGGCGTTGTGAGTCTTCCATCGCAGTAGGCCTGTGAGACCTCGAATCGGCGTAAGTCGACAATGGCATACTCCGACGGATCATCGATCATAAAAAAAAAAAAGAAAAAAAAAAAAGCTACTTTTGGCATTTCACATTAGGTCACAACAAACAAATTATTGGTCCTTCCGGTCATGCAAATTTGTCATGAATTTCATTATTTGAAAAGTGAGGAGACAAAGTGAAGTAGCAGTGTAAGGAGAATCTTCGCTGTCATCAGTTTGTCCATTTTGCCGTACTTTTTGTGGGAAAAAAAGGTTTGTCTGTAACTTCGTGCACCGTTTCCCAATAAGAACTCTCAACTTTTTGGTTGGCTTTTATTTTATGCCCAAAGATAAGTTCATTTGATAAAAGATGCCAAAAAAGTACAGTTATGTTGAAACTGAGAAACATAAAAAGTGAGTTGGAAATTGCTTATAACAATAGAAAATGCTAAACTTATTAATACCGATTTATAACAACGGCCTATTAATTACATGTCAAACTATTATTAGTTGTTAAATATAATCCATTTATAAAAGATCGGTGACAGTTCGACACGTCGTTATATATTTTTTAGATCGGTTTTAATGAACCTAATGTTGCTATTTATTGAACCCATCGTCATGCAGAAATTGGAAGTGGAGACGTATCAATGTGGGACATGAAATTAATATAATCGGTTTGATCGTTTCATTACCAAATGGGCTAAGTGAGATTTGTGCAATTCCTCGTGATGGGGCATCCAAAAAAGCACTCGTGTCAATGTCCATTTCAAGTCATAAAATGAATAGTGATTCATCATGCCCAAGTCAACTCCGTCGGACCACACACCACTGGAGTCTAGGCTCAGCGTCAAGACCGGTGAAGAAGATGCTTATACCTGACAAAGTCAATCCTACCTAGCTACAACCATACGAGATATCATTTCCGTGATGACCAAGGTCCACTTAAACCATTCTTGGGGCAAAGAGGAGGCAGTGGTTTTATTCCATTTTCCATTTTTACTCGAAGACTCATGTGAATCCAATTAATTAGATTTAATCTATATAAAAGAAAGAAATAATTATGTCCACCCAAAATTTTCTATAACGTAATTAGTTATGAGTTAGCCGTGTGTGTTCATAAAGCAGTAATTTTCCTCATCTTGACCCTACCTCATGTTCTTTTCCTTGGCCGAAGATAGAAGGACGTGTTTCTAAAGCCCTTCCATGAGTCTCTTGATTGGCTAGCTAGCTACAAGGATGTGCAAAATGGACCGTCCGAACTGAAAATTGTCTGAACCAGATCAGATTGGCCGATTTGGTATGGTTTCCTAGAATATCAATTCGGTTCCCATTTCTAAGGGAGAATCGGACTAGACTGACTAAACATACTTCTTTTATTTTATTATTTCTTCAAAAAATTAGTAAAATGTAAACCAAACACTATTTTAGTCTAGTTCCGAGTGTGGAAAAAAAATAAATGATTGGACCACCGGCCGCGGTGGCTCCACTGGTAAGTCTTCCCCATCGTGAGGGGACCCACTAACTCCTTCTAGGAGGGAGAGGGTTCGACTCACCACGGAGACACTTGGCGTCTTACCCGTTCCACGGGGGTGGTGGTCCTCCCGTGGGGACCTAGGGTTTACTCCAGCCGCCCGCAGCGTACGGGGCTTCCCTGGGTCATAAAAAAAAATAATAAAAAAAATAAATGATTGGTTCCATTAGACTGGATCAGACCGATGGTGTGGTTCGGTTCCCGATTCCGATTTTTGAGAACCAAGAACCGATCACCTCTACTGACCACCATTTTAATAGGTGGTAAAAATAAGAAGGGGCAGCCCCCTTTAGCGTTGCTCTAAAGGTTCCATACTTGTGATGGAATGTTCTCATATGGTTAACAGGCCATTTGACTAACTAAAAATTGTGTAAATCACAATTTACATAAAATATGTTCCCTTCGGTTGCTAGCGAATATATATAACTTTCTCAATTTAACGTATATTTTGTCATAAATAAAAAAGAAAAAAAAAGAAGCAAATGTAACTTTGTATCTTGAGAAAATAATATTTTGACATATAGTGTGTGGAAAAATTAATGCAATCACGGTTTAATGAAATCATGATTCCATCAGCCTGAGATAAAGCTTTTTCTAGATTGCGAAGAGGGTCAAGTCGAAATAAGGAGAGAAATGCCAGTGAAATTCCAAATTGATGTGGGACAATTACTTAGATTACAGCCTTTACAGGAAAGGCATGATGTGTATCGATGTCTTGATTCTTGAATAATATAGCATAGAGAAACATCTGATCTTAATTTAAGACGGCTAAGTCACTTGGTCAATAAATAGACGTTTCTTCGCTGAAGTGCAATTTACTTGGAAATGGTCAACCATTTTCGTTGGAAGCGCGAAACTTCTGCCTGCATGCCTGCACGGGAGCTGTAGAGCAAATATGTGTTTGCTGCAGTTAGACTATATTATTTATAATCTAAGTTATCCGAGAGAAATTTAAAGGGAAAAAAAAATACAGAGAAAGATAATTATAGAAAAAATGGAGGCGGTAATTTGCTCTACTTTTTTGCAGGACACGAGAGTTGAAACTCACACTTAAAGTTAATCATTCCTATCCCTACCTTATCTGAGAATGTGGAGATTTGAACATTTCACCTTCCTTTTCCAATGTGGGAAGTGATTAATTTCCCCAACTTATTTTGAGGATAGATTTTAATAGCAAAACCATTAATTGAATTGACTTTGGTTTACCTTTCACTTAATTAAATCTTAAGGCGCATGTATTTTGATTTTCTTTTTTGCAACTCGAAATACGTAAAAATTTCACAATTTATATATATTAACACTTAAATTAGTATATGATTTTTCTGGTTTTTTTTTTTTGTTCCTTCCAAAATTTGAATGATACATTAAATTTTATGGTTATAAAGTAACATGGAGTAATGTTGGCTCACATGGCAGGAGATCTAAACTTCACAATATTCATGAGTTGTCATTGTACAGGGAATGGTGTTGTCTTACCGATATTGCTTAGAGAATGAATGTTCGAACTTAAATTTGCAGACGGATCTTCCCTCGATTTCACTCACGTTCCATCGATCCTAGACATAAGCGAGCTTCATCATTGTCAAAGTCCCACGCAGACATTAGGAGCGATTGCAGGGTTACAGTCCTTACACACTTCGATCTAGAAATTGTCCACGTTCGATGAATCGTTCGATTGGATTTGTGTCACAAGTTGATTAGACTGGTAGCACGCGGTGGTCCTGAGTTTCATTGTCATGACGACCCCCCAGCAAAGGAAAAAAAGAAAAGAATTCACACCCGGGAAAACCCTACTGTATTCCTGTACAATATTTTTTCCAGCACAAGCGCGTGGAAATTTGCAAGCAAAACCCAGGTCCCCCTCTCTCTCTCTCTCATTTCACTGCTCTTGAAGTCTTTCTTCTCTCCCTCTTCTTCTCTCAATTTTTCCACGAGAACTCGATCTCTTCGCAGTGTGATGATTTCAACACGTCCTTCTTGTACACAACTACAACCAACAGCAGGAAGATAGAAAAGCCAAAAGCAAGTTGTTTTGAGAGAGAGAGAGAGAGAGAGAGAGAGAGAGATGGAGGATTTGCCACCAGGCTTTCGGTTCTTCCCGACGGAAGAAGAGTTGGTTTCGTTCTATTTGCGAAGCAAGCTCGAGGGAACAAGAGGGGCTCCGCACGGGCTTATTGACCGGGTCATACCCGTTCTTGATATCTACGAGTTCAATCCGTCGGACCTTCCACGTATGTAGCAATCCTTGCTTCTTCTTCTTCTTCTTGACGATGGTCGCTTGCTTTCATGTTGCAAAGCACTTTCAGATTAAAAGATCTGCCTGCAGAGGAGAAGATAAAGCATTGCAGTTTTTTTATTACTTAACCTCAGAGCATTCATTCTCCATCCAGCTCTTTTCGTTTTTCATGTGGACCTACTATGCATTTCTGCATGAATTTGCCATTCGTCCTTTTCAACTTTAATGAAGTAGTGATCTAAGATGCTTCTCTTTTAAGGTTTCTTGCATTTCTTTAAATCATAAAATGGATTCTCCTTCAAAACTCGGTTTCTTATTAAGTACCACGAGTTTGGGACGACGTAGTATGACAGATTCTATGATGGCCTTCACTTTTTATGCCCTTGTCTGAAAAGAAAATAACCAAAGAGAATTTGGAGAAATTATATATGCAAGCTGTACCTTTTAGGCACCAACTATTGATATGTATGCATGGTTTTCTTCTAAATAAGTATAACGCCATGGGCTTCAACTTTTTCACATCATTCAGGTTGTCGGATAGCTAATGAATGGAAATTCACCAAACTTATATATTAGCATGTAATTGATGGAGTGATTCCATAAATTCTTGATTTATTTTCACAAGCAGTGTTCTGATGCATCTGCAACATGTACACACAGTATGATTTCATGATATAGTTTGAATGCACGCGCATGTGTTAGAAATGGTGAAAAAATTAAATACACCCCTACCAACGGAAGGTTATATATGATAAGATCTATACTCTTCTATTATGTAACAAAAATATTCTTTTGGATCCAGAATTTGCGGGAGATCTATGCCGCAGAGATCCGGAGCAATGGTTCTTCTTCATCCCGAGGCAGGAGAGCGAGTACCGCGGTGGGAGGCCGAGGCGGCTCACGACCACTGGGTACTGGAAAGCCACGGGCTCTCCCGGTTTCGTCTACTCAAACAATCACATTGTGGGAGTGAAGAGAACTATGGTGTTCTACACAGGACGAGCTCCGAACGGTGGGAAAACCGAATGGAAGATGAATGAGTACAGAGCCATTGAAGGGGAGGCTACTTCTCCTCAAGACATCCCAGTGGTGGTATGTGATGCCCTAATCCATTTTTTTTTTTTAACACGAAAAACTGTCGGATAATCTATGTTACGCACGTATGGAATAGTTTAACATGGTTGAAAATGTTTCACGTGTAATCTTATTCTGGACATGGTTATGCTGGGGTGGTGGTGCAACTGCAATGGCATTAACAGTAATCAAGACAAAAAAAGATCCGCGTAACCTAAGTGCAAGTGCTTGTACCAACCTGAGCATACTCTCGTTCGTCTTTATTTTGAATGAATAATTGCAGGCGACGCAAGAATTCAGCGTGTGCCGGGTGTACAAGAAAACAAAGACCTTGAGGTCATTCGACCGAAGACCGATAGGAGATATAATTGGAAGCAGCCACACATTTCAACAGAACACCATGCCAAATGATGGTCGACATCCTCAGGATATGACATCATCTCGTCCTCCACCCACGGAGCGAGCAAGCTCCTCGCCAGACAGTTCATGCGCCTCCGGGGACCATGGGACAATTCCGTCGCAAGCAGGGGGATTAGGAAGCGGTATTGACATTGAGATGCTTCCCGGTGAGAGTGAATTGTCCTTGCAGGACTGGGAACAGTTCTGGTCTGGTCCTAACTAAGAATGTTACTTCAATATGTATAAATAAACAATCGCAGATTCATGTTGTCATGCTTTAAGTAGATGCTTAGTTCTTTCGAATTACCTCGGTGGTGCTAAGTAGATGCTTAGTTCTTTCGAATTTTATAGTCTGTTCAAAGTGGGCCTGTATCTTAAATTCGACCATGGACGTAGAACTGATATAAATGTCTAGTCGATGTTTTCTCGTGTACCATATCATTTCTGTGATTATTTCTATGCGAAATTCTCATGAATCAAATGGGTCCGTGCGTGCGTGCTTGTTATGTGAAGAATTGGTCCATGTGATTAATTGCATGTGTAATATACTCTAGAGCCCCGAAATGATTACCTGGGAATATGATTTGCTTCTAATCTCTTTCTTTTTTCGATGAAATTATCTCAGACGCATTCCACTAGATAGATACAAAAACTTTGCGATGTTGGTTTTGGTACATATAAGTTAGTATTCGCTGTTAATATTGAAAAACCTATATAATGGGTAGTAATCAACATAACTGTCTTGTGCATCAGGCTTTATTGATTTTGAAAACTTTTTGCCTTGAGATCATGTCTGATGATGTCTCATCTAGGAATAATAAATGGTTTTATACAAAATCGATCTACAAAGAAAAATTTATATTCTTGTTGGGTGTCTAAATATCATTTACTCAAATAGCTGCTTGCAATTTGTCACGCTATTATTAATTTCAGTATCCTTAGCATTATTCGTGCATGTAACCAGTGATAGAGTCAATGAACAGAATTAAAGCTACCATGCTGAGCTTGATCAAAGCTACCTAACTTATAATCACAATTGTGACTTCCAGGGTTCTTGGATACGATAAGCTAACAAATTCGTGTAAGGTTTCTTCATAGCTGCGTACCACCTTCATGCAGAAAAAGTATAGCATTTTGGGAAAATTTAAAAAGGTTTAATATCCCGAAAAACTCCAAACTGGTATACATGTTAAACTAATTTTTTGATCATGAAAAATCCCAGACTAGTACACTTGTGACAAATTTATCCCAAATGACCATAAAAAATCCCAAACTAGTATGCTTGTGACGAATTTACCCAAACTAATTTGTTCGATCGCCAAAAACCCTAAGTTGAAAATTTTGTGACAAATATACCCTCCGTTAAATTGGATTAACACCACAAAAAATTACAAAAATTGTATAATTGTGATATACAGAGAGTAAAATCCCAAACCAGTACATCAGTCAACTGTCACATATCATTTAACTTAATAAAATTTAATAGAAATTAACAGAGAGCAAATTTGTCACAAATATACCAGTTTGTAATAAATTTGTCAAAAGTTTATCAGTTTGGGGTTTTTGATAGTTAAAAAATTAGTTTAGGGTAAATTTGTCACATGCATATCCGTTTTGGGTTTTCAAGACATTAACCCATTTTAAAAAGTAGTGTCAAACCCTCAAAGTCAATTATTAAGTATTTTACCGACCAAAAAAAAATTTTATTAAGTATTTTTCATGGAAAGATTTTTTGGAGTCGCAGCGTATTTTTTCCAAGTCAACAATTCAAAGCACCTGTCATTATTTACTTTTGTGAAAAAGACTTTTAAGTGTACATAACTGCTTTTCAGAATGTTTTCAAACTTGAAATGGGCTGTGCTACAATTGAGCAAAACATACTTTATACTTTATGAAGCATACTTATCACGACCTTTCTCGAGGTGTGCCAATGAGGGTTGCTAAGCGGGTGTTGACACGTAAAATTTACGCAACCCCATTTAATTATTTACTTCATAAAAATTAGGAGTCGGTCAAAACCAAAACAAAAATATTACTAATTTGTATTATATTAGGAACATTTTAATCGTCACAGGCCCACGTTAATGGCATTTTAATTAACCAGGTGCTGAATATGTTCAAGCAGGGAGGCTTTGAACTTAATTAAATTTTTAGGACTAAGCCCACAAGAGCATAAAATTTGGCCCATTGAAAACCTATAGTGGCTGAAATTTTCATGTGTCTAGCACATGGGGAGTCTCAAACTAGGAAAGATCAAATTTTGAAGCAACAAGGTAATTATTTTTGAAAACTTTGGCCATGGCGAAATAAGGAAGAAAATATCCTAATTTCCTGATAAAAAAAATCACATAATCTAAAATAGGGTATCTCTTGTGCTCGTAAGAGAACCCAATGCTTATGCCTATAAAATCCTAAACCTATTAATTTTTTGTTAATTAAGTTCTAAATCTTTTTATATTTTGCGAATTGAGTCCATTCTGAAAATTTGATTGAAAATAACTGAAGTAGACGTCAACAGTCCTATATGATATAGCCAGCATTAAATGAACAATTAAATAATGTTTCGTATTTTGTAAAATTTTTTATTTTCTTTTTCTCTTTGTATTTTTTGCTTTCTCTCTTCTTCTTTTTTTCTTTTTTCCATTTTTCCCTTTGTCGGGCCTTTTCAATGGCGAGGGCAGCCCTCGCTTGAGGCCGGTGACCTTTGCCAACCATCGACAAAGGCCTAGTGATGGTTGGCGGAGGGAAAAGGGAAAAAAGACAAAAATAAAAGAAAAGAAGAGAAACTGAGAAAAAAAGAAAAAGTAAAGAAGGAAAAGAGAGAGAGAGAAAAAAAAGACGAAACAATTCAAAAATTCAAAAAATATCATGCCTAAGCCAAGGCAAGCGCAGCTGTCAATCCTGTCATGACGTCGTTGAAGCCCCATCGTGCCATAGCCTGCTTGCTGCGCTGGAATCCTCGACACCGTGAAGTCCTGCATCTTTAGTCGATTCAGGTGGCCTCCTAGTCATGGTCGACATCTGGCAGTGTAGTGACCCATTTGATGTGTACAATTCTTACATTTTTTTTTTCAATTTCTTTTTTAAAAAGGAAAAAAACAGAATTCTTTTTATAAAAAATTATAAAAATTATCCACGTCAGCGATTTCCGGCCAAAATAGGGAGGCGAGGCCGCGACTGTGAGGCCGCGATGGTGAGAGAGGGCTGGAGGAAGAGAGAACCAGGCAACCGAGATGGCTGCGACGGAGGACTGGAGACAAGGCTACGACCGCAAAAGAGGGAGGGCCAGAGGCAAGGCAGTGAGCAATGAGGCGACCAAGAGAGAGTACAGATTGAGAGGAAGAGGATCGTGCAATGAAGAAGGAGGGAGCGGCCAGCATTTTCCGAGAGTTTTCAAGGTTGCTCTTTTTGTTTTAGGAAGAAGGGTAGAAAAAAGATAAAGAATGGGGATGGCGTGCAAGGAGGAGGAGCATAGAAGGAGGAGGAGGAGGCTACGGTTTAGGTTTCTAAGGAAGGGCAGAAAAAAAAAAAAACTAAAAATGGGAGGTGCCGTGGAGGAGGAGTCTAGGAGGAGGAGGCAGTTAGGTTTGGGTTTCCAAAGAGGGTAGAAAAAAAAAATTAAAAAATGAGGTGCCGTGCAAGGAGGAGGCGCCTAGGCTAAATAGTAGGCAGCTAGTGTTTGGTTTTCAAGAAAGAGCAGGAAAAAAAAAATTAAAAATGATGTTGCCATGAAGAGCAAAAAAAATTTAAAATGGGATGCCCGTCCAATTGGGCGGAATTTGTCTTTTTTTTTTCTTTTCTTTTTTGGAGGGAGATGGTGGAGGGTGATTTCAAGAAAGAAAAAAGATAAATAATGTTGAATAATAATAAATTATGATCGCTATAAAAGATTATAAATTTATTTAAATAAGTTGACTCTACTCTTTATTTTTGAAATAATTATATGTATATATAAAAATATTTATTTATTATATAACGTGTCTCAACGTGTCGGAATTTTCTATTTTTTTTTAGAAATAACGTGTCTGCGTGTTGTATCGCGTGTCGCGTGTCCGTGTTGGTACTACATAGGCTATAGCCTGATTTCTCGTAGCATTGAAACGCGCATACATGTACAACAGGCTCACCTTACCTTTTTTTTTTTTTTGCCGAAAGGCTCAACTTACTTATGAATGCTAGTTTCTACACTGAGGATGTGCTTAAAATAGTTTCACTAGATGATGCATCTTTGATTGCGTAACCCTTCGACAATTGTTAGATATATTTATCTTCTTGATTGATTATAATCGTTTTCATTTTGATATTGTAATATTTCATTACTTTAGATAGTCGTCTAAAATAGTCTTTAAATAGGCTCTTGTATCATCAGTATTAAAAACACATAAATATAGGGAAATTCTCTTTTCCACTATATTCTATCATGGTATCAAAGCCAACTTTTGTCTAAGGAAGTGGTTGCCATTGTCGCAGCTATGCCAGTATCCATCACAAAACCGTCACCTTTGATCACTACCCATATAGTTTCGTTGCTTATTTCAAAAATCTATCACCATAATTAGATTCGTCTATCTCATATGAGTCAGACTTGGAAAATTCATCATCACCCGACACGGAGAGAAGCCGCACGTGCCACCACGCCTGCTGCGCTATGGGACCACTGATGCCGTTAACTGTAGGTGAAACTTTCAAAGACAAAACTTAGACTTTTCAATTGAAAACCACTAGAAATAGGTTCTACATTCTCCGGTGAGTCTAGAATAGCAACGGACATCGCCGGAAAGTGAGTCATGCGCCCTCATGCGCCGCCCAAACCTTTTGCGCGTGAGATCCACGTGCCCCCGCCTCGCACGTGATCCGCAGCATCCTCGACGAGCAGTGACGCCATCACATGTCAGCGTGATGTCATATTCGTAGTCGACCACTATTGATCGTTGTTGACCGATGTTGACCCGACCGGATTGGCTCGATTTTGACCAGTTCTTGATGTTTTCTGACTAGTTCAGCTTGATTTCGATCAATTCTCGATGTTTTCCGACCGGTTCGTCGAAATTCCGATAGGTTCACTTATTTCTACCACTGGTTCAGCTAGTTTCCAATCGGTTCGCTTGGTTTTCCAACTGGTTCAGCTAGATTCCGACTGGTTCTCAAGGTTTTCTGACTGGTTCAGCCCAATTCCGATCGATTCTCAGGGTTTTTTGGTGCAGTTTAGCTCGATTCTAACCAGTTCTTGGCATTTCTAGACCGGTTCTTAAGGTATTTCGACGTCCTCAATCTATTTTCAGCTTTATTTTCTCCATATCAACTCTACAAGTATCATTTTTTCTCAAATTCATTATAGAATCTGTTGAGTTTACTAGTACATTGCATATCATGGACAAGTTAGAAATCTCAATGCCCATTCAGACCAATCCTAAATGGGTCAAATTATATTTTATGGTCTCAAGAAATATCCAGTTTTTTAAGGGGACGTAAGCTTTGGTGTTATGTCACTAGAAGTATTCATGAGCCTAGTTAGGTTGTTGAAGAGGATGATGATACTTTTGTTGAATGTTTGGAGGAGTGGGAGAGTAAGAATCACCATATACTCACGTGGTTTTGAAACACTTCGATTCCATCTATCAAACTTCAGTTTGGTCGCCTACATACAGCAAAGGAAGCCTGGGATCTTATTGCTAGTTGTTATTCCACATCAGACATTGCTTATCAATACCAACCGTTAGGAACTTACATCGCATGCATCAAAAGATAGGTCAGTCTATTAATGACTTTCTTTCTTCCATGCATGCTATATGAGATCAGCTAGCTTTATCTAAACCAACATGGGATTCAACTATTGATGCTTGTAAGTTTGCTAAATATCGTGATCGTACGCTAGTTATGCAATTTTTGATGGCTCTCAATGATGAGTATGAACTTGTGCAAGCCTCACTTTTGCATCAGGATCCTTTACCTCATCTTGAGGTAGTTGTTTCAGAGCTATTTACTGAGGAAACTCGCCTTGCAACTTTAAAGGCACAACGTGCTTGCCACTTCTGGCTCATCCTCATGGTGCAAGCCTTATTGTACGGTGTAAGTACACTATCAGTGCCAAAAGTTGTGTACGACACTCACTTTGGTACCAAAAGTTTCCATCAGATCACTTAAGTGCCAAATCGGAGAAAAAAAAATCATTTTGGTGCCACTGGCGAGAGATTCCAGCTAGATTAATTACGTGGCTTTTATATTTAAAAAAAAAGTTGCGATTGCTTTTAAAACAACATCGTTTTTCGTCCTCCTTAAGAAAACGACGTCGTTTTGCCGTCTTAAGTGGATGGCCTCACAAAAATGACGCCGCACAAGTCATTTGGGGAATTTTATTTTTATTTTTATTTGGGGATTGAAATTAGGGTTTTTTTTGTCCAATCTTTGCCCAACGCCGACCTAGCTCGCTCGTTCGGCCTCCGTTGCTCGCTCGGCCACCGTCGCTTGGCACTGTTCGAACACCCTCCACGAGCGCGTTGTCGCAGATGCTCAACGACTTGCGATCGCACTTGAGGGTGAGCTTCGTGACCGAGTCGAACTGCACGAACAGTGTCGGCACTGCGTCCAGCAGCTCCGAGTGGGCGTGGAGGGTGAGCCTCTGGTGACTCTAGCCTTCGATCGCGAGCTAGTGGTGGCACACGAGGGAGCATCGGCCTCAGCCACCGGAGCCTAGGTACTGGAAAATGTAGGCCAGGCACTCGTCGGGGAGATCAGAGATGGAGAGGGAGAGATCGGGGGCGGCGCACTCGTCGGGGGCCTTCCCAAGCACCGGCCAGATCACAGCTTTCGACTTGGTTGCCGAGTGGCCGTCGTCGGGGTCGGGGTTAGAGCCGTGGTTGTCGAGCGTGGGGGCCATGGAGGATGGCGACTAGGCCATTGCTGGCTTATCGTCTCTCTCTCTCTCTCTCTCTCTCAATTTGATGATTAAGTATTTTGAATTGGGGGAGAGACACCAAACGGCATTGTTTTGTTGTTTAAATGCTGATTATACTCTCTGGCGAGTCACATCAGCTTCAAAAATTAATAAAAAAGTGCCACGTTGGATTTCTGGTCAATCTGATTGGAGTTGACACTTAAATGATCGTTTTTCAAACTTTTTGGCACTTAAGTGATTCAAAATAAACTTTTGGCACTAAAGTGAGCGCTGTACATAACTTTTGGCACTGATAGTGTACTTACCCCCTTATTGTACGCACTGTTGCCGACCTAGTCATCATACATCAAACTGTTATCAGTTACAATCTAAGCAACCTACAGGAACAAACAATCGATCCCGGTTTAAAGGTCCGCCTGCATGCCGCCTATCCACTACTACTTCTACCATAGAGGATTCCTCTAACAATTCATCTATCACACTATCTTTAGATGATCTTCGGTCCATGGTTGGTTCCATTCTTAAAGAAATTGGTACTTCTAGCCTTTCTGCTCTGTCAGTCACTCTAGATACTCCTAATTCATGGTTCTTTGATTCTGCGTGTTGTAATCACATGATCTCCCATTCTAATTTATTCAAGTCAAAATCATACACTTCACAAACACCTATTATTCACACTGCTGATAACTCTCGGATGATAGTTAATCATACAGGGAACATTTCAACATCTACCTTGTCCTTACCCGATACATTTATGATTCCTAAACTCTCATTAGACTTGATATCTATGAATCATCTATGTGAGCTTGGTTTTGACATTCATTTCTCTTGCAACGGTTGTTGTGTGTAGGATTCACAGACGGGACAGACAATTGGGACAGGCCATAAAGTGGGACGGTTGTTTGAGCTTATTTCATTAAAGCTTCCTAACTCCTTCACTAGTTATGTTGTCATAGTATCATCCGAAACTCGACATTCTCATTTGGGTCATCTTTCTTTTTCTTGATTAAGTCCTTTGCTTTCAAGTGGTCGTCTAGGTTCCACTGACACTAAAATCTTTGATTGTCTACCCTATAAGTTAGGAAAACATCATGCTTTACCGTTCAATCTTAGTGAATTTGTCTCTTTTGCTCCCTTTGATCTAATTCATTTAGATATTTGGAGACCATCTCCTATTTCCACTATGGGAGGTTCTTGTTATTTTGTGATTTTTGTTGATGATTATTCATGTTATACATGGCTTTATCTCACGAAAAATCGATATGAACTTACCCACATTTATGGTAATTTTGTTGCTATGATCAAAACACAATTTTCTCGAGATATTAAGGTTTTTTGTACTGATAATGCCATGGAATATAAGGACGAGAGTTCGTTAAAATTTTTTCTTAGAATGGTACTATTATTCATTGTTCTTATCTAGGAACTTCCCAACAAAATGGTCGAGCAGAGCGTAAACACAGGCATATCTTAGATATTGCACGCACTCTTTTAATCTCAACATCTTGTCCAGAACACTTTTGAGGGGAGGCCTGTCATATTGCTATCTACACTATTAATCGTATTCCATCACCTACTATAGGTAACATTTCTTCATACAAGCGCTTGTATGACAATGTTCTTTATTACGGTCTACTTTGAGTATTTGGTAGCGCATGTTTTGTGCATCTTCTTCCAAATGAACGCACAAAGTTAGAACCTTGTGCTCGTCTTTGTTGTTTCCTTGGATATGGCATTGAGCACAGAGGGTATAGATGTTGGGACCCTGTCTCCAATCGACTTCATGTGTCTCGTCATGTTACCTTCTAGGAACATAAAATGTTCTCATCTTTACGTTCCTTTGCATCTTCTCCCATTGTTCCAAATATTTGCTTCTTCATCAATCCTTCTATCAATCTATTTCTTGAAGATGACATTCTTGCATCTTCTTCTTTAGAATTGCCCTCTCTTAATCTTGATGCAGGTATCTTTGGAAATCCCACTTTGGCAGCTCCTGATATGTCTATGCCATCCGCAGATTCACCACCCTTGGAAGTTCATTCTTCTCTTATTCGTCGTTCCACCCATGTAAGTCAACCTTATGTTCAGCTTTATGATTTCACTGTTATTCTACAATTGCCTCTTTTCACAAGCCTCGCACATATAGAGAAGCTCGTACTAATCCTCTTTGGCACCAAGCAATGACAGATGAATTACAAGCATTAGAACACTCTCATACTTGGGATTTGGTTGATTTGCCTCCTGAAAAGTTAGCTATAGGTTGTAAATAGGTGTACAAAATAAAAACTAAGGCATATGGTATAGTGGAACGCTATAAAGCTCGACTAGTAGCAAAAGGCTTTATCCAAGAGTATGGCATTGATCATGGTAAGATATTTGCTCCAGTTGCACGTCTTACTTCTGTTCATAGCCTCCTTGCTGTCATTGCTATTAAGCAATGGCCTCTATTTCAAATGGATGTTAAAAATGCATTTCTTAATGGAGATCTCACTAAAGAAGTGTATATGAAGCCACCTCCTGGATATACTCATACTCTTGGTAAAGTGTGTCGTCTACGCCGAGCATTATATGGACTAAAACAGGTTCCTCGCGCATGGTATTTCAAGTTTAGTTCTACCATGGAATGCCTTGGATTTGCGTACAATCCCTATGATAATGCTCTATTTGTTCAACAAACATCTCGTGAGAGTATTCTGCTATTGTCATATGTGGATGACATGATTATTACTGGTGATGATCACGAAGGCATAACTATAGCTATATTTGAGTCAATAGTTTGAAATGAAAGATCTTGAAAGGCTAAATTATTTTCTAGGATCGGAGGTTGCTTCAGATTCCTCTAGCTATTATCTTTCTCAAGCAAAATATGCCACTGATCTTCTTTCTCGAGTCGGACTTACTGATAACAAGACCGCTACCACTCCCATTGAGAACAATGCCAAATTTGATGAAAAAGATAGGACTCCTCTTCCAAACCCTACACTTTATTGACAATTAGTTGGTAGTCTGGTTTACCTCACTGTTACCCATCCTGACATAGCTCATGCTGTTCATATTTGATGGGAGAACGGTAACAATTCGAAAATATCGAATCAACGCAGCGGAATAAAATAATCTCCCCTCTTGTGTAAACCTAATAGGAATCGATATAGTAGAGTAAAATGAATACCAAGCACGCAAACACAATACGATTTTTTTACGTAGAAAATCTCCTCGATGTGAGGAGATAAAAAACCACGGGACCGGAGTCCACTCGAAAATCTTCACTATCAATAAAATTGTTCTTCTCTAGCAAATACTAGAGGTATATAACAGCAAACACCTCAAGAACATAATTCTTGGCAATACACATGAACTTCACAAGAGATCAATGATAAATCTGACCAAAAACGCAGGTTTTGATCAATCCACGAAAAACCTAATGTACGGAGCTTCAAACGAAAATCAAACCGTTCAAATTCGAGAAAATTGCACCACGAACATGCTGACAAAATTTCAGCTCAATCGGACCACGAATCGACCTCCTATGCCAGCTTGATGTAAATCAGATATTGCCCCAAACCCTAGATTTTCTGCTTTCTCTTTTTCTCTTGTTACTGTTTCCTTTTTTGCGGCTACCTCTTTATATAAATAGTGAGAAACCTTATTTCCTCATATAACTTATCATATGGGCTCAAACCCTTTTTGGGCTTGCAACTCATTGGGTCTCCTCCACATAAGAGTGAACCTAGCTAACAATATTATGAGTCAATTCATAACTGTACCGCGGATGACTCACTTTGCTGCTGTTCTTCAAATTCATTGCTACATCAAGGGTACCTTATTTCATGGTCTTCAATTTTCTGCTAACTCATCCTTAGAATTAATAGCTTATTCTGATAATGATTGGGTTGGTGATCCTCTTGATCGTCGCTCTACTATAGGCCATTGCTTCTTCTTAGGGAAGTTCCTTATTTCCTAGTGGATTAAGAAATAGACTACCGTCGCTTAATCGTGTACGGAAGCGAAATGTCGTGCTCTTGCCAATACAACTTCGGAATTATTATGTTTGCAATGGTTATTAGAAGACATGGGAGTTCATCATAATGGTGGAACAGTCATTCATTGTGATAACTAAAGTGCCATCCAAATAGCTCATAATGACGTTTTCCACGAGTGTACCAAACATATTGAAATAGACCGCCATTTCATATGCTCTCATGTGCTTGGTGGTGATGTTCGTCTTGTTCCCACCTCCTCAATTAATCAGACGGCTGATGTTTTCACTAAGGCATATCCATTTAGGCGTTTTAAAGATCTTTTCTCCAAACTCCAGCTGACCTCTTCTATGTCACCTTGAGTTTGATAGGGGATGTTAGAGATATTTATCTTCCTAATTGATTATAATTGATTT
The DNA here is from genome assembly GCA_014182515.1 of Eucalyptus microcorys. Classification (NCBI taxonomy): domain Eukaryota; kingdom Viridiplantae; phylum Streptophyta; class Magnoliopsida; order Myrtales; family Myrtaceae; genus Eucalyptus; species Eucalyptus microcorys. The sequence goes on along the minus strand of CM024562.1, from coordinate 30,476,247 downwards.
CATTTTGATATTATAATATTTTATTGCTTTAGATAGTCGTCTAGAACAGCCTATAAATAGGCTATTGTATTATTAGTATTAAAAACACAAAAATATGTAGAAATCCTCTTTCCACTCTATTCTATCAAGGTTTAATCACAAATGACTACACTGTTTATCCAATTGTGGGTGGGCCTAATGAAAAGTCCTTGGAATCTGTAGTGCACTCGTTCTGCTTTAACAATCAAATTATAATTAATTAAAAGCAGCTTGACCATTGCCATAGTCATGCTTTTGCTAGACAAAGTCTTAGTCTTGAACTCAAGTCGTCCTCGTAATTCTTCGCACAGTTCGAACATCCGTTTCAGAATCTAGAGCATTCACACCTTGCAAGCTACTTACATTTCTTGATAGCTTTGCTTCTCGTTTTCTTTTGACTTCTGTCCTCTTGCACTTCCCATCTTGGGAGGTTCCATGAAACCTGCGTAACCGCGTCTGCCCTTTCTTGAACTTGTCTTGTCCCAGTCGTCACTATAAACAGTCCTGAATTTTGCACTAATATAAATTTAAAGATCCTTGAGAAAAGGGAAAGTCAAGGTAAGTCAACTCACAAGCTTTCTCTCCATGATTGTATTTTGGTGAAAAGTCGAGCAGATTTCACGCGCTAATGGACGAGAAAAGACCATACGAAGTTGTTTCACAGATTGCGCCAAAAGTTAATAGAGAGATTATGAGAGAGAGAGAGAGAGAGGAGTATTATAGAATGACTTAAGTCAAGCCCCACAGGAAGTCTAATCATATGCACGAAACGAGACACTTTGCGTATAGTGGTGAGTATTAGTCGAGTCAAAGACTTTAGATATCTGGGCATAAGAAAGAAGAAGATAAATATACATAGTGACTTGCAGAATTTTGCATCATGCAGTTAAAGTCATAATTCTATTTATGAAACCATCATTTATTTTCCTATAATGCCCCTACCACAAATTTAAATCTCGTCATTCCAACAACTCCCAAATCGAGAAATCGTAACTCTTACTGTCCTAACCTACCTTCTGCCATCATAAGAGGACTCTGGCTTGTAAAATCTGACTTTGCATTTTGGTGGGTCGACAACTGTTTTGGCGGCCATGACAGGATGACTTGATGGTGCCAATGGCGGGAGAGGAAATTAGGGCGTGGGTACTGGGTAGGACATTTGGGTGACTTTAGGCTCAAGGTTTTTGGGGGTGCCTTTTTACACGAATGGTAGTTTAAGGTATGTCTGGAGTGATTTTTATATTTCACCTTTTGTTTTTGAACTTTCAAATCTTGCACCCACACGCATTTGACTTTGATCGATGCTTTAATTTTAATAAATGTCGACATGTAGATTTAAATATAGTGTTCTCTTTATAGATTTGAATAATGCTTTAGCTTTTAGTGGGAAGCGAAAAAGCTACTTTTGACATTTCATATTAGGTGGCAACAGACAAAGTCTTAGTTCTTTCGCTCATGTAAATTTGTCTTAAAATGCTAAATAATTATTTTCAAAATTGGAGACAAAATGAAGTTAGCGCACAACGTAAGGAGAACCTTCGCTGTTTTCACTACGTAAGCAAAAAAGCTACTTTTGACATTTCACATTAAGTCGCAATAGACAAATTCTCGGTCCTTTCGCCCATGCAAATTTGTCCTAAAATGAAAAATAATAAAATTTATGAGACAAAGTGAAGTGAGTGCATAATGTTAGGAGAATATTCGCTGTTATCGCTATCTCTACTTTGCCATATGTTTTGTTGTGAAAGGGTTTATTTGTAACTTAATTCACAATAAGAGCTCTCAAGTATATGGTTGGCTTTAAAGATATATTCATTTGATAAAATATATTAAAAAAGTACACGATGAGTTGAAACTGAGAAATATAATAATAAAGAGAAATGATAAATTTATTAAGACTGATTTACTACGTAAATTTATTAAATTATATGTCACTATTATTAGTTGTTCAATATGACCACTTATTTAATGAGTTGGTTACAGTTCGACACATCGCTCAGCATTTCTTAGACGAGTTTTAATGAACCTAGCATTGCCCTTTATTAAACCCTGATTAAGCTCGAATGTTGCCCATTTTTTTTTTCCAGAGATTGGAAGTGGACATAAATCGATGTGGGACATAAAGAAATCAACATACACGGTTTGCTCTTTTCATTACCAAATGGACTAAGTAGGGTTTGAGCAAACCCTCATGATGAAGCATCCAAAAAAGCACTTGTCACAAGGTCCATTTCAAGTCATAAAATAAATACTGTTTCATCATACCCAAGTCAACTCCATTGGACCACGCACTCCGGAGTCCGGACTCAACGTCGAGACCGGTGAAGAAGATACAAAGACCTGCCAGGTTCAATCCCAACCTACTTACACCATACGCGAGATATCATTTTTACGATGAACGAGGTCCACTTAAACCATTCTTTGGGAAAAGAGGAGGCAGAGACTTCATCTTCTTTTTTACCGACGACTCTTGCATTCCAATTAATTAGATTTAATCTATAAAATATGAAGAAATAATTACGTCCACCCAAAATTTCTATATCGTAATTAGTTCTATGTTAGCCGTATTAATCACGTAATGTGTTCATAAAACAGTAAGTTTCCTCGTCTTGACCCTACTTCATGTTCTTTTCATTGGCCAAAAATAAAATGATATGTTTTTAGAACCCTTCACGGGTCTCTTGATTAAATGACTAGCCACATTTTTAATAAGTAATAAAATAATGAAGGGGCAGCCAGTTTGGTAGCTCATTGAGCGTTATCATAAAAGTTCCACGTCCCTAACGAAATGTTCTAATATGACTAACAAGCCACTCGACTAACCAAAAATCATGTAAGTTACAATACTACATAAAAAGTCTTCCTTCCGGTTCTTGGCAAGTATATATAACTTTGTTAATTTAAAGTAGGTTTTGTCATCGCAGCAAAAAAGAGAGAATTACCCAAAAAATCATAAACCCATTGTAATTGTGCTAATTGAGTCCTAAACCTTTTGCAATAATGCCAATTTAGTTCATTCGGCCAAATTTAGCTGGCCAGTGTTGACGTGGATGTCGGTTGGTGACGACCGTCTAGCGAACATTGATGTGGTAATTTTTTTAAAAAATTTAACATTTTTTTGTATTGTTTAATTCTTTTTTTTTTTCCCATCTTCTCCTTCCTCTGGAGGGCTGGTGAGGGCGAGCCTCACCCAGCAACGGTAAGACTGCTGTTGCCAGATTTGGTGAGGATGAGCCTCGCCAATGCTAGCGAGATCAAGCCTCCTAGATCTGGCGAGGCCTTGCCCAACGATGGTGAGGCCAACCTTGCCATGGCTGGGCGAGGCTTGCCCTAACCAGTAGCTGACGAGGGTGAGCCTCACCATGACGATGCTGCCCTCGTTGGCCCTCACCTCTAGTCAGCATTGACTAGCTAGATGAAGGAGAAGATGAAAAAAAAAAGAATTAAAAATTCGAAAAAAAAGTATTAAAAATGCGAAAAAAATTAAAAATGCCACGTCATCATTCGCCAGACGGCTACGTCATCATTCATGGGACAGCCACGTCAACGTTAGCCGACAAAATTTGGCTGAATGGATTGAATTGGCACAATTACTAAAGGTTTAAGACTGAATTGACAAAAAGAAAATTTTTAAGACTGAATTGACATAATTACAATAGGTTTATGACTTTTTTGATAATTCTCCCAGCAAAAAAACAAAGTAACTTTTTTCCTTCGGCCTTAATGTTAAGCTTTCTCTACATTGCGAAGAGGGTGAAGTGAAATTAGGAGAGAAATGCCAGTAAAATTCCAAATTGATGTTGGACAATTACTTAGATCACGAGAAAGACATGATGTGTATCGGTGTATTGAATGATGTAGCATAGAGAGAAATTTTGAATTTAACATGTCTAAATGAGTCAAGTCACATAAATAGACATTTCTTATAGAAATTTCTTCGCTGAAGTATAGTTTACTTGGAAATGGTCAAACGATTCCGTTGTATGCACGAAAATTCTGCCTGCACGCATGCACAGAACATGTCGAACAAATACAAGTTTGCTGCAGTGAAACTAAGAGGGAAAAAAATAGTGAGAGAAAGATAATTGGGGCAAAATTGGGCCTTGATTGCTCTTTCCCCAAACTTGTTTTAAGCATACCGTTTAATAGCAAAACCCTTGGGTGCTTGATTTTTTTACTTTTTACTTAATCAAATTTTGCAGCGCCTGTAATTTTAAATTTTTTTCTTGAACTCGAGGTACCTAAAAACTGTTACAATATAGGATACTGACATGTACATTAGTCCATCATCTTTCATTTTTTTTTTTTCAAAATTTGGCGAATGTTTAAATTATGTGGTTTGTTTAAACTAACATTCAGTATTATTGGCTCAAATGGCAGGAGATTTGAACTTCACAATATTCATGAATCACGATTTTACGGTGAATGTTATTGTCTTACCCACATCGCTTATCATTGGAATTTAACTTGCCTCATAGACTATCATTTGATCCTAATTTCATTTCCTCACAAAAATCTGCTTTCTTATGCCTTTAGTGACCTTATAGCAAAGTGTGAGAGCATTTATTTGTCGATTGATACTTCCAACTTGAGTTTAGATGGATTTAAGTGGTTCAGTAATCCCCAAACGACATTGTTTTTATGAGTGTTATAACATTTATATGTCAAACCACGCAACTTTTGTGTACTAACAAAAATTTAGAAGTATCGACAGCAGTCCTACAATTTTAGATATCGGATAATACCTATAAACAATAAAAAAAAAATGACTTCATAGTTTTTATCTTCCCAATCATTTACTTTTTAGGAGGGAAATTGCAAAATAAGTTTTTTAATCCAATTGTATGGATGCTAATTTAGTTATAAATTTTTTAATTTTATCAATTTAATCATAAACATTTGCGTGAAATTCCTATATAATCCTTCAAATCAATATTCGTTCGACATGATCAGTTCAGTCATTGCTGGTGGTCCTACGTAGTATAAAGAAAAGGAGAAAGTAAGCTAACGTATTGTTAAAAAGTTCAATTTAAAAACCTCAGCTGATATATGGACGGAGACCACAACATATATATCTCATCGTCAAATAATGCGACATAAATCAACATATATCAAAGTCATTATCTATCAATAGTTATATGTAGGTCAAAATCAAACTAATATATATATGTCAAAATCACGGCTCACCTAATGAAAAATTTAACATAACGTCTAGGTAAATCACATGCATCTGTCAAGTGGGCTCTTTTTTTCAAAGATCATTGCATCAAGTTTCCACAATATGACCATTGATAGACAATGACTTTGATATGTGTTGATTTATCGACATTATTTGACAATAGAGGTGTATATGTTCTTCATGCATACATGATCTCTTTCTATTTATAAGCTTAAGTTTTTGAATTGGGCATTTTCCTTTTCTTTACACCGGCTTTTCACTATCCGATCTTTTTGAATGCAGAATATCTGAAATTTTTTCAAAATAAATAAACATTGATCTGCAAATTGATTGAATCTATGATTTCATATTGATCTTGACAACTTAGAATATTTGGAGGAATGTTGGCCGGTGGAGAATTTGCGAATGGAGCAGACATGTTGGATGCTGCCGAGATGGTATTGTCAGAAGAAGCTGCATCGAGATTGGAAGAAGGCAAATTTCGGAGAGGAAGATTCAAAAGTGGATAGGTTGTGGGTTCTCTGGAAGTAAATCCACTGAAGTGTTGGTGAAAAAGAGAACATGAGTCAACAATTTGAAGGGGTGAAGAAATGAGAGCATCTTGTATTCCCAAAATGTAACATTTGACAAGACACACAAAGACAGTTAGAGATATGATCCTAATATCTATACCCTTTGTGCTCCATGTCATACCCGAGGAAGCAGCATAAATGGGCAAAAGTTTCCAACTTCGTGTGTTCATGTGGAAGGAGATGTAAAAATAAGCATTGCCAAGGTCCCAGACAACCCCCGTAATAGAAGACTCCAACTTAGCTGGGGCATCCACCCCTCCATCTTTGATTGATTATACTTAATGTTGGCTGCTTGCCGTCTTTGACATTCCTGCCCAGAAGTTCCGCATGAAACTCTCCCAGGTCTTCCCTGATGGTGCGCCTTGTGTTTCCAGCTTGGTGTCCCTCCTGCTCTCTTCCTCTTTGTGTCTTTTCCTTGTGTGGGCCACACTGTTGTGCGCTCTCCACCCTCGTCTCCTTTGTTGGCCGCTATTTTGGCCTTCTTATGCTGCTGTTTTTATTTGCATTGTATCTCTCTCGCAGCTCTTCCCTCCCCTTTTCTCCCCCCTTGGCTCCCTTCCACTCGCTTGGACTTCCTGTCTTTTTGAGTGTAAGTTGGTGCCGGGGCCCCCTTGCTATACAACTGTATAGCTTTTTGTGCAAAAGTCTATATACTTCTTACCTTTTACCAAAAAAAAAAAAAAAACAAGCATTGCCAAAAACTTGGAGAAGATTGTAATTGGCGACACTACTATACAAGTGCTCATAAGTAGAAATGTTATCATTGATAGGTGATGAGATACGGTTGATAGTATATATAACAGTAAGAAGAGTCTCTCTCCAAACTTGTTTTGTATAGGAAATAGAGATTAGAAGACTACGTGTAATATCTAAAATATGTCTATGTTTGTGTTCAGTGGATTAGTCAGTCATGAGGTTCCTAGAAAAGAACAATAAATAATAATACCATTTTGGGAGAGAATGCTAAGAATCCGTTATTTCTATATATCATGGCATTATCAATACCAAAAACCTTAATATCTTGAGAAAAAAAATGTGTTTTTATCATGACAATAAAATTATGCTGTATACAAGTAAATTCATATCAATTTTTTATAAGATAAAACAATACATAATGAGAATGATCATCCACAAAGATTATAAAATAACAACGCCTCCCATGGTGGGGATTGGAGATAGCCCCAAATATTAGAGTGAATGAGATTGATAGGAGCAAGAGAAAAAAAAAATACACTAAGATCAAACGGCATGACATGGTGTTTCCCCAATTGACAAGCAGATAACTATTTCCCCAATTGACAAGCAGATAACTAAGATGTTTGTTATTGATATAACATAATTAATCACTTAAAATCAAAGATCTTAATCAAGAGGAAGAAGCATGACTTAATTGAGAATGCCAAGTTTCAGAAGACATTGTGGTAACAATACCAACAAAAGAGTTAATGAATAATTAAGGAAATGAGCTCAAATAAGCATCCCACTCTATAGCTTATTTCAATATTTTTTCCCGGTCATGATTCCTACCCATAACAACCATGAGAAGAGAAATGAACATCACAATCAAGTTCACAAAATTGTCCTATCAAAGCTGAATTTGAGGAGAGTTTGGGAACCGTAAAAGTATTAGACAAGGATAATGCAGATGTAGAAATGTTATAACCAAAAAATAAAAACAAATCCATTCATTATCAAACAAATAGTACATGAACTTATTTATAGGCTTTACTAGATAACTATAAAATAATAAAAAATATCGATTGCAATTAATTAGAACGAATCATGCCAAATACACGGAATTTCATATAATCTCCTAAGTAAATCTCTAGTAGTACCAAAAGCCGGTCCAATTTGTGATATTGTGCTCATGGAATATTAGTTCGTGTCGTTATTCTGGGAGCACGCGGCGGTGCTAAGTTTCACTGCAATGATGACCACCATTAAAGAAAAGAGAAAAATACAACCCGGGACGACACTTTCAAGGGAAAGATTTCCAAGTTTTTCTCCAACGCAAGCGCGTGGAAATTTCCAAGCAAAACCGACGTCCCTCTCTCTCCCTCCTCTCTCTCTCTCTCTCTCTCTCTCTCTCTCTCTTCTCTCCTCTATTTTTCTTCTTCTATTAACCCTTCCACGAGAGTTCGTTCTCTTGGTTTCGCAATATATATGTGACGATCTCAACACGTTCTTGTATATAACTGCAAACAAAAGCAAAAAGATACAAAAGCCATAAGCAAGTTGTTGAGAGAGAGATGGAGGATTTGCCACCAGGGTTCAGATTCTTCCCGACCGAAGAAGAGTTGGTTTCGTTCTATTTACGAAACAAGCTCGAGGGAACAAGACAGGCTCTGCACGGGCTTATTCACCGGGTCATACCGGTTGTTGATATCTATGAGTTCCATCCGTCGGACCTTCCACGTATGTCCCAGTCCTTGACACTGCTCTTCTTCTTCTTCTTCTTCTTCTTCTTCTTCTTCTTCTTCTTCTTCTTCTTCTTCTTCTTCTTCTTCTTCTTCTTCTTCTTCTTCTTCTTATAAAGCATTGCAATTTCTATTTTAATTAACCTCAATATTATCATTCTCGATCCAGCTTTTTATTATGCGGATGTACTAGGCATTTCTATGGGTATTTGCTATTTGCCCTTTTCGACTTTATTGAAACAGTGGCCTCAGATGCTTCTCATTTAAGTTTTCTTGCATTTTTATGAATCATAAAATGGACACTCCTTCGAAACGAAGTCTCTTATTAAGTAATACAAGTGTGGGAGAACATAGTACGACGGATAATACATGATGGGCTTCACTTTTTCTGCCCTTGTCTGAGAAGAGAAGAACCAACGAAAATTTGGAGCATTTTAATACGGAAGTTGTACCTGTTAGGTCCTAATTTATGGATATAAATGTACGGTTTTTTTCTAAATAAGTTTAATGCGATGGGTTTGACTTTTTTGCAGTATTCAGGTTGTATGGTTTTCTTCTAAATAAGTTGGAGGATCATTCCATAATTTACGATTTTTACTTCCCCAAGCAGTGTTCATATGCATCCACAATATTTATGGACGGTATTTAATCTCATGAACAATTTGGAACACATGCTAATGTGTTAGAACTATTTAAAAAACAGTTACAATTCCACCAAAGAAAGATTACAGATCTTTGATCCATACTCTCTATTCTATCATGTAACAAAATTCTTCTGGATCCAGAATTTGCGGGAGATCTATGCTGCGGAGATCCGGAGCAATGGTTCTTCTTCATCCCGAGGCAAGAGAGTGAGTACCGTGGCGGGAGGCCGAGGCGGCTCACGACCACTGGGTACTGGAAAGCTACGGGCTCTCCCAGTTTAGTCTACTCGAGCAATCGCATAGTGGGGATGAAGAGAACAATGGTGTTCTATACAGGACGGGCTCCAAGCGGCGTGAAAACTGAATGGAAGATGAATGAGTACAGGGCCACCGAAGGGGAGGCTTCTTCTCCTCAAGAGATCCCAGTGGTGGTATGTGATGCCCTAATCCAACGTTTATCGAAAAAACTGTACGATAATTTAACATACTTTCAAATGTTGCGTAATCTTATTCTGGACATTGTTATGCTGGAGTGGTGACGTCACTGCAATGGTATTAAAAGTAATCAAGACAAGAAGATCCAGGCAACATAAGTGCAAGTGCTTGCACCAACCTGGACAATTTTCCATTCGTCTTTATCTTTACATGTTCTATTATCGCATTGAGTTTTCAATCTAATACTAAACCGGTCACTTCCATACGCAAATAGATCTAAAATGTAATAGACCACAGCAGATTGGATTGTCTCTTTTGAGTCCTTGTTGTCAGAACACGCACGAGTCGAACAACGGCACATGACTAATGTCTCTCATTTGTGTATATGATTGCAGCCAAGGCATGAATTCAGTGTGTGCCGGGTGTACAAGAAAACGAAGACCTTGAGGTCTTTCGACCGAAGACCGATGGGAGAAATCATTAGAAGCAGCCAGACATTTCAACAGAACACCATGCCAAATGATGATCGACATCCTCTAGAAATGACATCATCTCGTCGAGGCAGTTCTCCGCCCATGGAGAGAGCAAGCTCATCACCAGACAGTTCATGCGCCTCCAAAGACCTTGGGACAATTCCATCGCAAGCAGGAGGACTAGGAAGCTGTATTGACATGGAGATGCTGCCCGATGATAGCGAACTGTTCTTGCAGGACTGGGATCAATTCTGGTACTAACTAAGAAAGCTAATTTACTATGTATAACTAAACAATAGCAGATTCACATTGTCATAATTAAAATGGGGTAACTCTTAGTCACCTTGGTGATGCCAAGTAGATGCGTAGTTCTCTTGAATTTAATGTCTGTTCACGGTGGGCTTGTATCCTAAATTTGACCATCAATGTAGAACTAATATAAAAGGTCTAATCAACATAGCCATCTTGTGCATCAGGCTTTATTAATTTTGGAAACATATTGCCTTGAGAGAATATCTTGCTCCTCCTTTTTAGGGGGTGGCTATGACGTCCTATCTAGGAATAGTAAAGAGTTATACAAAATAGATCGACGAAGAAAAATGTTAAGTTCTTGTTGGGTATGTAAATATCATCATTTACTCAAATAGCTGCTTTCAATTTGCCACAGTATGATTAATTTTAGTATCCTTACCTATTCGTGCATGTAACTTGTGATAGGAGTTAATGAATAGAAATAGAGCTACCATGTTAAACTTCATCAAAGCCAGCTAACTTCTAATCACATTTGTGACTTGCGGAGTTCTTGGACACAATAAGGCAAACACATAATGTAAGGTTCTACATAGCTATGTAGCACCTTCATGCAGAAAAATATAAAGCGATACTTTAGTTTGGGTAGATTTTTAAAAGTAGTGTCGGGCACTCAAATTCAATAATTAAGGCCTTTTATGGAAAGTTTTGGTTTTTGATACAAGTATTATGAAGTTCTTGGAGTTCGATGCCTATTTTTTCCGAGTCAACAATTCAAAGCAACTTTTTTTTTTTTTTGGTAATCTGATAAGCGTCATATAGCTAGCAGCTGGCGGCGTAAACCTGGAGCGACTCGCAGGAACCCACCTCCTACAGGCCGCAGGTAAGTTGCGCAAATGACGAGGTGGGGAGTTGAACTCTGGCCTTGCGAGTGGCTGCAGTGCAACTCCACCATCTCTGCCACCAACAGGGTGGGTAATTCAAAGCAAATGTTGTTATCTACTTTTGGGCAAAATACTTTAGGAGTACATAACTGCTTTTCAAAATATTTTCAAACTTGCAATATTATGAACTACAAATATTGCTAGAAGTCTTGAAAGAAAAGTACAACTCTATGGATTAGTCTAAGTAGCTAGTAACATAAAAGGTAATAATTATAGTAAGTTCTTCTAAGAAGTATATGAAGTGCGGAGTAGGACTTGATTGGTTGGTAAAAATAATCCACTCACTTAAAAGCCATCTGTAGATCGTCAAATAACTTAATATAGCAAGCTTTCAAAGTACTCTTAGAATATGAAAAAAATTTCAATGAGAAAAATTATGATTTAACGATCCACGTTTCCATATTTTTTATTTCCACTCTATTGAAAATTCTCATGAAATTCATTAGAAGAAAAGCCTAAAAAAGTACAATCAAACCACGCATAAAGCTACTCTTGTTAGCTGGGAAACACATCTTTTAGGTAGAGATTAAAGAAATTAGTAATTTTTTCAATTATATATATTTATAATGCTGAATTAATTCAACTAAATTGAGAGAGACGTGCATGTACTACCCTAACAGACAGATTTTATAAGCCTTCGATGGAAAGTGTCATAAAAAAATGAGGAGGCAGGGAATGTTTCCTAGCAATTGCTGTGAGGCCCGCTGTCATGGCGGTGGTTGCCTGCACGGGGTCCGCGCATTTTATTCGAACGAACAAGCACGTGCAATTTCAGTTGATATTTCACCAAAAATTGGTCGATTTCCTTATATTTCCATAAAATAAAGAACAAGTCTTCACAATTAAGTAGCACCAACAATGATACGCAACATGCAACATGACATGGCACAACATGTCGACACATTGTTTCTAAAAAAAATAGAGAATCCCGACATGTTGATATACGTTATAAATTAAATAGATATTTTTTATATACAATAAATTATCATTAATTTGATTCAAATTTATAAATAAATAAATAATAAAAAAGCCTAAAATGAATTTACACTAAAAATAATAATCCACTATTTATTAAAATTATTCATTATTTTAATTTGACAAATTCAACTCAATTACAATAATCCATAAAACTCAGAAAAAAAAAGCAATTCACATTCTAGACTCTTGAATCAAATGAGTCAGAAAAAAAAAGAGAAAAAAAAACTTGAGAGGTGAATTATATATGACGAGAAGTGAGAGTCGAAGAAAAGATAAAACTATATTTTTCTTCTTTTTCAATTAATTATTTTTATTATTGTTTTTTTTATTTTTTCACATATATATATTTTGACCCACCATTTATTGAAAATTTTTAAAATTGACCTTGCTTATTGGAATCACATGTAGAAAACTCGCATGTCGAAATTTTGACTCGAGTATTGGAGAGTGTCGGGAAAGTTAATCGAGTGTCAGATTTTTCGATATGCGTTGAGTGTCTGAGAGTGTCGGACACATATCACAGTGTTTAACATGACGTGAAGGCTCTCGGAGAGTGTCGATACTTCTTAGAGTATAGGGGCTAAATTGTGGCATATTTAAAGATAATAAAGATTAAATGTGTAACTTGCCTATGCAAACAAAAGGGAGATGAGATGACATATATTGTTCTAGTAATGGTGCCTAATAACAACATAGAGAAAATTCCAAATAAGAGTCCAAGGTGCCATCGATTTCTTAAATAATGGTTTGAAGTAAATCATGTCTCAAATAGGGGCTTAAAGTGCCATCTTTTTTCTCAAATAAGGGTTTGAAGTTGATTTTATTTAAAATAAGGGCTTGAAGTGGTCATGTAAGGGCCAACGAAGGACTTGGCCTTCAAGGGTATTTCCATCCTTTAGTTTTTCTTATTTTCTTATATTTTTTTTTTCTCTTTTTTCTTTTCAAAAACGAAAAAAAAAAAAAGGCTTAAACTAAAGAAACAAATTGAAAAAAGAAACACAGGTGGCCTATCCCTCCCGCCTATATTTTATTTATCTTTTTTTAAAGAAAAGAATATAAATAGAAAAAATTAAAGAAAATAATAAAAAGTAAAGAACGAAAATGCCTTTAACCAACCGATGAAGTTAAGTCTTTCTTTGAAACTGATATGACACTTCATGCCTTTATTTGATAAAAATTTACTTCAAGCCCTTATTTGAGATAATATTCACTTTGGGCTCTTATTTAAGTAACCGATGGTACTTTGAGTTCTTATTTGGAATTTTCCTCATATTATTGTTACATACAATCCTATTTGTTACTCATATAATAGGTGAATACTAGACCTGTCAAAATGAGTAATTCAATTTTGAAGAACCTACCTCAAATGGATTTTAAACTTAAAGGCCAAAATAGATGGATCTAAGTGGGATAAGTTTAGAACTCATTTTCAATCCACTAAGCTCGTCCACACACTCTCTCTCTTCAGCCTTCTAAATATATTTTTAAAAAATCAAAATTATTTTTTCTTTTTCTTTTTTCCTTCCTTTTTTTCCTTTCTTCTTCCTGCTTCCATCTTCCTTGGCTAGTGGCCAGCCACGACGACACCCAACTAGAAGAGAGGCGAGCTCGCTGGATGCCGGCGAAGCTTGAGCTTGCTAATTAGGGGTTTTTAGTGATTAAAAAAAAATAATTTTAGGTAAATATGTCACATATGTACCAGTTTGAAGAGTTTTTTGTAATAAAAAAAAAGTAATTTCGGGTAAAGTTGTTACCGCTATATTGATTTGGGGTTATTATGATATTAACCCAAAAAGGAATATATTTCATCTTTTTGCTTATCAAAATCTTCAATTGATTTTCATGTTAAAATTATATGAAGTGCAATAATTAAAGACATTGGCCTTTCAATCACGTTTTAAATTTCGTCACTTATAGCTTGATTTCTTATAGTTTTGAAATGTGCAAACGAACAAATAGGATCGCCTTACTTATGAATGCCTATTCTTTATGATGACGATAAACTTAAAAGTAGTTTCACACACTAACAGGTAGTAGAAATACGGATCGATTATTAAAATCCAGCTTGTGTATCATGTGAAAATTCAGATGATATTGTAGTCAAATCTATATGGGTGTGAACCAAATCAATTGTGTTCGTGCCGTAATTGTTTTTCAAATGTGTCAGGTTGGCCCTTATATGGGTGTGAACCAAATCAATTGTGTTCGTGCCGTAATTGTTTTTCAAATGTGTCAGGTTGGCCCTTATTAAAAATCGAATTGAAATCTGTTGCGCACTTTTGCTGACTTTAACAACCCAAATATAATTAATTAAAAAACAGCTTGACCATAGTTGTGCTATTACTAGACAAAAAGTCTAGGCTCAAGTCGTCCTCGCAATTCTTCGCTTGGTTGGACCATCCGTTTTGGAATTATTAGAGCATTCACACTCTGTCCTGTCGCATTTCCCATCCATGGAAGGTCGCATGAAACATCCATAACCGCGTCACTATAAAGAGTCGTGGATTCTGCACCAATAAAAGCATTGAAAAGCCTTTGGAAAAAGGGGAAGCCAAAGGGCAAATCAACTCGGAAGCTTGACCCAGTTCTCTCCATGATTGTATTGTGGTGCAAAGTCGTGCAGATTTCACGCGCTAATGGACGAGAAAAGAGCATCAAACGTTGTTTCATGGATGGCGCCAAAAGTAAAAGAAAGATTCTGGGAGCGAGGGAGGGACGGTTATAGTATGATTTAAGTCAAGCCCTCGTAGAGACATATAAACTTGACTTACGCACACCTTTGAACCAGATGGGCCCTCTATCATTTGATGATCTTGGGCTTCGCTAAGATACTTTAGGAGAAGGCAATTTTTTCTTTGAAATCATTTAAGGAAAGAGAAGCTATCCCAAAGTACAATATAAGAGATAATTACCCAATTAATTTTAAATTTACCATACGGATGTCAATTTACTCATAAAAATTTCAATTTTGCCAATGTTATTCACACTTTTGCACGAATTTTTAATATAGTCGTCTCGGCCAATTGTTGATGCGGCATCAAGTCATTGCTGGACCGTCCTACATAGCATGTTGATGTAGATAACTTGTAGATCGCCATGTCAGTGATTTACAATGATAATTGGTCAGAATAATTATCTTGAAATTTCATGTAAAAGTTTAGGACTACATTAACAAAACTGAAAGTTTTAGTATTGATTTGAGTGTCATACAATTCAATCCTGCGCATCTCGTGGATAATCTTGGGCATCTCCTACCATCTCATATGAATGGAGTCTAATCCTATGGATGTATAGGAGATGGTTTGCGTATGTCAGTGCGCATTAATTGAGTCAAAGAGTTTAGGAACCGTGTCATAAGAAAAATAAATAAGATAAATATATGAAGAGTGATTTGCAAGGTTCTGCTTTATGACTTTTCAAATTAGACACAATCAATTTCGGTTTCAGTTTTATTTATGAAATCATCATTTTTCTTTCTATCTTGCTGCGTTTTTGGTGGATTGACGACAATGGTGGCCGTGGCAAAGTAATTTCTGATGGCAGCCTGTGGTGGTTAGAGGAGATTAGGGTGTGGGATAGGATTCTTGGGTGATTTTTGGGTTTAAGGTTTTTTGGTTGTCTTTTCGAAGGAATGTTAAATTAGAGTTTGTCTAACTGATTTTTACTTTTCACGTTTCTTCTTAAAATTTTCAAATCTTGCACCACACTCACTTGACTTTTTCTACTCTTCCAATTTTAAAGACTCAAAACTTTCACGATTAGATAAATATTGAAACATATATCTATGTATACTTCTTCTTTTTTTCTTTAATAAATTTGAATAATAATTTAGATTTCAATGGGAAAGCAAACAAGTCATTTTTGACATTTCATTAAGCCGCAACAAACAAATTCTTTAAAAATCAATTTGCGCATGCATATTTTTCCTAAAGGGCAATATGATAATTTTAAAAATGGAGGAGACAAAGTGAAGTCAGTGCATAAAATAAGGAGAAGCTTCGGTACTTTCACTATGTCTGGCGTATGTTTTGTTGTAAAAGGGTTTAGTTGGAACTTCTGTAGCATTTCTCAATAAGAGATCTCGACCGTATGATTGGCTTTAATTTTATGAATTAAAAAAAGTGCAAGATATGTTCAAACTGGGATATAAAATCGACAAGTTTGTAAGTGATTTCAAAGAGTCAAAAGGTAACTATAAGTTCTTGACAAGTTTCAATGTCTTATCCTTCTTGTTCATGCACATCGATTCCTTATGATTTATTCTCTGGTTTTTTTTTTTTTTTTTGTTTGTTTGTTGAAAGATGTTCTTTTTTATGTATTTTTTTTAGTTTATACAAAAAAATTCCAATTAGTTATCTAAACAGCTAATTGATTGTCTTAGTCCTAATTGAAAGTCGTAGGAACCGTTTGCTATTTCGTTTTATAGATTAATTTCATACATGCAAGTAATCTTTTGGTAATTTTTGTTGTGGAACAATTGTCTTTTCTAATAATTTTTCGTCATTGAAATAAATGATGGATTCCACGAGCTACAATAGCTGCATATTGTCTCACAAGGAAGAATAATAATTATGTTTCATTTATTTAAATGACAGATTGTGGCACACTAATTTATATAAGTACACCACTCAATATGTGTTTACCATAAGTAGCCATAATTTACAAAATTGGCACACTATGATATGATTTAACTTATTTAAACCGGGATTTCTTATGGTCTACTAGTTTTAAATGTCTACTTGTGGTCTACCACGGAAACTACTATACCGGTTTTCTCTTTTGATGTTAATATATCTAGTATTACTCGTCAATAAATCTAGTAATGAATAATTAACATTTAAAAGTACAATGCATCTTTTAGCACTGTGCATGTGTGAAAAAGTGATTTGGAAACTACTTATACTAAAGAGAAGTGTTAAACTTATTAAAATTGGTTTACAATATAAGTTTACGAAATGATGTGCCAGACTATTATTAGTTGTAGAATATGATCCACTTATTAAAAGGGCCATTCCTGATTTGACACGATACCCAGCATTTTTTAAATCAATTGCTAATAAACTGAGAAATTGCTAAGTAATAAACTTGAAATAAGCTTGAATGTTGCCTATTGTATTTCAGAAATTGGAAGTGGAGATGAATCGATGAGGGACATGACGAAATCAACATACTCGGTTTGCTCTTTTCATTATAAAATGGGATATGTAAGATCTGTGCAAATCCTCATGATGAAGCATCTAAAATTACACCAAAAAAGCACCCATCACAATGTCTTTTCGAGTAATAAAATGAATTGTGATTCATCATACCCGCTCAAGTCAATTCCATTGGACCACGCACTCTAGAGTCTGGACTCAACGTCAAGACTGGTGAAGAAGATACAAAAGACCTGACAAATTCAATCCCAACGTAACTGCAGTATACGAGATTTCATTTCCATGATGAGCAAGGTCTACTTAAACCATTCTTCGGGAAAAGAGGAAGCAGAGGCCTTACACCATCTTCTTTCTTACTCAAAGACTCTTGCATGTGAATCCAATTAATCTATAAAATATAGCAAATCATTTACTTCCAAAATGAACTTTAAATAAAGGGGAGGACTTTTTTTTTTCTCTCAATTTCTTAACGTAATTAGTTCCGCATTAGCTGTATCGATCACGTAATGTGTTCTCAAAACTATCCTCATTTGGACCCTAATTCATACTCTTTTCATTGGCAAAAAAATAAAAGGACATGTTTCCAAAACTTTTTCACGAATCTCTGGATTGACTGACTAACCCCCTTTTTTCATAAGTAATCAAGGTGGAAAAGGAGCAACCAGTTTTGACGTCCCCCTTGAGCATATACAAAGAGTTCTTTCCACACTCTTGACGGAATATTCTAATGTGACTTACCAGCTACTTGACTAAGTAAAAATTGCGTAGATTACAAGATTACATAAAAACAACTTCCCTTTGGTAGTTGGGAAGTTTATATGAACTTCATCAATTCAGAGTGAATTTCTTCGTAACAAAAAAAGTGAGTATAATTATTTTTAAATTAATATTTTCTATATATTTTAGGGAACATATTATGATGGTTTAATAATAATGTGATTCCGTCAGGCCCAAGGAAAGCTTCTTCTACATTGCGAAAAGGGTCAAGTCACAATAAGAAGAGAAATTCCATTAGGATTCTAGATTGATGGATGAAAATTACCTGGATTCCCGAAAGAAATGATGTGGATCGACGTTTGAAATTATATAGCATAGAGACAAACCGGATGTTGAATTTAAGACGTCTAAATGAGTTAGTCAAGTAAATAGACTTGGAAATATGGCCAAAACATCTTCGATATGCGCCAAACTTCTGCCTGCATGCATACGCAGGACATGTAGAACAAATATCAGTTTGTTGCAGCCTCACCATATCTTTTTATTATACTGTAATTTTGTTGATCTAAGTTGTCCAAGAGAAATTAAAAGGAGAAAATATAGAGAGAAAAAGATAACTGGGAAAAATCGAGGCAGTAATTGCAATTTGCCTAACTTGTTTTAAGGATACCTTTAGCAAAATCATTAATTGGATTGACTTTTGATTCTTACTTAGTAAGATTTTGCAATGAATGCATTTTAATTTTCTTTAACTCGAAATACTTAAAATTGTCACAATATGTAAATGCTTGCACATAGATTGATGTATAGCACGGGCAATGTTATATTGTAGGAATTTGATTTGCCTCATGAAGTATTGTTTTCTTCTGGCTTTATTAATGAGTTATGCAATCACAGTTTCACTTTTTAAGTAAATCATCTCCCAATCAATGTTCATGTCGAAATAAACTAAGATGAATATAACCTAATAGGTAGGTTTAATTACATACGGTTGTCATCAAGTTTCCACGACATTACTATTGAAGCTTACTTTCTCTTTTCCTTGACACCGGCCTTTCATTCTTTGACTTTTATTTATTGCAAAATATCTGAAACTTTCAATATACATAAACCTTGATTGGCAAATACATAGAATCTTTTTATGTCTGTTATATAATTATAAAGGGAAAGGATATCTCATGGATTGTCAAAACTTAGAATATTTCCATTTATGTTTGATAATTATAAAGGGAAATCACGGTTCTCTCTTCTTCTTCTTCTTTTTTTTTTTCTAAATTGTAGCTAGGACATAATTTTTAAATTTTTCCTGCTAATTTTCTTTTTTAATTTAGTGTAACTAAGGCTTTCACACCCTCCACAAAATAAATATTTACCTTAAGATTGCGAAGAGATCTCCCCCCGATATCATTGATCCTAGATATAAATCAGCTTCATTGTTGTCATATTCCCAACCATACGTTAGAAGTGATTGCAGGGCTACAGTCCTTACATCTTTGATCTACGTAACCCCTACCCCCCTCCCTTTCCTTCCCTCTGCCTGTCTCCCTCCCTTTGAGGTGGCTCAAGGACGTTGAGGGGGAGCGATGCTAGCAGCGTGGGCAAGGCAGGCGAGAGAGGGAGGGACGAGAGAGAGTAGGGGGGAGGGAGAGATGGAGGTTTAGTTTACGTTAGGAGGTATAGTGGAAACTCAATGACTTCACTATGAGAATCCCAAGGGAGAGATCAAATCCACTAAATCTCTTTTCACAATAATTTCATTTCATAGTGAGCGTTGGATCACCATGTGGGAAGGATACAACATTACATGAGTCAAAATTATTAAAATTTTATCCCACATGACTAGATAATAAATTTTATATGCTATTTATATACATGTGGTTTCCATCCATCTAAAAGTTTAAGCTTTTGAGTTTGATTTTCTAACATGATATTAGAGTAAGTGTTGTTCATTTAGCATAAGTGTCTCCACCCCATGGCTCCTAATCCAGCTTAGTACGTGCTTCCACTCTCATGGCTCCTAATCCGGTTTATATGTATATATAACGTAATACTATTTCAACAAATACAACCGCGCCCCCTTCTCCCATCCAATTTGTGATATTGTGCTCGCGGAATAATAGTCCGTGTCATATAGACAGGCAGGCACGCGGTGGTCCTGAGTTTCATTGCAATGACAACAAAATACAACCCGGGAAAACCATACCATATCCCTGTACGGAGATCATAGGACGAAAGGTTTTTCTCCTACACAGGCGCGTCGAAAGTTCCAAGCAAAACCCTGGTGTCTCTCTCTTATTTCGCTGCTATCGAAAGCTCTCCCCTCATCGACTCCCCCCAAAAAAAAAAAAAAAAAAGAAAAAAGAAAAGAAAAGAAGAAGCTCTCTACCTCTCTCTTTTCTCCTCTCTCCCTCCCTTCCTCTTCGTCTCTCAACCGTTCCCCGAGAATTCGATCTCTTCGCTTATTTATATGTGACGAGCTCAACACGTTCTTGCATACAACTACAAACAAAAGCAAAAGGATAGAAAAGCCAAAAGCAAGTTGTTTTGAGAGAGAGAGAGAGAGAGAGAGAGACAGAGAGAGACAGAGAGAGAGAGAGAGAGAGAGAGAGAGAGAGAGAGAGAGAGAGAGAGAGAGAGAGATGGAGGGTTTGCCACCAGGGTTTCGGTTCTCCCCGACCGAAGAAGAGCTGGTTTCGTTCTATTTACGAAACAAGCTCGAGGAAACTAGAGAGGCTCTACTCGGGCTGATTCAACGAGTCATACCTGTTCTTGATATCTACGAGTTCAATCCATGGGACCTTCCCCGTACGTCGCAATCCTTGCTTCTTCTTCTTCTTCTTCTTCTTCTTGATCATCTCTTGTTTTCATGTCGCAAAGCCTTTTCCCATTAAGAGATATGCCCGGAGAGAGAGAAAAACAAAGCACTGCGATTTTCTATTAATTAGCCTCGGAACTTTCGTTATTGATCCAGCTATTTTTTCATGTGCACGTACTAGGCATTTCTAAATGTATTTGCTATTTGCGCTTTTCAACTCTGGTGAAACAATGGTCTGAGAAGCTTCTCTTTCAAGATTTCTTGAAATCTTCAAATTGTAAAATGGATTCTCCTTCGAAACACTGTTTCTTATTAAGTATCACGAGTGTGGGAGAACAGATTACGACAGATAATGTTTGATGGGGTTCACTTTTTCTGCCCTCGTCTGAAAAGAAAAGAACCAACCAGAACTTGGAGAATTTCACATGGAAGTTGTACCTGTTAGGCCCTAGTTATTGATATATATGTATGGTTTTCTTATAAATAGGTTTAATGCAATGGGATTCAACTTTTTTGCAGCAAGCTTATATTTTAGCATGTATCAATTGGAGTTATCATTCGGTAATTCATGATTTATATTTTCCAAGCAGTGTTCATATGCATCCACTATGTACACAAAGTCCATAATTTCATGAACAATTTCAAACCCATGCCCAAGTGTTAGAACTGTTTAAAAAACAATTACAATTCCACCAAATACAGATCTTTGATCTATGCTTTCTATTCTATTATGGAACAAAATTCTTTTGGATCCAGAATTTGCGGCAGATCTATGCCACGCAGATCCAGAGCAATGGTTCTTCTTCATCCCCAGGCAGGATAGCGAGTACCATGGCAGTAGGCCGAGGTGGCTCACGACCACTGGCTACTGGAAAGCTACGGGTTCTCCTGGTTTTGTCTACTCGAGCAATCGCATTATTGGACTGAAGAGAACTATGGTGTTCTATACAGGACGGGCTCCGAATGGCGTGAAAACTGAATGGAAGATGAATGAGTGCAAGGCCATTGAAGGGGCGGCTTCTTCTCCTCAAGAAATCCCAGTGGTGGTGTGTGATGCCCTAATCCAATGTTTATCGTAAAAACTGTCGGATAATCTATGTCACACACGTATGGAATAATTTAACATGATTTCAAATGTTTCGCGTGTGATCTAATTCTAGACATTGTTATGCTGTAGTGGTGTAACTGCAATGGTATTAAGAGTAATTAAAACAAGAAGATCCCAGTAACATAAGTGCAAGTTCTTGCAGCAACCTAGACATATTCTCGTTCGTCTTTGTCTTTACATGTTCTATGTCGTCTCGGAAGCAAAAGTAATAGTTTAATTCATCGCATTGAGTTTCCAATCTAAAACTCAACTTGTCTCTGTTATAGGCAAATAGATCTACACCAATTCTTGAACCCAAAGAAACAAAATGAAATTGAGCCACAGCGGAATAGATTGACATCGCTTTTGATTTCTTCTTGTTGTAAGAACACGAACGAATCGAGCAACGACATGTGACTGATGTCTCTCATTTGTGTCTATAATTGCAGCCGAGGCAGGAATTCAGTGTGTGCCGAGTGTACAAGAAAACGAAGACCTTGAGGTCATTCGACCGGAGACCGATGGGAGAAATCATTAGAAGCAGCCACACATTTCAACAAGATACCATATCGGAGGATGATCATCATCGGCATCACCGGGAAATGGCATCATCTCATCAGAGCAGTCCTCCGTTCATGGAGAGAGCGAGCTCATCGCCAGATAGTTCAGGTGTCTCTAAAGACCATGGGACAATTCCTTTGCAAGCAAGAGGACTAGGAAGCAATATTGACATGGAGATGCTACCCAGTGATACCGAATTGTTCTCGTCGGACTGGGAACAGTCCTGGTCTTAATTAAAGGAGGCTAATTTTCTATGCATAATTTTTTTTTATTATAAAAAAAAGCATATCTATGTTACCGTGATTAAAATGGTGTAACTCCTAATCTCCTCAGTGATGCTAAGCAAATGTGAGTTCTTTCTAATTTTAATGTGTGTTTAAAATGCACTTGTATCCTAAAATCGACCATTGGATGTAGAACTAATACAAACTTGATAGTCCATATCATTTCGTGCACCATATTCATTTCCATGATTATTTCCATGCGAAACTCTCACGAATCAAACGGGTGTGTGTTTGTGTGCTTGTTATGTCAAGAAATGGTCCATGTAAATGATTGCATGTGTGCAATACACCGTAGAGCTCCCAAATGATTACCTGGGGATTTAATTTGCTTCTAATATTTTATTTTATTTTTGGTAAAATTATTTTAGAAGCTTTCCAATAGATAGATACAAATACTTTGCGATCTTGGTTTTTGAAGTATTATCACATTCGCGGATATTATGGAAAAGACATGTATATTGGGAAATAATCAAGACACTTCTTTTTTTATTGGGGATCTATGATGTCTTATTTTGGAAGAGTAAAGAGATTTGCACAAAACTTATTGACAGGGTGAAATGTGAAATTCTTGCTATGCTTAGCATTATCCTTGCATGTAACATGTAACTTAATCAAAGCTAGCAAACTTATAATCACAGTTGTCACTTGCAGAGTTCTTGGACACGAGAGAGAGAGAGAGAGAGAGAGAGAGAGAGAGAGAGAGAGAGAGAGAGAGAGCTTGCTCATTTCTATTTTTGGCCCAAATAATACTTTATTTTAGGAAAATTTTAAAAAATGGTTTTCAACCATCAATTTCAATTATTACGTTCTTTCATGGGAAGTTTTGATGTATGATAAAACTAATTAGAACTATTTAGAAGTTCTTTGAATTCAAATCTACTTTTCTCAAGTCAATAGCACAAAGCAACTGTTGTTACATACTTTTGCTAGAAAGATTTTAAGAGTGCATAACTGCTTTTCGATATTTTTTTCAGGCTTCTAATGTTCAGATCTACAGATGAATTGAGTAAAACATATTGCCGTGAAAGTGAATGACGCGCGCGCGCGCGCACACACATAGTTGTCTCGCTTATTGCCCTAAACCCCATATATATGTGAGATTCGATTCCACATAATAGAGAGAATGCGTACAACATGTGTAATTGATACTTCTTGAATTATAAAAAAATATCACTTTATAGAATAGTCTAAGTAGTTAGTGAGATTAAAAGCAAGTATAGTAAGATTCTTTTAAAAACTTAGCATATTAAATGTTTGGTAATTTTTAAAACTAATCCACTTACTTAAAAGGCAGTTATAAACCGTTAAATGACTTAGTTGGTCAAACTTTTAAAATACTCTATCACATTAAAAAAAAAAAATCGAAAATTTTAATTTAACAATTTATATTTACATCTTCCTTGTTTCCACGCTTCCGAAATTTCTCATGAATTTCATTTAAAGAAATGTCTAAATAAGAAAAGCCAAATCACGCACAGGACAGCTCCGAGTAGCTAGGAAATCCCCCCATCTTTTAAGTAGAGATTGGAGAAAATTAGAGATTTCTTCAATTGAATATATTTTTTAAATTCCGTGTCAAGTTAATTCAAGTAAACTGAAAGAGACATGCATGTACAGTCCCAACTTGTTCAGTATGCATCTTGATGGGAAGTGTCGTCGAAAATGAGGAGTGGGGAATGTTTCCTTGCAATTGCAGGGCATCGACAATCATTAGCGGTCAAATAGGACAACCAGATGGAGAGAGAGAAGGGGGGGATGAGTTGCTTTTGGGTACTCCTAACTTAGGTTGCACCGACACGTGACACAGACACACGATATGAAACGATATAACACGTTAACACGTCATTTTTCGAAAATAGAAAATTCCGACACGCTGGGACACATTGTATATTAAATGAAATTAATTTGATTCAAATTTATAAATAAATAAATAAAAATCTAACTTTAACAAAAATTATTGATGAAACTAATAATTAACAAGAGATTAGAATGAACTTATTTAAATAAATTTATGATATTCTATAATAATCAAAATTTATTATTATTATTTAACATTCAATATTTTTATTTTTCGAACCCTCTATTCTCCCAATTTATTTTTTATTTCAATACTTTTATTTTCTGACCCAAAAAGTACCCCCATCCATTTATTTCATCCTCTCCGTCTTGTGTTCCTTTCCCCTACAATTTGTCAACTCCTTCATTGAAAATTGAAATCACTCCTCCACCCACCCCTTTCACACCAAGTCCCATCAAAACCCCTACTTTTAATTTATTTTTTCTACTTTTCTTGTTAAAAGCCTAAAACTAAAACAAAAGCAAACTTGAAAACCCTAACAGCCGACACGTCCTCCTTCTCCCATGACCTCTTCTTCGTAATCTTTGCTCTCTCTTGGAATCGCTCGCCTTTGGCCCTCCCTCCTTCGCAACTGCAGCCTCCAGCCCTTCATGGCGGCATCGTAGTTGCGGCTCTCTAGGTCGCTCTTCCTCTAGCCCTTCCTTCCAGTTGCAGCCTTGCCGTCGCTCGTGGCCATCGCCTCCACTCCATCGCCTTATTTTTCGAAATTACTTTTTAATCTCATTTATTTTATATTTTTGACCAACCCTTTATCCTCCCAATTTTTTTTTTTTTATTTCAATGCTTTTATTTTCTAACCCAAAAAAGTCCTCCCATCCATTTATTTCACCCTCTCCATCCCGTGTTCCTTTCCCCCCACAATTTGTCAGTTTCTTCCTTGAAAATTAAAATCACACTCCTCCACCCATCCCTTTCACGCCAAGTCCCATCAAAACCCCTATTTTTGATTTATTTTTTTCTACTTTTTTTTTTTTTTTGTTAAAAGACTAAAACTAAAACATAAGCAAACTTGAAAACCCTAGCAGCCGATGCCTCCTCTTCCTCCCACAACCTCTTCTTCATGATCTTTGCTCTCTCTTGGAATCGCTCGCCTTTGGACCTTCCTCTTTCGCAACTGCAACCACAGCTGCAACCTCCAGCCCTCCATGGCGACATCGCAGTCGCGACTCTCTGGGTTGTTGCTCTTCCTCTGCCCCTCCCTTCTAGTCGCAGCCTTACCGTCGCTCGCGGCCCTCACCTCCATTCCATCACCTTCGTCAACGACCTTCGCACTTGCAGAGCTGCCCTGGAAACCGACGCCACTCGCAATTCCAAACACGCATGTCCGAACGTGTCCAGAAGAATTGACCACGTGTTTGAAAATCCGACATGCGTTGATAGCATGTTGAAGCGTGTCCGAGTGTGTCGGACACGTGTCAGGGTGTCCGACACAACACGGAAGCTTCTAGAACGTGTTGGTACAACCTAGCTCCTAACTTATATTGGCTCGTCGTGAGCCGTCAAATAATGTAGATCTCCCACAAGTCCCGCCGAATCTACTAGCTCGGTTAAAGTGAGCTAAAATAAGCTCGAAGTATCTAACAATTTTCCCAAACAAACAATTGCTCCATCTTTGTTGTTATTATAGTCTAAAGAGAACTTTGGAGAAAGTAAGTAGCAACTAATCAATGCTTTTATTTTTGACCAACCCTCTATCCTCCCAAAATTTTTTGTATTTCAATGCTTTTATTTTCTGACCCAAAAAAGTCCCCACATCCGTTTATTTCACCCTCTCCATCCCGTGTTCCTTTTCCCCTACAATTTGTCAGCTCCTTCCTTAAAAATTGAAATCACACTCCTCCACCCATTCCTTTCACGCCAAGTCCCATCAAAACCCCTACTTTTAATTTCTTTTTTCTACTTTTCTTGTTAAAAGCCTAAAACTAAAACATAAGCAAACTTGAAAACCTAGCAGCCGACGCCTCCTCCTCCTCTAATGACCTCTTCTTTGTGATCTTTGCTCTCTTGGAATCGCTCGCCTCCGGCCCTCCCTCCTTCGCAATTGTAGCCACAGTTGCAGCCTCTAGCCCTCCATGGCGGCATCGCAGTCGCGGCTCTCTAGGTCACTCTTCCTCTGGCCCTCCCTTCCAGTCACAGCCTTGCCATCGCTCACGGCCCTTGCCTCCACTATATTGCCTTCTTCAACGACCTTCGCACTTGCAAACTTGCCCTGGAAACCGACGTCTCTCGCAATTCCAGACACGAATGTCCGAACGTGTCCAGAAAAGTTGACCACGTGTTGGAAAATCTGACACGCGTTGACCGTGTGTTGAAGCATATTTGAGTGTGTCAGACATATGTCGGGGTGTCCGACACGACACGGAAGCTTCTAGAACGTGCCAGTGCAACCTAGCTCCTAACCTATATTGGCTCGTCGTGAGCCGTCAAATAATGTGGATCTCCCATGGGTCTCGCCGAGTCTACTAGCTCAGTTAAAGTGAACTAAAATAAGCTCGAAGTACCCAACAATTTTTCCAAACAAATAGTTGCTCCATCTTTGTTGTTATCACAGTTTAAAGAGAACTCTAGAGAAAGCAAGCAGAAACTAATCAATGCTTTTATTTTTGACCAACCTTCTATCCTCCCAAACAAATAGTTGCTCCATATTTTTGACCAACCCTCTATCTTCCCAAATTTTTTTGTATTTCAATGCTTTTATTTTTTGACCCAAAAAAGTCCCCCCATCCATTTATTTCACCCTCTCCGTCCCGTGTTCCTTTCCCCCCACAATTTGTTAG
Organism: Eucalyptus microcorys; assembly: GCA_014182515.1. Lineage (NCBI taxonomy): Eukaryota > Viridiplantae > Streptophyta > Magnoliopsida > Myrtales > Myrtaceae > Eucalyptus > Eucalyptus microcorys. The sequence continues at coordinate 30,449,083 of CM024562.1, read as the reverse complement.
CTCCTTCCTTGAAAATTGAAATCACACTCCTCCACCCACCCCTTTCATGCCAAGTCCCATCAAAACCCCTACTTTTAATTTCTTTTTTCTACTTTTCTTGTTAAAAGCCTAAAATTAAAACAAAAGCAAACTTGAAAACCCTAGCAACCGACGCCTCCTCCTTCTCCCACGACCTCTTCTTCGTGATCTTTGCTCTCTCTTGGAATCGCTCGCCTCCGGCCCTCCCTCCTTCACAACTGCAGCCGCAGCTGCAGCCTCCAGCCCTCCATGGTGGCATTGCAGTCGTGGCTCTCTGGGTCGCTCTTCCTCTAGCTCTTCCTTCTAGTCACAGCCTTGTCGTCACTTGTGGCCCTTTCCTCCACTCCATCGCCTTCTTCAACGACCTTCGCACTTGCAGACCTGCCCTGGAAACTGAGGCCTCTGGCAATTCCGGACACGCATGTCCAAACGTATCCAGAAGAGTTGACAACGTGTTGGAAAATCCAACACACGTTGACCGCGTGTCGAAGCGTGTCCGAGCATGTCGGACATGTGTCGGGATGTCCGACACGACACGGAAGCTTCTAGAACGTGTCGGTGCAACCTATCTCCTAACCTATATTCACTTGTAGTGAGCCGTCAAATAATGTGGATCTCCCACGGGTCCCGCCGAATCTACTAGCTCGGTCAAAGTGAGCTAAAATAAGCTCGAAGTACCTAACAATTTTCTCAAACAAATAGTTGCTCCATCTTTGCTGTTATCATAGTCTAAAGAGAACTCTGGAGAAAGCAAGTAGTAACTAATCAAAACATAATCACTAAATGACTATACTATGATTTGGTGTTGAAGAAGCTTTATGCAGAGTGACTTGGCATCACTAGAACACGCCATGAAAGAACAGCTGCTCACATCATGAGCAAAAGTTAACTGTTCAAATCGCCAACCGATCATATTTCAACAAAGATTTATAAGGTATAGAATTTGTATTTCTTTCCAAATGTACATCAGAGTCTCACGTTCGATCTATTCAATCTGGCATCAGGATTTATCACTACTCTTCATCAAGGCTAGCATGGTGAAAGCATAGTACTGTGAAGACAAATATGAAGAAAGATGTGAACTCAATGAACAAGGCTCCTGTGTTAATCAAATCAGGGTGTCTGAAGATAATACGAATAGCTATGCTTCTCATGGCTGATGCTTGGGAAAATTATCCAAATAGTGCTAAACTTACTGCACTTTTGCCAATTCAGTCTTAAATATTTCAATTTTATCAATTTAGTCCAAAACCTTATTACATTTTGTCGACACATGGACCCCTAGAGTGCCAAAAGTTGGCATAAAATGACACTTAAGTGCCAAAAGTTACGAAAGTGACACTTAAGTGCCAAAATCGGAGTAAAATTGATCATTTGAGTGCTATCAGCGAGAAAATCCAGCCAAATTGCATATGTGGCATTTTCCGGCGACATCTTTTACTGAGGTGGCAAACATTTAAAAAAAAAAAAAGCACATGTGGACAACAAAAACGACGTCGTCCATCCACGCTGATTGAGCCAACCTAAAAGACGTCGTTTTTCCTTGGTGTTAAACGACGTCGTTTAGGTTATTTTGGCTTAAGCAGACCTGATCGTCGCCGTTCCTCCCCGTTCAGTCGCGTTCACCCTAGATCTCAAACCCTTCTCTCCGTCGCCATTCACGCACAGAGGTGGTCATCGGTCTCCGTCGTCAGTTGCCGTTGTTGGTCGTCGTCGCTACTCACCATCGTCGCTCCTCCAGGTTCGGCCCCTTCCCCCTCCCTTGTGATGAAATTAGGGCTCGAATTCTTTTATTAGGGCTCCGATGGAAAATTTGGGGCTTAGCGGGGAAATGTGGAGGTCAGCTCGGATGGTACTTTAATATGCAATTTAGGGGTCAAAAACGGTACTATAACTCTAATGGGGGTTTGGATTGGCAATTTAAGGATTGGCCTTGAAATGTAGGGTTCGACGTGGGGAAAATTAGGGCTCGACCTCGAAGATTTGGTGTTATTATGATGTGTGATTTAGAATGGTGCTACTTTGATGTGCGTTTAGAGCTTGGATGTGATATTTTGATGTGCGAGGGTGATTTTTAGGGGTTAGATGTGAAATGTGATGTGTGGCAGCGATTTTGACTGCTTGGAGTGGTTGTTGTGGGGATGTTTGGTTGCTTTTTACAGATTGAAGTGTTGAAATTGGTGTCGTGAGGACTCGTGCTTGTCGTGGGGACCTCTGTTTTTTTTGTTAATATTTTAAGGGAAGGGAAGGCAAATAATTAAAGTGGTAACCTCTTTTTTTGCTATTATGTAGGAGCATATTGTTAGTGTGAGGACCTCTTTTTGTCGTACATGGTATCTTTCTAGTAAATGGCCTGACATGTGCATCTCTTCCCCCTTCCCTTTTCTTTAATAAAGTCCATGAGAGTGGGGGGGACTCCCATGTGCAATTGTCTGTTGTTTTTTGTGGATATGGTCCCAAAAACTAATTATTCTTTTTCTTGGTGCAAAAATGGCTTATGACAAGGATTATGTCGCTGTCATAATTTGTTACGATGGGGATTTTGTGATTAGGGAGAATGAGTAGGAGTATGAGGGTGGAAATGAGGGCACCATTTTTGTCGAGATAAATAAGACATCTTATATAGGATTTGTTAGGGATATAATGACTTATTTGTCTTGTAAAGTTCAAAAGTTGCTGTATTGTGTTCCTGGGAAATGCTTAAGAGATGGTTTGAGAAGCTTAGAAGATGATAATGGTTTTAGGAATGTTCTATACCATTATCTTCATGGCGAAGAGGTAAAAGTATACATTGAGTAGTGGAACAGTTATTCTTAATGTAAGTTTTATAGGTTGCATTTAATTTAACTTATGGTGCAAACTTTTGTTGATAATTGAGTTTTCTTTTTGAAGCCTAGAAGAAGTTCAGAGGTTCTTATTTCTCAAGGCCCAACTCAAGAATCAATGGCTGCGCCAACAAAGAAAAAGACATTGGTTGTGCCAACAAGAAAGAAGTGTAAGAAGAACCCAGTTGCAACTCTTTCTGAATCAGTTCAGCCTATGACAGTTGCAGCTCCTTCTGAATCAGTTCAGCCTACGACAATTACAGCTCCATTAGAATCAACGCATCCCGAGATAGTTGAAAAAGAAGTCTCACGTCCTGTTAGAAAAAGTGCAAGGATTATGAATCAAATGAAATGTTGAAAAAAAAAAGAGTATGAACAGGAAGTATTGTGCATATTGATTGATGAAATAGGATGAGATATGGTTTATGAGGCTAAGAAATCAGTTGTTTTACTATGAATGTTTTTTTTAATAGTTTGTCATTGAATTTGTGAGACTTAATTTCAATATCAATGGAACAATCTTGTTGCTTGTCATTTTTGCCTTTTTCATTTTTTGATTTTGTTTTACTTTTACTTACTATTTCTGGTGGTGGATCTGTGGTAGTGACTAGGGTGCTCGTGTGACTGGTGGTGGCGGCTGGTGAAGCCTAGTGGTGGTGGGTCCATTGTGAGAGTTGGGTTGGGGGCTCTTGCTGCAGCTAGTACTGGTGCAAGTGTGCAGTGTGTATAGCTTAGTTTGCACGAGCCTCTTTTGCAACAGACCCACCACCCGCCACTAATAGTGGCTGCTAATTGTGGGTCTATGGTGGTGGCTACGTGCTGGTGTGGTAGCTGGGATGCTGGTGCAAGATGTAAGTGTTCAATATACACAACTTGCACCAGATAGTGCTAGTGCAAGCTAGTGTAAGGCACCTTACACTAGTAACTTATGCAGCAACATACCATTAGCATAATGGTGGCTGGTGGTGGCTCAAGTGGGTGCCTAGGACACTTGGTGTGGTTGGTGGTGATGGCATGAGGCTGATGGTGGCCAGTGGTGAGCGATGGTGGTGGTTGGTAGTAGCTGATGGCAAGTGCAATTTATAGAGGAAATGTACAAAAAAATTAGCACTTAACTTATCACATTCTAAAAAACCTAGCGCTTGAGTGTTCATTTTTAATCACAAGTGGTACTTAAGTGATCACTTTTAATAATAACTTGACACTTAAATGACTATTTTTTTATCACGACCGGCACTTAAGTGATCACTAAATACAACTTATAGCACTCAAGTAATCACTCGTGTCTGTCCTATATATATGCTGGTTTGCAGCAAACCAAAGAAGCTGATGGTTTATATATACGATTCTACTTATGACAACTCCATTTAATTCAATATTTGCTGCTGGTTTACATTCAGTTCAAGTAAAAAAGTCACCACAACACATTGACCAAATATACATTCCATCCTCATTGATTTATATTCAAGAATAAGCAAAAATATAGTACAAACAATATCTCATTCATTCATTCCCTTTCCTTGACCTCCCCACAAGCACAAGAAGTAACACATAATACATATGACAGCATACAAAAAAAAAAAAAAAACTACAACAATCTTGTAGACAAGACAAAACTTATTCTCATCTTTCAAAAATAAAAGTTACATTTCATTCAAAACAAGTACATTTGTCCACTCATTTACAACTATAGCAGTTGGAGAAATTTCTTCTCATCTTCTAGTACTTTACATTTCATCATAAAGTAGGATAGACAAAAAAAATAGCAACACAATAAACGCTTGGTAACACTTCCGTTCAATTTTCATTTGTCGCAACCTAAATTTCGGGTGCACCACCTAGAGTTTAGGCTACTAAGTCTTAAACTTAGTTCGGGCTCTTCCAAGCCCATATCAATTCGCGACTTAGGTTCAAGTTTTTAACATGCAAATGGATTTTATCTAGGAGTCGCCACTAATTAGTTTATGGTAGATTGATTAGACACCCAAGTAAAATAATAGGATAATTATTTTACTCCTACGAACCAAAAACTTTAGGTACGGGGACTTAGTTACACTAGATTTCTCTAATGCCTTTTTGGTACCATTCTTTTTATTTTCAAAAATGTCTTTGCAGGCAGTTTGGATTTATTTTAACTTAAATTACTATCATGCAATAGGGTGATCACACGGGTGCTCAATCATTATTAAACACTTAATGAATCAAATTGCATCAAAAGAATTGAACACACAAAGCAATCAATTCTTTTTTGGGTTTTCTTGAAATTAAAACATGCACCTTAACTACATGACCTAATCTTGCTAACAAGCTATTTCCAATTAAATGAACCCAACATGCAAACTAATTGACATGCACCTAATATTTTTGTATTTTTTTATTATTAAAATTCATAATAAAAAAAAAAACTAATTAAACTATCTAAAAATGAATAATTTTCTAATATGTTTTAGGGGTTAATTTGACTTAAACCCTATCCTATCTTAGAAAACTATTTTTTTTAAGAAAAATGATATTACCAAAATGTGCAAACATTATTTAAGAGTCTATCTATATAAATAAATAAAAATTCAATCCTAATCTATTCCAAAAATTATCTAAAAGTGCAATCCTAAAAAAATGCAATCCTAATTTACTAAACCAACACAATCCGATGCAAGATTTGATTTTTATTTTTATTTTTTAGTGTTTTTCGAGACAAGCAATTATCAGATAAACAGTATATCTAGACTAATCAAGGTATTCATCAAAGAAATGATTAAAAAATTGAAAAAAATAATCCGCCGTCTCACGGATTAAATTAATAATTATTTTAACCATAAACATCACAACATATAATAAAGATCAAAATAATTAAAAATTTGATCCGAAGTCTTACGGATCAAATTAATAATTACAATAATTTTGGGCAAAACCCTTGTAGTTAATGCCTACAAGATTCATTAAATGAATATTGACATCCAATGTTCTAATTTAAATAACTAAACTTAATAAAATAAAATAAAATAAATAAAAAATAAAAACTACGTAAGGGGACTCAAGAAGACAGTGGCGTTGACGGGGTAAGCACGGGCTGGCAAGCGGCACTTGGCGTCAAGTGGGGCAGCAGCGACGCCGAGAGGGAAGTAGCAACGGCAGCATCGGGTTTTGGTGGTGTTGCAGGGCGTCGGGCACTGGGTCGCTGAAAGGAAGACGGTGGTGAGTGGCGCGGCGAACGCCAGCGGGCAGAGGGCCGGCACGGATGGGCCTCCCAAAGAAGATGAACAGTCGCTGCCTTTTTTTTCCTCTCTCCCCACTTGTTGTCTCTCACGCATTCTCTCTCTTTACTCCCTCTCTGCAAACTTTTGGCTGACTTTTCGCTTTTTGTCAGAGAAAGAAAAGAGAAATGGTTTTCTCTTTGATCAAGACAGACGAAGGCTTTTCTTTCTTGCACAAACTTTTTCTCGAAAATTTTTTGCTCCTCCCCACATCTTGTGCGGGTCAACTCCTTTTATAGTGGTTCCAAACGGCTGGTTTCTATAGCAATTTTCGAGCTTCCATCTTCTGTTGTATTAATTTATGGCTATATATTGGAGCACGATTTCGCAATCAGCTCCATTTTTCTTCGATTCCTTCCATTTTATCAAAATCTTTGCCCCTTATTCACTCGATTTTCTAATTGCTTCTACATTTACCAAAATTCGAATATTCATCAGAATTTCCGACTTCCATGCATAATCAATCAGATTGAATTTCCCCCTTTTTCCTTTTATTTGTTTTGATGTGATTTTTATTTTTTATTCCCTTAGGGTTGCCAAAATTAAGTGTCAACATCATCCTTGAAACTTCATTTTTCAAATGGTTAGCAGAAGATGCTTGAGCTTGCATTGAGTCAATATCGTCCAAGTCGTCCACAAGCGTAGATGGAGGTTGATGACATCCATCAAGTAGGTCAAATATCACCTATGTGGCTCGGTGAGAGAATTTTGCATTGACCTATTTGAAATATTTGCACTTCGACCATTCTCTATATCGGGCACATCCATAAAATCTTCTCTCGGGATTCATTCGAGTCCACGATGTTCTTCTTGGACTTGGTAACCCACAAAAACATAAACGTTCTCCTTCTCCTTCGCTATGATGAGAGGAATTTGAGCTGCTGTTGAAAGCCCTGCTCTTCATTTCCAATATTCGACTGTAGAATTTAAGGCAAATTGAATTAGGGTTTGGGATTTGAGCTCCAACGCTTCAATGGGATTTTGCTCGATTTAGGGTTTTAGATTTAAGGCAATTGGGGAGACGATGTCATTTCGGCCGATTTAAGGGCTCTATTTTGGCCGACTATAGAAACGATGTCATTTTTTGTGAATTAGAGCTGAGTTAGCTCTCCAGCGAGCCACCTAGGTGAGAAATGTTAATATTTAATTACCACGTATGATTTCCGGCTGACTTCGCCGGAAGTGGCACTCAGGTTTCCCATTTTTCTTAAAATGTGGCACTTAAGTGTCCCTTTGTGCCAACTTTTAGCACTTGAAGTGATCTTTTGCCACATTTTGTCAATTCGATCTTAAACCATTTCACTTTTTGTCAATTAAGTTCATCTAGCTAATTTTGGCAGAAAATTGCTGACGTGGACGATCGGCACTAATGTGACACTTTTTAAATAATATTTTAACAATATTTTTTTTATAGTTTTTTTTTTTTTTTTTTTTGTCCTTTTTTTTTTTTTTCAGGGTTTCAAATCTAGCTGACAAGGGTTACTAACCAACCCTCATCAACCACAGGTGAGGAAGCTCTAGGTGAGGGCATTGCGCCCCTCGTGAGCTTCGGGCGAAGGCCGCGACGCCCTCGCCAAATCTGGCCAGGGGAGGGCAGCGACCTTGCTCAGGGCCCTCGCCTGGCCAGATCTGGCAAGGGTTGGTGAAGGTTAGCCGGCAACCCTTGTCGGCCAAATCCAAACCCCAAAGAAAAAAAAAAGGAAAAAAAGTTCAAAAAAAATCATAAAAAATTCAAAATATTATTAAAATATTAGTAAAAAAGTGCCACGTCAACGCCAATCATCCACGTCAGTAATTTCAAGTCAAAATTAATTAGATTAACTGAATTGGTAAGAAGTGAAAATGTTTAGAACTAAATTGGCAAAATTGAAAGATTTAGGATTGAATTGGGAAAAATGCAATATGTTTAGGACATTTTGGACAATTTTCCTGCCGATGATCTAGTCAAAAATTTAGAGCATCAATCAAGCTATAAAAAAAAAACAATAATTAAGGCAAGATAGATGTTACCAACACAGGACATTAATTCATAGTAATTAAAAGTATCCATGTAGTATAGGGTAAGTAAAACGGATATTACCAATGGCATTAACATCTCTTTCTTATTGTAAAAGCCAAATTATACGAGCTGTGAGGTTCAGTTCAATCATTAATGGAGCTACAACAAAAGATGGGACAACAGGTGTGAGTAATATAAAAGATCTTCCCTCGATCCCCGGGACCAGGAGGAAGCTCTTATGAAGTTATGAACTAGAGTGAACCTTTACACCTTCTTCTACATTCATTAATTTCTATTAAATTAAATAAATACCATGAAAAACCACAAATCGATAGGTTTATGACAAACGGAGCATCAAACCCCAAAACGATACACGCATTAACTGTCATGTGTCATTTAATTAATAATTTAGCAGTAAAATTTAACGAAAACTAATATAGGGTACATTTGTCACAATTATAATAGTTTGAAGTTTTTTGTGATAAAAAAAATAGTTTGTGGTAAATTTATCACATGTATATCAATTTTGGGTTTTTTCTTGGCATTAACCCTATCTATAATATATCTATATTTTCGTTTAGCTCGACCATTCTATTATGAGGTTCCTGGATGAGAACAATGAACAATAATACCATTTTGGGATAGAATTTTAAGAAATTCGCTGTCTCTATATTCCATTGCATTATCATACGAAAAACCTTAATATCTTATGAAAAATGCGTTTTTATCAAGGAAATAAAATTACGGTGGATACGAGTAAATTTAGATCGATTTTTATTAGAAAAAAACTATATATAATGAGAATGATCATCCACAAAGATTACAAAATAACGAGAGCCTCCCATGGTAAGGATTGAAGATGGTCTCTAAATATCATAGTGAATGAGATCGATAGGAGCATGAGAAACAAATTCACTAAGATCAAATGGCATGGTAAGGTGTTTTCCCAATTGACAAAGTAGACATTTAAGATGATTATTATTGCCATAACATAATTGACCACTTAAAATCTAAGATCTTAATCTAGAGGAAGAAACATGACTTAATTGAAAAAGTCAAGTTTCAGAAGACATGGTGAAAGCCTAACCAGAAAAAGAGATAAGGAATATTCAAGGAAACAAGTTTAAATAGGCGTTTTACTCTACAGCTTGTCTAGTTTGTCCTGTTCATGGAACCTACCCATGACAACCATGAGAAGAGAATAAACATCACAATCTAGTACACAGAATTGTCCTATTAAAGTTAAATTTAAGGGAAGTTCGGGAAACATAAAAGTATTAGGCAAGGATAATATAAAAATAGAAATATTATGACAAAAAAATGTGATATTTTATTCATTACCAAAGGAATAGTACATAAATTTATTTATAGACTTTATTAGATGACCATTTAAAGAAACAAAATATCGATTTAATTAGGATTAACCAAGCGAAATATACGGAGTTTCGTACAATCTCTAGAAATATCGAAAGCTGGTCCAATTTGTGATATTTGCTCGTGGAATATTAGTAGTCCATGTCGTTATCTGGGTCACGCGGTGCTGAGTTTCATTGTAATGACCCGTAAAAGAAAAAGAGAAAAATACAACAGGGAAAGCACTTTTGAGGGGAAGACTTCCAAGTTTTTCTCCAAAGCAAGCGCATGGAAATTTTCAAGCAAATCCCATGTCCCTCTCCTCTCTCTCTCTCTCTCTCTCTCTCTCTCATTTCACGACTAATGAAGCTCTCTCTTCGCTATTCTTCTTCTATCAATTCTTCCACGAGTGTTCAATCTCTTCGCTTCGCAATATATATGTGAAGATCTCAACACGTTCTTGTATATAACTGCAAACAAAAGCAGAAAGATACAAAAGCCAAAAAGCAAGTTGTTTTGAGAGAGAGAGAGAGAGAGAGATGGAGGGAGCTTCCATGTACGTCACAATCCTTGACGCTGCTAGATGATCATCTCTTATTTTCATGTTGCAAAGCCTTTTCTAATTGAAAGATATGTCTGCAGAGAGAGAAGATAAAGCATTGCAATTTTTAATTTAATTAACCTCGAAACTATCATTCTCGACCCAGCTTTCTTTTCATGCGGATGTACTTGGCATCTCAAAAGGACTTTGCTATTTGCCCCTTTTGACTTTAGTGAAACAGTAGTCTCAAATGCTTCTCATTTGAGTTTTCTTGCATTTCTCCAAATCGTAAAATGGATACGCCTTCAAAACGCATTCTCTTATTAAATTTTACAAGTATGGAAGAACATGGTACGACAAATAATAGATGATGGGCTTCACTTTTTCTGCCATTGTCTGAAAAGAAAAGAACCAACAAAAATTTGGAGAATTTCATAAAGAAGTCGTACCGTTTAGGCCCTAATTTGTGGAGATGTGTGTGCGCGCGCGCGCCCGGGGGTAGGGGGTGGGGGTGCGCTGGCTGCTTTCTTTTAAGTAAGTTTAATACGACGGGCTTCAACTTTTTGCAGCGTTGATGGTGTATGGTTTTCTTCTAAATTAGTTGAAGGAGTCACTACATAATTCATGATTTTATTTCCCCAAGAAGTGTTCATAATTTTGAACACATGTTCATGAGTTAGAATTGGGGAAAAGTGCCAAAGAAGTCCTAAACATTTTACCTTTGTACTAATTTAGTCATAAACATTTTTTTGGTGTCGATTCAGTCTTAAACTTTTTTAAGTTGTGCCAATTCAGTCCTTTCCGGCCAATTTTGGCCGGATTTTCGACGGACGCCGGCCGACCGACATGGCGACGATCGACGTTGACGTAGACAATTTTTAATAATATTTTAATATATATTTTTAAATTTTAATTTTAATTTTTGTCTTTTTCCTCCGGCCGGTCGCCGAGGTCCAACGACCGGCCAGAGGCGACCGCCGGCGAGGCGAGCCTCGCCCATGGCCAACGAGGGCCGACGAGAGCGAGGCTCGCCCATGGCCTGATCTGTAGAGGTCGGGTGAGCCTCGCCTCGCCGGATCCGGCAAGGTCAAGGGCCGACGAGGCTCGCCTCGCCAGATCCGACGAGGGTGAGCCTCGCCCATGGCCGCCTTGCCGATCGAGGCCATGGGCGAGGCTTGCCCATGGTCGGCGAGGGCCGACGAGGCTCGACCTTGCCGGATCCGGCGAGGGCGAGGCTTGCCCATGGCCCGATCCGGCGAGGGCGAGGCTCGCCCATGGCCCGATCCGGCGAGGCGGCCATGGGCGAGGCTCGCCCTCGTCGGATCTAGCGAGGTCGAGCCTCGCCGACCCTCGTCGGCCATGGACGAGCCTCGCCTCGCTAGATCCGGCAAGGGCGAGCCTCGCCCATGGCCGGCGAGGCTCGACCTCGCCGATTCGACGAGGTCGGCCTTTGGCCGGTCGCTAGACCTCGGCAACCGGCTGGAGGAAAAAGACAAAAAAAAAAATATTAAAAATATTAAAATATTAAAATATTATTAAAAGTTGTCCACGTTAGCGTCGATCAGGCCACGTCAGCCAGCCGGCGTCCAGTCAGCAAAATCCGGCCAAAATTGACCGGAAAGGACTGAATTGGCACAACTTAAAAAGATTTAGGACTAAATCGGCACCAAAAAAAGGTTTAGGACTAAATCGGCACAAAGGTAAAAGGTTTAGGACTTTTTTGGCACTTTTCCCTAACCGTTTAAAAAACAGTTACAATTCCGCCAAAGAAAGATTACAGATCTTTGATCCATGCTCTCTAATTTATCATGTAACAAAATTCTTCTGGATCAAGAATTTGCGGGATATCTATGCCTGGAGAGCCGAAGCAATGGTTCTTCTTCATCCCCAGACAAGAGAACGAGTACCGCGGCTGGAGGCTGAGGCGGCTCACGACCACTGGCTACTGGAAAGCGACGGGCTCTCCCGGTTTAGTCTGCTCGAGCAATCGAATTGTGGGAGTGAAGAGAACTATGGTGTTCTATAATGACGGACTTTCAGGGAAAGTTTTGGTGTTTGATAAAAGTATTATCAAGTTCTTGGAGTTCAGAGCCTATTTTTTCTAACTCAACAATTGAAAACAACTATCGTTACCTATTTTTGCGCAAAAGACTTTTAATAGTACAAAATTGCTTTTCAAAATCTTTTCAAACTTGCAATATTATGAACTATAAATGAATCGAGTAAAACATACTTTATACTATGCTTAAAGCCTTGAAAGTGAATGACACTTAACATGTCAAACTATATCGTTATCTTGCTATTACAAATGTCTAAATCCCCCATATACATATAGGATTCGCTTCTAGCGAAAGAGAAAACGGGCACAACATGTATAATTAAACACTACTTGAATTATGAAAGATATTACTCTATGGATTAGTCTAAGTAGTTAGTGACGTGAAAGATAATATTTATAGGTTCTTCTAAAAAGTAAGTATATGAAGTGCAGAGTAGAACTTGATTGGTTGCTAAAAATAATCCACTCATTTAAAAGCCAATTGTAGACCGTCAAATATATCAAGCTTTAAAAAAAAAAAACCCCTAATATATGAAACAAATTTAATGAGAGAAATTATAATTTAGCGATCCATGTTTCCATTCTATTGAAAATTCTCGTGAGATTCATTAGAAGAAATGGCTAAATAAGTATAATCAAACCACGCATAATGCTGCTCCTATTAGTTGGGAAATTCCGCATCTTTTAGGTAGAGATTAAAGAAACTAGTGATCTTTTTAATTATATATATTTATAATGCTGAATTAATTCAACTAACTTGAGAGAGACGAGCATGTACTACCCTAGCAGATACATGTTATATGTCTTTGATTGAAAGTGTCATAAAAAATGAGGAGGCGAGGAATGTTTCCTTGCAATTGCTGTGAGGCCCGCTGTCATGGCGGTGGTTGCCTGCACGGGGTCCACGCGTTTTATTCGAACGACCAAGCACGTGCAGTTTCGGTAGGGACTGAATTGTGATATAAAAAATGGTCGATTTCCTTCTATTTCCATAAGATAAAGAACAAATCTTCACGATTAAAAGTATAGGGACTGAATTGTGATATAACCAAAGATAATAAGGATTAAATGTGCAACTCACCAATGCAAACAAAAGGGAGACAAGATAACGTATATTGTTTTGGTAGTGGTGCCTAAACTGAATATTGTCTCAAATAGGGGCTAAAGTGCTCCATTTTTTTCAAATAAGGGTTTGAGTGGTCGTGTAAGTCTCAAGAAGCTTGACCTCACCGGCTGGTCAAGGGCATTTCCGTCTTTTAGATTTTCTTATTTTCTTCCCCTTTTTTCTAGTTTTTTCTTAAAAGACAAACAAGGCTAAAACTAAAAAAGAAAAAAAGAAAAACACAAATTAGGAAAAAAAAATCCAGATGGAGGGCTAGGGCCAGTCCCCACGCATGTATATTTCTTTTTTAAGAAAAATTAAAAATTAAAAATTAAAAATTAAAGAAAATAATAAAAAGTAAATGCGGAAAATGCCTTTGATCAATCAAGTAAGGTCGGATCACTTGTTTAGATTAATATGGCCATTACAAGTACTTATTTGAGATATGAATGGTACTCCAGGTTCCTATTTGAGATAAGATTCACTTTAAATCTTCATTTGAGAAATTGATGATATTTTGAATTGATACATATAAACTTGTATGTTACTAATATAGTAAAGGGGTACCTATTGTTTAAAGGTAAGAAAGCTGTTGAAGTGCTTCTAATAAATCTATACGTAAATGCTACATCACATAATATGAGAAAAAGGGTTCTTGAAAAAATTGAGAAAGAGCGAGAGCACCGAACTTGATAGCAAAGACTTTCCACGAATATTTCCTCTCGCAGGTCAAGAAATTCAACCTGCTGTCCCGACTAAGAATAAATTAATGGCCCAGAATTCCCAGTACTTATCTAAGAAAATATAATAAAATAAACCTTTATTAAGCAAAGATGACTTTGGCAGGGTAATGATCCCGAAATTCCGTAGATGTGAAAAGGTCGAGCATTGATGCAACAGGTTAATTAGCCCGACAATATATTTGTTGCCAAGACCCCACCATTAGAGCTACTTCTTAAACCTCTAAAAAGAAAATGTTACGTCAATTCAACTATTGGAGTTTTTATCTGATTCTCTTTGTTCGTGCCCTTCAATTATATAAATAATAATTAATATTACGAAAAACCTCATATATTTATAATAAGTTTATCAAAACCATAAATTGATCACTTGTGAAAAATTTACCATTTGTTAGTTTTCATCAAATTACACTGTCAAATAACTCTCATTTGTCACATGTGTACTAATTTTTTTATGGTATTCATTCGATATAGGTTAGTTTGTCATAAATGTATCAGCTAGGGGGTTTTTCGTGATCACATGTATACTAGATGGAGGGATTTTTGTGGTCAAAATATTAATGTATGATAAAAAAATTTCAGTTATACCAATTTAGGATTTTTTGTGATTTTAACCCAAAAAATAATGTATTTCATCTTTTTGTTTATCAAATTCTTAAGTTAATTTTCACATTAAAATTATATGAAAAACGATAATTAAAGACATGAGCCTTTAAATCACGTTAAAAATTTCGTCGCTGGTAACTTGATTTCTATGCACATGAAAACTAGGGTTGCCTAACTTACGAATGACTATTATTTACACCAACGATGAACTTAAAAGTAGTTTCACTGAGTTAATTCGTGATGTGAGAGGAAAAGAGAAACTTCACACACGCATCTCTAATTGCATAACGGTACTAGAATAAGGATCTATCATAAAAATCCAGCCCGTGTATCATGTGAAAATTCATATAATATTGTAACCAAAGCTATATGCGTGTGAAGCAAATCAATAGTGCTCGTGCCGATTTATTTATTTTCTTCAAATGTGTGGGGTTGGCCCTAATGAAAAATCGAATTAAAAAGTATAGCGCTAGTGCTGGCTTTAACGACCGAATTATAATTAATTAAAAAGCAGCTTGACCATAGTCATGCTATTGCTAGACAAAGTCTAGGCTCAAGTCATCCTCGCAATTCTTGGCACAGTTCGACCATCTCTCTCGGAATTTAATGCATTCACAGTCTGTCCTGTTGCATTTCCCAACCATGGAAGGTCGTAGGAAACCTCCATAACCGCGTCACTATAAAGAGTCGAGGATTTTGCACCAATAAAGATATTGAATATCCTTTGGAAAAAAGGGGAACTCAAAGGCAAATCAACTCGAGAGCTTGACCCTATTCTGTCCATGATTGTATTATGATGCATGGTCGTGCAGATTTCACGCGCTAATGGCCAAGAAAAGAGCATCACACGTTTCACGGATTGCGCCAACAGCTAAAGAGAGATACTGGGGGAGAAAGAGGAAGAGAAACTATTATAGTGTGATTTAAGTCAAGCCCTCGTAGGGACATATAAACTTTATCTTATATACACCTTCGAACCAGGTGGGACCTCTCATTTAATAGTCTTGGGCTAGCCGAGAAACTTTGGGGGTAGGCAATTTTTTTTTTTTCACTGAAATCAGTTAAAAGAAGGAGAAGCAATCATTTGAGGGATAATTATCCATTTATGGTGCGTTTGTTTTGCGGAATACATTTTCAGGGAAAACATTTTCCTCATTTTTCGGCGTTTGGGTCACTCGGAAAATGAGTCAATAGAAAACGTTTTCTTAGTCAACTAAAAATGTTTTCCTAGTAAAGCCTAAATTCAGAAAATTGATTTCCTCTTTGAAAGGACCAGAAAACGTTTTCTGAATTTACCAAAGCTTAGATTTGATGCTTGGTTTACAAACAATTATTCTTATAAAAATATATTTTAAATAAATTTGAATTTGAATTTGAATTTTTATTTTTTTTAAAAAAATTAAAATTTGGAAAATATTTTAAAATTAAAAATAAAAATTTGAATTTGCTTCTTTTTCTTTTTCTTTTCTTCATTTTTCTTTTTGCTTCTTCTTCACCAGTCACCGGCCACAAGGACGGCCGGTGAGCTCGGGTCTCACCGGATCGAGCAATCTCATGGCCTTCGACAACAAGGCTTGAGCTTGCCTGAGGTCAATGAGCCTTAAGCCCCGCTAAATTGGGTGAGCTCGTGGCCTCCAGCGATGAGGCTCAAGCCTCGTCGATTGGACGAGCTTGCAGCCTCTAGCGGCCGGGGCAAGCTCGCGCCTCGGCGACAACCGGAGCTCACCCCTTATAAGCCCCGGGAACGAACCGCCGGAGGAAGCATAAGTGATGGCGTGAGGAAGCTAAGGAGTGAAGGACAAGAAGAAGGAAAAAGATAAAAAGAAAAAGAAATAAAAGGAAATAAAAAGAAAGAAAATAAAAGTAAATAAAAAACAACAATATTAAAAATTTGAAGTTTTTTAAATTAAAAATTTATTTTTTTTCCAGTGATGAAGTGTGAAATTATTTTTTAATGGGATCCAAACGGCATAAAACATTTTCAATTATATATTACCAAACAAATTAAAACAAACCGTATTCTTGGAAAATGCTTTCTCGGAAAACATTTTTATTTATCATTGAGTTTTCCATGAAACAAAAAGTTATTGTACAAACATCAATTCAATCATAGACTTTTCAATTTTGTCAATGTAATCATAAATTTTCGGGTGAAATTCAAATGTAATTTTTTTAGTTAATTGCTGTTGGAAATTGTTGATGTGGTGTGTATCCATCGCCCACCATTATACATAACATGTTGATATGGACAACTCGTGGTTTGTTACATCAGCGATTTCCAGCAACAACTGGCTAGAAGACTTATATTGGAATTTCGCATAAAAGTTTAGAACTATATTTGAATTTCAGCAACAGTCATGCAATAAGTTTAGGACAAATTGAATAATTTTTTCAAAATATAAAGAGAAATATCGTGAATGATCTTAAGCTGCGTTTAACAGTCAGGATAAAATTTAAAATATGATAAAATTTATCCTATCCCGCGTTTGCTGTTTGGTGCTTGCTTAAGACAAAATGAAGATGAATGTAAGAGAGATATAGGCCAGATAAAATTATTCAATGGTGGAAATAAATAAAGATGGATAGGATTTATAATATCCATAATATAAAAATTATTTTTCTCGAATACAAACTTTTTAAATTAACAAAATTAAAATTTATTTCAATATAAGTTATATCTGAATTTTAATATAAGAAATTCAAAATAATAAAAAATAACATTTTTTAATTTAATCTTACTTTTATTTATATATTTGAATTTAATTTTATATTATATAAAATCAATATATAAATATAAATATATCTTTATATTTTAGGTATATTAGTACATCTTACTATTCAATAAATTTTTATTAGAGAATGATAGAAGGGGAAAAAAAGAAATAAAAAAATAAAATAATAAGATAAGAGAGGAAAAAATAAAAAATAAAAAGCTAACAAAAATAAAGTAGGCAAGAGTGTCATGAGAAATTTTTACCATCTCCATTTGTGAACTTTAAGGTTTATTTATATTAATATGTCGTTTATACTACACAATGTATATAATATGATGTGAATATATTTGACTTTATTACTATGATTCACCAAATAATGGATAGAATATAACAAAATTCTTAGATTTAATATCCTCTCTTATTTAGTTATTGTCTTATTAGAATCCAAATGACCAAACCTAGCCTTAGGGCATCACCCACCACCCCATATGGAAGGAATCTAATCTTATGGACGTAAATGAGATGGTTTGTATAAATTAGTGGGCATTAGTTGAGTCAAAGAGTTTAGAAACCCACGTCATGAGAAAAAATAAATAAGGTAAATATATGAAGAGTGATTTGCAAACTTCTGCTTTATCACTTTTCAAATTAGACACAATCAATTTAGGTTCCAATTTTATTTAAAAAATCATCATTTTTCTTTCTATCTTGCCGCGTTTTTGGTGGATTGACAACAGTGGTGGCCGTAGCAAAGTGACTCCTGATGGCGGCCGGTAGTGGGTAGTGGAGGTTGAGGTGTGGGATAGGATTCTTGGGTGATTTTTGGGCTTAAGGTTTTCCGGTTGTCTTTCCGAAGGAATGTTGAATTAGGGTTTGTCTAGATTGATTTTCACTTTTCAAATCTTACACCACACTCACTTGACTTTTTCTCCTCTTCTAATCTTAAAGACCCAAAACTTTCACGATTAGATAAATATAGACACATAGATCTATGTATAATTTTTTTATTATGTAAATTTGAATAATAATTTAGATTTCAATGGGAAAGCAAACAAGTCACTTTTGACATTTCATTCAGCCGTAACGAACAAATCTTTAACAAGTCAATTTGCTCATGCAAATTTTTCCTAAAAGGCATAGTGATAATCTTTAAAATAGAGGAGACACAGTGAAGTCAGTGCATAAAGTAAGGAGAAGCTTCGGTACTTCCACCATGCCTGCCGTATGTTTTGTTGTAGAAGGTTTAGTTGGAACTTCTGTAGACTTTCTCAATAAGAGATCTCGACTATATGATTGGCTTTAATTTTATGAATTAAAAAGAGTACAAGATATGTTGAAACTAGGAAATAAAATCAACAAGTTTGTAAGTGATTTTAAAGAGCCAGAAGGTAGCTATAAGTTCTCGACAAGTTTCAATTGCCGAGAATGCCAAGGCAGCCCTATCTTGGGCTTTCAGCCTTTTAAAGGCTTGTATTTGGCAAATGTAGTTCAAAAAAAATTTGCCAAACACCCTTCTATTTTGCTCAAAGGGCTTTGAACGCTCAAGGGGCTTTGGGAAGGCAATTCCCAAATGCACCCAGATGTCTTATCCATCTTGTTCAGGCACATCGATCTCTTATGATTTATTCTCTGTTTTTTTCTTTTCTATTGAAAGATGTTCTTTTTTTTTTTAATGTATATTCTTTTTAGTTTATACAAAAAAAAAAAAAAAAAAATCCAATTAGTTATTGCAACAGCTAATTGATTGTCCTAGTCCTAATCGAAAGTCGTAGGTACCGTTTGCTATTTAGTTTTCTAGTTTAATTTCATATACGCATGTCATATTTAGGTAATCTTTATTATGGAACAATTTTGCTTTCTAATAATTTTCGTCAATGAAATAAATGATGGATTCCACGAGCAACAGTAGCTACATATTGTCTCACAAGGAAGAATAATAATTATGTTTCATTTATTTAAAGTAGCCACAATTTACAAAATTGGTACACGATATGATTTAATTTATTTTTACTAAGATTTCTTATGGTCTACTAGTTTAAATGTCTACTTGTAGTCTTACCACGTAAACTACCATACCAATTTTCTCTTTTGATGTTAATATATCTAGTATTGCTCATCAATAAATCTAGTTACAAATAATTAGCATTCTTCAGTACAACTTATTAAAACTGGTTTCCAAAATAAGTTTACTAAATGATGTGCCGGACTATTATTAGTTATAGAATACGATCCATTTATTTAAAGGGCTGTTCCCGGTTTGACACAATACCCAACATTTTTCATATCAATTGCTAATAAACCGAGAAATTGCAAATTTAATAAGCTTGAAATAAGCTTGAATGTTGCCCATTGTATTCCAGATATTGGAAGTGGAGATAAATCAATGTGGGACATGACGACATCAACATAGTCGGTTTGCTCTCTCCATTATTAAATGGGATAAGTAAGATCTGTGCAAATCTTCGTGACGAAGGATCCAAAAATACACCAAGAAAAGCACTCATCACAGTGCCTTTTCGAGTCGCAAAATGAATAGTGATTCATCATACCCAAGTCAACTCCAATGGATCACGCACTCTAGAGTCTGAACTCAACGTCAAGACTGGTGAAGAAGATACAAAAGACCTGACAGATTCAATCCCAGCCTAAATGCAGTGGACGAGATTTCATTTCTATGATGAACAAGGTCTACTTAAACCATTCTTTGGGAAAAGAGGAGGCAGAGTCTTTACACCATCTTCCTTTTTACTCAAAGACTCTTGTATGTGAATCCAATTAATCTATAAAATATAGCGAATCATTTACTTCCAAAATGAACTTTAATAAAGGAAAGGACCTTTTATTTCCCTCTCAATTTCTCAACGTAATTAGTTCCGCTATAGCCGTATCAATTAGATAATGTGTTCTCAAAACTATCCTCATATGGACCCTACTTCATAGTATTTTCATTGGCAAAAAATAAAAGGACATGTTTCCAAAATTTTTCCATAAGCATTCAAGGTGGAAAGGGGCAACCAGTTTCGACGTCCCCCTTGAACGTTATCCAAAGAGTTCCTTCCATACTCGTGATAGAATATTCTAACGTGACTTACCAGCCACTTGACTAAGTAAAAATTGGTGTAAATTACAAGGTTAATAAAAACATCCTCCCTTGATAGTTGGGAAGTTTATATGAACTTCGTCAATTCAGAGTGGGAGTCTTCGTAACAAAAAAAGTGAATATAGTTCTTTTTTTCTAGAAATTAATTTTTTTCTATATATTTTAGAGAACATATTATGATGGTTTAATAATAATGGGATTCCGTCAGCCCCGAGGAAAGCTTCTTCTACATTGTGAAAAGGGTCAAGTCACAATGAAAAGAAAAATTCCATTAAAATTCTAGATGGATGGATAAAAATTACCTGGATTCCAAGTAAGAAATGATGTGGATCGATGTTTGAAATTATATAGCATAGAGACAAATCGGATGTTGAATTTAAGACGTCTAAATGAGTTAGTCAAGTAAATAGACTTGGAAATATGGCCAAAACATCTTCGATATGCGCCAAACTTCTGCCCGCATGCATGCGTAGGACATTTAGAATAAATATGAGTTTGAAATTATGGACATTTGAAATTATGTAGCATAGAGACAAATCGGATGTTGAATTTAAGACGTCTAAATGAGTTAGTCAAGTAAATAGACTTGGAAATATGGCCAAAACATCTTCGATATGCGCCAAACTTCTGCCCGCATGCATGCGTAGGACATTTAGATTAAATATGAGTTTGCTGCAGCTACACCATATCTTTTTATTATACTGTAATTTTGCTGATCTAAGTTGTCCAAGAGAAATTAAAAGGAGAAAATATAGAGAGAAAAAAAGATAATTGGGAAAAATCGAGGTGGTAATTGCAATTTGCCTAACTTGTTTTAAGGATACCTTTAGCAAAATCATTAATTGGATTGACTTTTGATTCTTTATTTTGACTTAGTAAGATTTTGCGATGCATGCATTTTTTATTTTTTCTCAACTCAAAATACTTAAAATTGTCACAATATAAAAATGCTCGCGCGTAGATTGATGTATAGCACATGCAATGTTATCGTCTTACCCCCATCCCATATTGTAGGAATTTAGTTTGCCTCATGAAGTATTGTTTTCTTCTGACTTTATTAATGAGTCAAAATCACAGTTTCACTTTTAATTAAATCATCACCTAATCAATGTTTATGTCGAAATAAACTAAGATGAATTTAACCTAGTAGGTCGGTTTAATTACATACGGTTGTCATCGTGTTTCCACGATATAACTATTGAAGCTTACTTTCTCTTTTCCTTTTCACCGGCCTTTCACTATTTGACTTTTATTTATTTCAAAATATCTGAAACTTTTCAATATACATAAATCTTGATTTGCAAATTCATAGAATATTTTTATGTCTGTTATGTAATTATGAAGGGAAAGGATATCTCATAGATTGTCAAAACTTAGAATATGTCCATTTATGTTTCATAATTGCAAAGGGAAATCACGGTTCTTTTTTTTTCTTCTTCTTCTTCTTCTTCTTTATTAATTGTAGATAGGAGATAATTTTTAAAAAAATTCCTGCTAATTGTTTTTTTAAATTTAGTGTAACTAAGGCTTTCACACCCTCTACGAAATAAATATTAAACTTAAGATTGTGAAGAGCGATCGCTCAAAGTCTAGCTTTGAGGTTGCCCAAGGATGTTGAGGTGAGCGGTGCTAGCAGCGTGAGCAAGCCAAAGGCGGGCCAGAGAGGGAGGGACAAGAGAGAGAAGGGGGTTGGGAGAGGTAGAGGTTTATTTTTTATTAGGAGGTACAGTGGAAACTCAATAACTTCACTATGAGAATCCCAATAGAGAGATCGAATCTATTGATCTCCTTTCACAATAGCTTCATTTAGTGAGTGTTGGATTGCCATTTGGCTTGAACAAAATATTACATGAGTAAAAACTGCTAAAATTTCGCCTTACATTGCTTGACAATGAATCTTATATTCTATTTATATACATGTGATCTCCATTAATTTAAAAGTTTAAGTTTTTGAATTGGATTTTCTAACATGATATTAGAGCAAGTGTTATTCCTTTAGCATAGGGGCGTCCATCCCATGGCTCCTAATCCGGCTTAGTACATGCTTCCACCCTCATGGCTCCTTATCCAATAATTTATATATATACACACACGGCAAGATATTTCAACAAATAAAACCGCGCCCCCTTCTCCCATCCAAATTTGTGATAGGGAAATATTAGTCCGCGTCATTATAGACAGGCAGGCACGCGATAGTCTTGGGTTTCATTGTACGGGAAAACTATACCATATTCCTGTACGGAGATCATAGGACAAAAGGTTTTTCTCCTACACAAGCGCGTCGAAATTTCCAAGCAAAGCCCTGGTGTCTCTCTCTTATTTCGCTACTATTGAAGCTCTCTCCTCACCGACCAAAAAAAAAAAAAAATTGCTCTCTCATCTCTCTCTCCCTCTCTCTTCTTCTCTCAACCTTTCCCCGAGAATTCGATCTCTTCGCTTATTTATATGTGACGAGCTCAACACGTTCTTGCATACAACTACAAACAAAACAAAAGGATAGAAAAGCCAAAAGCAAGTTGTTTTGAGAGAGAGAGAGAGATGGAGGGTTTGCCACCAGGGTTTCGGTTCTTCCCGACCGAAGAAGAGCTGGTTTCGTTCTATCTACGAAACAAGCTCGAGGCAACTAGAGAGGCTCTACTCGGGTTGATTCAACGAGTCATGCCCGTTCTTGACATCTACGAGTTCAATCCATGGGACCTTCCCCGTACATCGCAATCCTTACTTCTTCTTCTCCTTCTTCTTGATCATCTATTGTTTTCATGATGGAAAGCCTTTTCCCATTAAGAGATATGCCTGCAGAGACAGAAAAACAAAGCATTGTGACTTTCTTTTAATTAACCTCGGAACTATCGCTCTCGATCCAGCTATTTTTTCGTGCGGATGTAGTAGGCATTTCTAAAGGTAGTTGCTATTTGCCCCTTTTGACTTTAGTGAAACAATGGTCTCAGATGCTTCTCATTTGAGATTTCTTGCATTTCTCCAAATCATAAAATGGGTACTTCTTCGAAACACAATCTCTTATTAAGTTCCACAAGTATGGGAGAACATAGTACGACAGATAATAGATGATGGGCTTCACTTTTTTTGCCCTTGTCTGAAAAGAAAAGAACCAACGAGAATTTGGAGAATCTCATGAGGAAGTTGTACCTGTTAGACCCTAATTTATGTATGGTTTTCTTCTAAATATGTTTAACGCAATGAGCTTCAACTTTTTTGCAGCAAGCTTATATTTTAGAATGTATCAGTTGGAGAAATCATTCCATAATTCATGATTTATTTTCCCAAGCAGTGTTCATATGCATCCACAATATGTATACACAGTCTATAATTTCATGAACAATTTTGAACCCATGCTTGTGTGTTAGAACTGTTTAAAAAACAATTACAATTCCTCTAAAGAAAGATTACAGCTCTTTGATCTATACTCTACTCTATTATGTAACAAAATTCTTTTGGATCCAGAATTTGCGGGAGATCTATGCCGTGCAGATCCGGAGCAATGGTTCTTCTTCATCCCCAGGCAAGAGAGTGAGTACCGTGGCGGTAGGCCAAGGCGGCTCACAACCACTGGCTACTGGAAAGCTACGGGCTCTCCTGGTTTTGTCTACTCAAGCAATCGCATTGTCGGACTGAAGAGAACTATGGTGTTCTACACCGGACGGGCTCCGAAAGGCGTGAAAACTGAATGGAAGATGAATGAGTACAAGGCCATTGAAGGGGAGGCTTCTTCTCCTCAAGAAATTCCAGTGGCGGTAAGTAATGCCCTAATCCAATCTTTGTCGGACAAATTGTCGGATAATCTATGTCACACACGTATGGAATATTTTAACATGATTTCACATGTTTCATGTGTAATCTAATTCTGGACATTGTTATGCTGGAGTGGTGGTGTAAATGCAATGGTATTAAGAGTAATTAAAACAAGAAATCCCAGTAACATTAGTGCAAAGGCTTGCAGCAACCTAGACATATTCTCGTTCGTCTTTGTCTTTACATGTTCTATGTCGTCTCGGAAGCAAAAGTAATAGTTTAATCCATCGCATTGAGTTTCCAATCTAAAACTCGGCTAGTCTCTTTTATAGGCAAAGAGATCTACACCAATTCTTGAATCCGAAGAAACAAAATGAAATAGAGCCACAGCGGAATAGATTGACATTGCTTTTGATTTCTTCTTGTTGTAAGAACACGAACAAATCGAGCCATGACATGTGACTGATGTCTCTCGTTTGTGTCTATAATTGCAGCCGAGGCATGAATTCAGTGTGTGCCGGGTGTACAAGAAAACAAAGACCTTGAGGTCATTCGACCGGAGACCGATGGGAGAAATCATTAGAAGCAGCCACACATTTCAACAAGGCACCATATCGGAGGATGATCATCATCGGCATCATCAGGAAATGGCATCATCTCATCAGAGCAGTCCTCCTTTCGTGGAGAGAGCGAGCTCATCGCCAGATAGTTCAGGTGTCTCTGAAGACCATGGGACAATTCCTTTGCAAGCCAGAGGACTAGGAAGCAATACTGACATGGAGATGCTACCCAGTGATACCGAATTGTTCTTGCCGGACTGGGAACAGTTCTGGTCTTAATTAAAGAAGGCTAATTTTCTATGCATAAAAAAAAGCATATTTATGTTATCGTGATTAAAATGGTGTAACTCCTAATCTCCTCAGTGATGCTAAGCTAATGTGAGTTCTTTCCAATTTTAATGTCTGTTTAAAATGCGCTTGTATCCTAGAATCGACTATGGATGTAGAACTAATACAAAATAAATAGTCGATATCATTTCGTGCACCATATTCATTTCCATGATTATTTCCATGCGAAACTCTCACGAATCAAACGGGTGTGTGTTCGTGTGTGCTTGTTATGTCAAGAAATGGTCCTTGTAAATGATTGCATGTGTGTAATGAACCGTAGAGCTCCCAAATGATTACCTGGGGATTTAATTTGCTTCTAATCTTTTTCCTTTTTTTTGGTAAAATTATTTTAGAAGCTTTCCAATAGATAGATACAAATACTTTGCGATCTTGGTTTTTGAAGTATTATCACATTCGCGGATATTATGGAAAAGACATGTATACTGGGAAATAATCAAGACAACCATTTAGTGCAACAGGCTTTAGTAATTTTGGAAAATATATTGCCTTAAAATCATGTCTAGCACATCCTTCTTCTTCTTTTTTTATTGGGGCTCTATGATGTCTTATTTTGGAAGAGTAAAGAGCTTTGTACTTATTTACAGGGTGAAATGTTAAGTTCTTGCTATGCTTAGCATTATCCTTGCATGTAATATGTGAAAGACTTAATGATTGGATATAAAGCCACGATGATAAACTTAATCAAAGCTAGCTAACTTATAATCACAGTTGTCACTTGCAGAGCATTTGGACAAAATAAGGTCACAATTTCATGTAAAGTTCTTCACAGCTACGCATCACCTTCATCCAGAGAAATAGATAGCGCTTGCTCACTTCTTTTCTTGGCCCAAACAATACTTCACTTTGGGAAACATTTAAAAAGTGTTGTTGGACCCTCAATTCCAATTATGTCGTTCTTTCACGGGAAAGCTTTGATGTTTGGTAAAACTATTTTGCAGTTCTTAGAATTCAAGTCTACATTTCCCAAGTCAACAACTTAAAGCAGCTAACGTTGTTTACTTTTACTCAAAAGGCTTTAAGAATACATAACTGCTTTTCAAAAATCTTTTCAAACTTGCAATATTCTAAACTACAGATTAATCGAGTAAAACATACTCTATACTCTGCTAGAAGTCTTGAAAGGGAATGACGCTTTAAATATGCCAAAATTTATTAGATGGTATATATTTATATATATAGTTGTCTCGCTTATTGCCTAAATTCCCTACATCCCTATATACATGTGAGATTCTATTCTACATGAAAGAGAGAATGAGTACGACATGTGTAATTAACACTTCTTGAATTATCAAAAATATAACCCTATGTAATAGTCTAAGTAGTTAATGAGATGAAAAACAAGTATAGTGAGATTCTTCAAGAAGTTAGCATATTAAAATATTAAACATTTAATTATTGTAAAACATAATCCAATTACCTAAAATCCAGTTATAGTCCGTCAAATCACTTAGTACGTCAAACTTTTAAAGTACTCTATCACATTGAAAATCATTTTAGTGAGAGAAATTTTAATTTAACAATTCATATTTACATCTTTTTCATTTTCATACTTTCGAAATTTCTCATGAATTTCATTAAAAGAAATGCCTAAATAAATAAATAAATAAACCAACCACGCACAACGTTGCTCCTAGTAGCTAGGAAATTCCCCATCTTTTAAGTAGAGATTGGAGAAAATTAATGATGCTTACAATCTAATATACACATATTTCAAATTCCGTGCCAAATTAATTCAACTAAACTGACAGAGACATGCATGTAAAATCCCAACTCGTCGGGTCATATCTTGATGGGAAGTGTCGTCGAAAATGAGGAGGGGGGGATGCTTCCTTGCAATTGCAGTGCAAAGACTTGACAAAAGATCCCCCAAGATTATTGGCTTGACTTGCTCTTACGAGTCATGCCATTATTATATTCGCAACCATCGTTTTCACATGCATTTATAAATATTAGAAATATTTATCTCTTATACTAATTAATTACTTCTTTTAGAACTTAGGTTGATTCATTCTTGTCCGGACTTTGGACTGGTTGTCTTTCAATGTTGAAAGTTTCTAATTTTTGACTAATCAAACTTTGATATATATATGTCGAGTGTGTCCATGATCATGCATCACGTGTCGCTTTCTCTGTAAAATAAAACGAAATATACTGGTATCCTATGAGCGCAAAAAGGAATGAAAATCTCAACATCAATTATCAATCCGGAAACTTACATCAATGGTCCTACTCTACATGATCTGTTATTTGGCTAAAACAAAAAACAAAAAACTAACATCGACTAAGACATATAACATATATTCGATTCTTGGCATCATCAAGTGTGAATAATCACGTATTGGTGCCATTCATCCAGCAATTGACTCGCATTTTACCTTGTTCATGGGTTAGTGAGATATTCCTTCGACTCAGGTTTTATTCATACCTTGGTGGTCTGTCACGTTGATCAGGAAATTAAGGTTTAATGGCGTATTTTGTTACATTAATAACGATAAGCTCGACCTCAACTGGCTTTTGTTTCGAGTCTTTTGTTAAATCTAACGTATACACAACCAAAAAGTCTCATAATCATTCACAGGGAAAAACAAATTTCTTCTTCATTAAATCCGAGTTAGGGCAAATGAAAAGGTTCAGAAACTAAGACTCCCATCCCTCTTTCTAGGGAAGAGTTTTAGCTTGCGCAGCTACCCGACAGTATAAATCACTATATCTTATATGAGTTTGCAAATTTAAGTCATGTCGCGATATAGGTATTACTCCACTTGCTGTCATCTGACTTGCATATTCATGAGGCTGAGATGACAGGCCCTTCGAGTGATGAGCCAAGGAAAACATTCTATCAAACCCTTCTCGTTACAAAAACTTAAACCTGTCGAGTGATGAACCAACTATATTTATCAACCGTCAGTCCTTCACTAATAATCTGATGTAGGAATGAGTATCCCTAACACCCTCAACCTGGTTTTTCGGCCTTGACCGGGAATGAGGACTCTTCCGACGAGGACCACAGAGTATCTCTCCATCTGTAATCTTGGGCTATGTAGCACCAACACAAACATGCAACACACGTGACATGACACTACACGATACGTTGACACGTCATTTATCAAAAACAAAGAATTCACACATGTTCCGACATGTTATATGAATAAATAATAATAAAAAGAGTATATAATTAATTTACACTTAAATATTAATCAAACATTTGTTAAATATCGTTCATTGTTTTAATTTGGCAAATTCAACTACATTTCATTGCAATAATCCATAAAACTTGGAGGAAAAAAAAAAGGCAATCCACAGTCCACTATTTAATTTAGGGATATGTACACAACAAGTCCTAAAACTTATCAGAAAAGTATAATTGAGTCATAAAATTTATCAAATTGATGCAATCGAGTCCTTTCGTTAACACCGTCAATTTGTTTAACGGAAAATTCTAAAGTAGTATTTTTAAATTAATTTATTTATCCTACATAGCATTTTTATGACTTTTTTCTTTAAATCTTATTTAAAGAATAGTAAAAAAACACTTTTAAAAAGCTAAAATAATTCTAAAAAAATTGGAAAAAAAAAGGGCAAGGTCATGGTTACCTGGCTGGATAGGCCGCTACCGTTACTACCATTGGAGGGGGCTGGCAAGGTCACCGGCCCTAAGCAGCAGCCTACGGCGGTGGGGGAGTAACCCTCGCCAGCCTAGGCGAGGCCTGGGCGAGTCTCGCTAGATCTGGGTGTCGCCTCGGCTGGGGCTAGCAAGGCTCGCTTAGATCTAAGCGACGCCAGCCCTCACCTATGGCTGGTGAGCCTCCCCAGCCTTAGGTGAGGCCTTGCCGGTCCCAATCGAGGGCCAGCGACCCTCACTAGGCCTGAGCAAGAGCACAACATCACCCAAATCTAGGTGAGCCTTACTCAGGCCTTAGCCGAGGCATCACCCAAATCTGGGCGAGCCTCACCTGGCCAACAATGGCCTTGCCTGGGCCAACGATGGCCACCCCCTTCCCCTATCTAGGGCTGGCGAGGTCGCCAACCCCCTTTGACGCTGGCAGCGGCAGCGGCACCTAACCTTATCCTTTTTTCATTTTTCCTTTTTTGCATATATTTATATTTTGACCTCTCATGTATTAAAAAAATTTTAAATTAACCTTGTGCATGTCGGAATCATCTGTCGAAATTCCAAACTCGCATGTCGGAGCGTGTTGAGGAGAATTGACTATGTGTCGGATTTTTCGCCATTCATTGATCACGTATTGAAGCATGTTGAAGTGTTGGACATAACACAAAAGCTCCCGGAAAGTGTTAATGCTTCTTAGGCCACAGGCCCGTTCCAGGGGAGTCCAACCAACCTCTTCTTGCACCTAAATTAGCCCCTCCGGGTCTTGCCTGTCAACAAATAAAGAAAAAGATTTATTTGGTGATCATCCTTTTTCTTTTTTCAGAACTAGAAAAATAACAGAAATCCATTTTATTGCATTAGTTAATTTTTCTATTCCTTGAAAATGACTAGTGGTTAGTGGTTAGTGGTTAGGAAATAAATTCGGAACAAAAATAAGAATTAAAAAAATCCACTGCTTTGTTTTCGAAAACAGAAACGTAAAAATTATTTTCAAATAAAAATTATTTTCAATTAAAAATTATTTTTGAGAATAGAAATGTTATTAAATGTATCATAATGCTTGGCGTACATTGTCTTTTTCTATCACACGCTAACGCAGAAGAACTCTCGGTCCAAGGCATCGACAATCATCATATGACAACTAGATGGTAAGAGAGAGAGAGAGAGTCATCGGTCATATAGGCCAACCAGATGAGAGAGAGAGAGAGAGAGAGAGAGAGAGAGAGAGAGAGAGATGGGTTTTTTTTGGGTACTCCCAACTTATATTGGCCCGTCATGAGCCGTCAAATAATATGGATCCCCACGGGTCCCGAAAAATCTACCGGCCCAGTCAAAGTGAGCTAAAATAAGCTTGAAGCACCTAACAATTTTCCCAAACAAATAGTTGCCCCATCTTTGCTGTTATCACAGTCGAAAGAGAACTCTGGAAAAAGCAAGTAGCAACTAATCAAAACAGAACCACCAAATGACTATATTTTGATTTTGGTGTTGAAGAAGCTTTATGTAGAGTGATTCGGCACCACTACAACACGCCAAAAAAGAACAGCCACTCACATCACGAGCAAAAGTTAACTGTTCGAATTGCCAACCGAGCATATTTCAACAAAGATTGACCGGGTATAGAATTTGTATTTCTTTCCAATTGCACATCAGAGTCTCACGTTCGCTCTATTCGATCTGGCATCAGGATTTATCACCACTCATCATCAAGGCTGGCACGGTGAAAGCATAGTAATGTGAAGACAAATATGAAGAAAGATGTGAACTCAATGAACATAGCTCTCGTGTTAATCAAATCAGCGTGTCTAAGGATAATAGGAATAGCTATGCTTCTCATAGCCGATGCTCAAGAAAATTATCCAAATAATCCTAAATCTTATGTACTTTTATCAATTCAGTTCTAAACTTTTCAATTTTATTAATTTACTTATAAACCTTATCACATTTTGCTAATTCAGTCCTAAAACATTTCACTTCTTGTCAATTGAGTCCATCCAACCAATCAATCTTGTCAATTAAGTCCATCCAACATGGCACTTTTTTAATAATATTTTATTTTTTATGGTTTTTCTTCTTCTTTTTTTTATTTACTTTTTTGGCTTTGGGGGGTTCGGATTTGGCTAGTAAGGATGGACTCAATTGGCAAGAAGTAAAATTATTTAAGACTGAATTGGTAAAATTAAAAAATTTATAATTGAATTGGTAAAAATGCAATAAATTTAAGATTTTTTGGACAATTTTCTGGTTGATGCTCCGGTAAAAAATTTAGAGCATCGATCCAGCTATAGAAAAAAGAAGAATTAAGGCAAGATAGACGTTACCAAGACAGGACATTAATTCATAGTAATGGAAAAGTATCCATCCAGCTGTATAGGGTTAAATAAAACGGATATCACCAATGGCATTAACATCTCTTTTTATTTTAAAGGCCAAATCATACGAGCACAGGTTCAGTTCATTTATTAATGGAGCTACAACAAAAGATAGGACATCGGGTGTGAGTAATAGAAAGATCTTCCCTCGATCCCCATGACCAAGAGGAAGCTGTTATGAAGTTATGAACTAAAGTGAACCTTTACACCTTCTTCTCCATTTATTAATTTCTGTTAAATTAAATTAATACCATGAAAAACCATAAACCGGTACATCTATAAAAAAAAAAAAAAAAGTAAAATCCCAATACGACTCACGCATTAACTATCACGTGTCATCTAATTCAATAATTTAGTAATAAAATTTAATAAAAACTAATAAATGGTACATTTGTCACAAGTATACCAGTTTGGAGAATTTATTGGTAAAAAATTAATTTATGGTAAATTTGTCATATGTATACCAGTTTAAAGTTTTTCTTAGCATTAACCCTATCTATAATATATCTATTGTTTTGGTTCAGCTCGACCATTCTATTACGAGTTTCTTAGATAAGAACAATGAACAATAATAGCATTTTGGGATAGAATTTTAAGAAATTCGATGTCTCTATATTCCATTGCATTATCAATACAAAAAACCTTAATATCTTCTGAAAAATGTGTTTTAATCTTGACAATAAAATTATGGTGGATACAAGTTAATTCAGATTATTTTTTATAAGAAGAAATCATAAATAATGAGAATGATCATCCATAGAGATTACTAAATAACGAGAGCCTCCCATGGTAGGAATTGAAGATGATTTCTAAATATCAGAGTGAATGTGATAGATAGGAGCATGAGAAACAAATTCACTAAGATCAAATGGCATGGCATGGTGTTTCCCCAGTTGACAAGGCAGACATTCAAGATATTTATTATCGCCAAAACATAATTGACCACTTAAAATCTAAGATCTTAATCTAGAGGAAGAAACATGACTTAATCGAAAATGCCAAGTTTCAGAAGATACAGTGAAAGCCCAACCAGCAAAAGAGATCAGGAATATTCAAGGAAACAAGCTCAAATAGGTGTCCCACTCTATGACTTGTCTAGTTTGTCCGGCTCATGGAACCTACCCATGACAACCATGAGAAGAGAATGAACATCACAATCAAGTTCACACAATTGTCCTATTGCAATCAAATTTAAGGAGAGTTCGGAACCATAAAAGTATTAGGCAAGGATAACATAGAAGTAGAGATATTATGACAAAAAAAATGTAATATTTGATTCATTATCAAAGGAATAGTACATAAATTTATTTATAGACTTTATTAGATGACCATTTAAAGAAGCAAAGTATTGATTTAATCGGGATTAATCATGCGAAATATACATAGTTTCATACAATCTCTAGAAGTATCAAAAGCCGGTCCAATTTGTGATATTGTGCTCGTGGAATATTAGTCCATGTCGTTATCTGGGAGCACGCGGTGGTGCTGAGTTTCATTGTAATGACCCGTAAAGAAAAAGAGAAAAATACAACCGGGAAAACACTTTTGAGGGAAAGACTTCCAAGTTTTTCTTCAACACAAGCGCGTGGAAATTTCCAAGTAAAGCCCACGTCCTCTCTCTCTCTCTCTCTCTCTCTCTCTCATATTTCACGACTAGTGAAGCTCTCTCTTCGCTATTCTTCTTCTATCAACCCTTCCACGAGAGTTCAATCTCTTCGCTTCCCAATATAGATGTGACGATCTCAACACGTTCTCGTATATAACTGCAAACAAAAGCAGAAAGATACAAAAGCCAAAAAGCAAGTTGTTGAGAGAGAGAGAGAGATGGAGGATTTGCCACCAGGGTTTAGATTCTTCCCGACCGAAGAAGGGTCAGTTTCATTCTATTGACAGAACAAGCTCGAGGGAACAAGACGGGCTCTGCACGGGCTTAGTCATTGTTGATATTTATGAGTTCCATCCGTCGGAGCTTCCATGTACGTCACAATCCTTGTCCCTGCTCTTCTTCTTCTTCTAGATGATCATCTCTTATTTTCATGTTGCAAAGCCTTTTCTAATTGAAAGATATGCCTGCAGGGAGAGAAGATAAAGCATTGCAATTGTTAATTTAATTAACCTCGGAACTGTCATTCTCGATCCAGCTTTTTCTTTCATGCGGATGTACTTGGCATTTCAAAAGGTATTTGCTTTTTGCCCATTTTGACTTTAGTGAAACAGGACTCTCAAATGCTTCTCATTTGAGTTTTCTTGCATTTCTCCAAATCATAAAATGGATACTCCTTCGAAACGCAGTCTCTTATTAAGTTCTACAAGTATGGAAAAACATAGTACGACAGATCGTAGATGATGGGCTTCACTTTTTCTTCCCTTGTCTGAAAAGAAATGAACCAACGAAAATTTGGAGAATTTCAAAAAGAAGTCGTACCTGTTAGGCCCTAATTTATGGATATTTTTGTATGGTTTTAAGTTTAATGCGATGGGCTTCAACTTTTTTGCAGCATTGAGGGTGTATGGTTTTCTTCTAAATTAGTTGGAGAAGTCATTCCATAATTCATGATTTTATTTTCCCAAGCAGTGTTCATATGCATCCACAATATGTATGGACGGTATATAATCTCATGAAAAATTTTGAACACATGCTCATGGGTTAGAACTGTTTAAAAAACAGTTACAATTCCACCAAAGAAAGATTACAGATCTTCGATCCATACTCTCTATTCTATCATGTAACAAAATTCTTCTGGATCCAGAATTTAGAGGAGATCTATGCCATGGAGATCCGGAGCAATGGTTCTTCTTCATCCCCAGGCAAGAGAACGAGTATCACGGGGGAAGGCCGAGGCATCTCACGACCATTGGGTACTGGAAAGCTACGGGCTCTCCCAATTTAGTCTACTCAAGCAAGCTCATCACCAGATAGTTCATGCGCCTCCAAAAATCATGGGACAATTCCATGACAAGCAGGAGGAGTAGGAAGCGGTTTTGACATGGAGATGCTGCCTGATGATAGTAAATTGTTCTTGCAGGACTGAGAACAGTTCTGGTCCTAACTAAGAAGGCTAATTTACTATGTATATGTAAATAATAGCAGATTCGTGTTAGCATGGTTAAAATGGTGTGACTCTTAATCACCGCAGTGCTGCGACGCAAACGTGTAGTTCTGTCGAATTTAACGTCTGTTTGAAGTAGGCGTGCATCCTCGACCATGGATGTAGAACTAATATAAAATGTCTAGTCAATGTTTTTTTTTTTTTTTATCATATTCATTTCTGTGATTATTTCCAGGCGAAACTGTCATGTATCAAACGGGTCTGCTCGTGCGTGCTTATGTGAAGAATTGGTCTATGTGATTGATTGAACATGTGTAATGAACACTCGAGCTCCCAAATGATTACCTGGGGATTTGATTGCTTCTTATCTTTTTTCTTTTTCGTGGAATTATTTCGTGCGCATTTGAATAGATAGACACAAAACTTTGCGATCTTGATTTTGGTACGTGTAATTTATTATTCGTGGTTAATATGGAAAAGACCTATGTATCGAGTAATAATCAACATAACCATCTTGCGCATCAGGCTTTATTAATTTTGGAAAATATATTGCCTTGAGATCATATCTAGTCCATCCTTTTTAGGGGTGGTTATGATGTCTTACCTAGGAATAATGAGTTATATACAAAATTGATCTACAAAGAAAATTGTTAAATTCTTGTTGGGTATGTAAATATTCACCATTTACTCAAATAGCTGCGTGCAATTTGCCACAGTATTATTAATTTTAGTATCCTTAGCCTTATTCGTGCTTGTAACCTGTGATAAGAGTTAATAATTAGAAATAAAGCTACCATGCTAAACTTATTCAAAGCTAGCTAACTTATAATCACAGTTGTGACTTGCTGAATTCTTGGACACAATAAGGTTACCACATAATATAAGGTTCTACATAGCTATGTCGCACCTTCATGCGGAGAAATATATAGCAATACTTTAGTTTGGGAAAATTTCAAAAAGTAGTGTTAGGCACTCAAATTCAATAATGAAGGCCTTTCATCGAAAGTTTTGGTGTTTGATAAAAGTATTATCAAGTTCTTGGAGTTCAGAGCCTATTTTTTCTAAGTCAACTATTCAAAACAACTATTGTTACCTATTTTTGCGCAAAAGACTTTAAGAATACATAACCGCTTTAAAAAAAAAAAAATTCAAACTTGCAATATTATAAACTATAAATGAATTGAGTAAAACATACTTTAAACTCTGCTTGAAGCCTTGAAAGTGAATGTCACTCTAATATGTCAAACTAGATTATATATTTTTATCTTGCTATCGCTAATGTCTAGATCCCCCATATACATATAGGATTCACTTCTAGCAAAAGAGAAAACGGGCACAATATGTATAATTAAACACTACTTGAATTATGAAAAATATAATTCTATGGATTTGTCTAAGTAGTTAGTGACATGAAAGATAATATTTATAACTTCTTCTAGGAAGTAAGTATATGAAGTGCGGAGTAGAACTTGATTGGTTGCTAAAAATAATCCACTCATTTAAAAGCCAATTGTAGACTGTCAAATATATCAAGCTTTCAAAGTACCCCTAGAATATGAAACAAATTTAATGAGATAAATTATAATTTAGCGATCCATGTTTCCACTCTATTGAAAATTGTCGTGAGATTCATTAGAAGAAATGCCTAAATAAGTATAATCAAACCACGCATAATGCTGCTCCTGTTAGTTGGGAAATTCCACATCTTTTAGGTAGAGATTAAAGAGACTAGTAATCTTTTTAATTATATATATTTATAATGCCGAATTAATTCAACTAACTTGAAAGAGGCGTGCATGTACTACCTAACAGACAGATGTTATATGTCTTCGATTTTTTTTTTTTTGGTCGATAATAGTGCTTCATTCATTCATTAAAGCGACGAGCTTTACATGGAAAAGATAAGTTGGAATCAGAACACAAGATAGTCCAAAGGGGATTGGGTGGTTCGTGCTGCCAATTTGAAGGAAGAACTTTAAGATGTAATGCCTTTGCAACCCAATCCATCGCATTATTGGCTTCTCTCGGGCAAAAGGCGACACTTGCTTTGGTCAGTTGGGCCAAAACTTCTTTGCATTCCTATACTTGGTCCTTCACGGACCATGGCGCTTCTTCCCGGCCCAGAACGGAGTCAACCAGCGTGCGGCAATCACTTTCGCAAAGGAAGCTTCTTCTCAGTTCGTGTACTTTCCCCACGTGAAGTGCTTCTCTCTGTTTCAGCAGGAGCAGTCCGTGAAATGTCATGAAAAATGAGGAGGCAGGGAATGTTTCCTTGCAATTGCTGTGAGGCCCGCTGTCATGGTGGTGGTTGCCTGCACGGGGTCCACGCATTTTATTCTTTTTTTTTTCTTTTTTTTGGTGTCCACGCATTTTATTCGGACGACCAAGCACGTGCAATTTTAGTCGATATTTCACCAAAAATTGGTCGATTTCCTTCTATTTCCAGAAAATAAAGAACAACTCTTTGCGATTAAAAATATAGGGACTAAATTGTGATATAACCAAAGACAATAAGGATTAAATGTGCAACTCTCCAATGCAAACAAAAAGGAGACGAGATAACATATATCGTTCTGATAACGGTGCCTAATAATAACATATATTATTGAGAAACTTTCAAATAAGGACCTAATGCTCTCGATTTCTCTAATAATGACCTAAAGTAAACATTGTCTCAAATAGAGAGCTGAAGTGTCTTAATTTTCTCAAATAAGGATTAGAGTGGTCATGTAACTCTCAACAAACCTAACCTCACTAGTTGGTCAAGGGAATTTTCTTCCTTTAGTTTTCTTATTTTATTCCCCTTTCTTCTATTTTTTTCTTTAAAAAAAAAGAAAAACAAGGAAAAAATTTAAAAAGCAAAAAAAAATAAAAGCAAAATATAAATTAGAAAAAAAAAAATCCAGATGGAGGGTCGAGGCTAGCCCCATGCCTGTGTATTTCTTTTTTTAAGTAAAAAGAAAATTCAAAAATTTAAAGAAATAATAAAAAGTAAATGGCAAAAATGCCCTTGATCGATCGATAAGGTCAAGTCCTTTTTTGATATTAATATGGCAATTTCAAGCCCTTAACTAAGAAATTAAGGACATTTTAGATCCCAATTTAAGATAAGATTCACTTTATATTCTTATTTGAGAAATTGAAGATACTTTGAATTAATAAATATAAACCTACATGTTACTATCCATATGTGGGTAGTGCAGTTGGTTGAGAGTCTCTCTCATCATTGAGGTCGAGAGTTTGAAACCCTACGTTACTAGCGATTTAAGTGGGGGGCCATGGCAATAGGTTGCTGTGTTAAGTCCTCAGGAGCCGTTCGGGCATAGGAGGCATGTGGCGGAGTCCTCGATCATCCAAAAAAAAAAAAAAAGACCTACATGTTACTAATATAATAGATGAGTACCTATCGTTTAAAGGTAATAAAGCCGTTAAAGTGCTTCCGATAAATCTATACGTAAATGTTGCCTCGCATGATATGAGAAAAAGGGTTCTTGAAAAAAGTGAGGAAGAGCGAGAACACCAAACTTGATAGCAAAGACTTTCCGCGAAGATTTCCTCTCGCCGGTCAAGAAATTCAACCTGCTGTCCCAACTAAGAATAAATTAATGGTCCAGAATTCCCAATAGCCTAAGGAAATCTAATATTTAAACCTTTATTAAGCAAAGATGACTTTGGCAGGGTAATCACCCCGAAATTCTGTAGATGTGAAAAGGTCGAGCATTGACACGACAGGATGAGCTACTACCCCGACAATATATTTGTCGCCAATACCCCACTATTAGACCTACTTCATGAACCTCTAAAATGAAAAGATAAAGTCAATTCAATGATTAGAGTTTTTATTCGGTTCTCTCTGTCCGTGCCCTTTAATTATAAAAAGAAGAGTTAATATAATGAAAAACTTCAAACTGAAATACCTGTAACAAATTTACCATTGTTAGTTTTCATTAAATTATATTGTCAAATAGTTTAATTAAATGACACGCAAAGTAGTTGATAAGTATATCGATTTAAGGTTTTAATTTTCATTTGTCACATGTGTACCGATTTTTTGTTTTTCGTGGTATTAATCCAATATAACGAAAACTAATAAAAAGTAAATTTGTTATAAATATACCAGTTTAGAATTTATTATGATCACATATGTACCAGATGGGGGGTTTTTTGTGGTTAAAAAATGAATTTATGGTAAAATTTTCATAGTTATGCTAGTCTAGGGTTCTTGTGGTTTTAACCCAAAAAATAATGTATTTCATCTTTTTGTTATTCAAATCTTAAATTAATTTTCACATTAAAATTATACGAAGAACAATAATTAAAGACATGAGCCTTTCAGTAGTGTTAAAAATTTTGTCACTCCTAACCTGATTTCTTGTGGTGTAGAAATATGCACACAAACAAATTGGGTTGCCTTATATATGAATGCCTATTCTTTACATCGATGATGAACTTAAAAGTAATTTCACCAAGTAAATTCGCGATGTGAGAGGAAAAGAGAGAAACTTCACACATGCATCTCTGATTGCATAACGGTAGTAGAATAAGGATCAACTATAAAAATCCAGCCCACGTATCATGTGAAAATTCGTATAATATTGTAACCAAAGTTATATGGGTGTGAAGCAAATCAATAGTGCTAGTGCCGAAATTGCTTTCAAATGTGTGGGGTCGGCCCCAATGAAAAATCGAATTGAAAAGTGCAGCGCACTTTTGCTGGCTTTAACAACCAAATTATAATTAATTAAAAAGCAGCTTGACCATTGTCGTGCTATCGCTAGACAAAGTCTAGGCTCAAGTCGTCAGCGCAATTCTTCGGACGGTTCGACCATCCGTTTCTGAATAATTAGAGCATTCACAGTCCTGTTGCATTTCCCATCCATAGAAGGTCACGTGAAACCTCCATAACGTGGATTTTGCACCAATAAAGATGTTGAATATCCTTTGGAAGAAGGGGGAAGTCAAAGGCAGGACAACTCGAGAGCTTGACCCTATTCTCTCCATGATTATATTATGGTGCAAAGTCGTGCAGATTTCACGCGGTAATGGACGAGAAAAGAACAGCCCACGTTGTTTCACGGATTGCGCCAAAAGTTAAAGAGAGACTTCGGGGGAGAGAGAGAGGGTGAGGAACTATTATAGTGTGATTTAAGTCAAGCCCTCGTAGGGACATACAAAATTCAACTTATATACACCTTTGAATTAGGTGGGACCTCTCATTTAATAGTCTTGGGCTAGCCGTGAAACTTTGGGGAGCAGGCAATTTTCATTTTTGCTGAAATCAGTTAAGGAAAGAGAGATAATTATCCAATCGATCTTAAAACTATTGTACGGATGTCGATTCAATTCTAAAATTTTCAATTTTGCCAATATAGTCATAAATTTTTATGAGAAATTGTTGACACCTAAATTTTGATTAGGTTATTAATTAGGCCTTAATTTCTTTTGTTTTCCTTTTTCAGATAATAAATAATAAATAACCAAAAAAACAAAAACAAAACAAAACAAAACAAAACAAAAACAAAAATAAAACAAAAAAAAGGAGCCCATTTTTCTCTCTCTCTCTTCCCCCTTCGCATGGGCCCCTACGGCCCATTTTCCTCCTCCTCCAGCCTGGCCCTCTTCAGTCATCTTCCTCCTTCGTCCGCCTCTGCAGCACACGCGTAAAGGGCCGCGACGCCGGATGAACGGACGGACGGTGACGCGCGTGGAGGGCAGCTAGCGGACAGGTGGCGGATGGGACACCGGTTCGGTCGGCGAAGGCCGTTCGGTGCGCAGGGATCGATGGTCGAAGCTTCGTCGACCGGCCCCCCTCGCTTATAAATAGGCCCTCCACCTTCGTCGGAAAACACACACAAAGGAGAGAGAGGAAGCCAGCAAAGCTCGGAGATCCCCTGAGAGACTTCGGGGAACTCGAGAGCAGAGAGAGGAGAGAGATCGAAGCTGCGAGCATTCAAGCTTCCCCCGAGAGACTTTAGGGAAGGCTCGACGCTCACCAGCCCAGATTGAAGGGAGAGAGGAGAGTTCGAGCACCCTCCGCCGTCGTCGCCATCGCTGCCGTTCGCCGTTCAAGCTGCCGTTCGCAGACAGGTAACGTACCGTCGCTATCGCCGTCGCCATTGCAACCCCCCCGTCGTCCAATCCTTGTTGCTGCTGTTGCCGCCGTCGCCGCCGCGATGCCTCAGCCCTCCCCTCCTCGGCGCCGCGAATCGGGAACCCTAGGGTTCCTGATTTTTTGGGTCGCAACCCTGGGTCGTTGAGTCAGACCCGGGCCGAGAGTCAGGTAGGGTTTTGTGCATTTTGGGGGCGGCTGGAAACCGGGTTGTGGCGTCAGATCCGAGTCGGGTAGGGTTCCTCGCGGGAACTAGGTTATCGATCGGACTCGAGTCGGATCCGGGTAGGGTTTCGCTAAGTAGGTCGCACTGCAAGCGGGTCAACGGTTGAAGACCGAGTCGGACCCAACCCACGGATCCGACCCTAGTTTTTTTTTTTTTTTAATTATTTTAATATAAATAATATTTTAATAAATAGAAATAAATAAATAAAATTTGTTTTCCAAAAAAATCAAAAATAATTTATTTTCGAAAAATAATAAAAAATAATAAAAAAATATTTATTTTCCAAAAAATTAAAAATATAAAAAAAAAATTAAAATATCTCATATTTTCCAAAAAAAAATCCAATAATTCCAAAAAGAAAAAGAAAAAAATCCAAAAATGCTTTTTATGTCCAAAAATGAGAAAATGATCCAAAAATATTTTTCCTCTACAAATGCATGGAAAACCCCTCAAAAATCCAAAAAGCTTTAGGGTTTAAATAAGATTAGGTACCGAAAGGGCATCAGTGATTAACTAGTGTAATCAAGTTCCCGATCCTAATTTCTCTAGTTGCGCAGGAGTGAGTATTTCTCCCGATACTTTGCTTGGGTTTCTAATCGACCCACCCTAAATCAATTAGTGGCAACTCCTTTTTAAATTAACTCACAGGTTAAAAAACTTGAACCATTAAGTTGTGAATTGGTGGACTTGGGAGAGTCTGGGCTAAAATAAACCTAGCTGAACCATTAGCCTCCGCAAGGCACTCACCCCGATCGAGTGCCGATAAAAAAAAAAGAGGTCGCGACAGCTTGGCGACTCCGCTGGGGACATTTTTGAGGACTTAGGCCATTTTATCTTTGTTTAAATGCTTTGCTGACTTGGGTTTTTTTCTTTTGTGTAGGCTAATAACTTAGAGTTTTTTAAAAAAAAAATAAAATATTTTGTGATTATAAATTGCTGTGCAACCTTAAATGTTTTAGCACTACACATGGCATACACAACCCGGCCGCCGAACCTGGGCCGCCATAGGATATTTAGGATGGTGTTAAGAAAGATACGACTTCGAACGCGAGACTGCGTTGTAGAGGTTGCCTTTCTTTTCCCCGAATTTTTCTAGCCGAGGTTAAGAGGGTACGCTACAAACGCGAGACTGCGATGGGCGGATACCTTTTTAATTTCAACAAGTCTTCTCAGTTAGAAATCGAGCCGCACATATCATGCGCATGTCTATGTGATTGCCATCTATTTTCTCGCACGAAGTAAGTTTTTTTCTGTGCACCTTGCAATTTACTTACCTTCCTGTATATATCGAGCGGTCCATGATTAGTCTAGGATTTAATACCACGATCATTTAAATTTGAAAGCAATTGTCATAAAGTTTTAAAAAAAAAAAACTTTTGCAAAAGAAATTACTTTCAGTTTGAGTCCTTGTTTTTTTTTTCTTAAGCATGTTACAAAAATTCTTTTCTGCAAGGATTTTCGTTTGCTTCAAAAAGGGATAGAAGTCTTTTTCGAAATTTGTTGCACTTCATGCTTTCTTCGCCTTTCGAGTTGAATATCTTTTTAGTTCATGCTAACATGTCACATGCCCTTTTTCAATCCATGCTTAAGAAATCCTCTACCTTTTCATGAATAAACAAAAAGAGTAGGATTAGATCGTCATCATGGACTGACTCCTTATTTATGCCTTGTCTTCACACATGCTTGTTTATTCATGGGCAGATAATCACGGAGTGTCAACGTTCGTCGATCCAGACTCGCTCAAAAGCAAGAGCAAGAATGGCCGAAGAAAATGTACCAAGCCGTATTGTGGTCATAGAAAGCGAAATGAAGCAAGTCTTCAATGTGCTTCAACAACTTTCAAAGCAGATAGACTCCATCCAGGGCAAAGTCACTCCCGCCCCAGCCTCAATCGAGATATTGTTGCCACAATCATCTACCAGGGGTGATCAAGGTGGAGATATCGACGATAACATGCTCGAATTGGAGGAGATCCGCACCGAACCGCGATTGAGAAAGCGAAGCCAAGCAGTCTGTCTAAAACTAAGCATGACAAACGCCTTGAAAAGCTTGAGGAGAGGTTGAAACAACTGCAAGGCCTCCAAGATCCTACTTTGACGGACCTCTCCATTTATTCCAATGTCAAAATGCCAGAAAAATTCAAAATGCCTGAGTTCGAGAAGTACAATGGCACGACTTGCCCGAGGGCTCATTTACAAATGTACTTGGTTCGAATGACCCAATATGTTAATAATGCACCATTAATGATCCAGTTGTTCCAATCAAGTCTAATAGGCCCTGCCCTGAGGTGGTACATTACAAAGAACATGAACCTCCTCGAAACATGGAGCGAAGTGAGTGAGGCATTCCTCAAGTAGTATAAGTTCATAATGGACATTACCCCTTCTCGTGAGGATCTTGAGCGTACTGAAAAGAAAAAGCACGAATCGTTCAAAGAATATACTATTAGATGGAGGAATCTGGCCACCCAAATTAGTCCTGAACCAACCGATTTCAAGCTAAGAAAGATGTTTGTCAAAACCCTCCCCTACGAGTACCGCAATCAAATGGTAATCACGATCGCCGAATCATTTAATCAACTCATTACAGTAGAGGAGCAA
This sequence comes from Eucalyptus microcorys, assembly GCA_014182515.1. Taxonomy (NCBI): domain Eukaryota; kingdom Viridiplantae; phylum Streptophyta; class Magnoliopsida; order Myrtales; family Myrtaceae; genus Eucalyptus; species Eucalyptus microcorys. Next base: position 30,406,141 of record CM024562.1, on the reverse strand, counting down.
ATCGAGATAGGGTTGAAGGATGGTTGGTTCAATGAACCTGCATCCACATGCAGGTTTAGCATGAAGAAAGATAAAGAACCCCTGGTAGATGTCAATGTGACCTACGATCATTCTCCAACAATTCAGACAAGTGTAAGACAAAGAATGACCACCAAATTGTCAGCCATCCCAGTGTTACAACAACAAGAGACAATTTACTCCTCTTCCTGGATCTCTGTCACAGGTACTGGCAATCCTCCGGAAGAAGAACCTCCTTTCGATTGAGCCAAAACGACCCAACGCTGAAAGTTTTTCCAACTATGACCCGTCAAACATATGCGACTATCACATGGAAGAAGTGGGGCATTCGACTAATAAGTGCTTCGCCCTCAAGAGTCGAATCCAGAACCTGTTAGACACTAAAGCTTTCTCATTCCAGAGCAACTTGCTCCCTGATCACACCGACAAAGTAAACGCGGTATTTAGTTCTGAAGACAATCATAGCAGAAATGTCGAAGCACATACCGCCGATATTTATCAAGGGCTGGTAGAGGTTGGGTATTATTCAGGCAATGAAGTACCACCCTTAGCAACAGAGAAAGAAGGGCCAGATGACATGACCACCATATTTGGAGACCTTTTCATGGACACCATCAACGAAGGACCGTAATGGAAAATGGGTGCAGGCCCGCTCAAGTAGAACCCTTTTTAATTTCCTCGCGTACTCCCCAATGTGGGAACCTGTACATCTTTCTTAAGTCTGGCGTGTTTTATTTTCAACATCAGTTCCGCTTGAGAAACTGACTTTTGAAATCACTCTTCCAAAATGTAAATCCACCTATTAAATAAAGTTGAAAATATTTCAAGAGCATGATGCGGTATCCCAAACTAGCCCGGTGATGCTATCCAACCATGAAAAGAAAATATCATCCAAGGAGAATACTAAGGGCTAGGCTTCTTCATGCTTTCTTCCCCTCAAAGATATATACTTTTGAAAACAAAAAATGTTTCATTACCAAAAGCTTTCGTCAAAACAAGATGTTAGATTTAATTATATTTATCTTTCTGACTCATTCACTTTGTGTCTCAGAATATCATCCCCATCCCCATTGACTTAGTGTGATAGGGGGCATTTGAAGCTGGTGTATCATGTGAACTCACCGAATTCAAAGACAGTCTTTCAAGAAGGCAGTGGGACAAACAAAAAAGATCATCCCACTTCAAAGAAGGTAAGCTTTATTCTCTTAATATAATTTTGGAAATGATGTCCTCTCCCTTCTATTTACAGGAAACGAAAGATAGGTCGTAATAGGTACAGGCATAGGGTTGAAATCAAGCCGTTCCCAGGAGCTCTATGCACTCCACCTCGCTCCTGCCCAACTCATTCTCAAGCCGGAGCAATATCTTTTCTCCACAACATGCTTGAGCAACTAGATGATGTGGTTTCATCAACGGGACTTTCGGCTTCGACAAGCCCAGAAGCACAAGGAATGGATCTTTTCTCTTTCTTTGAATTGGCTACTGTCAACAGGGAGAAATCCAGACAGTTGAGGCAGTCTCTAGCCCCTTATTTCAGACGATGACTTAGGGCCTAGAAACCTCACTTCATGCTCCCGGCACATGCTCTCCCAAGAAGTGATTGCCATCAGAGAATTGGAAGTTTTGATTGTCCATCTCAAATTCCATGGAAGCTTGAAATACATGACTTTACCCAATGTTGCTAATGGTCATATAGTCAAAGACAGAAGGAGAAATTCCACAGAAGGAAGGTGTTGAAGATGAATCAACGCCCAACAATCATGCATACATGGTCACAAATAAGAAATGCCAATTGAAGGAAACATTGAACTGTGCCGAGATAAAGAGGCCATCATCAACATTCAAATATCCTTAGGAGCTAGCATAGACAAACTCTAGGGAAGAGTAATTTGGTAGCGTTTCCAATACTCTCACTATCTAAACCCATTTTTGACATATTTTCCATATTGACAGGAAACATTGGGAATCAAGAACCAAACTTAATGGTCAATATTGGCCAAGTGAGGTTCATGAGAATGACCCGTATCGAATTCACCACTTCGTATAAAAGGACGTGTCATCCATAAGCCAATCAAGGAGAATAATTAACCTAATGAAATGGGAGACGTGGGACTTCGTGTCCTCCTCGTACTCCAGGTCCACTTAATCATTTGCAAACCGGTGAAGGATAATGTTGTATCGCTTCCAATTGTTTGACCTCTGAAAGAGTTCGTGACTAACACGCCCCCTCTTATCTGTTACAGGATCACCTGACCGTTCAAGATGCAGAAAACAAATCAATGAAAGGCATGTCAAACTCTAATAAGCTTTCCCAAACAAAATGGCGTCTCAAGTATCACCAAAGCAAATGACAGAAATCCTTTAGGCCTCAAGTCACTTATGATCTTGGCCCTACTAGTTGAGCTATTTCCATATCTTCTCTTCTGCAAGAGGCAAAAGTAGAAATGCCTAATCAGATTCCCAATCCCTGGCCGATCATTCATATCCCTAACCAATAGGAGCAATATATCGACACCCATTTGTAAATAGCCCTTTGTGAATAACTCTTTTGATATTCAAAACATTTGTGAATACCATTCTACTAAGTAAACATCCCTAAAGCTGTTAATAGATTTTTCTTGAGTAAAAGCCATTCATTTATTTCAAGAGTACAAACTCTATCACATCATATGCTGCGTGCCTTTTTTCAGGTGAATTTTACATGACGATTTTATCTATCTAAATCTTTGATTCTATTAAGGATTATTAGAATAGACAGCTAAGTGAAGAATACAAGATTAATTTAGCATGCTGGATGAGGCCCGTCAGAATGATGGCAGGCAAGCCATATCCTTCACACAGTCCCCCATCTATACACTTGTGAGATGAGTGCAGAAAATTCCATGATTGCAGGGTAAAGAGTTTTCTCACGAATGGTACGATGACCAAATCAGTGAGAAGCATTCCATCACTCACTTTGAACCCCATACACTGGCAAAATTTCTGCCCTACCCCCGTCAAAGAACCACCCCACACTGAGGCAAGTCAAAAGTAAGTCAACATCATAAGGTGAGAAAAGGGATAAAAATTTTCTTGCTTGCACTTGCATCAATCTTCAAGTGTCTTTATTGCATATGAACACTCGCGTTAATTTAAGTGCCCTAGAGTCATGAGGAGCAATTCTTTCTTTACACGCTTATATTCATTGTACAACCTGATTGAGTCTGTAAATTCACCCTCACAAAGAGGCAAAACAGAGATTACTGCCACCCGAGCAACATAATCAGAAGCACCAGCAAAAGATGCAGACTCAATAGTCTAACCAAGGTGTTTGCTTGAACTTGTCTAGACCAGTTCTTCAAGCAGCAAGAAAAAAACTAGGGGCATAAAAAAGCAGTGTACCTAGTAAAAGAAAGGTCAATGCCCATGAATAAAAAAAATTGGAATGAGAAATAGGGGCATAAAAAAAACAGTATGCCTGGTAAAATCAAGGCCGATGCCCCAAATAGAAAATACAGCCATTTGTATTCCCAAGAGAAGTTGTTGTGGTTCAATTGATAGAACCTTCATATGACCATGAGAAGAAAGATCGGTGACAAATTCCAAGGCAATCACTAGCTCTCACCATTTTACACATGAGTCAAGCCTACATTGCGTCCCATTGAAAAAGTTTCTTCAAACTAGGGGCACTTCAATTAACGTAGGATTTCATATGTCTATAAGCATCGCTCGAAGAAGTACGAGTAAGATTATTCTATCTCTTTTCGCAAGATTCTTGACTCGCGAACCCGAAGATGATCGTGCAACATCTTTTTCATAAAGCCGTGACCATATTGGTCCCCTTTGATAAGCCATTGACCAAGCCTTCATCACAATTTCAACAAAGACCTCTCACATTGGTAAAGTCATACCACTTGCGAGAATACTCAGACCCCTGTTGACATGATGACAGTGAGAAGTGTGATCCTTATAAATCCTGCATCAATGGTCAGGATAAAACAGCATTTCCATAAGAGTGAGTGAAAAGTCCTTTCAAACTGAAAGTCCCTCATCTGGCATGCTCAAGACATCTACATTCTAAATGAGAGTTGTCTTTCAAAATCTTCCCCAGTGGAATTCAAATAGTACAAAACCGACAAAATTGTCATGCATAAATCACATTTGAATTTATGAATTTACAGCATATACAATCATTGTGTACATGTGTGCATATTGTGCAAATAGCAAATATACTCTTAGAAATCAGAGGTATCACCAAAAAAACATATCCCTATCCCTACTCCCAGAGCTTTATGTCTGATAATCTTTGAGTACCCACCACTCGCCGGATACTCCCTCTTATTGACACTCGACTTGTTCGAGTTGTCCCCAGAGTATTGATACTTGTGACTGACCAAGTATCCATTTATCTTTGAGTACCTACCATTGTCCAAGTGCTCCCTCTTATCGACACTCAACTTTTTCGAGTTGTCCCCAAAATATTGATATTTGCGACTGTCCAAGCATCCCATTGTCTTTGAGTACCGACCACCGTTTGGATACTCCCTTTTCTTGACACTTAACATATTCAAGTTGTCTTTAAAAATTTAGATACTCGTGACTGTCCAAGTATCCTCTTGTCTTTGAGTATCGACCACCGTTCGGATACTCCATTTCAGTGACACTCGACCTGTCCAAGTTGTCCTTAAAATTGTGTCATTGAATGCTAGCAGCCATTCAAGTATTCCGCCACATTATGTCCCTGCGATTACCTAGCTATCGAGGTGTTCCAACCCTTTTGAGTGCCTATGGCCATCCAGGTAAGCCTCGTATCACATTTAAGTTTATAATTTCCAGGAGGTGAGAAACCTTCACGAATATGCGAGGCCCGTCCTCGATATTCCCAATTATTAGGAGATGAGAGACCGTCACAAATATCCCAGGTATGCCCTCAATATTCCCAATTACCAGGAGGTGAGAGACCTTCATGAATATGTGGGGCATGTCATCGATATTCCCAATTACCAGGAGGTGAGAGACCCTCATGAATATGCGGGGCATGTCCTCGATATTCCCAATTACCAGGAGGTGAGAGACCCTCATGAATATGCGAGGCATGTCTTCGATATTCCCAATTACCAGGAGGTGAGAGACCTTCATGAATATCCAAGGTACGTCCTCGATATTCCTAATTACTAGGAGGTGAGAGACCTTCATGAATATACGAGGCAAGTCCTCGATATTCCCAATTACCAGGAGGTGAGAGACCTTCACGAATATGCAAGGCCCATCCTCGATATTCCCAATTACCAGGAGGTGAGAGACCTTCACGAATATGCGAGGCCCATCCTTGATATTCCCAATTACCAAGAGGTGAGAGACCTTCGCAAATATCCCAGGTACATTCTCGATATTCCCCAATTGCTAGGAGGTGGGAGACCTTCACGAATATGCGAGGTACGTCCTCGATATTCCCAATTTCCAGGAGGTGAGAGACCTTCACGAATATCCCAGGTACGTTCTCGATATTCCCATTGCCAGGAGGTGAGAGACCTTCATGAATATGCGAGATACGTCCTCAATATTCCCCTTACTAGGAGGTGAGAGACCCTTACGAATGCCTAAGGTACATCCTCGATATTCCCAATTATCAAGTACCCCTTCGATACTTGTGAACATCTAGGTATCCTTCAAGAGTTTGTACTTATGGTCATCCAAGTACCCTTTCAATACTTGTGAATGTCCAAGTATCCCCCAAGAATTCGTACTTGTGATCATCCAAGTACCCCTTCAATACTTATGATCAGCCAGATACCCCATTCGATGCCTGCAAAGGCCCAAATATCCTTCGAGTTAGTGCTTGTGAATATCCAGGTACTATTTGAAATGCCTGTGAATGTCCAGGTATCTTCCAGAACAGATGCCCTGAGAAAGGTCGGTGCATCCCCCGAGAAAGGTCGAGTACCAACTAGTGTCCTCGACAAAGATCAGGCACCCAACAAACAGATGCCCTGAGAAAGGTCGGCGCATCCCCCGAGAAAGGTTGAGAGCCATCTGGTGTCCTTGATGAAGATCAGACACCAAAAAACAAGATGCCCTGAGAAAGGTCGACGCATCTCCCGAGAAAGGTCGGGTATCAACCGGTGTCCTCGACTGAGGTCAGGCACCCCCAATAAATTGATGCCCTGAGAAAGGTTGGCGCATCTCCCGAGAAAGGTCGGGTACCAACTAGTGTCCTCGACTAAAATCAGACACCCCGGCAAATCGATGCCCTGAGAAAGGTCGGCGCATCTCCCGAGAAAGATCGGATACCAACAGGTGTCCTTGACAGAGATCAGGCACCCCACAAATCGATACTTTAAGAAAGGTCAATGCATCCCCCGAGAAAGGTCGGGCAAACAACTTATTGCTCTAAACAAGCGACCAAAGAAAGGTTCGGGTCTTAGGACGGCAATTCCCCGTCAAGGCGATCGAAGAAAAGTTTGGGTCCTAGACAAACCACTTATTACTCTAACAGGCGACCGAAGAATGGTTCGGGTCCTAGAAAAGTAACATCCTCATATCACCAGGTTAGATGACACATTGATACTTGCCAAACTCGGGGTTGACACCCTATCTCATTCACTCTCGGTAAGTAACTACAGGTATCTTCTTATCTGTCTTAGTATGTGTAATGTTATATTGCTCATTTTCTACATAGGACAATAGGTCCCAAATAAAATATAATCTATTGCATATGTATAGACAAAATTTAGGTATTAGGTTTGTCTTTCAATGCAACCTCTGTGAACTCACCTTCAAAGAGGGGCAGCCGTTGATACCTAAATTTTGATTAGGTTATTAATTAGGCCTTAATTTCTTTTATCTTTCCTTTTTCAGATATTAACTAATAAATAACCAAAAAAAAAACAAAAACAAAACAAAACAAAAACAAAAACAAAAATAAAACAAAAAAAGCAGCCCATTTTTCTCTCTCTCTCTTCCCCCTCTGCATAGGCCCCTACGGCCCATTTTCCTCCTTCTCCAGCCCGGCCCTCTTCGGTTATCTTCCTCCTTCGTCCGCCTCTGCAGCACACGCACAGAGGGCGCGACGCCGGATGAACGGACGAACGGCGACGCACGTGGGGGGCAGCTGGCGGACAGGTGGCGGATGGGACGCCGGTTCAGTCGGCGGAGGCAATTCGACGCACAGGGATCGGCGGTCGAAGCTCCGTCGACCGGTCGCCCCCTCGCCTATAAATAGGCCCTCCACCTTCGTCGAAAAACACACACAGAGGAGAGAGAGGAAGCCAACAAAGCTCGGAGATCCCCTGAGAGATTTCGGGGAACTCGAGAGCAGAGAGAGGAGAGAGATCGAAGCTGCGAGCATTCAAGCTTCCCCCGAGAGACTTTAGGGGAGGCTCGACGCTCATGAGCCCAAATAGAAAGGGAGAGAGGAGAGTTCGAGCACCCTCCGCTGTTGTTGCCCTTGCTGCCATTCACGGACAGGTAACGTACCACCGCCATCACCATTGCCGTCACCATCGCAACCCCCCCCCCGGTCGTCTAGTCCCCATTGCTGCTGTCGCTGCCGTTGCCACTGTCGCCGCTGCGACGCCTCAGCCCTCCCTTCCTCGGCGCCGCAAATCGGGAACCCTAGGGTTCCTGATTTTTTGGGTCGCGGCCCTGGGTCGTCTAGTCGGACCCGAGCCGAGAGTCGGGTAGGGTTTTGCGCGTTTTGGGGGCGGCTGGAAATCGGGTTGTGGGGTCGGATCCAGGTCGAGTAAGGTTCCTCACAAGAACCAGGTCATCAATCAGACTCGGGTCGGATCCGGATAGGGTTTCGCCAGAATCGGGTCGCGGCTGCAAGCGGGTCAACGGCGAAGATCGGGTCGGACCCAACCCGCGGATCCGACCCGGGTCGGTTTTTTTTTTTTTTATTATTTTAATATAAATAAATTTTAATAAATGAAATAAATAAATAATTTATTTTCCAAAAAAATCAAAAATAATTTATTTTCGAAAAATAATAATAAATAATAATAAATATTTTATTTTCCAAAAAAAAAATTTAAAATATCTCATATTTTCAAAAAAATTCCAAAAATTCCAAAAAAAAAAAAAAAAAAAGAAGCAAAAAATCCATAAAAAGCCAAAAAGACTTGTACTTTCAAAAAAAAAACCAAAATATCCAAAATTGCTTTTTATGTCCAAAAATGAGAAAATGATCCAAAAATATTTTTCCTCTACAAATGCATGGAAAATCCCTCAAAAATCCAAAAGGTCTTAGGGTTTAAACAAGATTAGGTACCGAAAGGGCATTAGTGATTAACTAGTGTAATCAAGTCCCCGATCCTAATTTCTCTAGTTGCACAGGAGCGAGTATTTCTCCCGATACTTTGCTTGGGTTTCTAATCGACCCACCCTAAATCAATTAGTGGCGACTTCTTTTTAAATTAACTCACAGGTTAAAAAACTTGAACCATTAAGTCGTGAATTGGTGGACTTGAGAGAGTCCGGGCTAAAATAAACCTAGTCAAACCATTAGCCTTCGCAAGGCGCTCGCCCCGATTGAGCGCCGATAAAAAAAAAAAAAAAGAGGTTGCGACAGAAATTCTAATATAATCTTTTCAACTAATTGCTACCGGAAATTGCTGATGCAGTGTCTAATATAATCTTGTCATTTGGTGCTTGCTTAAAACAAGATAAAAACGGATGTAAAAGGGATATGGGCTGCATAAAATTATCTATGGTTAAGGTGAGATAAAGATGGATAGGAATTATTTATTAGTTGAGGGAAAATCCCCCTTTGAATTGGATTTTTCTCGAATAGATATTTTTCTTGAATAATAAACCTCTTAAATTAAAAACAAAATTATATTTCAACATAAATTATATTTGAATCCTAATATAAGAAATTCAAAACAATAAAAAAATAAAATTTTATTTTTTAATTTAATATTATTTTATTTATATATTCGAATTTAATTTCATCTATATAAATTCAATATATAAATACAAATATATATTTATATTTTAGTTTTTTAAGTATTTAAAGTATATAAGCATAGTTTACTATTTAATAAATATTTATTGGAGAATGATAGAAGGGAAAAAGATAGAAAAATAAAATAATTAAAAAAGAGGAAAAAAAGCTAATAAAATAAGTAGGCAAGAGTGTTGAAAAAAATTTTACCATCTCCATTTGTGAACTTTTAGGTTTATTTACATTAATATGTCGTTTATATCAAACAATATACATAATATGATGTAAATATATTTGAATTTGTAATTGTGATTCACTAAATGATGCATAGGATATAACAAAATCTCTAGATTTCATATATTATCTTATTCAGTTCTTACCTAACTAGAATTCAGATGATCAAACATAGCCTTAGGGCCTCACTCACCACCCCATATGAATGGAGTCTAATCCTATGGACATAAATGAGATGGTTTGTATACATCAGTGGGTATTAAACGAGTCAAAGAGTCTAGAAACCTACATCATAAGCAAAACAAATAAGGTAAATATATGAAGAGTGATTTGCAAACTTCTGCAGTATGACTTTTCAAATTAGACACAACCAGTTTAGGTTCCAATTTTATTTACAAAATCATCATTTTTCTTTCTATCTTGCTGCGTTTTTAGTGGATTGAAAACAGTGGTGGCCGTGGCAAGGTAACTTCTGATGGCGGCCGATGGTAGCCAGAGGAGGTTAGGTTGTGGGATAGGATTCTTGGGTGATTTTTGAGCTTAAGGTTTTTGTGGTTGTCTTTTCAAAGGAATGTTAAATTAGGATTTGTCTAATTGATTTTTACTTTTCACGTTTCGTCGTTAAATTTTCAAATTTTGCACCACACTCACTTGACTTTTTCTACTCTTCTAATCTTAAAGACCCAAAACTTTCATGATTAGAAAAATATTGAAATATAGATCTATGTATAATTTTTATATAAATTTGAATCATAATTTAGATTTCAATGGGAAAGCAAACAAGTCATTTTTGACATTCATTAAGCTGCAACAAGCAAATTCTTAAGAAATCAATTTTGCTCATTCAAATTTTTCCTAAAAGGCAAAGTGAAATCTGAAAAATAGAGGAGACAAAGTGAAGTCAGTGCATAAAGTAAGGAGAAGCTTCGGTGCTTTCACTATGTCGTATATTTTGTTGTGAAAGGGTTTAGTTGGAACTTCTGTAGCATTTCTCGATAAGAGCTTTCAACTATATGATTGGCTTTAATTTTATGAATTAAAAAAAAGTACGAGATATGTTGAAACTGGGAAATAAAATCGACAAGTTTGTAAGCGATTTCAAAGAGTCAAAAGGTAGTTGTAAGTTTTTGACAAGTTTCAATGTCTTATTTATCTTGTTCATGCACATCAATCCCTTATGATTTATTCTCTGTTTTTTTTTTCTTTTTTGTTGAAATATTTTCTTTTTTTTATGTATCCATATTTTTTTGTAGTTTGTAAAAAAAATTTCCAATTAGTTATCGAAACAGCTAATTGATTGTCTTAGTCCTAACTGAAAGTCGTAGGTACCGTTTGCTCTTTAGTTTTCTAGTTTAATTTCATACACGCAGGTCATCTTCAGGTAATTTTTATAGCGGAACAATTTTCTTTCTAATAATTTTCGTCAATGAAATAAATGATGGATTCCACAAGCTACAATAGCTGCATATTGTCTCACAAGGAAGAATAATAATTATGTCCCATTTATTTAAACGACAGATTGTGGCCCACTTATTTAAATAAGTACACCAATCAATAGGTGCTTTCCTTAAGTAGCCATAATTTACAAAATTGGTACACTACATGATTTAACTTATTTTTACCGGGATTTCTTATGGTCCCCTAGTTTAAATGTCTACTTATAGTCTACCACGTTGTCGCGACCTAATTTTTCGGATGCACCACCTAAAACTAGGTTAATTGACTACTAAGTCTTTAAACTTAGTTCGCGCTCTCCCAAGCCCATACCAATTCGCGACTTAAGGTTCAAGTTTTTTAACATGCAAAAGATTATTATCTAGGAGTCGCCACTAATCGGTTTATGGTAGGTCGATTAAACACCTAAGTAAAATAATGGGATGATTATTTTACTCCTACGAACCAGAGACTAAGGGTATGGGGACTTGGTTACACTAGATTTTCTCTAATGCCCTTTCGGTACCATTTCTTTTTAATTTTCAAAATGTTTTTGCAAGCAGCTTGAATTTATTTTAACCTAAATTATAATTATGCAAAAGGGTGATCACACAAATGCTCAAACATTCATTAAATAAATTGCATCACACAGAGCAAACAATTTTTTTGGGTTTTCTCGAAAATTAGAATTCTTTTATAAAATGCATTTTTTAACTAAATGACTTAATCTTATTAATATGCAAATTCTAATTAAATAGGCCTATTATGCAAACTAATTATTATGCACCTCATGACCTAACTTTACTAATGAACAAATCCTGATTAAATGATCCTATTATGCAAACTAGTTAACATGCACCTAGTATTTTTTATATTTTTTTATTGAAATTCGGAATTAATAAAAACCCTAATTAAACTATCTAAAAATGGATAATTTTCTAATTTATTCTAGGGATTAATTTAACTTAAACCCTATCCTATCTTAGAAAACTATTTCTTGAAAAATGAGATAATTAAAATGTGTGAACATTATCTAAAAAATTAATTTAGATCCAACCCTAACTTATTTCTAAAAATACAATCCTAAAAATGTAATCCTAAGAAAATTCTAATTTATTAAACATACATGCCTGGTTTACTAAACCTATATATTCATGCAGAATTTTGATTTTTTTTTTTTTTATTGATTTTTTTTTTTTATTTTTTTAGTTTTTTTTAAGATAAGTAATTATTAAATAAATATTAAATCTAAGCTATCAACAAAATAAAGGATTAAAATAATCAAAAAATAACATGTTGTTTCACAGGTCAAATTAACGATTATTTAAACCCTAATCATCACGACAAAGAGATCAAAATAATTAACAATCTGATTCGAAGTCTTACGGATCAAATTAATAATTATAATGATTTAACAATTAAAATTCTACCAAAAAGCCCAAAAATTAAAATAATTAAAAAAATGATCCGATGTCTCTTAGATCAAATTAGTAATTACAATAATTCCGAGCAAAATTCCTGTGGATAATGCTTACAAAATTTATGAAATGAATATTGACATACTATGTTCTAATTTAAACAATAATAACAAAACTTAAAAAAAATAATAAAATAACTTAAAATAAAATAAAAAGAGAAATAAAAATTAAACTAAACCACCTATGGAAAAGCTTGAGAAGGGGGTAGCGATGGTGAGCAGCGCCGGGGGAGGAAGGTCGTCGGCCGGCGTGGGTTTGGACTCCGGCGAGGGCTGGACGGCGCCTGGGCTGCTGGGCGGCGATGGCGAGGTGGTGCTCGGGGGTGATCTGGCGGACGGACGCAGATCTGGGTCGCGGAGATGGGTCGCGAGGCGGAGCAGCTACGGGTCGCGTTCGTGGGTCGCCGGCGTGCAGGAGGAAGCGGCGACGGCGTCGGGCGAGTGAGGATCTGGTGGACGGCCGGCGCGGTGACGGCGAGGGGTGCCGGTGGCAGCGTCTGGCGCGAGTCCGGCGTCGCGGGCGTTGAGGCGGTGAGAAGCGCCGGCGTCGGCTTCTCGGACGGTGATCGGCAGGCGCTCGGGCAGGGGCGTCGGGCGCTGCTGCAGGCGCGATCGTCGAGCAGAAGCTGGCAGGCACGACGCGGTCGTCGGGCGAGCGATGCTGTACAACAGATCGCTGGTCGTCGGGTGCCGCAGGTGAGGCGGAGGTGCAGTCGCGGACGGAGGAGCTGCAGGGGTGTCGACGTCGGGCTGTGCGTCGGAGCGGCAGCGGTAGAGACGCGGAGGTGGCTGGCGGATGTGCGGTGAGGCGCGAGATGGTGGGGGCGCGGTCAGCAACAGCGATCACCGGCAGGATCCTCGCGGGGAAGATGAACAGTGTTCATCTTCCTTCCTTTTCCTTTTTCTTTCTTTTTTATTTTTTTTGCTGCAGCACGTCCCCTCACACGATCTCTCTCTGCTGCTGTTCCCTTTCTGCAGATGTAGCTTTTCACCCCCAAAAAGAAAAGAATTTTCCCTTCCTTTCTTTTGCATTCTCTTTTAGAACTCTCTTACGCACGAATTTTTTTTTTTGCTCTTCGAATTCGCTCTCAATTTTTTTTCGGAAAAACACCCCTCTTAATTACGAAAAATGAACCTCTTTTTATAGTGATTCTAAACAGCCGCTTTATATGACATTTCTCGAATTTCCATCTCATGTCGCATTAAATCACATCTGTAAATTAGGGCATGATTTCGCAATCAGTTCAATCAATTCGATTTTGCTCAGATTTCTTCCCCTTATTCATATGATTTTTAAATTACTTCTACATATGACAAAATCCGAATATCCATCGAATTCCAATTTTCCGCATAATTCAATCAAATCAATTTCTCCTATTTTCAAAAAATGCAATTTTATTTTTCCAAAATTAAGTGTCAACACACGTAAACTACCATACCGGTTTTCTCTTTTGATGTTAATATATCTAGTATTGCTCATCAATAAATCTAGTTAGAAATAATTAACATTCTTTAGTACAACTTATTATAACCAGTTTACAAAATAAGTATACTAAATGATGTGTCAGACCATTATCTATTTATTTGAATTGAAGGGCCGCTCCCGGTTTCACACAATACCCAACATTTTTTTTTTATATCAGTTGCTAATAAACCAAGAAATTGCTAATTTAATAAACTTGAAGTAAGCTTGAATGTTGCTCATTGTATTCCGAAAATTGGAAGTGGAGATAAATCAATGTGGGACATGACGAAATCAACATACTCGGTTTGCTTTTTTCATTATTAAATGGGATAAGCAAGATCTGTGCAAATCCTCATGACAAAGCATCTAAGATACACCAAAAAAGCACTCATCACAATGCCTTTTCGAGTCGTCAGATGAATAGTGATTCATCATGCCCAAGTCAACTCCAATGGATCACGCACTCTAGAGTCCGGACTCAGCGTCAAGACTGGTGAAGAAAATACAAAAGACCCGACAGAATTCAGTCCCAGCTTAACTGCAGTATAGGAGATTTCACTTTTATGGTGAGCAAGGTCTACTTAAACCATTCTTTGGGAAAAGAGGAGGCAGAGGCTTTATACCATCTTCTTTTTTATTCAAAGACTCCCGCATGTGAATCCAATTAATCTATAAAATATAGAGAATTATTTACTTCCAAAATGAACTTTAATAAAGGAAAGGACCTTTTTTTCTCTCAATTTCTTAACGTAATTAGTTCCGCTATAGCCGTATCAATCAGTCAATGTCTTCTCAAAACTATCCTCATTTGGACCCTACTTCATGCTCTTTTCTTTGGCAAAAGATAAAAGAACATGTTTCTAAAACTTTTTCACAGATCTCTTGATTGACTGACTGACCACCTTTTTCTATAATTATTCAAGGTGGAAAGGGGCAACCAGTTTTGATGTCTCCCTTGAGTGTTATCCAAAAGTTCATTCCACACTTGTGACGGAAAATTCTAATGTGACTTGCCAGCCACTTGACTAAGTAAAAATTGCATAAATTACGAGTAAAAATTGCGTAAATTACAAGATTATATAAAAACATCTTCCGTTTGGTAGTTGGGAAGTTAATATGAACTTTGTCAATTCAGAGTGGGTTTCTTCGTAACAAAAAAAGTGAATATAATTCTTTTTTCTAGAAATTATTCTTTTATATATTTTAGAGAACATATTATGATGGTTTAATAATAATGCGATTCCATCAGCCCCGAGGAAAGCTTCTTCTACACGCGAAAAGGGTCAAGTCACGATAAGAAGAGAAATTCCATTAGAATTCTAGATTGATGGATGAAAGCTACATGGATTCCAAGAAATAAATGATATGGATCGATGTTTGAAATATAGAGCATGGACACAAATCGGATGTTGAATTTAAGACGTCTAAATGAGTTAGTCAAGTAAATAGACTTGGAAATATGGCCAAAACATCTTGCGCGAAACTTCTGCCTGCATGCATGCGCAGGACATGTAGACAAATATGAGTTTGCTGCAGCTACACCATATCTTTTCTTCTGGCTTTATTAATGAGTTATGCAATCACAATTTCGCTTTTTAAGTAAATCATCTCCTAATCGATGTTTATGTCGAAATAAACTAAGATGAATTTAACCTAATAGGTCGGTTCAATTACATACGGTTGTCATCAAGTTTCCACAATATAACTATTGAAGCTTACTTTCTCTTTTCCTTTTCACCGGCCTTTCACTATTTGACTTTTATTTATTGCAAAATATCTGAAACTTTTCAATATACATAAATCTTGATTTGCAAATTCATATAATATTTTTATGTCTGTTATATAATTATGAAGGGAAAGGATATCTACTAGATTGTCAAAACTTAGAATATTTCCATTATTGTTTCATAATTATAAAGGGGAATCACGGTTCTTTTTTTTTCTTTCTTTCTTTTTTTAATTGTAGCTAGGAGATAATTTTTAAATTTTTCCTGCTAATTTTATTTTTTAATTTAGTGTAACTGAGGCTTTCACACCCTGCGAAATAAATATTCAACTTAAAATTGCGAAGAGATCTCCCTCCGATGTCATTGATCCTGGATATAAGTCAGCTTCATCATCGTCATATTCCCGCCCATACGTTAGAAGTGATTGCTGGGCTACAGTCCTTACATCTTTGATCTACGTACCCCGTTTGATCCAGATTCATTACACAACCAACCAAAGAGAAATACCGTCTCCCATTCCTCTCCCTCTCCCTCCTAAGCCTGTCACATATCTTGACTTGACCTCTGGTTGAGGTCGTTGGAAGTTATCGATCTCATGTCGATGGGTTTTAATTACGTAGAGAGAGAGTGGTCTCGGCGGCGACGGAGGCAGCTCGGTAGAGCGATTGCTCAAAGTCTAGCTTTGAGGTTGCCCAAGGACATTGGGGGTGAGCGGTGATAGCGGTGTGGGCAAGCCAAAGGCGGGCGAGAGAGGGAGGGACAAGAGAGAGTGGGGGGAGGGAGAGATGGAGGTTTAGTTTATGTTAGGAGGTATATTGGAAACTCAATAATAGCTTCGGTTTGTAGCCAGTGCCGGATCACCATGTAACAAGAATACAATATTACCTAAGTCAAAACTACTTAAATTTTGTCCCATGTGACTTGATAATAAATTTTATATGCTATTTATATATATATGTGTGTGTGGTTTCCATCCACTTTTGAGTTGGATTTTTCAACATGGTATCAAAGCAAATAATATTATGCATCCATTCCATGACTCCTAATCCGGCTCACAACCACCCTCATGGCCCATAATCCGGTTAATATACACACACGTGATACTATTTCAACGAATACAGCCGCGCCCCCTTCTCCCATCCAATTTGTGATATTGTGCTCGTGGAATAATAAGTACGTGTCATCATAGACAGGCAGGCACGCGGTGGTCCGAGTTTCTCTGTAATGACGACAAAATACAACCCGGGAAAACTACATATTCCTGTACGGTGATCATCAGAGATAGGACGAAAGGTTCTTCTCCTACACAGGCGCGTCGAAATTTCCAAGCAAAACCCTGGTGTCTCTCTCTTATTTCGCTACTATTGAAGCTCTCTCCTCACCTACCAAAAAAAAATGAAAAATAAAAGTTCTCTCCTCTCTCTCTCTCCCTCTCTCGTCGTCTCTCAACCTTTCCCCGAGAATTCGATCTCTTCGCTTATTTATATGTGACGAGCTCAACACGTTCTTGCATACAACTACAAACAAAAGCAAAGAGATAGAAAAGCCGAAAGCAAGTTGTTTTGAGAGAAAGAGAGAGAGAGAGATGGAGGGTTTGCCACCAGGGTTTCGGTTCTTCCCGACCGAAGAAGAGCTGGTTTCCTTCTATTTACGAAACAAGCTCGAGGCAACTAGAGAGGCTCTACTCAGGCTGATTCAACGAGCCATACCCGTTCTTGATATCTACGAGTTCAATCCATGGGACCTTCCGCGTACGTCGCAATCCTTGCTTTCTCTTCTTCTTCTTCTTCTTGATCATCTCTTGTTTTCATGATGGAAAGCCTTTTCCGTTAAGATATGCCTGCAGAGACAGAAAAACAAAGCGTTGCGACTTTCTTTTAATTAACCTCAGAACTATCGTTCTCAATCCAGTTTTTTTTTGTGCCGATATACTAGGCATTTCTAAAGGTATTTGCTATTTGCCCCTTTCGACTTTAGGGAAACAATGGTCTCAGATGCTTCTCATTTGAGATTTCTTGCATTTTTCCAAATCATAAAATGGATACTCCTTCAAAACACTGTCTCTTATTAAGTTCTACAAGTATGGGAGAACATGCGACGACAGATATAGATGATGGACTTCACTTTTTCTGCCCTTGTCTGAAAAGAAAAGAACCAACGAGAATTTGGAGAATCTCATAAGGAAGTTGTACCTGTTAGGCCCTAATTTATGTATGGTTTTCTTCTAAATAAGTTTAATGCGATGGGCTTCAACTTTTTTGCAGCAAGCTTATATTTTAGAATGCATCAGTTGGAGAAATCATTCCATAATTCATGATTTATTTTCCCAAGCAGTGTTCATATGCATCCACAATATGTATACACAGTCTATAATTTCATGAACAATTTTGAACGCATGCTTGTGTGTTAGAACTATTTAAACAACAATTACGATTCCTCTAAAGAAATATTACAGCTCCTTGATCTATACTCTATTATATTATGTGACAAAATTCTTTTGGATCCAGAATTTGCGGGAGATCTATGCTGTGCAGATCCAGAGCAATGGTTCTTCTTCATCCCTAGGCAAGAGAGCGAGTACCGTGGCGGTAGGCCGAGGCGGCTCACGACCACTGGCTACTGGAAAGCTACAGGCTCTCCCGGTTTTGTCTACTCGAGCAATCGCATTGTCGGACTGAAGAGAACTATGGTGTTCTATACAGGACGGGCTCCAAAAGGCATGAAAACCGAATGGAAGATGAATGAGTACAAGGCCATTGAAGGGGAGGCTTCTTCTCCTCAAGAAATCCCAGTGGTGGTAAGTAAAACCCTAAACCAACGTTTATCGAAAAAACTGTCGGATAATCTATGTCACACACGTATGGAATAATCTAACATGATTTCATATGTTTCATGTGTAATCTAATTCTGGACATTGTTATGCTGGAGTGGTGGTGTAATTGCAATGGTATAAAGAGTAATTAGAACAAGAAGATCCCAGTAACATTAGTGCAAGTTCTTGCAGCAACCTAGACATATTCTCGTTCGTTTTTATCTTTACATGTTCTATGTTGTCTGGGAAGCAAAAGTAATAGTTTAATCTATCGCATTGAGTTTCCAATCTAAAACTTAACTAGTCTCTTTTATAGGCAAATAGATCTACACCAATTCTTGAACCCAAGAAACAAAATGAAATAGAACCACAGCAGAATGAATTAACATCGCTTTTGATTTCTTGTTGCTGTAAGAACATGCACGAATCGAACAACACATAATTAATGTCTCTCGTTTGTGTCTATAATTGCAGCCAAGGCATGAATTCAGTGTGTGTCGGGTGTACATGAAAACGAAGACCTTGAGGTCATTCGACCGGAGACCGATGGGAGAAATCATTAGAAGCAGCCACACATTTCAACGGGACACCATACCAGAGGATGATCATCATCGGCATCATCAAGAAATGGCATCACCTCGCCGAAGCAGTCCTCCATTCATGGAGAGAGCAAGCTCATCGCCAGACAGTTCAGGCGTCTCTGAAGACCATGGGACAATTCCTTCGCAAGCAAGAGGACTAGGAAGCAATACTGATGTCGAGATGTTGCCCAGTGACACCGAATTGTTCTTGCCAGACTGGGAACAGCTCTGGTCTTAATTAATGAAGGCTAATTTACTATGCATAAATAAATAAATAGCATATTAATATTATCATGATTAAAATGGTGTAACTCCTAATCTCCTCAATGATACTAAGCAGATGTGAGTTCTTTCTGATTTTAATGTCTGTTTAAAATGCAGTTGTATTCTAGAATCGACCATGGATGTAGAACTAATACAAAATGTCTGGTCGATATCTTTACGTGCACCATGTTCATTTCCGTGATTATTTCCATGTGAAACTCTCACGAATCAAACTGGTGTGCGTTTGTATGCGCTTGTTTTGTCATGGTCCATGTAAATTATTACATGTGTGCAATAAACTGTAGAGCTCCCAAAGGATTACCTGGGGATTTAATTTTCTTCTAATTTTTTTGGTAAAATTATTTTAGAAGCTTTCCAATAGATGGATACAAATACTTTGCGATCTTGGTTTTTGACGTATTATCAAATTCGCAGGTATTATGGAAAAAGCATGTATATTGGGAAATAATCAAGACAACCATCTAGTGCAACAGGCTTTAGTAATTTTGGAAAATATATTGCCTTAAAATCATGTCTAGCGCTTCCTCCTTCTTTTTTTATTGGGGCTCTGTGATGTCTTATTTTGGAAGAGTAAAGAGCTTTGTACAAAACTTATTTACAGGGTGAAATGCTAAATTCTTGCTATGCTTAGCTTTATCCTTGCATGTAATATGTGATAGACTTAATGATTAGATATAAAGCCACGACGATTACTTGATCAAAGCTAGCTAACTTATAATCACGGTTGTCACTTGCAGAGCATCTGGACACAATAAGGTCACAATTTCATGTAAGGTTCTTCACAGCTACGCATTACCTTCATCCACGGAAGTATATAGCGCTTGCTCATTTCTTTTTTTGGCGCAAATTATACTTTATTTTGGGAAAAATTTAGAAAGTCGTGTTGGACCCTCAATTCCAAGTATTTCTTTCTTTCATGGGAAAGCTTTGATGTTTGATAAAACTATTTTGAAGTCCTTTGAAGTCAAGTCTACATTTCTCAAGTCAATAACTCAAAACAGTTGTCGTTACCTACTTTTGTTCAAAAGATTTTAAAAGTCCATAACTGCTTTCCAAAAATGTTTTCACACTTTGCAATATTCTAAACTACAAATGAATCGAGTAAAACATACTCCAAACTCTGCTAACATACTCTGCTAGGTCTCGCTTATTGCCTAAACTCCCCATATACATGTGAGATTCGATTCTACATGAACGAGAGAATGCAAACAACGTGTGTAATTGATCCTTCTTGAATTATCAAAGATGTAACTCTATGGAATAGTCTAAATAGTTAGTGAGATGAAAAACAAGTATAGTAAGATTCTTTTAAAAAGTAACCATATTAAAATATTAAATGTTTAGTAACCGTTAAAAAATAATCCACTTATCTAAAAGGCAATTGTAGACCATCAAATTACTTAGTACGCCGAACTTTTAAACTACTCTATCACATAAAAAATTATTTTAGCGAGAGAACTTTTAACTTGACAATTCATATTTACATCTTTTTCATTTCCATGCTTTCAAAATTTCTCGTAAATTTCATTAGAAGAAACACTTACATAAGAAAAACCAAACCCTGCACAACATTGCTCCTAGTAGCTAGGAAATTCTCCATCTTAGAGATTGGAGAAAATTAGTGATGTTTTCAATCTAATATACATATATTTCAAATTCCGTGCCAAATTAATTCAACTAAACTGAGAGATACATGCATATAAAATCCCAACTTGTCGGGTATGCATATTGATGGGAAGTGTCGTGGAAAATGAGGAGGGGGGAACGTTTCCTTGCAATTGCAGTGCAAAGACTTGACTAGAGGACCCCCATCATTATTGGCTTGACTTGCTCTCACGAGTCATGCCATTATTATATTCGTAACCATCATTTTCATATATATATATATATAGATGCCGAGTGTGTCCCACGAACGTGCATCACATTTGTCCTTTTCCTTGTAAAATAAGACGAAATATACCGGTGTCCTGTGAGCGCAAAAAAGAAGGAAAATCTCAGCATCAATCATCAATCCGGAAACTTACATCGAATTGTTCTACTTTACATGATTGTTTTTTTTTTTTTTTTTTTTTGGTGACCGAGGATCCGCTGGAGCCTGCCTTTGTCGACTTACGCCGATTTGGGGTCTCGCGGGCCTCCGCGATGGAGGTCTAACAGACTTTACATGATTGTTCTTTGGCTGAACAAAACAAAAAGCTAACATCAACTAAGGCTCCATTGGTTTCGCGAAAAATGTGGCATTTCTGAAAAATATTTTTTAGGGAAATATAATTATGAAACCTGAAAATGAAGTGGAAAATATTTTTTTTTCGTTCGGTAAGGAAAATCTTTTCCTTCATATACTCTTTTCATTTATTTTATTTTTAAAATGGATTTTTCATATTTTTAAAATTGATTTTTAATTATTTTTAATTTTTAAAATCTATTATTAATTTTTCATTATTATTTTTCTTTTCTTTTTTCTTTATTTTTCATTTCCTTCTTTCTTGGCTGGTCACCGGCCACAGCGATGATCCGCGACTGGCCACCAACAAGGCTCGAGCTCGCCGACAAGCACGAGGCTCGCCGCTCACTAGATTGGCGAGTGCGAGCGTCGAGCTCAAGGCTTGCTAGATCAACAAGCACGAGCTGGAGATTGATGAGCTCAAGGTTCACTTAGCGACAACCGACGACTAGCCAAGAAAAAAGAAGATGGGAAACAAAAAAAAAGGAAAATAAAAAAAATAGAAAAGAAAAAGGAAATTAAAAATAATTCGAATTAAAAAGAAAAATAAAATTAAAAATAATTCGAATAAAAAAGAAAATAAGAAAAAGAAATGGGAGGAGGAAATGAAGATTTATAGAGGTGCGAGATAAGAAAGATCAAGTGATGAAAATATTTTTCACTTTTTTAGAAGATTTTTTTCTTTTTATGGAAAACATTTTTCCAAGGAATTCATTTTCCATGAAACAAACGCTGGAAAATCCGAAAAACGTTATCCCGGAAATTATTTTTCACAAAACGAACAAAGCCTAAAACATATGACATATATTTGATTCTTGGCACCATCAAGGGTAAACAATTACGTATTTGTGACAATCATTCAGCGGTTGACTTGCATTTTACCTAGTCCGACACGCCACTAAAAAGTGTCATAATCATTCAAGGGGAAAGACAGATTTCTTCTTTGTTAGGTACAAGTTAGGGCAAATGAAAAGGTGGAGAAATTAAAGGCGCGAATGAAAATCATTTTGTTTCATAAATCGATTTCTAATAAAAAAAGATATTTTTTTTCTTATTCTCTAAATGAGTTTCTAAGCAAAAATATGCGTTTGATAACCATATCAAATTTCTACCCCCTCCTCTCTTCCCTCACGGCGGGCAATTTCTCCGAATAGAAATTCATTTGATAACGATACAAGATGTCCTCTTTTCAAGCAAGTGGCTAGTAGTGAGGGCGAATGACGCAGAGAAAGCGAAGCTTGGAAAGAATTCCAAAAGATTGTGTTTATTTTTTAATAAAGAAGTGCAGATTACAATATCTTAAGCACATTTTTATAAGGAGATCGCTATCTAGAAAATAACCAAATAACTGAAATCTAATAACAAAATTGAAAAGATATTGATAAACCAAAAAATCTGAAATCTAATAACAAATTAAGGAAAAGATATTGATAAACCAGAATATCTGAAATCTAATAACAAATTAAGGGAAACGCGTGAATCAAATATTGTAACCCATTTGTAATTTTGAAGATCACGCAATCATCTTTGATTTGTGGGATCGCCCGCTCTTATGACGCTCTAATGTTTCTATAAAGGCATTTGCATGTTGTTCTACATCAACGAGTTATAAGAAGAGTTTTTATTTCTCATTTTTTTAAAATAAAAAAGGATAAAAATTTTACTTCTTATTTCTATTTTAAACTTACTTTTGGACTAACAATTTGTTCCAAAAATAGAAATAAGAAATCGAGACAAATTTCTATTCCAAACATCTTCGCAAAAACAGAAAAATAGAAAAACAAAAAAATAAAATGATTATCATGCTCATCCTAAAACTCCCAACTTTCTTTCTAGTGAAACGTCTTGGCTGCAGGGTAACCCATTAGTAATAATCACGATATCTTGTATGAGGTTGCAAATTTAAGTCATGTCGCAATGTTGGCATTGCTACCACTTCCTAGCTCCCGACATATGTATAAGATTGCGATAACAAACTCGTCAACTTTGAACCTTTGGATTTCGAGTGGACTAAGTAGCTATGATTTAAAAGAAACTTTATGTTATAGATGTGAGACCCTTATAATGACATCTAGAAGGGATAGCTACATTGGTCATCCTTCCATTCCTTTTTACTGAGACACATCTCTCATTTCATCGCTTTAATTCTTGCCAAATTAAATATACAACCTATATTTTAAGGACAACTCCCATCCGATAAAGAAGATTTGACATAAGCTTGATGCCTTTATCCTAGACTGTCGGGAGGTTGTCTAAATCCAAAGCCATGTTCAGTTGAATCCTGGTCTCACCTAAATTCTTGTTTAGCTCCCCTTTTAATTCAAGTATGTTTTTGCACCACTAATAATCAACCCAAAATTTCCTTCCTGTTCCTTTACATGGCAACACTCAGTATAGCATAGTACCTAATACCTATCGTGACATCTAGACTAGACTATGATAGCATGCACCAAATCCAATAACGCCTTACTAGTCCACATTTACCCATAATCTCTTATGCCCAATCCATACTTATTAGATATCATCAGCTATTGACAAAATATTGCTGAGACTCTCAATAGAAGTCCGATACCTTCATTTTGTGAAGATTACCGACAGCCCATGATGACACATATAGAACTCTAAAACACAACTCTACACCATGACACTCGCCTTCATCATGGTAGGTTCTAAGAAACTCATTGGGATGACAATTCACAGGCAAAACCTCCAATGATCTAAGAAATTCTTCCCAAATGGAGGTTTTGATACCAATCGTTCGGGCACTCATAGTCCGAGCCAAGGAAAACATTCAATCAAACTGTCCAGTCCTCCACTAATTATCTGACGTGGGAAGGATTATCCCCAACACGCTCGAGCTGGTTCTTCGGCCTTGACAGTGAACTAGGGCTCTTCCGACATGGACCACAGAGTATCTCCCCATCTGTAGTCATGGGCCCATTCGAGGAGAGTCTAACCAACCTTTTCCTCTGACCACCTTAGCCGCTCCGGGTCTTGCTCGCTCAACGCATGAAGAAACTATTGATGCTTGGGATACTTTTGTCTTTCTTGATCACACGCTAACAGAGAAGACCTCTCAGAGCAGGGCATTGACAATCTTTATCAGCGATATAGGACAACTAGATGGAGGGGGGGAGAGAGAGAGAGGCTGCTTTTGGGTACTCCTGGCCTATATTAGCCCCTCATGAGCTGTTTAGATAACATGGATCTTGCGTAGATCCCACCGGGCCTAATGACCCAGTTAAAGTGAACTAACATAAGCTCGAAGTACCGAACAATTTTCCCAAACAAAAAGTTGCTCCATCTTTGCTGTTATCATTCACAAAAAAGAACTCCGGAAAAACAAGCAGTGCTAATCAAAACAGAATCACTAAATGACTATTCTGATTTTGGTGTTGAAGAATCTTTAAGCAAAGAACTCAACATCACTAGAACACACAGAAAAAGAAAAGAGGCTCACATCACGAGCAAAAGTTAATCGTTCAAATTGCCAACTGAGCATATTCCAACAAAGATTTACAGGGTACAGTATTTGTATTCCTTTCCAACTGCACATCAGAGTCTCACGTTTGATCTAGTCAATCTGGCATCAGGATTCATCACCACTCATCATCAAGGCTGGCCCGGTGAAAGCACAGTACCGTGAAGACAAATATGAAGAAAGATGTGAACTCAATGAACATAGCTCCCGTGTTAATCAGATTCGCGTGTCTGAGGATTATAGGAATAGCCATGCTTCCAACGGCCGATGCTCCGGTCAAAAATTTAGCAGCATCAATCCAGCTATAAAAAATTTAAAAGAAAGAATTAAGGCAAGATAGATGTTACTGGGACAGGACATTAATTCACAGTTATGGAAATGTACCCATGCAACCGTATAGGGTTAAATAATACGGATATCACCAATGGCATTGACATCCCTTTTCATTGTAAAAGCCAAATTACACGAGCTGTTAGTTTCAGTTCAATCATTAATAGAGCTACAACAAAAGATAGGACGACAGGTGTGAGTAATTTAAAGATCTTTACTCGATCCC
Organism: Eucalyptus microcorys; assembly: GCA_014182515.1. Taxonomy (NCBI): domain Eukaryota; kingdom Viridiplantae; phylum Streptophyta; class Magnoliopsida; order Myrtales; family Myrtaceae; genus Eucalyptus; species Eucalyptus microcorys. Next base: position 30,380,924 of record CM024562.1, on the reverse strand, counting down.
CAGAACCAAGAGGAAGCTATTATGAACTGAAGTGAACCTTTACACCTTCTCCCTCTATTTTCTGGCTTCCACCACTAACAATCACACAGCAATCATTCCAACTCACCTTCTGCTAACTTTCCACAATAATTATACAACGGTCAATTCAAGATAACATTCTTGGAGTAGAAAAGTTAATACATTCATGAGTTCTTGAGAAAATTATGGCAATGCATGAGAGTCATACCATCAAAATTTCTTCAATTAGAGAAGGTATGAGTAAGAAGAATTCCAGCCACTAGAAAATTTTCAATCTAGAAATGAACTTAGAAACAAACTAACTTTGGTTTGATCTTTAGGGCTGAAAATAATTACAAGTACTGACCCACGAGCACCACTTATAGTTGCCAAACTTCATCTGTTTACGACAGTACAGAAAGTTGGACCATGGTGGCAGTAAGTTTCTACTCTTCCCAACAAGTTTAGAAACTCTTAACCCAGAATAAAGAAAGCAAGAAAGTGTAATGATTAAAAGTACCCACCCTCCACCATCTCGACTGATCAAAAACTGAGTTGACCCGCCTCCAAAAAATAGACAAGGCATGGGCACCAAGACGTACATTAGAGCTACAAGAAACAATGAGCATGTTAGTAATTTCCAAAGACAATATCAGGTTTGAAGGATGATAAATTTGCAGTATCAACACTTGCCTGATAGCATTGGCCACCAATTATTGTACAATGCGCAGGCCTGTTTGTCAAAAACGAGCAAAAAAGAGCAAACATAAGAACAACAATCTATGATAATCACTTAATACAGTGACAATAAGTTTCAATTCAGCTGATTTCCTGGTAAGGAACCAATTTAGAGGTGCACTTTGAAGTATAACATATGTACAAAAGCGAAGTGCAGAAGTTCCTTGAAATGGAAAAAGAAGATGAATCCCAAGCAGTTGGGCCAAACAGCAAGATATGCACACATGAACGTCTTGAGAAACGTATATTCACAGCTAGAGGACCCACAAACCTCTATGGACAACTCAAAAATGCTGTTCCCCAGGTTTCACAAAACTGTTTTGGGGGGAGAGAGAGAGAGAGAGAGAGAGAGAGAGTTCTGGAGATGCTTGGGGGTCCAAGAAAATGGACAAAAGAAAATACAAAAATGTTTTTCATTCCAATATGGAAGCCACTGACACCCACACAGTCAAAGGCAGAAAGAATTCACAAGTATAAATACACGTGACATTATCAACCGGCATAGTTACTGCTATTGTAAATTGGGAGGAATGACACAAATATATGCAAATGACAGCATTGACCATCATAATTATCTGCTAAAGGAAATTGGGAAAGGATCGCTAATCCATTTTTGAAGCGCACGAGCAATTAATCTACAAACACATATTTGCCAAACTAAACTTCAATAATTGATTCCGATTCTCTCTGCCAAAACATGGCACAACAAATTCCTGTAAAGCATTCTATACACCGATCACCAGAATAAAACCTCAAACTGGCTCTTCATTATCAATGCCCAATAGCACATGATTAGCAATGTCATCTCAAGGAAAGAATACTACAAAGAACTTAAAAGACTTAATAAAGATGAAAAGACTAACATAGTTAAGTGCAGGATGGACTAGACAATCCTTGCCAATGTATACCTAGGCAACCTAATTGCTGTTTGTTCTTGATCAAATTGGCGGGATCCAAGGAAAGAATACCACGAAGAACTTAAAAGACTTAATAAAGATGAAAAGACTGGCACAGTTAAGTGCAGGATGGATCAGACAATCCTTGCAAATGTATACCTAGGCAACCTAATTGCTGTTTGTTCTTGATGAAATTGGCAGGATCCAGTAGATCAATGAGACAGAGCTCTTTGAGCACAGCAAGGAAAAAAAAATTCAAAGTAGAGTGTAAAATAAGAGCATATCATTTACAATAGCAATGGAGTTTACTATCCACATAAACAAGCAATATAATTCTATCACAAAGTTTATTTCCCACCCTGATATTTAGTACATACCAAGATCTGTAGCATGATGCTGGATGAAAACATAAAAGCAAGCCCAGCCAGACTGCACACAAGGAAATCTTGCTTTAGACATTAAATTTCACTGAGTTGCATCACAGAAAAAATGACAATGGCATTTTCTTCAAAAGGAAATGAAATGTGACTTTGCAACTTACACTGTGGAATAAATGGCCGGCAGGAATCCCATGACAGCAGGGCAAAGCAAAAGAACACAATCAGTATATGAGCAAAGAAGTAACAAAGATTCTTGAGCCAAACCTAAAACGAAATGATCAACAGAGTGGAGACAATCTTCAACGCGATTAAATACATTGCTAGCCACGACAATTTTTTTCTACTCTGCCAAACATTCTAGCAATCATCTGATTGCCTCAAGCGACACTAAACCCTTTCCGAGCAGCTCATCACGGCCTTCAAACCTCATTTCGTTTTCGGTTTGCCATCGAATCACCTCGTGCATTTCCATGGTCAAATCAAGCACGGCCCAAATCAAGTAACAGCAACTACCAATCAACCTAAACTGAATTTATATAATAGAAAGCATCAAGCTTTCATCCTCGATCAAACTGAACTGCATCTAAAGGGGGTAAACAGAACAGCAGAGCGCTTCCAATCTTCCACCCAAAAAAAAAAAAGGCGAAAAGGGCACCTCAAAATCAGTTCTGGAAAAGACTAGCCTTCAGGGATTGGACGAAGTCGCTGAGCTCAACCCACGAGAACTACAAACCCAGGTTCGAGCTCAGCGGGAGTTTCAAGCACTGCCCACATCCCAATTTCGAGCCTTTCGCTCTCTACTTCACTGAGAAGCCGATAGGACACCGACAAGCGGGGCGGGAATTTCGGCGTCTAGGGCAAGAAAGGGACAATCCCTAAAGGAAGAGGAGGACGAGGAGGAAGATGAAGCAAGAAAAATCGAACCTTGGATAGTCATCGCCATGACTGATATGTGCCCGAGCAGGAAATCAAGCTCGCGAAGTTGAATCGGCAGTTGAAGAGGTGCTAATTCGATCGAATTGCAGAGTGCGAATTGCTCGATTTCGTGAGGACTTTTTTCAGTATTGCAATGGCGACTGCCGCAGAAGAGAGGGAGAAAGATGGTCTGCGGGTGGAGATTTTTCCATTTTCCTTTTTTTTTTTTTTTTTTTTCCATTGTAGAAAAAAGGTAAAGCGTTTCGTGGTAAACAATCTGATGTATTTTAATTTATTGCCTAATTTTGGATTTTATGAGGGACGCACTTTCCCTTTCTTTTCTCCTTTAATATTTTACTTTACACACTTGAAATTTTTTCCTGATCTATAAACATTGACTATACGTTCATATGGGAATTTCATATTTTCTTAAATTGAAATAATCTTTGACACTTTTACGAGAAAGTAAAAAAGTGTTTTTTAAATAAACTTCATCCTAAACAAACAAGCAAATACGCTTTTGCTAATATAAGAATTTTTTTTTTTTTTTGGGTAAAAACTTAAATAATGCTTTTATGTGCATAAGGTGAGTGTCTATTTAAAATTATTCAGGAGATGCCAAGTATGACCTTTCAAATTATTTCTAGTGCGTGACATAATTTGGAAGAAATTTATTGTATTTTCTTATATTCAACCAAGCTTGTCCGGGAGTCAAGAGACGCTCGTTGGGTTTATGGGGGAGAAGCCCAGTGGACCAGTAAGGGGGATAAATATTTATTAGTTCATCTCCTCTAACATTAGAATATTAAAAATTTCTTCGCAATCATCGTGATCCAAATCTACTGAGGGTGAAAATCAAAAACACAGAAAGAAAAACTACGGGTGAGATAACACCAAAATTGTCCAAACCCCCACGATCAAACTCTTTTCAAACTAGCGAAGCTAATTGAGAAAGTTAATAATGCAGGGCTAGAAATAAAATGGGAAGAATCTCACAGAATCTCACTGAAAATGGCCCCAAATGTGAAATGGTTGAAGTCCCTGAAGAGCTTGATGTCTCCCGTAATTTGAATGTTTTCCGAAACCATCTCTATACTCAATTCTCTCATGATTCACTTCTAAAAAACATGAAATGCACAAACAGAGACAACTTCAAACGATCAAACCATGATTATTGCCGACTTGTTCTTACCTCTCTCAACTAAGGAAAACTTACTTCCGACGCTAGCTAAGTACACAATCTCAGCCAACAATTTAATGGTCAAAACCTCAAATAACAAAGGAGCTTCTTGCAGCATTGCAAAGCCATAAAATCAACTACGGCAATAGATGTTAACCGGCCACGTCAATATCGATGAGATACATCGACTAGAGAATTCCAGATCTAGAAAGAGAGATAAAGCATTGGTACGACATGGATGCCGATAAGCTATTTAGTGTAGTATAAAATTAGAGAAATCAAATCACTAAACGATGAGAGAAAGTATGATCATCGAGCTTTTGCGAATCCGAAAAATATAATGCTTAGACTCTCCCACCATTTTCACGGAGTTTTCACGAAGTAACTTTTATATCATGTATACAAGAAATTCTATCTACATTTTAACCTATCCTCTATGTAGAATACTTTTATTTAGGCCATGTCCCTCTTTTATTCTACTTTGTCCTATCTTGGACAACATTCAAACACTTGATAGGATATAATTTATCCTATCACGACTATTATTTTGCTCACCAAGCATGGCCTTATTCGTCACTACTAACAAACAAGTAGAGTACATTTTTTAAATTGGCCTACTGTGTCGCGAACATTTTTCAATATCTTTGTCCATGAGATTTAATTCCTGATTTTGTTGATTCCTCTTGACCTCATGTACAGTTAACAATACCATAAAATTCCAATGCCCGTATTGTCAGTGGTAAGCCTTCGCTAGCGTGCAGGTTAAGTTTACACTTATGTTAGACTTGGACATGGAGTAGTTACAACTACTTGAAATGAAAAAACTTCTCTCGACGTACAAATTATGCAGCTTCAAACTCTGAGAAGCTGCAGCTTATTCAAGAAAGTAATGGCGATCCAGTCCAACTCAACCGGAGACCAGCGCACGTTGTTGATCTCGGCCACTGACCCGAACCACATCTCCGGCTCCACCTCCCCGGCAGTTTCTGGCCGCAATCCGGCGGTGCCAACATCCCATATTAACACCCTTGAGTCATCGCCGACGGAGCACAACTGCCGCCCTATACGGGGCGCCCATGATATCGCATTCACGCTGGCCTTGTGCCTATTAAGCTCCATGAGAGGCGTGGTCGGAAACCTAATGTCCAACAACACCACCTTACTGCTATCGACCCCGACCGTAGCGATCGACTTCGGGTCAGCCTTGTTCCACTCCAGTCTCAACAGCGGGCTCTCCGCGGTGGGGTTCTCGTATATGATTGTCGACCGCTCCTTATCTCTCAAGTCGAAAACCCTGACAGAGCCATCCCCGGAGACTGAGGCGAAGACGTTGAACCCGCCCCATGAGACGTCGTACACCTCCTTGTCGTGAGCAACCAGCTGCGCGTCGACCACCTCCCTCTCTACGTCCCAGATCGTGCACGTGGTGTCGACGCTGCAGGTGGCAATGCGGCGGGCTTCGAAGCTGGCCCAATCGAATGAGGTGATGGCCGAGCTGAACTCGCTGCTCTTGTTGCCGTTCAGGAGGGCTTTGAGCTCAGTCCGGTCTTCACTGATCTCCCACACCCTCAGGTAGTCTCCGGAGGTGGCGATTAGGTCCGGGTATGAGGGGTCCTCAGAGGGGAAGAACATGATGTTTGTCGGCGCATAAGGGTGGTCGAAGGCTAGGCGGGGGTCGGGAGCGAAATTGGACGCGTCGGCGTCGAACTGGACAAACTCGACCTTGTTGCTATGGTCTTCGAGGAAGCTTCCGACGGCAAGGCGCGAGCCCTTGTCGCGGCGAACAGACCAGCCTAAGGAGTAAATCGGCCATTGAGCTAAGAAAGTGGAGACGCCTGCTCTTTTGGTGTCGATAGGGCTTTGCATGGAGAGTTCAGTGCTGCTCATTCGGGAAAAGGGGGCTCTAGGATCTGCATGAAGTGGGACAAAGCAGATCTTGGTCGGAAGTGCATTTTTACAATTCTACTACGTCCAAAGTACTTTAACTTAGGCTGCATTTTTGGTGAATAATGAAACATTGTCAAGCAATTTTAGTGCTTTTTTCGAAGGATTTAGTGATATCTGCTTGTCACTTTGATTTTCTAAACCAAAATATAGCAATTAAAATGTCGATTTTATTACTTTTATTCTTTGGAAACATGTTTGACTAGCTTGCTACTAAGTGACACTGTGTTGGGGGGGTCCACTTATGCTTACATGCACCAATTGGGCTGCTAAAGAAGACAACAATCAAGATTCCACTGTGTTTCGGTTCGAGTATATTCTTTTACATTTTTAACTTTTCGCAAAAAAAAACAAAAAGGTAGAAAAGTTTTGAAGTGACCAATTTTTTCTTAACCTTTGCAAAATTTGACTTGTATTTATCTTGAAAAAAAAAAATCTCTACCGAGCAATTGTCTTTTTATTTAAGCGGGAGGAGAGAAGTATTTTGTGCGACGACATATTACGTCAATGCTATGTGACAAGTCAATGGAATTAAGTGAAATCAAATGATGAAACACATACTTTTCAGGCAAAGGAGATGCGATGTTGAGCTTTTCCCATTCTTTTTTAGGGATTGGAGCTAATTTACAATGCATGAATTATCTATAGATAGTAGAATATATATGTAATGCATGATTTCTCGACACGCTCAAATTTTCTTTATTCCCCACCAAAAAAGAAGAAGGAAAAGCCAGTTCTCCCACACAAGTTAATTTGATGTGGTATTAGAGCAAAAACGCTATCGAATTAGATTCTCCATTTTCGATCTTCGATTTTTCATGGTTTTTCCTATAGCTAGAATCAGCACAAGAGGAACTCGTGATACGCCTCATATTGGAACTAACTTCCGATGCCAATTTGAAGTTGATTGTGCAGCCATCTCGCTGCGAAAACCTAACCCGTAAGAGAAATACGACTCTGAAAATATGTTTTACATCTCGAGACGAGAAATCGGCCTTCTCCAACTTTACCAAGAAACTTCAAAGAAAAGAAAAGGAAGCGCAGGTTTCGTAGAGCTGAAATGGAAGGATGCCGCGAACTCTTAGCCAACATAAGTTTACATGAGAGAGAGAGAGAGAGAGAGAGAGAGAGAGAGATGTAGAGAGCGAAAGACTTACATATACTCTACACGAAGCAGTGGCTTTCTGGGATGTTCACTGACAAAAGAGAGCACGCGAGCGAAGAGGTAGAGAGAGAGAGAGAGAGAGAAGTGATAAATATGCGAGCAGAGAGGAGAGAGGAAGATGAGAAGAAAAGCCAGTGAGCCAAAACGGAAGGTGTGGTGGGGGGAGTTGGGGAGTCGATATTCCTTTCCTGCAAGCGACTTTAATATACAAGACCAGCCACGGGACGGGAAGGGACGGGAAGGGACGGGAAGGGCAGGTGAAGCTAATGGTCAAATTCTCAGCACGAGGGTCAATCGGGTGCGTAGGTATCGTCAATTTTCATGTGTTGGCGGTGCCTTTCCCTCTCATTTATCATATCGATGGCGTGTTTTGGACCGAGTGCATTTACCCTAACCTTCATTTAAAGAACATGGAAAAAAAAAAAAAAAGTCAGCAATCAGGGCATGCTTTGTTCCGTAAAGATGAACGACTTGAAAAATATTTTTCGAAAAAATGTTAATTGCCTGTATCGCTTGAAATGATTAACCGATGAAAAATGTTTTCATTGTCGATAACAATTTATGTCCAAATATCTTTGTAAATGATAAAAATAAGTTTTGTTTATTTATTTTTGTAAGTGATTCAAGTGATCATTTTTTGAAAAACATTTTTCAAATCATTCTTTTTTTTGTAAGTATTGTTAGCTCGTCGATTTCCTAATAAAAAGGATTATATAAAAGGACGTTGCTATAGGAATAGGAGGGCCCTGTGGACCACAAATTACCATGTAATGGGAATGGGCAATCGGAACCATAACGTGGAACAAATTTGAAATATAAGGGGTTGTTTGTTTAAATTTGTTTCTATTCCCCGAACACAAATTTTTGTTTTTTTGTTCCGAGGAACAAAAAAAGAACAGAAATACGTTTGTTTACACTTTTGTTCGTGAGAACAAATTTGGAACAAAAATAAAAAGTAGAAAAAAACTTGTTTTTTTGTTCCCAAGAACAATTTCGAGAAACACTTCTTTTTTTTCTCCTTTTTCTTCTTCTTTTTTTTTCTTTGCCAACCTCGGCCAGCCTCGGTGGCCATGGCCGTCAAGGGGCGATCGGCCATCGTCGGAGCGTTGCCGACCTCATCGAGGCTTGGCCTCGCCCTCGGTGAGGCCGCCGGCCCCATGCCCGTCGCCGACCATGGCCGAGGCCGGCAACCGGCCAAAAGGAAGAAAGAAAAAAATAAAAAAAAATATTAAAAAATTAAAACAAAAAACAAAAAAAAATTATATAAGTTTACCAAACATATTTTATTTTTTTCTATTCCGGAACAGGAATTTTATGCGATTACCAAACGTGTTTTCTTCAAAAATTATTCCTAGGAACAGAAATAAAAAATTGTTTAAAAAACAAAAACGTTATCAAACGCGCCTAAATCTTGATAGAAAAGTCTCAAATATATCTCCTTAATTCTTTTTTCCATAAAGGAAATGAAACCAACAAGAAAGAAATATACTTGATGTGTGTGAACTTTTTTTTATACTTTGAATAATTACTTAGATGTATATCTCAATTCTTTTGCAGTGTACTCGTGAAAACATTTTCTCTAATCTTGATAAAATGAAAGTCAAATTAGCAACCCACACGCATACTAACCTAATCTAGTGAGATTTCATCAAATTGCCAAACAAGTTGAAAAAAAAAAAAAACTTTTAAGCTGGTTATTGTGGTGAAAAAGTGGGAAATCTATAATCAAACAAATCTAATTTAATTTAATTTCTTAGATAAATTTAATTTTTCACGAGGTGATCATAATCTTGACTCCGGAGTTAACTTGGACTACCATGACTCGAGTAGAAATTATTGATGCTTCAAGTTGCTTAAATTAGATGTTCGACTTTTAATTTCAACAATTTTAAATGATAAATATTTTCTTTCACGATTGCAAGTCAAAAGTATCATATTATAGATATGTTATTAATAGAAATCCTACATTTATTTTGTCCTAGAATAAATATATATTGCGTCACTAAAAATCCAAAACTTGCAAATACCCCAAACTTTTTTTATGTCATGAAAAACCCTAAACTTATACTGTGTGATAAATATATCCTAAATAAAACTGTAAGAAGGGGTAGGACTTTGAGGGATATTTGTTACAGTAGATAAGTTTGGGGTTTTTTTGTAGTTTTTGTTCATATGTTGAAACCATTCTTTTTACTTTAAATGATATTTAATATTGATGATGCTTTTAAAATGATTTGTTATTTCTTTTTTATTTAATTTATTTTTTTCTAATCTAAAAATCCCACTCTGACCAAAAAAGATAAAAAGAAAAAAACTCCTAAGAATCCCACTTGGCGGCAGCGTTTTCTCAGGGCCTTAAGAAAACTTGTAGTGGCCTTGAAAGAAAACTATAATTTCCTTTCTCTTGAGTCGGCGTCGTCAGGTGCTGAATTGATAGCCCACCACAGGGAAAAGCACGTGATGGTGACATTCCAAATGAAAGAGAAAATAAATAAAAGCTTGAAAATATTGAACAATAAATAAATCTAATATGTGAAATAGCTTGGCTCCTCCTTATATAAATTAGACCTATTAATTTTGCAATTGTTAATTTCCCTCTAATATATATTGAAGTTGAATCTCCTCATTTAGTGTGCCCCATTAACTCTAAATATTAAGTTAAGAAACCTGGTGACCTTTCCCGGCGCCATGCGTGGGTATATATTGCTAACAATATCTTTAAATGTGTTTATGTTTCTTTATACTATTAGTGGCATTAATTTTTATAGTGGTTTGTTTGGGGTTCATTGTGTGAGAAAATACCAAGCAAATATATTTGTCGAATTGGACATACGAAATGCTGCCGAAAGATTTCAACTTATTATATAATTAAATACACTAATATTAGAACAATTAGAAACTAAGATTTTAAATATTGTTAAATTCTATAAAAATTCAGAAAAAATAAAAATGAAATAAAGTTATCTGAAGTTCACTTATTTCAAGATTAACTCTTAAAAATTGAATTTAATATAAATTTAAGATGATTACAAAGTAGAAAATCAATTTTAGTGAAATTTATAGAGGTTGATTCAGACAAGTTGTAATTTTTATTCTTAAAGTTTTGCTAAATTAAATGAAAAGTATCATTTATTCACTCTTAGTGAAGTATATTAGATCGAATGAAACAAATCATATCATTAAAATGAAAAAGAATTATGAATCTTTTATTTTTAACCCAAATTGAGTGAGTTATCATCCAGATCATTTCAAATTAAGCAGAGTGGATTTCAGGGAATTTTCAGAGACTTTCTTGTCTTTGTTTGTGTGGTGATGGGTGAATCATGAATGTGAATAAAGCATGTCCAGGTTGAAGAAGAAGAGGGAAAGAGATGATGGGAGAAGAGGGCAAAAAGCTACGGGGATAGCAAAAGCTTCTGCCGACATTCTGAAAATAATTTTCTTAAATTTTTTTTTTCAGATTGGGTCTATCTCACCTCTTAATGAGATGTTTTTATCCCAACTATATTTAGGCTATATCCAGTCATATTTAGATTTTGCATTAATTCAAATGATAGATAGGATAATTTGGATTTCACATTACTCTAAACATTGAATGGAATAAAAGTTATCATATCCGAAAATTTATTTGACCCACCAAATGCAACCGACACCCTATTAGAGAAGGCAACATAAACCTATATTGCCCACCAAATTTATTTGATCATTGTCACTTTTATATAAAAGTGACAATGATCACATTATTCAGTGTAGTCTATATTGCCCATAAGTTCTTGAACATTTGGCTCAGGCTATAATGATGCTATGCTATACTCACTCGAGTAAAACCAACACCCTATTAGGAGAAGGCAACATAAACCTAATATCTTTTATGGAAGAGAATATCCATATCCGAACCTATCAATATATCCAATTAAACCCACATTCACTCAAAAGCTTAAGCTAAAAAATTATGAGCCAATTAAGATGTATTAACCGCTTTACATTATACTTTTATGTATGACTTTTCTGACATAACTCACACATGTAACTCAATAATCTCCCTCACGTGTGAACTTAATGTTAGGTATGCCCCCCTTAATTTAAGTATTTTTCTGCACCAACTTTCATTTTGGTCTCTTTCTATAAACTGAACCATGAAGTATGTCATCGGACCCGTGATGCTACACCACAACGCCTATTGCTAAAAACTATGTTGGTTGTCATATTCATTCCTTGAGATAGTCACTAAACACCGAAATAGATTGAGGCCCCACCAATCTACCATCGGCTTTGATACCATTTGTTGGGAATGTGTGTGACATAAGTCATGTGGAAACAGCTTCTTCAGAAGGACGAAGAGCTTGAACCCAGTGATTTGTGCGGTGAGTTTTATATTCAATTGAGTTGTTTATTTGTAAACACTTGAACTCTAGGCTTAATAGAGGTGTGGGATATATTCGAACGTATGAGCGATTATAACTTTGATTCTCTAATTATTAATAGATTATTTGTTGTCGACTCTTGCCGTAGAGTAGTTATCGACACTCAGACCAAATCACATAAATCCATGATGTCCTTATGTTTCTCATTTATTTCTACGGTGGTTTCACGTTGAATTAATTGTAGGATTTTGTTAGTGTTTCCACAGTAATATTACAACACACCCCACTTGAATTTTCTTCAAGAACTCTCGTTTCTTCTCTCAGGGCATTCCCTATGTCCAAACTGATCAAACCTACCAAGTCCCTTGAGATGCCAATGACGAAAGGTTGCTTTTGTCAAGTGAACATCTTCGCATCTCTTGCCTTTTGATGCTCTCCATTCTCTTCCTTCCGTCTTCTTATTCGATTTCTTTCGACATACCTCAATTTCGACTAGAACACCAGCGTCGAATTTAATGGAGGGGACAGCAAGGTTTTCCCTGGAGTCGTCGACCTCGCAGATCGCCAATCTTCACTTCCGTGTCGGCCGAATTGTGTACTCGAAGCCAGTGCAGATGTGGGACTCTTGAACACCACACGACTTGCAGACTTCACGTCCCATTTCTCGTTCACTGTAGACGATTCAGATTGCGATAGTTTTGGTGATGGCGTTGCCTTCTTCATTGCACCTTCGGGTCATCCATCTCCACCAAACTCGGCTGGTGGGTATTTGGGATTGCTCAACTCAACGACCGGGGATTCACTCAAAAATCAGATCATCACGGTTGAGTTCGACAGCTATAATAACTGAGACTATGGTCCAGCAGAATTTAACTTGCATGTGGGGATAAATATCGAGAAGGATAAACTCAGCTGTCTATATCGGTCGGGATGAACTCGCTTGTAGGGATAAACTCAGCTGTCTATGCCGGTCGGGATCAACTTGCTTATGATTCCGCGACCAAGAAGCTGAGTGTGTTACTGGACATATGAAGGCAATCCGGTGTATAATGGGAGTTCCATTCTTTCTATCCCTGTCAATCTCACGTCCGGTCTGGGTAATTGTTATGAAAAGCAAGTGACCAACTAGTAAAATAGATAAGAGCAAGAAAATAAATCAAACTAATGCTAAAAGGCAATTTCCTTTTTCTATCTTACTTGAATGCTTCAATCAGGAAGTTGGTTCACGTGTATTTCAAAGCAAACCTGTATCCATTTTCGAGTCCAAGTTGGACTTTCCCTTTTGATCGTGATTCCAACACAAACACAATTTCCATAACCTGCGACATTTGTTTTCTTGAATTTTCATTGCCAGGCTTATGTCACGGTTTCAAGGTTCCTTGTGACCTGATCAAAGGACAGTGCTCTATCGAAGAAGACCATCCAAAGTTATCTAAGATTTTTAGGACATTCTGAAGGACGGGCAATATGGTAATTATATCAAGTTCTAGAGCGTTATCAGCATAAATGCCACTAGTTAATAAATAGGGAGATGTGATCTCATCCATTAAATAGAAAGTCAATCAACAATCATAATGGGGACTCCTTGTATAAATAAAAGAGCTTTCTCCCTAATTTGTATTCGTCCAAACATTTCAGCATTAAAAAATATTCTCCCCCAAACTTCTCACTAAATTTTTCTTATCGATCCTTAGAAAGGCTTAGTTTAGGCGCTCAACTCATTGAAATTTTCTTCAAACTGGGGCTCCACTTACGCCATTCAACCAATAAGTCTAATGAAATTCAGGGCACTGCCATAGTTGCTTTGGTTATTTGTTTCTCCTTTTTATTGATAGGAGAAATTGCGTTTGGGAGAAAGGCCCATTTAGAAGGGGAATGTCATGCGCCGCTTGTGACAAGCGAGTTTGGCAGCTATAGAAGTGCGGCCGATGAGAGATTGAAGATTGTGTTTTGCGAGAAAGAAACGGAATGGTGGTTGCTAGTGAGTTTGCGGTGTACTCATCCAAATGTCAAAAAGAGACCGAAGATTAGCAACGGGTCGGGTCGGGTTTTAACGTTATCCAACCCGACCTGAATCATAAGGCAATGCGTTCCAACCCAACTCGAAAAGCATAATATCTAAAGCAATAATTCAGGTCGGGTCGGGTCCGGGTTTACGTTGTCCCCCCCCTCTCCCTCTCTTTACCTCTTCTTTATTGCCCAATGAGATTTCTATTGGGTTTTTACGCTAGTTTTAATAGATCAACTCAACCAAATTTTGAAACATTGCAGTACATTGTCTCTACTAAGTTCAATAAAAATGAAATTCAATAAAATCCAAAGTGAATGAAGATAATCTACTCTATAGATCCTCTATGAGAGTAATCTACTCCATAGATCCTCCATGGACACCAATTGAACAGAGTCCTCTGGAACCTTGCCTTCCAATAAGTTATCATTCAATAGCCTGAAACAAAGAGAGAAGAAAATTAGAATTTGACATATTAAATGGCAATGCTCAAACTCTCTCACACACAATCAAAATAGGACACAATATATCATGTGGAACCATTCAAGAAATAGGACTTACACAAGGCAGTTTTATCAGAAGACATGCATGATCAAAATCATTTTGTGCCTCACTTGCCTCGCCTACCAGCAGCTCGAGGCCATCATCGACTTGTTGAAGTATCAGAAGCATGTCACAAGGCAGAGTACCAGTACCATGCAGTGTAACCAGTTGTAGATTCCCCATCGCAAATTAGTGTTGTATTGTCTTTGTTTCGTCTCAAGTATGTTAATGCATCTGTCTTGCTGCAAATTGGAAAAGTTGCCTTTATGCCTTGCTTCCTTTGCCTGCTGAGTTCCATTATCTTTCCTCTCTTTGAATTAGTAATTAAGAGTTTTAAGCGCAACCCTTATTACGATTGTCCTTGATTGCGTACAAATTCATAGGCAGAAACTGTGTCCAATAGCGAAGTTCTCAGAGATCCATGACTACCATGGAAACAAGCATTCTCTGAATTCTGATTTAGCTACATGTAATGGACACTATCTGAGGACAAAAGTCACTTGCAATCACTAAACACGATTACTGACAAAAAAAAAAAAAAATCACTAAACACGATTGGCTACACGATTACAGTTATATATAAATATTTATGGAGTTGGTAGTTTCGTTTTTCGTACAAGGACTACAATTTCAAAGATTATAACCCAATGACGTCCTAACAATCTTTTCTACAAAATTGTGATCCGTAAGTCCTCTTCTTGATATTTATAACAGAAGACTTATTCAACAACATAGCAGATGCGATACTATTCTCTCACAGCAAAATAAATCTTCCATTCATTTTGGTTTTGGCTGAATAATTCACTTCATTCTGACTCATTTGGTTTCATAGAAAGATATACGCTCTCTTCATCATATGCATTTCTTCAAAGGTGATCAATAATTACCATAGAAGTACCGCTGTCCGATCGCCTGGCCTCTGGAACAACCACAATTTCTTCTCCTCTCTCTCTGTAGTAAAGTAATCGACAAACCTTATTCCATTCCCATCTAGGAAGGTCAAATTGGCCTATAAATGCGCGGGACATACAAAGATTTACATCTTAATAATCATTCTTATACTTATCCATACTGACAGTCTTCAGCATAATATAACGAAGTCCGATTTGAAATTTCTCTCATGCTTAATTATGTCGACATAGGCATAAGCAAACATTCCAATTTTTTCTAGGTGTTAATTACCACAATTGGTTAAATTAAATTGTTTAATTAGTTACCTATGTGTCTGAAATTAGTTATTCAATTTAATTTTTCCGCATGTCAATAATTCAGTAGTGCGCCATGTGTAACCCCAACAGTGGTTCTAATAAAATCCGACGGTTTCATTGCTAACAAGATATCGACCGACTCTGAAGAAAACATATCTCTAACACAAATTAAGGCAAAGTGTCACTCCAATTTTTGACTCGCCCAAAAGAATCGTGCAATCACGCAAAAAAAAAAAAGGCACTTACCATTCATTGGTTATTAGGAGCATCCCAAAAAAGTCCGGGTCAAAATATGGCTTTCAAATTAAGTTCCGAATTAGTGGATGTTGCCAAAGGGAGTGACGATGCCATATGCAAAAAGGAGTAGACTCAAAGAATGGCAGAGGGAAACGGCAGGAAACTATAAGAATTTCAGGTCAAGTTGACCCTTCCACCTAATAAAAGTAGCACTTAAATACAAAAACATTGGTATGGGAACATGAGTGTCATCTGATGTCTCTTCATCATTTTAAGAACCAAAACAATAATTAATCACAGCAATGATGATTACCATAACTAAGTGTATGGTATGATTAATCAAGAAGATATGGATGCATTATTATAGAGTGAAAAAACGGACAAGGCATCATTCTATTCAAGCATCCACTACAAAGTGCATAATAAGCATCTTCTCTTGATCTTTTTTCTTCACATATAAATGCACGCCTCAGGTAACGATGATGGTATCCTGGAAAGTAACCAACTTTCCAATACATACCTATGAAACACGCAGGGCTTTCTCAAGGGAAACTTAAAGGCATAAAAAGGCAGGGAAAATCATGATAGAGGAATGAAGATGTCGCAATTGGAAAGAAAGTAACATTTGTATTCATGGTGGCTATAACAGACTCATGATAAAGGCAAGATGCACTAATGATCCATCAAGGGAGTGGGTAACATGAAGTCACCGTATATTAGTGTCCATTCACCACATACCGCGGAAATGTTCGTCAGATCAATATTCAAGAGCTTTCAACCCAGAGAGTTACATATTTTGCGTTGTACTGTTCAAGAAAAGGTGCGATCATGTAAGTGTGGCAGATAAAACACCCTAGGCTCCGGTGCAACCAAGCTGGAACCTCCGAACCTTCATTCTTCCATCCACTGCTAAAGCCAAGACATCATATTCCTCAACATACAAGAGCTCAGACACCAATGCCTGCACAGTCTCAGGACAGAGATGCAACAAATTGTCAGCAAACAATTGATCCTGTGAAGAGATAATCGAAATGTTGATCGACATAAGAAGAACTTGCCCCACGCAATTTAGAATCAATATTCATAATGATGCGGACAACATCCCCAAGATCTTATGCTATCTAATTTTACTCCAAATTGGTAAAATAAAATTGCCACCGGCATCGGTCATGAAGTTGTGACCATAAATTACAACAGGAAATGATCTGTGCATTGGTAGATAATAAATATAAACATAAATTTCAATCTCACAACACATGAGGCTAGGAAAGTACCAAGTTCTGTCATTTAATGCAAACAAGTACAAAATTTTCTTTGGCAATAGAACTTCATTTTGACAATTCAGGGAAAAATTTTACCCAGATATGCAAAGTTTGCTCCACTCATACTGTGAATCCACAAACTACTTCATATCCCTAGAGTGTTGTCATGAATGAATAGATAAAGGAAATTGTCTGTCTCATGCAAAATTGTCTCCCATTTTCTTCCATCACAAAGAGAACTCAGTGGCCCCTTTGCTTAGAAATACAGTTTCCTTCATGCACATGCTCCTCTAAAAAATGCAGATTGCAAAAAGTGATTACATGAGGAGTGTCACAGGTCGTTTCTTATTTTGAATGGCAGTTTCTGAGGCTATCTCATGTGACTTTCATAGTACATTTCTCCACATGGGAGCCACCAAGCACATGAGACTCTTGCAAGCAATATTTCACCCAAACAGATAACAAATACACAGTACTTTAATCACAGTGATATAGTATAAAAATTCCTAATAAAGAGCAAGAACAAACCTCAGATCCTCTAAGTTTCTTGTTTAGTTGAGCAACTAGCTCATGGAAGAATTGTAGCTGTTCTGAATTTGTACTCAAGTCCTGAAGGAGTATGACATGAAAATGAGCTCAGTACAGACTGTAACTATAAAAGCTTAATATTCCCACAAGAATCTACATGCGCTTTCCAAAGCCTTGAATGGTGTCAAATTCCTTCATTCTACGGAAGAGTCTAACTGAAGCCATTGCTCACGAATTCAATGCATTTGCGTCATTATGAATTTCACTGATACTTAATAAGAAAATGTCACCATCTCTTTGGCCTCAAGATGGACCTAGTCAAGTACCATAGAGATGGCAGTACTACTCTTCATGTGCAACAGAAGCCTCAACCTTTTCTTTCCCTGCTTCCCTTTTCTTTTCTGGTTCATTCTCTTTTTTTAGCTCCCCTTTAGTGTCAATAAATGTGAATTAGCCAGCAACTTAGAATGCATAGTACATCAGATTATATTATTACCTTGGGAGTGGCTTTAGGAGGACCCAAGAGCCTCGCAAAGGATGTATGAAGAATAGCAGCATCATACTGCACATTGAAATTGGTAAAGTTACCGAAAACTTACGACATTTGTACATAGATATATGGGAAAAAGAACAAAGCTTCCATGTAAATATAAAGGATGACCAGATACTTTTGCCATACTATTAAGCATGAAAATCATATGTTTACACTCACTCTGCCCTCCTAAATCAAGAAACATAATCTATATAATTCAGATAGAGGAGAATAACAGAGTCACCATAGGATCATTCTCATGTATCTGTGATTACAAGCAGAACTTCTCTACCTACGTACTCAACCCCAGCTGTTTGCCCATGCCACTTAGACACGAAGACAGTGATATTTCCCATTCTATCATATGGTTGAATCCTAGACCTCCTTCACAGCACAGGTTGAACAGGGAGGGAGTCATCTCTACTTACAAGTTGCTTTTCTGGCGCATGCGGAAGTGCAGTTCTCAACTTTGCACGAATGGAGATAGGATCTGTCCCTGAGGTAACCTGGACATATATTAAGCATCATCATCAATCAAAGCAAACTTTGCAAATAATTCATGAAAGATCATCAGTAGTCATCAGTAAACCATGGAGAGTTTTCAAAGATTTTGAGAAGCAGTTAGCCAACAGCAATTAGTTGTGCAGGAGAGAGGAGAGCTCTTGAACATTGAGACTTAAAAGTTACCTGCCAGCAACCAAGAAGCACACCAGTTGAAGTCAAAACCACCCTATCCAACACAATCTTCAAAGGGCATACAGTATCTGCAACTGCCCTCACAGCAGTAGCTTCAGCTTCAATCTGTTTAAACAAAATTTAGTACCAAGTCTGAGCAGAATGTACATCAAGAATCAAATCCCATTAAGCATAGATTACCTCATCTTCAGAGGCTGGAACAGGAGAAATATGATGAGAGGCATGGAACATGCTAAAATGATACAGACTAGAGTTCTGAAACCAGATTGCTAACAAAGATTCCCGTTAGCTTGCCAATAAAATTAAATAATCTTACTAAAATGAAGGAGAATTCAAGTAACAAACTGCCAGAGAGGCAATTTAATAGAAAACAAAAGCTTACCTTTATCAAAATATGGTTCAAATAATTGCCGTACAGAGTCCCTGCAATTAGTGGTGCACAAGATTCAGATCAAGCATCACTTCCATATAGAATTACAAGTTATAGAAAGAAAGAAAATGCGAGGAATTACTCATCACTTCCTAAGACGACCTATGCTGGGAGTAGGTGATTGGGCAAAAGAAAAGAAGAGTAAGCTAAATTACTTCCAAGGGTACAAATTACATCTAAGTGACATCTTGTATAGATTTTATTACACGTTGTCAAGTATTGGTCCTGTCAAATACTTTTTAATAAAGCCAGAAATGATTTCCACCGTTCTCCAACATCCATATCAGAAACTTGCCAGTGATAGCTAGCAGGGCAGATAAGGAAAAATTTTAATTTCTTAGACATAACTGACCAAGCAGACTAAAAATACAATAGCACATAGTACTGGCCATTAGCAAGATCTACACCGATATGTCAACTATACAATATCAACAGAAAGCCTGGCTAAGCTACAATTGACTCGGAAGAACATGGCCCATCCAATTTGTGGTGACAGCCATGATTCCAGTAATACACTAGCCAAGAAAAACATAAAGCAAATGAAATAGCATCAAGCATATTGTTGAGCTCTCTTACGATATGGGTTTCGAGTATTTTGAGCTTAAGTACAGTACATTTGCTCGAACAGGAGGATTTGCCACCTGGAAAAATAAGCAGTGCCAATGTCATGATACATAAAAGTAGGAAATAACTACGTTGTCTGTAAAGGTTAAATTGTCAGAGAAGTTACCTTAGGTACAGGTTTCACAACTCCATCCACCAAAGTGAATAGTTCTGAGAGGGACAATGACTGGGAGGTCTCCCCTTGTTTAAGAAACAGTGCCCCATGCTCATCCAAGTCTTTTGCCATTTGATCATACAATCTAGACCTCCGTTCTGTGTTGGAAATTGGGATATCTGTTGCAATCCGTTCTAAATCAAGATATTTTCACAAAAGTCCATCTCTAATTCATAAATGGGCACATACAAATAAATGACATGAACACATCTAAAGCAGGTGATCTAATATCATGACACTAGAAGTTTTAAAATGGAGCTTTACAAATGATGCAAGGAAGTTTGTTACGTTGAGAAACCACCGGGAAGACTTGACAATGAGGCTAACAGTCTCACATAGGCAAACGAGCATTTAAACAAGTAGGTAATAACCGCTATCACTAAAAGTTTGCCACATCACTGGCTATAATTTTTTGTACCTGCATTAGCATACCTAGCATAATTAACACAATGAAACCTAAGAACGAACCTCTATCTAAGCAGCCTACCGAACCAAAAATACCAACACCATTCTCATCTTACAAAGGTAAGTTTTGGGTTTCCACCACAGTCTCATTTACCTCTCCAATGCAAAGAAGTCTTGCCCGGAAACAGGAACCCACTACATTGCACCAATCAAACCTTCTTGGCAAACGAATTCGTTCCCTCCCACCATTTGTTTATGTCTAATTAGCCACAGCAAACATCTCACTCCACACTCAAAACTAATCCACCCTCATCTCAATTCTCTTTCTAAAGAAAGCCAAGAACCGACGCTAGCTTTGCTCAGTCGGTAAACCAGATCTTCGCCACGAGATCATCAGGACAATCGACGAAGAAAAAACCCATATCTCCCACGTCGCAATTCCATCTTCCCAATCCCCGAAGCAGATCAAGAACAGCAGTCGCGGGCAGTTCGAAAGGAGACTATATAAGCAAGTCAAGAAAAACCCCAGCACCTGACGAGCCACCGGAAGACGGAGTCGGGACGGGGCCCTGCGAAGAATTGTGCAGCGCCATGCGGAGAAGGAAGTTGAACAGCGCGAAGCAGAGCACCCAGATGAGCGCGGCCTTCGCTCTCGGATGGTTCCACCCAGTCCAGATCCTAGGCATCACCATTTTCTTGGACGTGGGTCACGCATTTACCCCACGGCAAGATGATGATACGGCGGCGACGATGGTGGCGATGATGATGATGATGATGATGGTGATGATGAGGGCCCTGGACTACGACTTGGCGGGGCGTACGACTGCGAAATGCTCGCTTGCTTTGATCTGGTTGCTCGGAAGGAGGAAAGGGAGAAGGAAAGTGTCATCAGTCATCGGCTTCACCTTCACTCCATTTTCTTGGAAAAGATTTATCTTTAGAATGGGTAAACTATTAAAATGGTCCATAGACCTTAGTTCAACGTATAATGCCGTCTCTGAATTAATCCATAAATTATATAAAAATATTCAATATTAATCATGAATTTAAATTATTTAAAAAATAACATTTAACATTTTCATATAATTCAATATATGAATTAAATGAATACCAAAAGTTTAGAAATTATATTGAACAAATTAAATTTCAATAGAGATGGACAACATTGCAGATTGGATTAAAGTTCATGGACTAAATTGGAAAAAATTTAAATGCATAAACTATATATTGCACACCAACCGAAAAAAAAAAAAAGAAGAAGAATTATTTTACACATTGAACTAGAGTTTAAGAACTATTTATGCTATTATCCTTTTTTAGAATATGTAGTTACATATGATGATAGCACTAGTAAATATTTTGTTTTCTTAAGTTCTACTGTTTCTCGTGTCAATTTATTGATGTGTATGGCCAAAATAGATTTCCTATATATATGTGAGATAGCATGTATTTGATCTTAATCAAATACATGTCATTATAATTAATCGTGAAGATAT